>JBAJFG010000423.1:0-735282 GCA_037903475.1 Ancylostoma caninum
ATTCAAGTCAAGCAACTTATCGGATCTATGTTTGGTGATGGACAACGAGCTGCCGTCGCTTCTCGACTGGTGCTAGAACGAGACACACAACCAAATGGATTAGTCCTACTCGACTCGCCTGCAACAAACTTCTTCGAATTGCTGCAACAATGCTTCTCTGCAGTGCCTTTGGTATCACTTTTTCGAATTATAAGAGCAGTTGTCCACTAGCGTTGCTCGAGATAATCGCAGAACTTAGCACACAGCTTAAAATGAAGCACCGCTCAAATTTTCAAGAGATTTTGCCTTCATTATACCAGATTCGAAACTTTCCATGCATCTCCGACTGAGACAGTGAAACGCCCATGACGAATAATTCAGTTGCAAGATCCACGATATTTTGAAAGCTTCCAATTTCGTGTGCATCATGAAATGTATTTGTGTGGTCTATTAGCTCATAGAGGGCGCCCGATCCGACTTTGTCCGCAATTACGACTTTTCCTGCAGAATGCGTCTGAAAAGATATTTCAGCGAATTGCAGTAGGAACACATCAGAATGGAAGGAATCACACCACATGCATATCAAAAAAGTGCAAAAATAGATCAGTTAGCCGAAAAAGTGATGAAGTCGTAATTGCGGCCAAAGTCGAATCAGGCGCCCTGTGTGAATTAATGGACTGTACTTTTCAAGAGTACGCGAAGTCGTGCCGTACACCACTTAAGCATCCGTTGTCAGTGTGTTTGAATTAATTATTTGAGTTGCACATTTCAAGGTGTACTGTGACAACGGAGCCAAGGGAGACTCTCTGCACGAAGTTGAGGAGGACAGAGGGAAGGCGTTGAACGAGACCATGATGTTTGCTGTCTTAGACAGAAAGAAGTTTGCTCAATTCCTAACCGTCGAACTTCCTCCACCAGGTATTACAGAGCTTTTATTGCTTTATTCTGGTTGGATGATGAGCAGTTATAAATCAACCAGCCTGCCCGTCCGGCTACCACCGGACTTCCAGACTTCTCCTAATGCTCGCTTCGCTCGCATTAACTCATCGTATAACCACACCAATGTAACATATTGTCCCACCGATTTTCCTAATGGGATACGGGAAATGTGGCCCATAGGTGCGATAGTCGGAGCCGAGGCTCTCCCTCCCTTCACTTTGGACAGGGGTCCGGCAGACCCCCTTCACTTAAGCGAAAGAGAGGAGACCGGTAAAAGACAATTAATAAAATAAGTTTTTTTTTGGTGATGGAAACGATGAAGGAAATGAGAAGAAGAAGGACGCAAATGAGGGGTAGGCGAAGCAACAGAAGGCAATATCAGGAAGTTGGATGAAAAATTCTTATTAGGAAATGTTAACAAACATTTAATGAAAGATTGTAATAAATGAGTGTGCAGTGTGAGTCGGCCAGAACGAATGACTTATAGGTTACGAAATTCGAGTCGGACCACTTAATTGAACGGACTGCAAGGGGTTGAAAGAATTAGGAATAACACGGCTGTGAGTGAAAATTTCCATAGGGTGAAGGGTATCCTGGGATAGCTGAAACCTAGGAGATGAAGAAGGCACCCTGTTTGCTTAGAACAAGTGAAAATTTGCGGAACCGTTTGCATCTTTCGAAAGCAATACTTTTCGCGGCAGTTTCAGTTCTATGGCTAATAAAAGTATTAATAGGAAGTGAATCAAAAATGGGACAGTCCAGGGAAGAAGAGGAGGAAAAACTGTATAATCTGAAACCAACTGCGAATGTTTTAGTGAATATCTTATGGGGACCAAATTGAGGTGTTTGAGACCGGCGAAAATAGTGAGAAACAGTAGGTTTTTCACAAATTTCTTTTCGTACACAAAACCAAATGAGATGTTCAGGACATGATAGTGAAGTAGAAGAAATTCTCTACCGATCCGTATATGATATGATGGGTAGAAGTCTGTCCTGCGTTGTGCAGGAGGGAGTGGAGCCAAAACCAGTAGCTCCGGCCAAAAGCGAGATAGTGCAATGAGGGAGGAGGGCGCAGAGCGAGCACCGGAGCCATCCTTAAGAGGCCGGCTCCGGTACCCTTCACCTTTAGCGGGAACGACTTACAACGTCTTTCCAGAAAAAAAGGTGTAATTTCACAAAATGTGCTCACTTTCACAAAATGTGCTCACTATACCCTTCACTAATATATCCACGTTTCAATTAAGCAAGTTATAATGGAAAAACAGCCTTTTTTTTTGGTACTTTTCAGTATTATCGAAAGGGAAAGGGTTGCTGTGGGTGAATTATAGGGTATTGGACACGAGGAGGTAGGATATGAAGTGCTGATATTCCTCGGACGCTCTCATTTTAGAAAGAACCGCAATTTGAATGTTTTTTCATGTTGAAATTAGTGCCGGATTTTCCTCGTCGAGGCGATGACTCATCGCGCTGCCGCCGTCAGTTCGCTGCAGATGGGAGGGTATACCTGAGCTTACCTAAATAGATGAAGGCAAACGCGAGCTGAATTATAAACAACACCTACATCTGTAATGTGACGACTTCCACCCCCCCCCCCCCGGTCGTCGCCTTTTTGTGACAGGCAGCGCTAAAAAAGCTGCCGCTACCCCCTCCCCCACCTCGGTCTATGACCCCTTCACTTTTGGCACCTCTGACAGGCCTTAGACCCCTCAAACGCCCTTCACTTCGTAGACCCCCGGCTCCCCCCTATCGCACCTATGGAGTGATGAGGGTTAGCGTGAGCATATAAAACAGGGCGGTGGTTACGGTTAGGTACAAATGAGATGGAACCAACAGTGGAGGTGGTGGCAGACGGAACAAAGGATAGAAACACACATTGTACACCTACTATAGGGTGCCATTGTTTGACGCTTACCACTATTGGGCTCCGGTATAGCCATTACCCGGAGGAGAACACGTCGTATACTGTTCCTCTTCCTAAGTGGCACAGTCGCACTTCTCCAACAACACCTAGTTCCGCCTACGTATAGGTGACTATGACGCGACTATGGCTGTGACGTGCAATTTTGGATGGAGCTGCCCCAGCGTACAGATGTGGGGAGTCGCCGGCTGACGTGTCCAACGGTGTAATAAGAGGATGTGCCGAAATATGTCTTTACGCGTTTAAACATTTAGGCGCCGGCGCACCCTTATCACAGCGGTGGACCCGTGTCCCCTACTTCTTGGCGCCGGCGCACCCTTCTCACAACATCGGGCCCGCAGTGAGTCTGTCAACAGCCTAAAGATGTGATTGGAATAGGATAACCGCCCTACTCTACCCTCAAAACAGGATGAACGAATTTGCGCCAACACGCAGACAGAACCATAGACTAAGCCCGTTATTATAAGTCATGATATTGTTTAACGTATCGCTGATTCTGGACGGTGAGATAAAAAAACCGTAGTGAGCGAGCCCATCTTCATCTTTATGAACAATGTGACCAGCTCAAGTACTTATTTCCTAGGTATTTTTCCATATTTCAGAAGAGATTGCTCGTGCACAAGCTACAAATAACGCGTACTCTGGTTCTGTATGGACAGAAGTTGCAGCCAACAATAAGAAGCTGGTAAGAATGGTTTTCTCCTATTTTGACCAATTGATACCAAGTATTTTTTAATGGAATTAACGTTTTTCTCCTTGAAAACGGTTTCCTCGCTAAGTTTCAAAGTCATCTTTGATTTTGACAGCTAATTGTTATTTCAAGTCAATCTTTTGCTTTCGCTTCTGTCTCTGTTCAGTTCTTCTTCGTAAAGAGTAGAGGTTGGGGATTGTATCATACACAACAGCCGCTATGCTGTATTGCAATGAAGGCGACTAGTTGAGGCTACAGTTGGTGGCGATCCACGAATAGAGCGTCGAACGCAACACAAATACATTAGAACATTTCTAGTTGAAGAGCCCTGCCTCGTCAGCGTTTGCTTCCGCTCCAGTTACTCCTCTAAGCGGAGCAAGTAGATCATCTTCTCGGGCAAGTGACTTTACTGGTAACGACTTTGCGGCTGATATTGGCAGCTGTTGCCAAAATACACCTCAGGTATTCGTTTACACATGGTGTGGAGTAAGGGAAGCAGCTTAGCCGCTAACTTCAATTGAGCTCAGATTAAGTAGAAAATTCACTGATATAACTACAGTAGATGCAAGTCAATAATGCTGGTAATCGCTAGTAGTCAGCAAACCTTATTCTCTCTCATTCTACGGTGAGGTTCCGGAGCAGTCAACGATAGTCAACGATAGTTGCAGAATGAGAGAGAATAAGGTGAGAATGAATGAGAAAGGTAACCAACAATAATTAATTCAAATATTCGATTATTACATGAGGAGTTGATTTCTGTCAAAGAAAGATGTTCTCTCCTGCACTATTTCACCCCTGCGTCAATTTCCAGATTTTCGTATGAAAAAAATATACAGGATACACTGATCACAACTGCATACATAGTCTATTACAAAA
The DNA here is from genome assembly GCA_037903475.1 of Ancylostoma caninum. Taxonomy (NCBI): domain Eukaryota; kingdom Metazoa; phylum Nematoda; class Chromadorea; order Rhabditida; family Ancylostomatidae; genus Ancylostoma; species Ancylostoma caninum. The sequence goes on from JBAJFG010000423.1 coordinate 4,404, forward strand.
GTGCAGAAAAAAACCTTTTTTTGTGTTTATTCTTTCGCGCAGAATTCCGGGTGCTCATTAAGACATTTGCCGCAAGGCTGTGCAGCTAGCGATATCGATAGCTGGCACTGAGCACGGCCTTGTGGCAGATGTCTTGCACATCTTGAATTCTCACCTAACCAAGGAAGTAAAAAACGGTTTTTTAAGCAATTTTGTGAGGAATCATGTATGGCATTGTGGTCAGCGTCGCCTGTGGATTTTCTATTTGTGGTTCCTGTGAGATTTTTAGTAGTTATATCAGCCACTTTCATAGGTTTCATCTTAATTTAGAAAAAGCTCGATCGTTGTTAGCATTGTATCGGCTAAGCTGTGACTCTAACAATGTTCTTATTTATAGATGTCGCCGAATGTTTCGGACGTCGAAGAGGCAATCAATGATACAGATTTCTCAGTGAGTACAATAGGTTCTCTTGCGTTTCCTGGCAAAATATTGTTCATCTCTGTTCAGGCTTCATTTGCTGCTATAGTTGAACACGACAACGAAGATGTTTTCCGGTCTCATTCTGGAACGCATTCAGTCACCGAATCATCCGATGCCACGCCGGTGCCATCTTCAGGTTCCGTCTTGGATGACCCAGTAAACAGCGTGCTAGAGCTGCCATCCTCAGCAGGAAATTGTTAGTATGATTACCTCTTACCCTTGTTTTATGAGTTCTGGTAGACGTTGTAGGTCACACTTTGCTTTTTCTGCTAGGGAACTGAACACGTCTCAATTTCTGCACGTTTGCTCGGAAACTGATGTTTACTGTCTCTCAGATCTTCATCTGGACGTGGATTCACGCTTGCCATTTGGGAAGTTCAAGCACTGGCTCGGAAAGAAACTCGGCATGGATACTACACAATTCGTTGTCATAAAACACTATAGGGTTTGATGTTACTCCTTGTTTGGTCTTAATTTATATATTTATATAAATATAATTAATTAATAATTTAATAATTTAATAATAATATATAATTTATATAAATTAAAGCCATGTTACTTGGCATGCATATAGAATTATGCTTCTAGGAGGACGACAAAGGATACGAATGCAATAGTAAGGACGATGAAAGTGTAAGAAATGCTCTGGACAATGTTTTGAAGGCAAGCACAGTTTTTTGTGACCCAGTGTTCTTTTTTTTTTCAAAGTTCAGTGCGACAATTTTGTTACTATTTTGTGCCTCAGTTCCATTCCTCTTGAAATTAATTGCTGCTGATTTTTTGTCCAATTCCAGCTAGGAGTTAAGTTGAGGCCACCTCTGAAAGACGACGAGAAGCTGATCCGCGTTTTGCAGTTCGACTTGGATGAACCTAATGTAAGTTGTTTGGCGGTGTACAAATCTGCTGGAAATGGATTGCCGATCACTGACAGATTATTTTCTTTTATGTTATCTTGATTTCAGCGAGAAAACTGGAGAGTTCTCTTCGAATGTCCGGCTTCAAAGCAGACTTTAGTTGGAGATTTAATGTTGCAGTGCATTCATTTATACGCTGAAATCTACGGCCAGCGACTTCCTTTGAACCAGTGAGTCTGTTAACAGTTTTTTTTTTGAAGTTTTTATCGCGACTGAAGTTATTTCAGAGTGCGACTCCGGGAAATGTCCACTATCAGTCGTCCAGTCAAAGCTGTTCTGAACCCTGCAGACACTCTGGATTGCCGTGGTTCTCAGTGGTCGAACAATGTGTATTTCCAGATCATAACTGGTAAGCCCTTTGCCACGCACGATATTGAACTGCGTTGATGGAATATCTTGTTTGCTTTGCAGATGAGCGCCTTATTGGCCAGCCCGGTGTACCCGTACTGGTGCGCAGGTTCCGACCTTCAACTGTGGAAGTTTCTGCTATTCAAGAAGCGCTTGTTGATCCAAACGCTTCCAACCAAATGGAATCGCTCGCTCAAAGTGTTTCTGCACTATCTGGGATTCCCGTGGAAAGACTTGCCTTCACTGAGGTTGGTTTCCGCTCGAATTGGTTTCTCCTCGAATCGACATGTGACATTGGTAGGATGTTATATTGCCAACATATGTATTTATCGCATAATTTGGCTTGGTCCAACTAAATGAATGAATGCTTTATTACACTTGGCTTTGGTTGCTAGGGGGATGGAGTGAATTTTTTCTGTATAACTGAAGAAAGCACGAACGATCTACTTTTGTACTACATTTTCTCCCTTGAATGTTCCTAACACCTTTTTTTCGGATTGTTTTCCACAGCATTTTTTTACTGTTGTTGAGGTTGAATAATTCCGTTTTAAGGTCGGAAGCTCGTGGGAGAAGTGGCCGTACGCGCTCAGCCGTCTGGCTATGTTGGATGGTTCAGTGAAATTCTACGCACATCCTTCTTACTCACCGAATGAAGTACTTGAACGTATCGGTGGACGCGTAATATACTATCGGTAAGTGGCCCCAGCTTTTCTTTCATCTGCTTTTTTTCAATCTAATAGTGTTGAAAGCTCGAGCGCTAGCATTTAGTGTACTCTAAGCGCTTCTATTTCATTTGCGGCTCGATAAACATTCTGATGGAAATAATGACCTCTTCCTCGTCCCCCACTCATGTTCTTTCCGTGCATTTTTCGTGACTGGTAATAGGCTTATCGCATGTATTGCTCTTATTAGTTCACCTTTCTTTTATTTTCCAAGTGTTGAGTTAGCTGTTCAGTTTTATAATTATTAGGTTGTCGGGAAATGATTGAGACATTCAAGAATTTTTTTCAGTCTTCAAACCTTTACTCTTCTATTAGAAAATGTCAGGCTATACTGTAATGACCATATACACCTATCACCTCGGGCCACCTATAAGGAACAATTCGTACACTGCGGGGTCGGTAATCATGTTAATCCAGGTCAAAGAACACATCAGTCAGTAATCGAAAATCGTAAAAATTGGCGAGGCCAAGGAGTGTTCAAGCTACCAGACAAGTTGTTAGATAGAAAGCATGAGGTCGGGCAAGGGTGGAGAGTATAGCACCGTGCTCCATGTCTGCTCCTTCTACGGTAGACGAGCCAACGAATCATTTGAGGGTGTATTTTGTCAAGCAAAATGTGCACCTCGACATGTTGGTATTTCTTTTCTCCAATAGTGACTGCCGTCGCCCTAAACTAACTACTGTAAATGCTGCTGTTTTCAATTACACTGCGTCACAGTCACTTCAGTGGAGCATACCCTGCTTCTCAACTCAGGAGATCGCCGATTAGGAAAATGGACTTAGGCAGACGTATCGCCGAAGAAGGAACGTTGGAATCGAAGGCTCGCAGTTGTATGGCCGAGGGGCTCCGGGGCGAATGCCATGATAATGTTGTCATCCTTCCTGCTCCCAATGGTGCTATGTAGGACCTCGTAAAAGAAAATCACTTGAATTGAGTGCTCGTACATTTTCGTGCCTAGATAACAAATGGAGCTGCGCCATGTCCTAACATACCCATGGCGCAGATGCTCAGAGAGCATGGTATCACATATCCATGTATCATAGGAATAGGTCACGGGGGAGGGCTGCAAGAAAGAATTCATGGTGAAGTGCCTCAATCATTTCCCGACAACCTAATAGACCGTTCACCAAATTAACTTATTTGGCCACGCACGTTTTTTGCTGACTTTGACTACCTTTTGGTCAGATAACCCGATTTTTGACCGGCACTGCCGTTGAGGAGATTTCCGCTACAGCTGCTTGGGCTAGGCCATATTTTTGCTCTCTTTCAACATGCAACACTTCTCGTAATGACTGTATATTTATTAAGAATTTTCAGTGATACTGCTGAAGCACGGAAAGAGCTTTCGATTGAGGATAGAAAGCAGATTCAAATCAAAGAGAATGGGCAGAATATGACTGCTACTGCTCGTCGAAAAGAACGGCCGTTGAGGATTCAAATGAGCAGTACTAGTGAACCTTGACTCGGAACAGATGATGGTCTTTTGTTAATCCCTTCAGTTTTTGCCTTTATTGTGACAGGTCGTCAGCCTCTCTTTGTCGTACTCATAAAAAGGGCTCGGTGGACGGGTTGATCTCGTATGTGGCTAGTGGGAACAGTGACTTTCCCGCCCATCGATCTCGTCTTTCCGAGACTGTGCATGGTAGCATTTGAAAATGGATTACGCCGTTGAAGAACAGCAATAATTTTCACATTTCGTGTTATATTTGGGGTTCCATCACTATCTACGTACATTGGTGTCATTTTTGGTTTGTCTTGTTGCTGCGATTAGACCGATTACGATATCATCTACAAATTTGTCTCACTATTACACTATTTCTTTCCATTAGATTATTACTGCTAGCGGATGTACATTGTTGGTGTTAATGTGTTTTGTGCCAATTAGTACTGCTGCACTTGCTTAAATGAAGTAACGCCGTCCGCATTCGGGTTGAGGAATCATATTGTATGGCGCAGCCATAAGGAGATGTTTGTCAAGCCGAATTTGTTCGTTTCGTATTTCTTCTTTCGTCTCAGCTTTGTTTTACTTGATTTTCCAACCCGAATGTAGTTCAAAGATCACATTATTCTATTGTAAATCAAATTTAGTCTTAGCACCGAGTGTTTGCTCCTTCTCATTTCTCTCCAGAAGTTTTTCGAACATTATTGCAGAAGCTATGAATGAAGATTTTTACTTGATTTTCGCATTTAGTCTCAAACGTTGTTCATGGTAAAAGTTCATGATACCTCATGGCTAGTTCTCTTAGCTATGGCGATCACAATAACTTTTTCCGCAGTATGTGATGTTTTAGTATATATGTGCGGGCCGCCTGCTTTCTCTCAATCCTTTCAATTGCTCCACACTTTTCCGCGTTCTTTTTCTTTCTGCCGTCTGTCTAATCATGGTATTACTAAGATCAGGGATATTCCTCACATGCTAGGGTTTCCCTTCTTCCTCTCTGTTCTGCATCACGTATCGAGGCGTCAACTTTGCAGCGGCGCAAGCCTGAATAAAACCTGTGTTCCTTGGTGGAACCCATTATATGCAGCTTGCAGTACTTTGTACTAGAGGTAGTTGTCGATTTCAAAAATTCCGTTCCACGAAGTGAATGTAAGAATAAGACCAGCGATTTACTCACAGAGCTGCAATGGCGGACGCACGGGGGAGAGAGGCGAGAGGTTGAAACTACTTCGCAAATGGAAATTTCGTATCAGTTTATTTTCAATTGTTTATTTTAATTATCTTTTGAATATATTTTGGGAGTGAAAATGTTGCGCATTCTTTTTTTCACCTCGGATTTTTGAATTTGTCCCACATTCTGTTTGGATCCTTATGCTAAATAAACTTAGTTATGGCCTTACCTGCACTATGAGTGTTTCATATTTGAAACCGAAATCATTCTTCCATCGTATAAATCACGAAGGTTTTTGCTTCAGAAAATGACGAGAGCAAGAACGAGCAAGGCTGGAGCAAAACACAGTGGGCAGAAGACTGAAGAGAAGAAAATAAAGGAGGAGCAAGTCGATTCTGTATTGAAAAGCGAAGTAAAGAAAAAAGTTGTTGACACACTCCAGGATGAAGACAATGGTAATATAGCAGGATGCACGTTGTTATCTGATTGGTAGATATCTTTATCCAGAGTCGTATGGAGATTTTAATCTGCTTCAGTTTCCTTAATTTCCTTCCTAATTTTTTTTAGGACAGAGCGGTCTTCTCGCTAGTTCAGTTTTATCCTACTCTAATATTCGCAAAGGACATTTTATTGGAATCTAACTTTTTTTCCAAATACTAGGAAAACACTGGAGAGTTGAATAGGAGGATGTTATGAATCTGAAATTCGAATCTGGAATTAGGAGTTGAAGGGTATCATGAAGCACCTAGAATTTTCTGAACTCCTGTAGCTGCCTTGGAGGACGAAGTCATATTGATTTCTTGAGCATACTGCACAAAATCAGAATTGTTCAAGAAGATGTTATTAAAAATTGGTCCATGCCAAAATTTCAGCGTTATCCTTCTTGAGGAAGAAGGAAGGGAGAAAAAAAAGATGGAAGGAGACAGAGGGAAGGAGGGAAGAACGGGAGATGAAGTTTTATACAAGAATCTAGTTCGCAACATCCGCATGATGGGTTTATTGAGAAAATGTTATTGCGCCAGTCTATCGTTACAGACGTGTATGAGATGAGGGCGAAAGGCATGGGAAGGAGAGGGGGGGGGGGTGGGAGGAGATGGTCTACGCTTTATGTAAAAGTTGATCTGTGGCGTTCTTCTGGAACGTGCAAAAAACTTTATAGGTAGGCTTGACGAAGGAGATGTGAAGAGCCCACCAACCCGTGCTAAAAGACAGGGTATGTTAAAAAATCTTTGTTGTTTCCCCATTTATTATTTCTTGTTCTCATTACCTTCTAAATTTTAGCAAAACCGGCGAAAGGCAACAAAAGAAGAACTGCTTCGGCAGAGGTAAAGGTCGAGCATGCAGAGGAGACTAGTATTAAAGCAGGTTCGTAATGATACGATATGACTGCGTCCCTGAGCGGATTACATGAGATATAGTGGAGTCGTTTTGACAGTGCGTTTTCCGCGACAGCGACTCCCTGGCATTGGAGCACGCAGCGCGGTCGGTCAAAAAGTTGACCTATGATTCATCTAGTATCTTTGAAGAGTTTTGTAGCTTGTTTCTCCTTATATTGTTCTTTCTCAGCTCTTAGAACAAACGAAGAAGGGAACAGACGATAAAACCCGTCAAAGAAGCCGGATCCATCGTGGGTCAACTGTTTGACCAACCGCACTGCGTGCTCCAATGCCAGCGGGGCCGCTACCGCGGACAACGCACTGTCAAAACGACTACACTATACGTTCCCCACCTTCATCGCTGCGTCCGCGAGGGGCTAGAGCATAGACAGGGGGGTGGTGGGTGGAGGCAGTACAGAGACCCGTTAGTAATCGGAGACGCAGAGAGCGAGAGGACTGACGGTGCGCGGCAGGCTCTGGCCATGATTGGGGAACGTATCTCGTGCAACCCCCTGAGCGAATTAACAAATTACAGTCACCACGGAATTTTGAATTTTGAAGAATATGAATTAGCATGGTTGATCAAAAAGTAACCTTATTGTTTTTGGGTGTGCCTTTTTCTGAAATTCATCTCTATGGAGGGACTTGTGCGCTTACAACTGAAGGATACGCCATTCGCAGATAGCAGTCATAAGGATGACCGAGACCCGACTTCGGAGCGTTTTTCAGTGAAACATCCAGTTTTGGGCATCGAAAGCCGTATTTATTGTAGATTGCGTTACATTACGTTGCAAATTAGCTGAATGCCCCATAGTTGTGTGAAGCTCAAGCATGTCAGCAGGCAGAAGTGGTAAAGTGGTACCATTCAATTCTTGTTCAGAATCTAAAGGGCACTTGCGTCCGCGCATTGTTATGTGTCTGCACACGCTAGAACAGGAAGCAAAATGATTGGATAAGAATGAGGGCGGTGATATCAGTGAGATGTGTAGATGCACAGACAGCCAGAGTGCCACGTTGCATGCGGTATAGTGTGTACTGTGAGCCTGAATGCTGAAGCTTCTTGTACATAAAACTGCAGTAAATAAAAATACGAGGCCTCTGTATGTATAAATCGATTCAATGCATGACGAAAAATCCCTTATGGTAGTTTATCTCGGCTCGAATCTGCTCAGCGTCATTGTCTACACATGCGAGCTCTTCGATAAGGTGAGCGCTTAAAAATCATCTCAGACGCAGCGGAAGTGCACACCGTCATGCTCCATTTGATTCCTTTTTAAGGGCCAGTTGACGAAGGAGGGGACACGAAAGAAGGAGTCAAAAGTAAGCGAAGAAGAAAACAGGGTATGTTCATCTTCACGATCCTGGTCTTTGTTGTGTGAACTTGAACTACGTCATATTCCAATGTGAACAATTAAGACACGGAATCTAAAGAATCAAGAGGTGTTTTGCAGGAGATCAGTACTCAAGACGAAAAAGGTCAAGCAATTAAGGCTGGTAAGTCATGAATTCTAGTTATCACTTTTTTGAAGGATTAAAAAAATTAGTGCTGCCTTAAGGCACAGCGGCCAAGTCAATAATGAAGTGGAAATTCACTTTAATGCTTGCATTCCTGCAGGTAATCCTGAAATTGTACAGTTAACATAGCTGGAATGGAGAAATTCTCGCTCATACAGATGTGCCACACGAAAAAACATCTGAGTAACTCTATTTGTTACCCATAATTGTAGGTAGTATGCTGAGTATTAGCATTCAACTGTTTTTTACTGTTTATGCAGGGAATTTGATTGTTGAGACCACTTCAGAGCAGTGACAAGCGACGCAAGAAGTGTGAGTGCAGAGAAGTGAGACCGTGACTTTTATGTGTAGTCCTTACTGTCGCTGTCTGGATTGGCTGATGCTCCTTGGACGGAGAGGAGGCAGTGAAATGCATACAAGGGGTTATTAGGGCTACCTCCAGAATAAGGTTTTGGGTCCGTATCCAACATATTTTGTCCGGTCGGATAAACACGCTTTAACGGATACGCTGTTGGTTCTGATATTCTGCTATCCAATAAAAACAAATCCGCGGATACTCGTTCCACTGCAGGTTATCTTTCCACGGTTGATTTCCATTTGATAACCATCCATGACTTACTCCCGCTCCACCTTGTGTTGTGTGTCGCCAAGACACCATACTTTGGAATGAAGAACGTTTTCGAATAAAAAATTCGAACAAACATTGGAATTCGAATGTTTCGATATTCAGCTATTTGAAAAGAGCCCATTTTCGAATTAATTCGAAGTTAGAATATTCCATGAGGGTGCATTCTCGAATCAATTCAAAATTCGATTCGATTTCATCTCGAATAACTGAATATTTTCGAATATTCAAAAGATTATTTGTCTGAAGAATTCTTGTTTCCCAGCCTCCAGAGTTTGCGTAATAATATCAAGTAGTTTGAGATGAAAGGATGATCAGTATGGTTTTCTATTTTTTCAGGCTTCGTTTCTTCGAATACTCTGAGTAGACACTGAACGAAAATGTGTACATATGACTTTCCAAAAATTTATCAATCAATGATTCGGTTCATGCCCTCTGTTCAGGCCACTATTGAAAGAAAACAGATATATATTCAGGTGCATCAGTCCGCCCTATGTTTCTACGTGAGCGTTCAACTGCATGTAAGATAGAAATGCAATCATGATGATCCAACGCTCGTATTTTCCTACTCTAACCCCAATCGCTGTACGAGCACGCCCCCGAGTCCTCGTATTCACGGTGTTTTCATGGCTATGAGCGTCACTGTGGCGGAACAATAACCTCACCTTATTAGGAATTGTTATCATGTTATATTTTACCTGGAATAAGTGGATCACTGCAATAGTTGTTTAGGAAAGTAATGGTTGAAGTCGGTCGTAGTCGCTGAGTCTATGGTAGTAAAGTAAAAAAAAGTCTTCACAGCCATAAATTTGAATTCTTACGCAAGTTATACCAATTCCGAAGCACTCAAATTGCTCGAATGAGTGGATGAATTTGGAATCGAATTTCCGATTTACTCGATTATCCGGGGGTTTAAAAAACCGAATAAATTCAAAAATTCGGAACAAAATGAAAAATCGAATGAATTCGAAATTCGATTATTCGGACAAAGTGAAAAATCGAATGAATTCGGAATTCGATTATTCGAAAAAGTGGAAATTGGAATAAATTCGAAACTCGGTCATTCGAAAAAATTCAAAATCGAATAAATCCGACTTTCGTTTGTTCGGAAAAAATTCGAACATTCCTAAATATACAAGACACCGCACTTGCGCCAAAAAATGAACACTTGGATGAATTATATTGGATAGAACAGTGGATAAAAACTATTGGGAACGGGTAGATATCCGCTGTGTTTTTTCCTCCCACTGCCAAATATACTGGATACAGCTCCTGAACGGTTTTTAGGGATGAAGTCATCAAAAATTGTTCGAATCTAGAATATTGCAAATGACTTTCCATCACGTAAAAAATAAGGGATAAAGTGTTCGAGAATGATGCACAATTCACCATTTTGAATAACGCAGTACATTTCAACATTCTATGACGGATATAGTTCGTTTCTACAGTGGCGATTGTGGAAGAGAGATTAGAAAAGCAAAGAAGGTGAAAGTGTTTGGCAGAAAATAACGTGGAAAAGTACTTATGTGGTAATCGAGGAGAGAAGAGGAAGTCGCGCGCCGTGCACAAACACTCAAACGTAGTCGCTTTTGAAAGACTGTAAGGGTTAAGAAGTATGTTGAAGCTCATAGGGTTCAATATGCCTTTCTTTGCATCTGAAATGTTGCATATTTCATGGATTTAAGAGCGCAAGACGAGACCGAAAGCCGTTGAAACTGGGGAGAGTGAAATTCAGCGTAATTCGAGGCTTACTATTGGAGCGAAGGTGAGTCTGCTCAATTTAAATCAAAGTTTGCAAGTGGAAACGAACGTTGTCGTTTTTTACAGGTTTTGGCAACGGGTGTTAATAGCAAGAAGTGCCTCGGCTCACATGTGAGCGCTGCTGGTGGGAGTTTGTGATCACCGTAGTGGACCAAAATAGTAACAGAGTTATTTGAACTTCTAGGAGGTCTTGAGCAAGCAATATACAATGCTTGTGCGGAAGGAAATCGTTGTCTGGCGATGTTTGTTCGAAATCAGCGCCAATGGAACGCTAAGCCAATGGATGATGCTACCGTAGAGCGCTGGAACGCGGCTCTAGAGGTCTGCGTTCATTGTTGAGTTTGAATGAGACGAACACATGCCGAACTGGCTAAAATTGTGAAGAATTTAGCTAATAAAGTAGGCATAGGTCGTAGTTTGGAAATTTTTGTTCTGCCATGGCGGGTTATCGATGGTGTTTCTTTATTTATTTATTTATCACATGGTATATGCATGTGATTACATGGTATATGCATGTGATTACAATGTACAGGTTCGAATACAATTATAGATATTAGTTGTACAGTACAAGTAATCTAGTCGACAGTCATATTTAAGTACATATATGTTAACATTAAAGACTACAATTTGGTGAGCAGTAAACCTCATATATTCAAGCTAGATGTCCAGGTACTCGCCAACTGCCTTTTTGTATAGAGAAAATTCCACTGGTACACTTTTGTTTTTGCTGGACTTCAAATATTCAGAAAGCGCCCTATGAGTAAAGAAATTCTGTCGTATTACTGTTTTCGCCGCAGATATTTGTGGCTCTAATGTTCCACCTCTTGTGATAGATTTACACAGAACGAAAAAATCAGAACTTTTTAATTCACAGAGATTATGTAGGATCTTATACATCATGAGAAGATCGTTCCGTCTTCCCCTTTTCTGTAATGATTGCACAATTTGTTCCTACTGTTAGGCGGTGGCATATTTTGATATGACAAGTTTGAGAAACCTACAGTTCTAATCATAAGCTTTCTTGTGAAATTGTTTCGAATTTTTCTCAATCGTGTTAATCAAGCATTTCTTGTAAGGATTGAATATAGTGGTTCCGTACTCCATTATTGGTCTAACATATGTTTTGTATGCATTAATCATCACCGTTGCATTTTTGGTTCGGAGGGCTTTGAAAAGATCGTGGATCTGTCTTGTTGCTTTTGCCCTGATTTTTCTGACGTAATTGCCAAAGGAGAGGTTCTCATCCATGAGGTAGCCAAGGTCAGTGACTTCTGATGCTTCAAGGACAGGCTCTGAACAAAGGTTGTATGTTAGTGTGGGGTTGTTCCGACCTACATGTAGTACTTTGGTTTTTTGTTTCGACAACAGAAGTTTCCATTCATTGGACCAAGCTGCAACAGCATTAAGTGTAATGGAAAAGTCTAACAGTTTTTTTTTGCAGGAGACTGGATTTCCTCTATCCCAGATTGTACCGCACGGTTCGTACCTGATGAATCCCGGCTCACCAGATCCAGAAAAGCTGCAGAAGAGTCGAGACGCCATGTTAGACGAGTGCAAACGTTGTGAGCGGCTCGGGATTCTGTATTATAATTTTCACCCAGGTGGGTAAGTGGTAGTGCAGTGAGCAGCCATTGCTTTGCCAAATGCTGAGATCCCGACATTTTGCTTAACTATGCGAATAAATAAACGGATGGAAACGCATGTTTTGGGAAGTTTCCGGGAAAGTTTCTTTCTGTTTATTCTCCATGGTGTGTCAAAACCTACAATCATTTTAGCTTTGGCGCAGTTCCCTATTCAGCTACAGTTTCTTTCCACCAGGAAGAATTGGGTGCCTTCTAGTGTTCTGCGCTTTTCAGGCTCCACAACAGGAGCGTGCACGAATGAAGACTGCCTGAAAACTGTGGCGGCAACAATTGATTACATTGTGGACAACACCGATCACATTATAATGGGTGAGTCCAATTGACAGTGAAGGTTCCGTTTAGAAAAAAAAACAAGAACAAACAATAAAAAAGAAGAAAAAAGAAAGATGAAGAGAAAAATCGTTTTTCTGTTTAGTAATAGAGACCATGGCGGGTCAGGGCAACACTGTTGGATCGACGTTCGAGGAAGTTCGCGATATTATCTCCATGGTAAGTCAACAGTTTCAAGTTTTGCAGCCATAGATTTGTTTCGGAATGGGTATCGAAATCCATTTTCTTAACGTGGACAATTTCATAAGAATTCAGCTGACAGGCAGAATGTGATGGGACCAGTGATAGCACAGGAGATGCTTCTGAAAAAAAAAACTACTGAAATAAGCGAATCACTTTCCAGTTGCAACTTCAAAATATTCCCTTTTTCGGAGAGTATTTTGAAGTTGCAACTGGAATGTAATCCTCGGCGCAACAATCTTCCTACCTGAAGTGGAGAGAATGATCTCAAAGTTGAAATTACGAAGAAATAACAAAAACCAGGGAATAAACCTGACTATTATTTTAAGGTCCATACTCTTAAGCACACAGAAGCAGTAAAAGGCGTAGTCTTCCTCGCTCCTTCTGCTCTTTGGCTTAGGCATTTTTGGTAGATCAGATGGGTAAAATATGTATGTACAAGATAGGAACCTGGGGGACAAATGCTCGGATAAGGCAGGGTTTTCTGAAACTGGTATTGTAAGACTGGGATTCATGATATGTTCAGAACCAAAGAACGCTTAGCGTAATTATTTATGCTAAGGAATACATAAAGTTAGGAGATCCGTGATGCGAAAGCGTTTTTGCAAACTGAGATGCATTATGGAAGAGTTTGTACTTTCGCCATAGCAGCTGGGTAGAGACAAAGTCACGTCTCACGTTCACGTTTGGGGAAACATGTTCATGGGTGGCAGGTAGAAGGCAAATTTGGGTAGGTTAGAACGTTCACCATGGATGGTCTCGATGATGCATCCAGGCTCAGTAGTTGACAAGACAGAATTTTAACCAAAAATTAAAAATTGTTAGTAAGTGGTTAAAAAATTTGTTGATTGGACAAAAATCCCGAGTTTGATGCCTGGGTAAACGGGAGTTTCGCCACACTCTTGCTGGGTAGAGTATAGTAGATCTTCCTATCAATTTCACGGACAAGTTTCGCACGGGGACGCTATTACTTTTTCTTTGACTTGATAAGTACGGCAAGCTGGGAAGTATTCGCACTTTTTTTTATTTTACCGTTCACGAAGACCATGTTCTTCATGATAGGTATGCTGATATCGATGCTCATCTGTTTCCATTATTGTAATCCTTCCAGGTGCGCAATAAGGACCGCGTTGGAGTGTGCATCGACACTTGCCACATATTCGCAGCTGGTTCGTCAAGCTTGTCTCATTTGATATTATTTGATATTTTCCATTTTCGGAGCGGACATTTTTTAGGCTACGACATTCGTACCAGAGAGGCCTACAACGCTACGATGGAAAAGTTTGACAGTATAATTGGACTGAAATACCTCAAAGCGTTCCATCTCAATGATTCCAAAGGTCATTGCTGCACTATACTTCGAATCATCGGCGTTTTGCATAATTTGGTCGTTATTTCAGGCCCTGTTGGATGCCGCGTGGATCGCCACGAGAACATCGGCAGGGGAAAGATTGGGAAGAGCGGGTTCAAGTGCATTATGGATGATGAAAGGCTGGACGGTATTCCACTGATCCTCGAAACTCCCGAAGGAGACTATCCTAGGGAAATGATTACTCTTTATTCACTTTAGTAACATCTATTCGGTTTGACGCTGACTCACGCAGTTTTATGTTCACTTGGTCTCATATTTGCACCTCTTCCTGCTGGTTGTTGAGCATTAATTCCTAAAGAAACCTGACTTATTTTCTAAGATCCTCATGCCTTTTGAATACATATTAACATGGTTAACGTTTACTTGTAGTTGAGGTTCATTCGAAACATCTGCTCTTCATCATTACTTTGAAAATTTGGGACATCTTCAGTACTTTTCCACAACTTTATTGTTTCTCAGAGCGGCATACATGAAAGCATAATTAATGTCTTACAGTGCAGTTGCTCTCTGATTAGCTCCCTTCCACATATTTGTAGCCCCGTCACCTCATAATATGGAAATTTCTCTGAGCTGTCCGTCGCTGGTGCTCAGACGGGCGTCATTACTAGTCGTTCACATTCATTCGGACCGCGTGTTTCTCCATTTTCCTTTGAAAGTCCTCCAATGAGTAAATTACTTAGCACGTCTTTGAGGAGCAGAACTTTTTTTTCGTTTCGATAAGTTGGTAAGCTACTGACTCGTGGATTGGGAAAACTGTGCTTCCATATTGTTCCATGTGTTAGTTTGTCGTGACCACAGTAAATATAATAAACAATGGTTCACTTATGGATTTCGTACCGAGATACGGTTCTCTTTCCGGAAAATGGGAAAGAATAGAGTATGCGTGACAACTAGTTCAGCTTGGATAGTAGGCGAAACCGATGACGGAAAGAGTACTGTTTTGAAAATTGCTCCTCAAATTGGAACGTATTCGGAGGTTAATTGTGAAAGTTACACATGGCTACTAACAAATATTTCTTCTGTTTCTGGGTGCAGAAAGGCAAGCAACCAGCTGGATATCATCTATGATTACTACAAAGCAGAATGCGACTGATATGGGCAGTTGTGGTACGCTTCCAATCCGTTCTTCGACATGAAATGCGATCATCTGTATGTCCTTCAATGCGAAATTATCGTCAGCTTCAGTTAAAGCTCAGTGCAATTCAGTGAAAGTGGGGAGATTTGAGTCAATATTTTATTCCTCGAACACTACGTATTTTTTTCATATTGCCCTGTTTTCAGAGTTTTCCACTTCAAATAACCAGTTCATGGGTCCGGATTTGATCCATTCTGAAGCGTACTCGATCTGATTTAGTCCAATAGCTTAGTGGAAACTGTGCGAAAATGTTCCACAAAACAGGCAGTGGAAAGGTTGAAAGGTGATCTTGAAGAAAAATGATTTTTTAAAAACGAACACTTGAGAGAGGCTAGGATTCACTTCATCAGCTTTACTATTGACCTCCTTGAAATAGTTTCAGAACTCTCAAGAACTTTCAAAGTTTGTTATGGAAGCACGGGAAATAAACGAGAATGGATATTGCAGTAAGTAAACACGATTGGACAGAACAGACAAGCTCGCTCCATTTTCACCACTTCAAGAAGTCGGTGTTACAGTATTTAACTGGTGTCACTAGAGTGTGCGCTTATGCGACGAAGCAGCGCTTATGCGACGCGGTAAGCGTACGAATAAAAATCTTTTATTAGTTTACCCTTGAATGTTTATTTTATTATTGTTTTTAATGTATCTTTTTTTATATATTTATCATATTTATCATTACAATTAATGTTTTTAGTAATTTTATTTTCCGTCTGAGTCCCCAAAACGGCGGAGACCCCACTTTTTCCCACGCCCGCCTCCCACCCACTTTCTGCGTCCGCCATTGGTGGAATTGTATGTATCACTGCGCTTGCTAATTTTTACAGGAGACTTTCTTCCCGAAGCCAAAACCGCCGAAGCTTGCGAACTGTCAGTATACTCTAAGTTTACTGTATGAACGGTACCAGTCCAATTGCTCCATCAAGGAGGGTCACGATGAGGCGAAATTCGGCGGATGCCTCTGTGATTAGGGTGCTCTGAGTATGGGCCAATAACAGAAGCTTAGCCAGCCCAATTTCGCCTCGTTATGGCCGACACCCTCAAGAACCTAGTAGAAACGGCTCTGCTGGATTCGCAGAATGAGTTTTATGTGTTAATGAGAAAATTAATGACTTCATAGAGAAGATGAGCAGCGGCTTTGGACATTTTTTGCACGTGCGATGATCCTTACAAAACTTATCCCACCTTCTGTCTGCGTTTGCCACTATGGTTGCTGACTCACTCTGATAATCGTGCGGTACTAATGTAGCCCGAAGGGGGTAATGGTTCGAGTAGAAACCCTAGCAGCTACTGCTCCCAGTTGCTGCCATCCTCGCCCCGACTGCTGCTCAAGCTTTTGTCCCTTAAGCAAGACTTGCGAGAAAGGCAGCAACTGAGGGGAGTGTACGTTTTCTTTCCTCTCCTTACACCGGAGAATGATTTCTGCACTCACCAGTGTGTCCTTTGAGTGAAAGCACTCAAGAAATCACTACTCCTATCAATTTTTGATTTTGTATGTGTTCGCTTGTTGGTCAAGCGATAGCTTAATTGGCTTTGGCCTTCTTATCCTGAATTTTTTCTTCTGCTCGTGAATAACAGGTGCATATGGCTTTCGTTTCAATATATGAATATAAGATGAGTCTAGAAAATTCTCCGCCGTGACGTTGACTATACTTGGCTATTTCTGTTTCTCATGCCGTCGATATTCTATTCTGCTAGCGTTTATGACATTTAGTTTTGTCTTATGATAAGAATTCATAAATCTTGACCTTTTGTTCGTCCGTTGAGAAAACCTGGTAGCCATGTGCTTTCACTAAATTGTGCGCTCACCGCATTCTTTTTGATTTAGTCGTTCTTGTTATCTGTAATCCTCAAGAGATAGCAGTTTTTTGTGGGAACGCGGTGAAGCACCCAGTAGATACAAATGTCTCGTATGTCTTGTAAGTGATTGAACGAATCAGATTCCATGAAATATAACAAAATATCTTCTTCCTGTGTCAAATATTAAAGATAAGTTGGACTCTCGAACAGAACTGCATAGAAATTTTCAAAAAAGAACACTTCTTGGTAGTGATTCCGGAAACTTTTCAAACGGCTCTCGTAGGAGAGGGTTACAACAACTAATGCAGTGGAATATTGCTATCTTGATTATCTCATTTCACAAATTAACTGAGCGAATAGTATAGTTTAGAAGACATGGGGAACGCTTAATTTTAAATAAGTTTAACGTGCTTCAATGATTTTCCTGCAAAAAATGAGTAGAGGATGGGGAAAACCTTACTCAGAGTCTTTGAGTAAGGTGGCAGCATCAGAAAGCAAACTAGTGCGAAGGTGCTGTTGCTCATTTCAAGCGAAGCGTGATGGAAAATGAGGTTTTTTGCAGGAAAATCATTAAAGCACGTTAGATTTATTTAAAATTAAGCGTCCCCTATGTCTTCTGAGCTATACTATTCGCTCATTTAATTTGTGAAATGAGATAACCAAGATAGCAATATTCCACTGCATTAGTTGTTGTAACCCTCTCCTACGAGGGCCGTTTGAAAAATCACTACCAAGGAGTTGTTCTTTTTTGAAGATTTCTATGCAGTTCTGTTCGAGAGTCCTTCAGATGAATTGACTGTGAATGTCAATTCGATCTGACAAAGCCTCTGCTCTTGACAAGGAGATCAAGTAAAGCAACTGCGACTGCGCATAGTTACAAAGAGGTGCTAAATTTAGGCTGTCATTGATTTTTTTTTGGCTGGAAGAGAAAACCAGGTTAACCGAACAACATTTGGAAGCTAATTTTGAAGGGTCATCATCATCATTTTTCAGCCATGGTTTCTGGGTCCTGAAAACCGAGCGTAGCTGGACGCGAGCAAACAGATCAGAAAAAGGGAATGAAACCGTTGACAAGGTTCTAACAGATCGAATACAGATGCGTGCTATACAAGGGAGCCTAGTGCGTCTATCATGAGTCATTATATTTTTTTTACCCGACGAACGACTTTGAAAAAACTTTTTTCAAAAGTGTTTGCTCAATCGCGAACAAAAACGCAACCCAACATGGAAATCAGAAAATTAATTTGAATGGTCGAAATAGATTTCACATCGAAGCTGTGATCCGCGTTGAAGAATAGGTTAAGCGGTTCACTGTAGTCATAAAAGATGCACTGAAAGCAGTAGGTTAGATGAAACGAGTGGATTCTGGAGAAGAAATTACCGTTCACCGTAATGGAGTGGTGAAAGCGTCTGTTTTTGGGAGAGTTGAAGGGGGCTGAAGCCTTGCTCATTCAACTTTTGTGGAATTCTGATAAACCTTTTAGTACTGACTGACTATTATGAACGCGTTGACTAAACGTTATTTAATCAATACATTCAAAAATTAATAGAAACCGTATAGTTTGACGAGTCGATATGAACCTTGCCAGGAAGATGCATCGCTCATCGATGAGCTGCAAGCTCACCAATTTCAACGCTGTTAATTCCTAACGTTAGCCAATGTTTTGATAATTTCGCAAGTGATGGTTCGAGGTTGTTGCCTGACTTTATTAGATGGCCAATACCAACATGAGCAAGAGCATCTCTTTTTGGTCAGGTACAGGTCTATTCTATGTTTTATGTACCTTCTCCTACCTTAGTACAAGACTGTAAACTATTGATGACGTAAGACGGGTTAGATCGAGTGATACATCTTGGAATTGAGGGTATCCTCCGTTGAGAACGTGCGAAATGAAGCTACTATTTTCGGCCTTATCCGCGCCGTTATCCGGCGCCGAAAGCCGATAACGGATAGGCCAAAACCTACGGATAACGGTAAACCGGATAACCGGATACGGACAATCCGCTCACCCCTGATCCGCACTATGGCGCGTACGCACACACAACTCGTAGTACGTCTCCTCCTTCGGTGATCTTGATAGACATGAGGGGGTCGCAGACGACGCCAGCGACGAAGTCTCGGTAGGTGTCGTTGACGATGATTCCAACTCCATTGCGTCCAGTCCTTCGTTTCCTGTACGCAAGCGATGTCGACTCTGTGCTTCTTCAACGTCTCAGCGAGCTCGTGGCTTCTCCCTGTGCTCGTGGCTTCTCCCTTCTTCTCCGCGTGCGATTCTTCCGCTTGCTTGAGTGGCCTTTGAGGGCCAATATGTAGTTCTTGCCTACTTGTCGCAACACTCGGAGTAGATTGGTGAAGCGCGTCGCCTCCGGGGTACGCCCTAGCTATTTCCATAACTCCTTTAAGAGCACAATACGTGATTTTCTTGTAACGTGGGCGTCCGACTTGTCGCGCAATCTGACGCCGCAATCGCAGAAGGGAGGGATTTCCCAAACATGGAGTGGACAAGGGACTTATTTGTTAGAGGCGGCCCCTAATCGCCTGTCATGTGCCTCCCATCGTTAGAATGCGAGCTATTGGTAGGGCCCAATGTGCAGGGTACAGCCTACAAATTAGCACTTGCACGCACCCACACGTGTAGCTGCTTACTCATACCCAAATGCCGGCCGCACGAATCGAGTCCAACGTTGAAGGAGTCCATCCCCTAGATCGACCCTCGTCGCAGGGCAAACACATGGCTGCTTTTGGTCCGCGATCAACCCCCTATCCGCCACCCGGGGTCACGCCACGTAGTCTCGCAGCAAATCGGCTGTGATCCCTCCAAGGAGGGAGATCCGTGGCCCACATACATATATTGCACCAAGAGTGCAAATTTCTGCGATGAAGGTCTGGAAAGCGGGGATGTGATGGCAAAAATGATGGGCTCGCTATGGGCGAGCGCGCCAGATGAGATCTGCCACGACCTCTTCGCAAAAAATTTTTGTAGAGAGCACAATGAATGGCAATAACTTTTTGGAAATAACTTGAATGGGGAGTTTTTTCGCTAGCAATACTTCCTGCAGTTGTTGTTCTATGGAGCAAAAAGTAAAAAGTATTGATTTGTTGCAGTTTTCGAAACAGAGGTGGAATCAGTGCTCAAACATTGTGAGAATCCGTAATTAAATATTGTATTTTTCCAAGCCCAAACCGCACATAATATTCATTAAAATTGCCTTTTGGAGCAACTTCGCACCTTTTTCTTTGAAGGAAAATCCATGAGACACTGGTTGAGAGATCACTTTGTTGGCTAGAGAGCATTAACGGGATTTTCCTCATACTCGCTAGTACCAACATATCTGGATGCAGCTGTACATTTGCTTTATAGCGCAAGCCTTCAGCTTGCTCATTTAAAATTATGGGACCTGTTGCTGAAACATTGTGACATTTGTACAATTGAATTGATCCTGAGGAAGTGCGGGCTCAATGTTATGCGGCTTCTGAGGGTTTTAAGGCCTATCTCGGGAAGGCTGGAGGTTTGCTCGAAATCTACCTAGCGATTTGCCAACTTCATACATTGAGTAAACTTGTATAAAATTTGGGCCCACTTCACTCACCTACAGGCGTTTCTATGACTGGCAATGTTTTACCAAAGACTTTGTTGTCACCTGTAATGTTATACGTGCTTCTCTGTGAAGCTTCGTCGTGTCAGTAACACGCCCTTTTACACAAGCTCTCATATGGACGTCGTTGAAGTGAATGAATAAGACCTAAAACTAAACACGCTTTTTGTAATACTCTGAACTAATCTCTCCTAACCGTTCCTGCTGACCTGATGTTCATACCACTTATCATGCTATTCTTATCCGACCTGAGAAACGGTTTTCTTTTACATTATCAAAATTATTTTGCTACCGTTTATGACATTTAGTTTTTGTTCTATGATGAGAATTCATTAACCTTGATCTTTTTTTCGTCAGTTGAGGAAATTCTGTGTTATTTTTTTCAGTTTCTACTTGATTGCTTTACTATAGCGCACAATAACTGCACATAAACAAATATGTAAATAAATTTCGTTGTAAACTTCTCCTCCCAGCCACTACAGAACTGAACATATGAGATCAAAAACCTTCTAGTTCGTTAAATAGCTGTCTGAGGCAATGGACTCCTTTATTGACTACGTTTATTGTTTAATAATGCTTCGGCGAAAATGAACCTAGCAAAAACTTCCTCCAGTAAAAACTTCAGCCAACCCATTCTACCCCTCATAGACCTCGTGTTTAGCACTTCACTCTAAGTGTTCCTTACATTATCGCAATCATTCATTACGGTAGATATTCTCGTAATCCCTGCTACTTTATTGAATTTCAGTGTGAATTCTATTTGTGACAAATTCTGCACGTTAGAAATGGAGATGTCAAGTCAGCAAATGCGATTAATTCACTTCTACGAAGTCAAACTCACTGGCAGTGTCACACGCACGACGTCGGTGAATCTATGGAAATCGGCGACGATCGGCTGAAAGATTGAATCGCGATCAAACATCACAGCTGTTCCTCAAATGGAATTGGACCTAAAAAAGTTATGCCGAAAGCTTAGTGTTATTCTGCTAGATTGATCTGCCGTACTATTCTGACTCCACATGAAAGAATTACGGCAAGTACGTCCAAGAAATGGATGAAACGGACCAGAGCTTCAACGTATGTGAACGATATCGGTCAAAAGAAAAGGACCGATTTTTCCCCATGATCACATTCGTTCACATGTCGTACAAAAGGTGTTGTGAAAATTCAATGAGCTGGGTTACGAAACTGTCGCATCCACTGTACTTGTCGGATCTTCTCCCACCCCCACCCCTCTCTCCCTTTCATTAAGCAGTTCCAAGTGAAAAGTGCCCTCTACAAATTCATGTATGCAGATAATTTTATGTTACAGAAATAATAGACTTGTTTCTCTTTAGCATCGTGAGTGGTCCCACACGACACATGCGCTTCAGCTCGCTTCACATTGTCATATAGGGCAGAATGTGGTAAATACTGGCAAAAAAGAACCTCGCACAAGCGAATGTATTCTATATACACTACCTCACTAACAGCTCTGTTTATAGTTGGTTCCACTCCAGTTGTCCAAGACAACCTACACACATAGTGTGACCATAAAGCTCATTAGTTGTAAACTCTTCTTTACTAAATACTATTATACAATAATCCTACGTAATGTTGTTATGAGGATCTTTTTTCGAGATCAACAAAGCTCACTGTCAGCTCGCCTTTAAGGTTATCAGCCCAGATGCCTTCGTGTGCTTTCCATCCTATGGCTGTTCCTTCCCAGCGGCACATTGAAATGGCCATTGCCTTCAAATCGCTATTTTTTTCTACCCCCAACTTATTTCATATCCAGTTCCTCAAAATCCAATTGTGTCTCCGGTGTCCGAACCTCTTGAAGGAATTTCCTCCACTGCGAATTCAATTATGAGCCACCTCGAAAAAGCTATTTCAAGGATACCTTCCTGACATTTAGCCATTTCATTTTTTATCCATCCTTGTATCCGGATAACAGCTTACTGCGTCAGTCATTAATGTTGCGTTTTAATGACAGCCATGTATGAAATTTTTTTTGCAAGATCAGAGATTTCACATTCACACACGAACGCCCATTTTACATTTGTGTAGCTAATGAGGAGTTCACCATATGAACCTTTCTTATCTAACTTCATAATCCTCATTTTACTTTCCATTTATAGGATTCATTGGATCATATTTCAAGCGGTCATCTCTTCAGGGAGCCGATGAGCTTTTCCGAAGATTTACTACATTATGTTTGAATAATTTAGTATAAGAATAAGAATGCTCTGGAGAAGAAATAGCAACTTAATGAAGGACGTTCTGTGGCTGAGTGTTGATTTTTTGAATAAGTCTTTTCTGTTTTGAATGAAAGGGATACAGCTTATCTAACCATGTATGTACCTTACATAAGTCACAGTTTAAACTGCACCCTGAACCACTTCCAAGCTTCTGAGAAAGACATGAGGTTGAAACGTCAGGTCCAATAAAAACGTGTTCATAAGAATCTTTGAGACACAGCAGTGTAACTAATGGAACCCACAATATTAAACCTGTGGACACCAATGTCACTGAAATGTTAAATGAGGTGGAAGCTTTGGTACGTATAATTTTTGTATGTCTTCCTTTAAAAAGCGAATGTTTTTTATTCTATGGAAAGTGTACGGACAATGAAACCTATTCTATTGGAATTCATTGAGAAACTCGGAGAAAAATCAGAGCGAGTCTACCGTCTGCTGGCTACCTCGAATGACGTTGTGATCCTGTGAAAAAGTTTTAGGTTGATGCAAAAGTTTTGTCGTTTTTTTTTTCTCGACGAATTATTTTTCCCACGATTTCACCGAGTTATAAACTTGACGAGCGGTATAATGTTTATGATTAGTTGAGACCATATTCATCTTATGAGCGTCCCTGTCTCTATGCTCGGATTATGAGAAGCTGCGAAGAAAATCGGAGACTCCCATTTTTAAGTCGGTATGTTTGGAGATTTTTTCTTGAGTAGCAAAAGCTACTAAAGCTTTGGGAGGGGCTTTCACATCGAAAAACTCCTGAAGAATGTGATGGGTGATAAACCATTTGCCAAGAAAGTTATCGGAAATTTAGAGCGGGTCTTAAACGCGGATTTTGGCCTATTTTGGCCACGGAGGAAATGGGCCTATTTGCACCTTGAGGGTTCTCAATCGAAGCATCTTAAACTTTTTGGATCAAATATCAGCTACAGGTAATGCTTAGTCTCTTGCTTCGAAACAGCAGCAAGGATAATATCATCTGGCAAGAATCTCAGAAAAAGCAAAGAAAATGCTTCAAAAAAATGCTTGCCTGCGTTTCGCTGAAACGTAAGCCGTCGGGCCAGACCTCGACAGTGAAATTGGTAGCGGTCTCTAGGTTAAAGGCGATCTGTCATTTCGTTTCGTGGGTTGTAGATATCAACAGACCCTAGACCTCCTCATCAAGCTGATTCTAATGATGTACAGCAAGAAGTGATGACAACCCCATCTCCGGAGGGTCCGAGAGTACAGTTCAAGGAAGTGGTCCGCGTGAGTGATGGCTGCCCGTCACGACCGGAGCGTTGGCGATCGGTGAGATCAATAGCTTCACGAGCTTATTCGGCTCAACAAACTGTTCCAATCCGTCCCGAAAAACGAATAAGAAACAGTTTTAAGAGTTGTTTTGTAAAATTTTATTTATACCGCTCGATTCAGCGCATCGGAGAGATTCAGAATCCGCTAAAACATCAACCACGAAGACGAGGTGGTAGAGAAGGTGTTCTGAACCAAATAGCTTGTGGTCCTACTGGACAATCTAATAACATATTTATCTAATAACATCCTTATTCTAATACCAGTCTGGCCATCCGGCCGTACGCTGGACTTTCAGGCCTCTTCTAATGCTCGCTTCGCTCGCATTAATTCATCTCATATCCACACTAATATAATTTATTGTCCAACCGAGTTGCCCAGTGGGAAATCAACTCAGAGTTTAGCATTTCATTGTTTTCTCCTCCTGCCTTTACTCTACGCCAGTGGACCCTGTACAGAGTAGTAACGTCCTTTCTTGGTGCACAGTATGTTCTCTATTGACATAGCCAGCTATCTGCCACCGATTTACCGTGGAATAATGACAGAGAATGATTACCATTTCTTGCACATTATTGTTTGTAAAGTGGTAACGGAGTATATAAAAAAGATGGTGAGGAATGGTTAGGCACAAATGAGAAGGAGAAGGGTGAACACAGGAGTGGTTGTGAGGCTGAACAAAGGGCAAATTTGCACACTATTCATCTACTGCCGGATGCCATTGTTAAACATTACCACTATTGGGATGCGATACCACTCTCACTTGGCGGCGAACTCCTCTTGTAGTATTTCATCGCCAATTAGCGCGGGCGCACTCCTGCAGCAACAGTGCGCCGACTCCACCACTTCTGGGCGCCGCGCACTCTTTCACACCGTTGGACCAGTCTCCTCCACTTCTGGGCGCTGGCGCACCCGGTGAACTGTTTGACCTATTGCACATTATCCAACCTTCCGCTCAACCTCTTCTCTACCCCACTCAACCATACTACAACCGATCCTAGTCTTTCATATGATCTTGCAATCACTACACAATCACTATCACTGGCCAATCGTAGAATTTCGTAGCGCTCTGACACACACCTACACTCACAGAAAGACAGACTAAGCGAGTTATTATAAGTAGGGAAATAGCACTACACCTGGCTAAACCCAAAACATCAACTCCGACTCCATGTCGCAGACCCAGTCGGTTTTCCATTCCATTGTTTTTGGGATTCTGAGAGTCTTTTGCAACGTTATGGTAAAATCATTTATTTATTTATTTGTACGTGGTTAACCACGCGTAAAACAGAAATTCGTGTGAAAGAAAAAAACACGAACAAAACACAACAATTAGAAACAACAGTTAAAAATTGTTCAAAGTAACCCACTAAGCAGATTCTCTTAGGAACTTGTCAACCAATCTTTTGTATTGTGCTAGAGAGTGTGGCAGAATGTACTTCTTTGAGAGTCTGAGGAAAACGGAGCCAGCTCTCTGTGTAAAGAAAGAAGACCGTAAAGAGGTCTTGGCTGTCTGGAATGTAATCTTAAATGGCCCGCCTCTCGTGCATGAGGGAGATACGGTGTAAAATTTATTGGTAGGGAGATTAAGCTTTCCACTGATTATTTTATAGGCCATAACGAGATCATACTTCCTTCTACGCATATCGAGAGTGGGAATGCTGAACGTGCAATTACGAATAAAAGCAGGAGGTGTGTTGGCATAATCATACCCATGCAACCGTATCCAAAGCTTCCTAGTAAAACTATTCTGGACCGCCTCAAGTCTTGATATAGAACGCTTAGATTTTGGGCTGAACACCGTAGCGCCGTACTCAAGAATGGGTCGTACATAAGATTTATAGGCGACCAAAAGATGTGCCGGAGACTTAGTAGATAAGGATCTGAATATATTGTAAACGACATGGTCTGCTTTTCTAGCTATAATGCGGCAATGGTCATCAAATGTGAGGTTCGTATCCAAGGTGAAACCCAAATCACAAATAGTATTCGTACTACTTAGCTGTACATCACCAAGGAAGTAGGCATTCTCTTCTCTTGACCGACCAAGGTGGAATAGCTTAGTTTTAGGACTCGACAAGGGTAGTTTCCACTCTACAGACCACTCTAAAATTGCACTGATCGCTGACTGAAGAGCGACACGGTCATCATTACTCGAAATGTTTTTGTATATTTTTATATCATCTGCAAACATTTTACAAGAAACTCCATAGCGACTGACTAAACCAGGGATCTGAGAAGTGTATATAATGAACAGTATGGGGGATAGGACTCCACCCTGTGGTACTCCACTCGTCACGGGGTGAGACTGAGAAAAAGACTCGTTGACTCTAACTTGGAAAGACCTACCAGTTATGAAGTTCTTTATCCAATTAACTATCCTGGGGTGGAGCCCAATATTCACAAGTTTGGAAATAAGCTCATTAAATGGCACCCGGTCAAAAGCTTTAGCAAAATCGAAGTAAATGACGTCAATATTACCACCCTGATCGAGAGCTTTTGTCCAGTCTTCCAATTCAGACAACACCAGCGTTTCCGTAGACCTACCGGCTCTGAATCCGAATTGATCATCAGGAAGTATAGAGTTGGATTCAACATATTTAACAATAGTGGGTTTCAAGAGTTTTTCAAAAACTCGAGCAAAAATGGAGGTGATGCTAATAGGTCGGTAATTAGATACTAGACAGTGAGGCGCCTTCTTGGGGATGGGGGTGACAAACGCATGCTTCCAGCACATGGGCACATCGCCATTTACGAAGCTAAAGTTTAAAATATGCTCCAATGGATAAGCGATCGCAATTGCAACTTTGCGGATGAAGTAGGGCGGGACTTCATCGGGTGTAACAGAGTATGACAAGGGTAACGCACACAGCAGTTCATAGATTTTATCTTTGTAAAACCAGGCTGAGCTGTCACTATACGTGGAAGATGTTAGGTCCGGTACCCACCCCACGTCAGATGCCTGATTGGAAAACGTTTCTTGAAAGTGTTCCGCAAAGAGCGACGCCTTTGCTAGATCACTGACAGCGGTTCTACCGTCATCGTTCTTCAGAGTAGGAATTTGCACATTTCGCTTGAGCATAGAGTTAAGCAACCTGTAAAGTAATGATTTTTTGGGGCTTTGAAGCAGTTTCCTTTCTATGTAGCAGTTATACTTCCTAAGAAGACGACCAAATTTGTCCCTAACGAGTTTGAAGTAAGCTATTTTTCATGGCAAGGAGCAGACTGAGACTCGAGCCAAGCTTTTTCTCTCGCTTCAAAAAGTCTTGCTAGGTTGTGGGAGTTTGCCATAGCCAATCAACTGTTTTTCAAGCGGCACAAAGTATTGGATGCAGTGATGTAATACTGATAGGAAAAACTCATACTTATCATTTGAACTGAGAATCCTTCTAGAAGTCCACGCCAATCTAAGGAACATAAAAAGAGGCAGATGCTGTCGTAGTCCGCTTTAGGATAAGCCCTGCGTAAACGGTAAGCTGGTAAATCAACCGCGGTCAAAACTCTGTACGATGAGGAACAGTGGTCACTAGTTCCAATAGGGGAGTTTACAGCAACATTATCAACAGAATATGCATTATTACTAAGAACTAGATCCAAAACATGGCCTCCACGGGTTGGAGCTCGGACATACTGCTTGAGATTACAGGAATGGCACATCTCAATGAAATACTTGGAGCCAAGTGTAACACCAGCCGGGTTCGGGCTGAACCAGTTAATATCAGATAGATTGAAATCACCGCTGATGACAGTAGCCCTTCACAAGGTGATACCTTAGTGAGTTGGATGGTGTTGTTCAAATTGCAGGATGGAGTTCTGTAAATACCACTTATACGAATGGTAGACTCAAGCAGTTTCAAGTCACAAGAAAGGATTTCATATGCCTCAGGGATAGACTCACGCCATATAGTTTCGAAAGCAATGGTACGTCTGATGAGTATGAGCACGCCTCCACCCTTTTTATGTCCTCTATCGCACCTTAGAAAACGAAAATCATTGCATAAATCGCCAAGAATTGGTTCGAGATCGTATGATTCATTGAGCCAGGTCTCAGTGACAACGACAACGTCGCAATGTAGCCTTTCGATGACGAATTTGAGCGGGGCTGCATTCTTTCGGAGCAAACGTACATTACAGGTTAAACAATTAAGACCGGTGACAAGTTTCCGAGAATCGTTTATTGGTTTACCGACACATTGTTAAGAGGGATAGACTGAGTAGCGGAAGTGGGTACACCAACAAAACTACGGTTAGTGCGTCTAGCTTCCCGGTTGCGATCCCTCTCCTCCTTAGTCAGGGAGGGGCGTATAAAGGCTCCCTTAAAAGGAGTGTAAGGCAGCCGGAAAGCTCTTTTGATGGTGAGTTTCTGGAAGAAACTAGAAGGGAATACAACTTTGATAAGATGATTCCTACTAGAATCTGGTTTACCAAGTCGGTAAACTGCTTGAGGGACACACTCAACATCTAAGTTATCAAGCAAGTTAGTGATAACATGAAAATCATCCCTTTGCTCTTTCAGTAGGTTTCAAAGCATTAGATTCACTGATACCATGAATAACCACTGACCTAAGTCGCTCTTTTTCATCGAAACTTTTTCATCGAAATTATTAGTCGTATTCGAGAAACTCGACTCATGAACTCTAGCCGAAGAAGCTAGCTTATGCTCAGCATCAGCAAGGACACGCTTAAGATTGCTATACTCGTTATGCAGACTACTGACTTCTTCATGCAATTTTCGGTTTTCTTCTAAGACCGTAGAAAGACTATCTTGGAAATGTAAGATGTGATTAATAAGGGTCTTGAGGAATACCGGCTATTATTCGTGCAAGTGGGCTTACCGAATTTGCATTCTTGAACGGTTCACTCTGAAGTTAATTACATCTTCAAAATAAAACGCAGAAAGCGGTCCCACAGTCCAGCATGTTCGCGCGATCATGCGCATTATCACAGTATCCAGACATGCGCGAATCTGATCGTTTTTCGTTTATTAGAAGCCTTTGAAAATGCCTATGCGGAAACAGCGAAAACTTGTGCTACAACCTAATATTATAGCCTGCAAACTATATTTCGGACCGAATAAAGTATTTGAATAACGAATTCGAATAAAAATTCGAATTCGAATAAACATTCGAACTCGAATAATTTGAAATTCGACTATTCGAAAAAGGCCCATATTCGAATTTATTCGAAATACGAATATTTGATGAAGGTGCAATTTCGAACTTATTCGATATTCGATTCGATTTCGTTTTGAACAAACAAATAATTTCGAATGTTCGGGGAAAATGTGTGTCTGCAAAGTTCTTCTTTCTGGGCTCTCAGACTTTGCGTTGTAATATCTGGTAGTCTACAATGAACGAATGATCAGCATTGTTTTCAATTTTGTTCAGGCTTCATTCATTTGATTTTTCTACTTTTCCATTCATTTGAGTTTTCTATCTGAGCTTTGAGCTGCATACGAAATAGTAATGCAATCATTATGATCCAATGCTCGTACTTTCCTACCATGACCACCCACCACTGCCATAAACATATGTCCCTGGAGTACTCGTTTTCTGTTTCACGGTCAGCTCTAGCAAGCAGAAAAGGACAGCACCCTGGTATTCTCTCATATTATTTATCTAGAAAAGGTAGAACACTGAAATAGTGTTCCAGGAACACTGAATTAGTGTTTCGGGAAGGTATTGGTTGAAGTCGGTCCTACTGGCAAAGCGTCAAAGTTCCCAAGTCTTTGCTAGTTATACCAATTCCGGATTAGTCAAATTACTCGAATAATCCAGTAAATTCAGAACCGAACTTGGAATTTGTTCGATTATTCGACGGTAGAAAGAACGAACATATTCGAAAATTCGGCTCGAAGAGAAAATCGAATCAATTCGAAATTCGATTGTTCGAAAAAGTTTCTAATCGGTTAAATTCGAAATGCGACTATTCGAAAAATACAAGAATCGAATAAATTAGAAGTTTAATTATTTGAAAAAAAAAATATTTCGACTATTCCGAACTATATTGCAAACCCCTGCACACTCCCGTCCAGGAATATGGAACTTTAATAGAACTTTTGCCACTTTTCAGTATAAGACTTCAAATCTGGGTAATCAGCGGCCGCATCCAGTTGTTGCATTTACGCTGTGTTTGGGAACGGTACAGCATCCGGACACATTGCGCAAGATTGATCCACCTTCCTGTTGGCAACATCAGCCTCATTGTTTCCGCGTGCTCGGGACGCGCATCCGGAGTCGCCACTGATTGATTTTGGCAGTTGGTGGATTCGGATCCATGGCAAACTACGCGCGAAAGAAGACGCAAGTCTCGGATGTCTACTTTACCATCATCGCCGATCATCTGCGTTAGTTGGGCAAGGTAGAAGAATTGTCACAGTGGGTTATCATGATCTGACCTGGAGCTATCTCAAGTGATGAGCAGAGGTGGCTACTGAATTGCCGTCGTACAGAAGCAGTGAAAAACAGCTGAAGCCCATCTCTACTGGAGATGAGAAGTGGTGTCTGTATGTAACCCAGCACCATTGACGCTGAGTTGACAAGGATGAGCACCCTGAGCCCAGCCGAAGACGGGTGATCACCCTCTGAACTTCGGTCACTGCTCGGTGTGACAGCAAAGGCATCGACCACTAAACACTACTGCCACGCGACCCTGCTCTCGCGGTAAACCTGTGCTATCAGCAGCCGGATAGACTGGGGGCAAAAATCGCAGAGAAGAGAGAAATCCGAATCACGGAAAGATCCGATTTCTGCACGACGATGCTCGTCCACATATTAAAAGTGTGACTCGCCAGAAGCTACCCAGCTTTGGATGGAAAGTGCTGACTTGCTCAACGTACAGCCTTTATCTTGCGTTGAAAGATAACCACCTTCTCCTGTTCCCCTCTGAAGCTGTTGGAGCAGAGGAGATCAACATTGATCTAACATGTTACACGTCATAATCGTGTTCTTATGTCTGTCACGTGAGATATGTGTTCTTCGTTATACCCGTCTCATGTACGTAGCATTGTTTTAGGACGTGTTCCAGTTAGGTTTAGATGTCAAGTTTTGTGGTTCAATAAACCATCTTCAACGACCGTCTCTTCGGACACAACAACTGGCGATCAGGATTCAGAAGAAAGACGACCAAAGATTCAGAAGAGAGAAGGTCAAGGATTCAGAAGAAAGAAGGCCAAGGAAGAATGCCGAGAGCTATCGAATACAAGCCTTCGGAATCGCAGCTCGAGAACGTCTTGACAGCAATGGTCGAACAGATGCGGCTTCAATACAAAGAAATGAAGACGCTGTTTTGGTACCTTTGCCCCTGCTCAAGGAACTGCCGTTCAGGAGATCAGCAAAGATCAATACGACCAGCTGAGGAAGGACGTACAAAAGTTTGTGAAGAGGCAGGTCACACATTCGCCTATTGGTATAAGAGGTACGGACCTGTCATAAGAGATTCCAACTTGCCAAACAGCAAGACCTGATCCTCATGAAACTGGACGAGATGCATATCGCAAGTATGCTGATGACATCTTACCGATACAACCTTACGAGATCGATTTCGAGACGACGAATCTACAGAAGCACTTCGCGTCCAAGAAGACATTGATTCGTCGACGATATGAGTGTCTCAGGGTAACATGTCCACCACTGACTGCCAGCTATTTGCCATTCCGCGACTACGCTAGCAAGATCAAGCGAATGGACGAAGATGCTCTACTGAAGGAGCTGGATTACACCGCGTTGCGTCGACTAGACACACATGCAGAAGATTCAGCATTGACGATAGAAGATCTCGTTGCAGAATGTGAGAACTTCACTGCACTGAAGATGGACAACACAGACATGGAAGGAAGTCACGAAATCCATGCTGTGCAGAAGAAGAAAGTCAAGTGCTTCAACTGTGGAGGACCACACTACAGAAGCACATGTCCGCTTCTTTCCTCCGACACTGGACAGAAAATGCGACAGAAACCAAGAAGACGATCCTACCGTCGCAAGAGGAGCCAGTACAAGAATGTTGTTACCTTCGCCGCTGAGAACGCTCGAACCTACCTTGATGTCACTATAAGAGGACGTTCTCTTCGCTTCCAACTCGACACAGGCGCAGATATCACGTTGATATCCCGTGGAACATGGAAGAAGCTCGGATGTCCAACCTTGGAGACCTGTGTTATGCCGGTCAAAACCGCTGACGGAACCCCGATGAAGATCGATGGAAGATTTTTTACCAATTTTTCCGTCAATGATCACGCGACAGGCAAGACTATTGGAGGAAATGGGACATGCTACGTCACCGAAAGCACAAATCTGCTTGGACTGGAGTGGTGCATTCAACTTCCCACATACAAGGTGTTGAAAGACAAATATCGCTGTCGTTTGGTGACTCAAGAAGAAACAAACCGAGCTTATACAATCGCAGACTTGAAGAAGCAGTATGCAGAAGTATTCAAGTGCGGACTTGGAAGATGCACTAAGACAAAGGCGAAGTTGTTGTTGAAGAACAACGCAGTACCTGTTTTCAAGAAGAAGCGACCAGTACCTTACGCCTCCGTACCTGATTTGGATGCTGAGATTGACAGGCTAGTTGCCGAGGAGATAATCTCCTCAGTAGAGCATTCAGAGTGGGCCGCGCCGATCGTGGTTGTCAAGAAGAAGAACGGACAAATCCGTTTGTGTGCGGACTTCTCGACAGGATTGAACGATGCGCTGCAGTTGCACCAGCACCCGCTGCTCACCGCGGAGGACGTGTTTACGAAGCTAGAGGACAGCTTTTCACGCAAATCGACTTTGCGGAAGCATACCTGCAGGTTGAAGTCGAAGAAGAGTCGAAGGAGTTGCTAACTATAAACACACACAGAGGCCTTTATCGTTACAATCGCTTACCCTTCGGCGTGAAATCAGCACCTGGCATATTCCAGCAGATTATGGATTCGATGATCTGTGGATTGGAAAGCGTTGCTGCCTATTCGGATGACGTGATTGTCACAGGTCGCACATAGGAGGAGCATCGCCGCAATTTGGAAGCCCTTTTCGGAAGGATCCATGAATACGGCTTCCGCGTCCGGATGGAGAACTGCAACTTTTTGATGCCGCAGATCCGCTATCTCGGATGCATCATTGACAAGAATGGACGCCACCCTGACCCAGAAAAGGTTGAGGTCATTCGCCAGATGCCAGTACCGAAGAACGTGGCAGAGGTTCGCTCGTTCCTAGGTATGATCAGTTACTATGGATCCTTTGTCGCGGAGATGCGCAAGCTGCGCGCACCGCTTGATGCTTTGTTAAAGAAGAACGTTCCCTACAAGTGGAATGAAGAATGCGAAGCAGCCTTATCCGCATCAAGGAGGTGCTCGCTTCGGACCTGCTCCTGAAGCATTTCGACCCTAGCCTGGAAATAATTGTTGCGGCCGATGCATCAGACTATGGAATCGGAGCAGTGATCCTACACAAGATGCCGGATGGAACCGAGAAGGCAATATGTCACGCAAGCCGAAGTCTCACCGCTGTAGAGAAGAACTACGGTCAGATCGAGAAAGAGGGACTCGCTCTGATATTCGCTGTAAGGAAGTTCCATCGTTACATATATGGACGTCGATTCAAGCTCCTTACAGATCACAAGCCGTTGTTGCACATTTTCGGACCGAAGAAGATGGTGCCCGTATACACGGCGAATCGACTGCAACGACGGAAGCTCATACTCCTTGGATATGATTTTGATCTTGAATATCAGAAGACGACCGAGTTCGGACAAGCCGACGCCTGATCCCTCCAAGACCAGCTCAGACGGAAGATATTGTGATAGCCAAAATTGAGCAGGACATCCTAGCCGTTTAAGCTGCTGCAATCAATGCATTGCATTGCCCGTGACCAGGAGTGTGATCGAAGAAGAGTCCAGGAAGGACAAGAAGATGTCGCAGGTCATACAGATGCTGCAAACAGGAGCATGGCCGAGCAAGCCCAAAGAAGAAATCGGCAACTGGAAAGCTCTAAGCCAGGCACATCCGTCTTTCACTGTCAGTGAAAGACGGATGTCTGTATTCTGGCCACAGAATCATCATTCCCGTATCACTCCGAGAAGCAGTTTTGAAACAACTGCACGAAGGTCATCCCGGAATGACCAGAATGAAGAAGCTCGCCAGAGGATACGTGTACTGGACGAACATCAACCGAGACATCGAAGAAAACGTGCGCCATTGTCGCAACTGTCAAGAGGCTGCCAAGATGCCGAGGAAAACAGTTCTGAATTCATGGACCACAGAGAAGAAGCCGTGGGACCGAATTCATATCGACTATGCTGGACCACTACATGGGAAAATGTACCTTGTGGTAGTCGATGCATATTCTAAGTGGCCGGAAGTTTCGAGATGTCGTCGTCGTCAACCACT
Organism: Ancylostoma caninum; assembly: GCA_037903475.1. Lineage (NCBI taxonomy): Eukaryota > Metazoa > Nematoda > Chromadorea > Rhabditida > Ancylostomatidae > Ancylostoma > Ancylostoma caninum. Next base: position 38,679 of record JBAJFG010000423.1, read on the forward strand.
GCAACGTTAAGAGAACTCAGAATGTTGTTCGCACGATTCAAGAGTGATCGTGTCAGACAACGGAACGCAGGTCACAGCGAAAGAGTTCCAGGAATTCTGTGACAAGCAAGGAATCGAGCATGTTCGCTCGCCGCCGTTCCATCCAATCCAATGGGCAAGCAGAACGCTTTGTGGACACCCTGAAAAGAACCCTTCAGAAGATTAAGGAGGGAGGGACGTCGGAGAAGCTTGCCGAATTTCTGCAGGGCTATCGACGAACGCCATGTGCGTCAACACCAGGACATCTCTCTCCAGCAGAGTTGTTCCTAGGGCGTCAGATGAGAACGCCGTTGACGCTGCTGAAGGAATCAGCGAAAGAAGAAGGAACACGCAATGTCAAAATGGAAGAACAGTTCAATCGTCATCACGGAGCACAGGAAAGATCGTATCAGAGGGAAGACCGCCAATACGTTCGTGACTACCGCCCCAGACGCGAGAGGTGGATTCCAGCTCGTGTGAAGAAACGCTACGGACGAGCCGTGTACGATGTGCTGACAGAAGCAGGCGATTTGTGGAGAAGACACGCAAATCAGATGCGTGGAGAAGAGCAGCACTGGGTAAGCTGCGAGAACACTGACGCTTTCGACTTGCCGTTCCATCAAGAAAACCGACGGTACAAGGAGGTGGGAGAGACGATCACCGAAGTCAAGGACAACGCCGAGGATCGAGGAACAGCCAACGGGCCGCCGCCAACAACAACCCGACCAGCTCGACAACGCCGTCCACCGAGCCGATTGCGAGTCGACCCGAAGATGAAGACGTACGCTACGCGTTCATCTTAGGAGGGAGGTGTTGGAGCCGTGGAGATCAACATTGATCTAACATGTTACACGTCATGATCGTGTTCTTATGTCTGTCACGTGAGATATGTGTTCCTTGTTATAACCGTCTCATGTACGTAGCATTGTTTCAAGACGTGTTCCAGTTTGGTTTACTTGTCAAGTTTTGTGGTTCAATAAACCATTTTCAACGACCGTCTCTTTGGACACAACAGAAGCCATACAAGGTAGAGCATTCGATGATGAAGATGACTTAGATTGCTAGTTGAGCAACTTTTCTGACTCAATGCCAGAATAGTTCTGCACCGAGGGGCATCGAAAGATGTTCCAAAAACGGGCGAAGAGTGGCAGTACGTGTTGGTGTTTTGTACATTTCATAGTGTGCTTTTCTGTCTTTGAGAAGTCAAAAAAATGTACTGTTCCAAAAACTGCGAGAACTTTCCCTACAACCTAATAAAATCTGCAGTACCCACTTTATCTTGCTATCCACAGTGAAGCCACTCGCAATTAAAACATCCTCGAGAACATTTAGATAACCAGTAAAACAACAGTAAAACAAAGGATGGTAAAGGCGTAAGTGATAAAATGCGAGGAAGAGGTGAAATTTTTTTGTACAGTCCCTTCGTATAGAATTTGCGCAAAAAATGTAGAACTCTTCAAACTTCCCAAGTGGTGATCACCAAGGAGCCAAAGTATGCTAAAGTGTATTAGGGATGCCCGCGCTAAACCTCATTTTTAGGAAATGAAGAGTTAGTCTTCAATGCATAGTTTGATCTCGCATTGTACTCAAACCTTAGCGCATCATTCCTAATGGAAGCCACCTTACCTCCGAATACAATTATTCGGGATGCCCTTTTGTTTTCAGCGCTCTTACCGGCGAATAGAAGTCGTCGCAGTAGCAGTCACCACACGCCTATCAGCCAAGTGCACAACTCCTCAGAACGTTTTCTTTTGAATTAATGAATCGCACCATGCAACAAAGAATACGCCTTTCACATGGAGTTCTATCTCTTGAAGGAGAGCAGCCTTATAATTTTGCTAATCTAATCATTCCAATGTATTTCTTTCTTTGAACATTGACATTACATTTATTGTGTCAAAAACTTGTGCTAACAAAGGTCGTTAGATGCTACACGATGCTATCGCACTAACCTGGGAGGACCAAAGAAATCTAAAGATTGGATATGAATCTAAGAAATCTGCCTTTTACATAATAGAAGTAGGGCTAGAGCCATTCCGGGAACAAGAACGGCAATCCGGAAATACAAGAATCAAAAAAAAATTAAGCACCATAAACGTTAGATTTGTGCCTTCCTTGATACCAAAGTCCTCTTATTATTTACTAGTCCGTTGTTTTGTCTATGCAGATGCACTGGTTAGTTACAGTTACATAGCTTGAAGTTTTGGCAATCTCACCGTCTTCATATTCATGCAAAAAAAATTAGTTCTAAAATATCCAAGGTATAGCTCGCCATGCAACTGTCCACCTTGCGAGGAAGCACGGTATTGTTGAAAGCATGGAACGCAGAATTCCACTGCAGATGTGGTTGCCGTACTACAGAGACTAAGAATTACCGAATCGTTTGCCCACAGCTGTCCTTTTATTATCTATTAGGTTGATGCAAAAGGAATGGAGCCACTTTTTTTCAAGAACATATTATTTCGTTTAGACACAATATTACAACTAGATATGATAATGTACTTGCAGAGCAAAAAAAAGCTCTTTTATTCTGTGAGTTGAAAATGTCTAAAAATCTCGTTCTAAATTTTTCAAATTACTTTGATTTTTCTATCGCACTGCAAGCAATGCTGTCCAAAACATCTCCTTTGTATTAGGTCATCATGTCAATACTTACTCCATACGTGAGCTCTGGTGCAACGGCCTCACTGTTGGATTAATGTAGGTGAGCAGTTTTTGAAGAATTTTCTTTCTTATTTCCAGGATTCTTGCTGGATTATTCTCTCCAACCTGCTTTTCAGAAAGTACATCTTCAACAACACCTATAGCTATATCGGCCCCAGAGAATCTCGAACCGTCTGCTGGAAAAACGCTCGAGACGCTCAAAAGTCCATTTCCTGCAAGCCAAATTTCGCCCAATATTTGCTTCCGATAGCCAGCTTGAACTTTGATAATTTAAATGTGGAACTTTTAAGCATCGTATTCCTCAAGCAAATTGTCGTATTTCAGACGCTTTTCCCAGCTCCAGAAACTCTCAGTCTGCAAGAAAAAAATTCACCAAACATGACAATATGAAAAAGAGGTTTTTGTTGTTCTTGGCTGTTCCAGAAGATATATGTAGACGTACGGCGTCAGAGACCTGCTCGTACGATGAGCAATGGTCGCTATTAATTAAACTACATTTATGGTTTATCGATGTTGTCGTTTATTGAAGTTGTGAAAGAAGACAGAGTCAACACGAACAAGCGCCATTTCTTTTGCATCAACCTAATAATACCTGCTCCCCAAGGTCTTTCGAGGCTCTCCAACGCATGTTGCTCTGTAGGCCAAGTATCTTATTTGGTAAATGGCTCCCGTACGTGCGCAGTGTCCTGTTCTGTCGTAAGGACATACTATGCATCGTTCATAGACTCTGGTTCATTATTGGGGATGTCTTCATGTCTCACACCGTCCTGTCGTCATTGTTGAATGATGCAGCATCGCAGAACGGCACTACGTCGTCAGATATGAATGATAGACGAAGTATTTTTTTTTGTTGTCGTGAGATATCGTTGGTTTTAAGGATGACCGTACTATGACGCTGGAACAGCATATAACCATCAGCATCCGCGATTTTCAGTGCGAGATTGCGTGATTCTTTTCGTACGCAATCACCGAAATCCTTCAGAACGACCGAAAATGAGTGTCTATCAATGACAAACGACTTCTGTGACGTTCGCTTCGCTCTGTGCGCCCTGATGCTGCTGCGGTCTCATTAGATATGACGTACCAGTGCTTATAGCGCAAGCTGTAGACCATTCACAAAGATCCATTTTCAAAAATCTGCAGGTGTTATGCGGTCTTGCTTTTTGCAACAAAGGGATTTCTCCACTACTTGCACTTAATAAAACTTCAAATTACATTTCACTACTTGTAAGGATTATTATTTACACAGACAAATCCACGCAGGTATTACGTTCTTCTACACTGCTAACTCCCATAATAGAAGAGGTCTTTTCAATAGGTACAGGTGAAGTTGAAGTTGTTTTTCGCTTCGGATATATCTCTCGAATTAACTCTGAATGTCTACGAAGTAAAAAACTTCAGTGCCCACAAGCGCCCACAAGCGTTCACCCAACTAAGCCTGTCTCCATATCAAAATTACCTGCAGGTGTCAACGAGTTCCGCTTCAATCGACGAAGAAACGTACATTCCTCGCCACCGTACGGTAATAAGCAGTTTGGATGGGATTCAGCGCAGCGACCTGGTTATTATCTGGGTTTAATCGTTGTGTGCAGCTTGCATACCTGTCATTTAACCAATCTTGCATCTTTGCTCTCCACTTGCATAGCATGAGTCAATTCCAAAGAAGAAGTCTCTGGAATCTAGAATTTTCTCGTTTTAATCTCCTTCACATTTTCAAAACTCGCGACTGTTTACAGTGAGCTTTTGCTTTCTGGCCATATGAAGACGAGACCGCCGACGTAGAGGAATGGTTTTAATGTTAAATATTATAATATTTCTAGTGTCTTGCCGCCGACCTCTAACACTGACAATGCCCTCCCTCCTCGAGCGAGTGAATGCTTCATTCGTTGAGGATATGGACGAATCTGTTGCTTATCATAAGGTGAACATGATTCTTGGAGCAGTTACGACTGTTATTAACCTACTGCTCCTATTCGTGCTCTGTGCATCCCCTTCATTGCGGAAGAAGTCTGAGGTGAGTATACATATTTCCAATGGGGTAGTGAGAGAATGCGTAGCCGAAGTCCTTACGCGCAATCGGCGGAAAATTTTCGAGCGCGCCCAGCATGCGGTGCGTGCGCGACGCGGTCCTCTTGTGGCAGTGGTCTCCCGTCGTTCGTCAAAATTTTGGCCCTGATGAGTGTTTTTCCTTCATTTTTTTCTTTGATTGAAGTTCATCTGAAGGTGTGAGAGCTGTGGCTGGCCGATGTCGACCGGACGGCCCCGCATGCCTCATAAAACCAATAAAAACAAGCATCTGGGGCATGCATGGGAAAAACGAGCAAAATATGAGGCATGCGGGGCCGTCCGGTCGATATCGGTCAGCTACAGGCCTCATAGCTTCAGATAAACGTCAGCTGAAGAAAAAATAAAAGAAAAACACTCCCCTGAGCCATGAATCTGACGAACGACTGGGGACCGCTTCCACAAGAGGGCCGCGCCACGCACGCGCCGCATGCCGGGCGCACTCGAAAATTCTCCGCCGATTGCGCGTAAGGACTTCAGCTCGATTAAATTACTTGCTCCCTACTTTCCTTTTTTGCGTTGCTTAACACAACAAATACATGCTATTTTACAACAAATAGGCTAGTTTAGTTACTTGTATGGCTGATCTCCGCTAGTGTCTCACTTTCGAATTTTTTTCATGTCTCTGGATTTTTTTAAACTCATTAGTGTTTCCGCGACACCTTGAAAGGTCAGGCTCGAACAGGTCGCGCAACTCGGCCCAATCTGCTCGAAAACGATTAATTGACCTTAGAAAATGGGTATTCCGAAAGCTTCGATTGTTTTCACCATTTTAACAGTGATCAGCACACGCGAATACCTCGAATTATGCCGAAATCTTGAGGCCGAAAATTTCCTGCCTTTGAAGGAAAAAAGCGCCGAACTTAGCCATTATACGTAACTATGGTTCTAGGTAACCGTACTCTGCAGGTTACATATTTGCTACGGCAGTTAGGCGTGCCAAAACAAACTGAATGAAACCTTGTACTTTAAGAAACGAATATAAGCTTTTCAATTCCAAAATATTTATTGGACTGAAAGAAGGAAACTGCTTCAAATCCTGTTCTAATTTGCTAGTGTGAAAACAAGCCCTCTTCATAGTACTCATTACTTCGTCCTGCAAATGGAAATTGTTGTCAAAATTTACCAGTGATAGAGTTCAATATTCTTGATTTTTACAAAATTTGATGGGACCATGATGCTCTAGTAAGAGGAAAGGGAAAAGTCCACATCTCTGTGTTGATGGAAGTTTAAAAAAAGGACTGACGGTCTTTACAAAACCATGACCGACTTGAAAAGTCGAGAGATTCTACCAGCGATTCGTCTTTGCCTCTTCTTGACAGAGGACATGTGTTTGTTTGCTTCAGACTGTACGGTACATCTCTTCTGTGCAATTTATTTACCATCAGACGGCATACCCGGCTTTGCTCCGGTGTTTTACCACGCACAACTACGCCACACCGACGCCGACTGCGACCATAAAAAATGTTTCCAGCATGCTCATCGTTCTGGTGGTCAGCATAATATGAAACCTTTGTTATCCTTTTTTTACCGGCCCTTGAGAAGTGGATAATTCTTTGAGAAGTTGTTGATCTTCCGCGATATCTGTTTGAAACATGCAAATACACACAAGTACAAATGCACGCACACGGTATCGTTCTCTAGTAATTATGTTCGTTCAGGTACTGTAGCAAAAGACTGATTTTAAATCCGGACTTTTAGGATTATTATCTCTTGGAAGCTGAGTCAAGATGCGAGCAGGCTTCACCAATATCTTAGATCCACAACTATGATCATCGGAGCTTCGTTAGAGATACTTCACAAGAATTCGCCTACGTGTCGCCCACTGAGGGCGCCACATTTATGACGATGTTTTCGGATATCAGGGGTGGTAGTAATTCCTTCTTATGTCGTGACAGTGTGTTCGTTTCATGTCACAAGGCCGACTGTGGGACGCAGCACCCCAAGTTCGCTGCAAACAGCTAGCTAAACCACGCAAGAAGGCGGCAAGGGGAAGCTGTTGCGAGCCTATCACGCTGTTTCGAGGTTGTCATGTAGGTGCAAAATCATAAATTTCACAATAACCTGAGAACCAAAGGATAGTGCTGGAAATCGCGAGACACAGAATGATGGGAAAATCATACCCTCGTGCACGACCAAGCTCGCAATGGTTCGTCAACAATCGTTTGTGTGAAGGTGGTGAGTGACGAAGGCGTTGCTACGACTACATGGACAAGAACATCGTTGTAAAATGCTTCGTATAAACGAGAATTGAGCTGCTATGGTACGCATGAGAGCAGCCGGCACAACCGAATACAACCCACACTTGTTGGAGCATGTATAGTCTGTTTCAAAAACTACGATAGTTGAGTATTTCTGATTATAATCTGCATTTCTCGGCTGTCTCTCCGAATGCGGCACTATTTCTCGCAATCTCTTTTTGTCTAATATCTGCACATATGTCTAAGTTCCCCGGTGAAACACACTAGTCCGTGCAGCACGAACGCAGCCCGAACGGCGTAATGGTTCGAGTAGAAACGCTAGCAGCAACGGTTCCCAGTTGCTGCCATCCTTCCCTCGATTGCTGCTCAAGCTGTCGGCTTTTTAGCAGATAATTAAATGAAGTCCTATAACTATTAACTTTTTTATTTAATAAGCAATTGCTGAGCGACACCAGCAATCAAGGGGAGGATGGCAGCAACTGGGAACCGTTACTGTTACGTTTTCTACTTGAACCATTACGCCGTTTGGGCTGCGTTCGTGCTGCATGGTTATCAGAGTACAAAAGGAGTTACAAAAGCACTCCTCATTTCAAAAGCATGAACAATGCGGGATCTACTTGGCATAATACCTGCTAAATGTTCACTACCACGAAGACTCTCACGAACCTTGTTTTCCAGATCTGCGCTTCAGTACGATTTGAAGTCATTGATCACTGATCTCATTGATTTCGGACCTCCTGATCTCTTGACCTCTTCAATCAGTTCAGCTGATCGAGGAGCCGGCCTTTGTCCATAAAACCACAAAGTGCACATTGTCTACGAATCCCGTACATCCTTGTTTGTTACCATACACTGTGCGCTACAGCGTAGAGCATGTGCCCTCCACCGAGACGCAAACATTAGAGTTCTAATCCCTGGTCATACGTTAGGGTTGTCGTCTCATGGCACTCTCACGTTTAGCTTGTAAGATGTTCGTGTCCCTTTTCAAATTGTTCGAGCCTGCCTCTGCATTTCGTGACAAACTTGTGGGACTACGCGCATCTCGGGGTGCCACCCTGCGGCCAGTCGTGAGCCAGAAAATTATTAAAATCGCATATGTTCGGAACTTCTTCAGTGAATTTGATAACTCAACAGCAAATGCAGCGAAGTGAAAATCTTAACGCTTTCAAAGACAGTTTTCGCGAAATTATAACATGATGAAATATGAATTTTCGAATCACTGAATGTGTCGACCGTGAAGAGTATTTCACCTGGATCAATTTAAACGTTTCAGACTTCCTGAAGACATTGCAGAGAACATTGTGTCTAGCCCATTAGTATGCGTTCACAATGTTCAATATTCCAGATTCTAATTGTGTTATGTCTGGCGGACGGCATAAACTGCTTCTCGATTTTCTTAATGGGTTTGAATCGCGTGCACCTGTACACAGAGGTATGTCTGATGTGGAACCAGTGGCTGTTCTAACAATAAGAACTATATGGTCAAAATTACCGCTTAGATTATAAACACACTTATGATTCCAATTCGTACATCGTGGGAATGTGCGCTCGAGCCCTGGCTGCTCTTCAGAGGATATGGTACAGTTATATCCTGGAACTAACAGTGTATACATTTTATTTAAGGGAACACAAAGTGAGTTTTCCAGGAGACCTATGGCCACCGACTGTTCAGTTAGCTATGGGTGTGGATCGCTGCCTAGCAGTGTTCAATCCGATATCATATAACAAGAGAGCATCTAAAAAGTGAGTGTAGGCCACGGTGAAATGAAATAAAATAATTGATAAATCAAATTATATGGATTATAAGAGGCGTAAAATTCTGGTTGACGCCGGTGTTTCAGGCCTTTTATGGTCCTCTGGATCAAAAATTCTATTGGATTATGTCGATATTAGGGAAGAAGAAATGAATGTTCATGTTAGGGTGATAAATGGGGAAAAAAAGCGTTTTTGCATGGAATATTTTTTTCTAAAAGCAAACGTACAACACCTCAGCCCGAGTTTTATACAGGATTAGTATTGATGAACCTTCAACATCTTCCACAAAAAAAGTGACTGCTCTCCTGCAAGATGTCGAAGCGATGTGACCTAAAATAACTACTCACCCAAGTCTTGGTTCCGTCGAGGTTCTGTGACATTTCTTTGCCATGGAAAGCTTTACCTGTGGAGTAAGGAGCAAGTGCTCGCTTGACAACGCAAGTCCTGGGCTATTTGGCGGCGCAAGCACGACTTCAGATTCCAGATCTGAAGGGCAGAGCAATCCAAGAATCGATTCACGGTCTTAATTTCGGTTCGGTTCAGTTGCCCAAGTTTGGGACCATTCTCGAGTAGACGATTGTTGCAAGGATTTAGTTGGATAAAACAGCGAAAATTCTCTCAAATCATTATGTAGCTCGCAGTGGTGCCCAGGTGCAGTTTTACGCTCAACGACACAAGACACAGGGAATGGAAGCTTGAAGATTGCGATTGTTCTTTCTATGAATTTCTTCAAAAATCAAGAATGAAGTAATATTTGGTAACCTGTGTTTCGAAAAATATGCCATAAAAGCTCTTCCAGCTAGTACCAAAAATTAGGGAAAAGTGGTTTGGCAAAACATTTACAAAGACGTCGAAACTTCAGCGCGCACTCCCAATTTACCACCGTAATAGATAGCTTAATTCCACATATGGTATAGCAACTACCTGGCCAACAAAACGCAGGTCCCACAGCGTTTCTGTAATCACGGAATTCTTCTATCTTTTTAAGAAGGGCTGTAGTTTTGTAGGGATGATCCGGGCACGCAGCAGAGATATAGGATCATCGTTGGAAGGATGTGTGAAAGTGAGCCCACCTGCATCTGATGTGCCAGACAGCAACTTTTTGGCTGATCTATGTGTTTGGAACATTCGCAAAGTGCGGAAGTACGATAAATAAGTTAGCGAAAAGGGAATGTGCTCGCTCCAGCAGCTAATTAAAAAGACCGTAGGTCGCCAACTTGTGCAATAGAGATGACATTCCGCGGAAGGATTGGTGTAAAGCGTTGGAAGGGGGAGGGAAGGGAGGAGGCGAAGAGGAGAAATGAGGAAAGAGATTCAAATATTGGACCTATCAAATAGACATTCGGTAAAACTCTACTGGCAGATTACAGATATACATATTACATAGAATATCTGCGCAATTGGTGCATTTTCCGAAATTCTGCAGCCGGAAAATTACCGCGCACCATTAAATGCGGTACATAATGACACGATAGATCGTTTAACTAATTTATTCATCTATTTACTTTCATCTACTTGTTTAGAAACAAGCGCGCAGCGTTTCTCCCAGGGTACTAGAATAAGTCGATAAGAATTGAAATAAATTTAACTAAAATCCAGGTAAGATTTTGGACAATTTCCGCTTATTTCTCCATCGCTGTGGCCTTATCTTTGTTTTGCTTTCATGGCTCGCCACATTTTCTTCAAAGGCAATGGCTTTGAATGCTTTATGTCCGCTACTATATCGGTTAAACTGCCGAACGCATCAGCGTTCCTAGGATATAACAAGTGAGACTTGGTATCCGGCTATCTGTGGATGAGTTGCGGCGCGATGCGAATCGGCAGTTTCCTGCCGCAGTCACCCGGTTTTCCAAAGTACCATTTGCTTTCCATGTTCACTCTAAAAAGTTTTGCATTGTAACTGTTGTCGCTGAGGGCGTGATGCCAAAAGTTTCACTTTTTTATCGGTACGCAAGAGACCGATGATCTCTCTAGGTGGCGTGGGGATCCACCGTCTGGATTGATCGCATGTTAAAGGCAGGGGTCCACCTCATCTTCGTAGTTCAGCTAACAGCAGATTCTGCGTCTATCAGCGCGATGTTTCCAACGGTGTACATAAATTGTCTCAGAATGGTCTATAAACCCGTCTTCCAGGACGGGGTCTGTAACAGTTTGCCAATCCTAGTTGACATGTGGCTTATCCATTGAACACGCCAAGTCTCGTTGACCAACGCGGCAGCAGTGGCAGGCAGCCAGCACAGCTTGGAGCGATCCGCCTCCGGGCTCCAAATTTCTACCCAGTTGGTGTCTTTCAAAAATGGGTATTTTGTCGCTTCTGTGCATTTTGATGTACATCCCGGGGATCAACATGATGAGAAGGTCTAGGATTAATGGTAAATCCAACAGGCAGAACGAGGTGGCCCCCTGCCTTTAAGGCGATGGTGCGAAACAGAGCTGTATATAAGGCCGTGGTTTGGCTGAGAGGTGTTCAGGCAGGTGTCAGCCGAAGCCCCAGTCAGGGTCTTCTCCCGTTTTTCCAGAAATCAAAGTCTTTTCTGCAACTTATTGAAATTTCGGTACTGTAGAGAGCAGATTACTCGTCAAATGCCTCTCGACTTGGGGATCCTCACAATTATGCATTTTGACTTTTGATGGGTTTCATCAATTTTGAACTTGACGTGCTCAAAGAGACCAGAAAATGCCGAAATTTTGATGGGTCTTGAATGCATAGGTTTTTCAAAGTTTATAGAATTGAGCCATGCACATATTTTAACGGAGTTACACCACTTGATGGTGTAGTGTATTTGAGACACAAGAAAGAACTACACCTGTAGTTTCAGGTGTGGAGTTGGTTTCATTATTATTTGGTTGGAACACGGAAGTTTATAGTACAAATCACCCGTTTCATTGCTTCAAATAACTCAACTGTAACCTGTTTTGCGAACAGAATTCATTGATAGACTCAAATATTTACAGGAAGGGACTTTTCTCTCTCGTAACAATCATTTGCGTGACATTTGAACTGTCAGTAGGATACTTCATCTCATGGAGCACTCGATTTGTGAAAGTAAGTCACACGCATCCGAGTATCTGTCTACCTGATGGGAAACAACAAATTCTAAACCAGTGGCAGAGTTCAATCCCACGCAAACGGTTCCATACGTTTCTTTAGGTAAAGTACTGGTGTGGAAGGAAGGCAGCGTTTGGAAATTCTTACGCAAGTTTCGTGTATGCAATGAATATAGTGTGCTATCTACTGGCATTCGTGCTCACAATGATATGCTACTGCAAGTCGAAGTACTGGATGGACACATAGTAAGGTTCAGAACTATAGAAGATTGACAACGGTTAATTGGAGCTCATTGTTTGCAGTTCCGCAAAGCAGCATCTTGCTCGAATCCGGTACCAGCTGATGATTTCTTTATTATCTATTATATTAATCTCCACTCCCCATGGAATCTCATTATTCTCTCAGTACATAGCAGTTGTAAGAGACGTTCAATTATAATTCAAGAGCAAGCGGAAGGTAATGACCAAATCATCTATAACTAACTGTTTTAGGTAGCGGATGCGGTTGCGAAACCATCCACTTACCTCACATGTGTGAACTCTGCGATCAACATAGTCGTGTATCTCGTTCTTTATAAAGAGTTCCGGACCGAATTTGTGCGTATAATCTTTCGTAAAGCAGAGTGTATTACTGTGCCAGTAACTATAACACTCAATGATAAAGGTGTTCTTTATTTGTGCTTGTTTTCAAATAGAATAAGCATCTTCAAAAGGTGAACAGTATGCAAAATTCGGTGTTGATGCGGAACTGCTACGCAAAAGTCAGCCTTTAATGAAAAAAAAAAACAATTGTTCCGCTATAAGGAAGTCTAGTAGGGGTATGTGGTAGAAAATTGGGAGTCAGTACAGAAGTGTGCTTCTGATAGCCAAAACTCTAAGAAAGGACCTATCACCGGCTAAGCGGCTCAGACCTTCAGCTCATGGACCGGGCCGGCCATGATCGAGTGATCCGGTATGACGGTGGTCGCTTGAACGTGTCTGAAAATGCATGTTCAGGAGACTCGTGCTGATACTCAAAAAAAAAACAAAATTCAGCGCTGTTTCCAAATATGCAGTAACCAAATTCATGACTGATCACAGTACATGGAAGAAGGTATGGGCACTTCTGCGACCGTGAGATTTTCTTCTTTACATTTGATGGATTCGTGCTCATTTCGAGAAGAGAGAGAGTAGAGCAGGCAAACTGGAATATGATTTAACAGCTGCGGCCCTCAGAAAGTGCCCGAGAGTAATTTCCAGCAATCTGAACTACTGGTTCGCAAGATTTCACGAGAAAATCCGGAAATAACCTGATGTCGGGCCTGTTGCTCTCCTGCATCGCCGCCTAGCGAAGCCACCAGAATGGCCTGTAGTCAGTGCTAACTGTATTTTTGGAGTGGGTCTACTGTACGTACTTCTCAGCCAACTTCCAGTGCACCCTCGATAGCGATAAGCTACTGAAAATCTGAGATAGTCAGTTTCGGATGTCAGACGCTCATCGGTGTGGATGTCCTCAGAATCCTCACAAGTAGCGGGAAAGGCAGACTGTGTGGACTCGTTGTGGTCCGTGGAAGCTCATAATAATACTCAAGTTGCGTATTTCCAGTTACGCAGCTAATAAACCTAGTAGAATATGAAGGTGTTTCATAACTGCGGTTTAGGCAAAAGCAGAAAAATGAAGTAGTTTATTCAAAATCCAATAAGCATTCGGCGCTTAGCGCCTTCTTCAGACCATAATGTATGTACGGTAAAATATACAATAGAATTCGCGTCAACCTAACAACGGTACATGTACGACCAACCGAGCACGAATGCAGAGGAGGAGAAGTGAGTGTATAACAGACACACTGCCTTATCTGGTCTTATCGACATCCTTCGCCAGAGTGTCATGCTAGATGACGGACAGTTTCATTTATGCGTTTCATGCTACAAGACACCACCTTCTAAAATACTCAAAATTATGGAGGAGAATATACATAAATATTGTGGAGGAGAAACAGAGCGATTTCCTCATCTGCTTGACCATCAAAATTTGCCATTCTCAGTACGACCTTAGGCATGACGTCATTATAAATAGGCCCAGGTATAGTATCTAGAGTTTGCCATGAAAACAACAGTTCCCTATGACATTTGGATGTTCGATTTTTTGATTGGTATATAAGTGGCCTGTGATGATAAATGTCCAAGACATTTTCAATGCAAAGGTTCCCCTAACAAAGGCTGGTCCTTCCAAGGTTGCGTTCCATCTGACCACAACGCGATTTTTTGGGTGAACTCACATAAGCCTTGCTTCATATACGTATCTTTTGTGGAATTACGGTGAAGTTTCTAATACTGACTATCGTATTGAATTCTAAATGCTATTTGATCCATAAATTGATGGATTGGTAAGACTCTAGGGTTTAATATCCGCTAGTTAAAATGCACCACGCGAGAAAGAGGCACTGCTCATTGATGAGCTGTGAGGCAACAATTTCAAAGTTATTAATGGTCACGCCATTAGGCAGCGTTGTTGTTAATCTTACAAGTAGATAAGTTTCTAGATTATTGTCTCATATTGTCGGTCAACACAGGAAACCTGAGCAAGTGCTTTTCTTTCCGGACAGGTACAACTCTGTGTTACCTCTTCCATCGTCAATTCAAGTATCTAAAACAGCAATGATTTATGACAGAAAACGCGCTTGAACGAAGTTGAAAACGTGCGATGTGAAGCCACTATTTCCGGCCTTACCCGCATCCGGCGCCAAAGGCTCGGATAACGGTGCGGATAATGGGTGGGCCAAAACGTACGAATAGCGACTAAATGGATAGCCTCATACGGATGATCCGCTCATCCCTGGTATGCACCCTCCATGACTACATTGTAAAGCTCACATAACTTCGAACATCAAATGCAAAACTTTCAATGAACAGACCGCTTTGGAAAGCGACGCACACCGCTCGTTCGAGTATGAAAGTGTAACTCTCACGCTCCTGGAAAAAAATCCCGTTGCCGCTCTTCAAAAACACGGCAAGCTGGTAATGCTTTTTGATTTGAGCAAAAATGGTGATTTAGTTGATCTGTATGCAAGAGCTCTTCTACGGTTCAGCGTCTGACGCAAACTTTCAATGAAGCGGAGTTGTAGCGTCTCGAAAACTAAGGTACAACTGCCACGGAACTTTTGCACGCTTCTGGTACTCCACAGAATTTTGATACCAGGATTTTTTCAGATGCAAAACCATCCTCCAGACATTCTGAAGGCATTTATCGTAAGCAGACGTTTATTTCTCGTTAGCAATAACCGTCTCTTTCATTTTGTTTGGAGCTATTCTCATCCATCCAATTCTATTCCTTCTTAAGTCGCTCCCTTCTTCGATGAGAAATGATGTGCACACACTGCTTGAGTGATTGTACTTCTCATCGTCAGCGTTTCCATTTTCTACTGGTTGGGGCGCATCTGGTGTTGTCATCCACTGGGATAATGAGATGTTGATGACTGGCTGAAAGAATGAGCTGTTGTCGACGGATTTGTGCTTCACAGCCACCAATGTTTTTCTCTTTTTTTCAGGACTCTATTTTTTGCAGTCTTTTTAGTTACCCAACTTTAATATCCGCTACCTACTTACAATCACCATTTCTGCGCCTTACCAATAATTTCATTTTCCCTTCAATTTTTTTGCCCCTCTTCTCCTCGTTTAACCACAATTGTCGTGATTTCCCGGAGTCGCTCGCGCGTGGACTAGCAGACCCAGAACTAATGCATCGGTTGAGCAACTACCAGGAAACCCGCAACCTAATGCAGACGGGACATGTAACCCGCCAAGGCTGATAGCACGTTGGCTTGCGTCAGAATGCATGTATTCACCTGCCACGTAACCTAAGGCACAACTGCAGTGGAGGCCCCTAAGCTACCAACCATATCAAATACTCTAGTAACACAACTAGCACCCGGGCATCCGAGGATGCACCAACACTGACTCATGTGACACAACAGTACGACACATGTGGTAACGCAAGAGAGCTGCCACCATCTCCTGCCAGCGCTGCACATATGCAAGATGTTAACTGTACTGTCCATACAACCGCCTCTCTGCGGCACACGTCTGTAGTTCTTGCTACACAACACGAACACATAAAACTGCCCAAATTCATAGCCCGCATAATACTATACACAAATATACAACATAAACACTAAAGGAAGGATCCAACCAACCCAGTCACTAGGGGTCATAGCAAGCACAAATCCTCGGCCGTTCGGACAAGCGGGCAGTGTGAGCCTGTGCTCAACGCCTCCACGCAGACCTTACAGACACCGAGTTACCTCAGACTTGGGGCTGCTCCTTTCCTGTTTCCCGTGGCCTGTGTACTGGTGGAATCGACACTGTGACCATCATCTAACCATCTTCAAACCATCATCCGCTGACTGTAGGCAACCGCTCCCTTTGGTGGACTGACGACGAATGAACTTGCAGTACTGACGCGTCGGCTATTTATACGTTTTCGGCGGAAGGGGCGGAGCCTAATTTGGAGGAGCGTGGGGACCATGCGCGCGCGACCTGGCTTTCACAACGATGATGCAAAAAGAGTTGCACGAAGTCGCAACACTGGGGGGCGCGACAATGGTCCGAGGCGTGACGTGTGCTTGCCCTTATCTACGAGTTAAATGTGACACACATCTACGAGTCAATCGAAGACTACCAGATGGGCCTACTCCTCGGCTTCTCAGACAGCTGGTTGGATCCGGATGTTAGCATGTAGAGACTTCTGGGGTGTGACGTCTAGTTACCTACGGCGGGATAAAAATGGGACTTTTCTTCTTCGGCAGGAACGGCTATATACAGTATGTACACGGCTTCGACACTGTGCTGGATGTTCTTGACGATCGGCATGACTTGACGTTGACGGCAACAGAGTGAAGCGAAGAACCAAAAGAAATAAATTTACCTACGAGCGCGTTTTGTGCGCTAGGGGAATTGTGTTTTAGTGTGAGGGGGAGATTTTACCTCACTAGGCGAAAGACTGAACCCTGGGGTCAAGTTAGAAGGCGAAAGAAAGGGGATACCCGAATCTGCACAAAAAGATAAACCACGGTCTCCCACCGTGCCCCTGAGCGTGCTACGAAAGCACTCGTACACTGTGAAAGACGTAAGCTGTGAAGTCATTGCTGCACACGTACCTAAAATAGAGTTGGGCACAACAACGACAAAGGTGAACTTAAGGTCCACCGAGAGAACAAAAATATAAAAACCGTAAGTTATGAAAATGAACGAAACTTGTGTAAGAAAACCTACCTCGAGAGCTTGACGGATTCAATAGAACCCTGTGCTCTCACCTTTCCTCACCATATCTGCCATAGCCTTGCACTGTTCTAAGAAACCGCTATAGTCTAACGCATCGACGTCGTTTTCCACACCGTTGTTGAGATAACAGAACGATGTGTCGTGCAACTTCGACTTGCAAGCCCTACAACGTTTCGTCTCTCTAACCGGACAGTCCTTTTCCGCATGTCTTCTGCAACACAAAAAACAACCACCACGGTTCACAATCATCTTCATACGATCCGACAGCCTAAAAACAACTGAACAACTGGACGACCAGTGTCGACCACCGCAGAAATAACACATAACTGTCGGCTCGGATGTCGAGGGTTGCTGTGGCTGTTGCTGCTGCGGCTGCGGACTTACAACAACCGGCCTCTGTTCCAAAGGAATGGGCTTTGGGGGCCCATCCTCGGGGCCAGCGGCAGGCTGTGCCTTGGCCTGCGGCTGCGGCAACGAAGCTTTAGCGGCCCTGACTTCCTGCGACCTCTGAATAGGTATTTCTATGATGGAAGATGTGGGCGACGCTGGAGATTCTTCAGCTGGCGGCGTAGAGAGCACCATAGGTTGCGGAACTTGTGATTCCTTAACCTTTGGCGTCTGTGATGGACCTGGAATAGGGGTCGTATCCATAGAAGATGAAGATGGAGTGGCGAGGGGTCGTGTGTGTGAAGCTGCAAAGGCACTAAAAGCAGGAGGAAGAAAATCACTTACCTGAACACTCAATACAGATAAACCTGACTGTGACTGAAAGTGTTCTGTGAGTAACTTATGGTAGAGATCGTATGTCCTCACGACTTCTGCATGAGTAGCTGCTGATGTTGCCACAGCTGTTACGATCTTACTATAGGTTACTCCGTAAGAAGCCAACAAGTTAACCATAGTCTGAATTTCGGAAGGCTGTGAGAACACAAAAGGCAACAACTGTGTGTAGATCATGCTACGACGCTGTAGGATGTTATCCGCGTAGCGATGAAGAGTCCACAATCTTGCCAACATCACATCAGGAGTAGGTCGGCCTTGAGTGGTGAGTTCACGCAGATAGGTAGTGACTTGATCTGAAAGAGAAGCGAGTGCTGTTAGTGCGCGTGCAACAACAAGAACAGGCAGATGTTGCGATTGGATTCCTGTGACGTCCGACGGTGTGGGTACGTAGATCTCCTTAGTGAAGATGCTACGCACTTGCTGAAAGAAGTCATTGTGCAGGAAACTATCGACAAGGACGTAATCATGCTGCCCCAGGTGAGTGGGGTTAAACACACGATCCGGATTGAGAGAGAGTGTTAGTAATTGTGCGACATGCAAACTTTGTCGGTAAGAACGAGGCACTGAAAACGCTTGAGTGTCGTTGTCGATCTCGCACTCGAATCGTCGGTTGACGTTCTGGCCCTTGGCTATTGCTGAAATAAGCTCAAGGACGCTCGGCGGACGAGTGTAAGGATGGAATTGTGAAGGTGCATGCAGAGAGGATAGATCGATAGGTGGAAGTGTCTTGGCATGCTTAGAAGCGGTAGGCAACTGTGCACAAGAAAGTTCATTCCACACACGGTCTAAAAGACGAGAGTCCATACTATGCGGCGATGATGTTTCAGCACGACTAGTAGTGGGCCTCTGTGTGGCTGGTGTCGGTGAACGTGATGTGGACGGTGAACGTGAGTAGGAACGCTCCACACAACGCTTACTACGATAAGAAGAAGCTGGAATGTGTGGTAAACCTACCTGAACAGCAGCGACAGATGTTACCGGCTGTGTGGTTCGAGCTTTCTTCACCGGAAATGTACCATGTGCACGTTCCATAGCTAACGACTGACAACACTGAGCTGGTTAGGCTACTTCGCAAAAATTACCCTGAAATCAGAGAAATATTTGGCAACGTAGTCTAACAACCGACACCATATAAAAAAGTGTGATATGAAAAAGAAAAATGTGACAGGTATGTGCAATGTTACTTGCACTGTGAGAGGTGATACTCGTAAAGCGGCTGGTGTAAGGCAATTATACGGTCAATCATGTATGGACACAATAATCGAAGTAATAAAGCCTATCGTTGTTACACGAGAAGACTAATGACTTAGTTATTGTGTGAGAAGACTATGTGAGAGAAAGAGATAAGGTGGAGTGTGAAAGAGGATAGAAGTGCTAACGAGGTGTAGTCACAAAATACTATTTTAGGGTAGAAGTTGGCAAAACTACTGATCTTGGTCACAAGTTGCAAAAGTTGTTCGCAATTTGCGAAGTGAAATAGGGAAATGAAAAAGGGGGAAAAAGAGAAAGGGAAAGACACCTACACAAATGACGTAACTGTGATGACGCAATATATGTAGATGGAATGTAAGATAGAAAAGTTGTGAGAAAGTAGAGGATTACTATATAGGGATGATTGAACGATAATTGGGCGGTAAAACACATGAGCGGGAAATACTTGAGCGGGAAAAGAGACACAGATCGACGAACATAGGTCACTATGTAGAGCACCTAAGGATATTAGATCTGAATCTACGCTGGACATGTGACTTACCGTAGCATACATTGGCTTTAGAGCACATTAGATGGTATATGCTATTTCACAAGCTGCTATACGAGTAATGTGAACATCTACTACTACCTACACACCTACATGGAATATGATCGAATGCGTTTTACTTTCCTATGTGGCTGAATTCTTGTTGGTGACAACGACTTCTTAACCTTAGGCCTTGGATTATAGTCGTCCTGAGCGCTAATCTCCAGAGGATAGAGGTGAGTTATGGATCTTGTAAGAAACTTACCTTTTGATGTTCGTACCTCTGCTGAGCGCACTACTCCTTTGTTGTCACTGTGGAGTTTGGTGACGATTGCTAATTTCCATTGACCTCTTGGTATGTTGTCGTCTCCAATGATGACCACATCGTTAACGCGAGGGTGTGTGTGAGTATACCGTAACTGACGCAAGCGACGTTGATGTCGCTGGGCAAGAGCCGAAAGATATTCGGAGTACCAGATGTTCCAAAAGCAGTTTAGAACCTCTAGAGTATCCTTATACCAGTCGGATAATCTGTGCCCTTCGACGGCAATGTCGTATGTGTCGGCTCCTGGTGGTAGTTGAAGTGTGACCTCCGGTGAAATGAAGTCGCATGGCTTCAACACGTGGATCGAGGGATCCTTCTCGCGATAAGGTGTTATTGGGCGAGAGTTGATGACGGCTTCTATCTCCACAACCACCGTGTGAAGTTGATCCAACTTCAACAGTCGATTACCTAAAGCTTTGCTGAAAGCAGATTTGAAAAGTGCAACAAGCCTCTCGTAGAATCCTCCTTTCCAGGGTGACACGGGAGTTATGAACTTCCATGTAATCCTGTGAATGGTGGAGAATTCCTGGATCTTCTTCCACGAGCGATGTTCGAAGAACAACTTGTTTAAAGCGTCTTCTCCGGCGTGGAATGTTGTGGCGTTGTCGCTGTAGACGAGATCTGGTGTTCCTCGCCTAGCTAAAAACCTGCGAAAAGCTAAAAGGAAATCTTGAGTTGAGTTAGAATTCACAACTTCCAAATGTACTGCTCTAGTTGCCATACACGTAATAAGGCAAATCCAAACCTTCGGCCTGATGCCTCCGGTGTCTCTGTAATAGATAGGTCCTAAATAGTCTAAACCTACCTTCTGGAACGGTCTGGATCTTGTGACACGTTCTACCGGAAGACTTGGCATATCCGGATACCGGTATGCACGACCGTTAATCTTCTTACAGATGACACATTTGCGAAGGAACTTACCTACATTACGGTATAGAGATGGTATTAAGTAGCGCGTACGTAAATGAGCCATAGTACCGTATACTCCCTGATGGTAGAGAGATGTGTGAGCTTGTAAAACTACAAGCTTTGTGAGGGGGTGTGTGGGCACCAGTAAAACTGGCGCTTTAGAGCGGGTATTCTCCAGACGACCTGGGCATCTAATGAGACCCAGTTCGTCTCTATGCGCGTTGAGTCGATCGAGATGGAGTTGATCGAGGGCATGTTCGCTTTCGCGATAATGCTCACGAACAAGCAAAGTCTCTGAAAGCTGAAAATCCTGCGCAGTAATGGTGTTATCAGGCGACAGGTTTCTTAAAGCTGGAATTGATTTCGAAAGAGATGCTTGAAGAGTAGCACTAACGCGGCTAAAGATCTTACGACGTAGAAACTTGAGAACATATGCGGTTATGCGAACTAGCCTATTATAACTATTAGTAACTGTGAATGGTAAAACTGAGCAATGTGAACTTTCTGAAACTAAACTTACCTCTTTGAACTCGAGATCCTCATCGGATGTTGTAACTGGAGGAATTGTGAAGTCCATGTCGTTATGAGGCCATTTGTCAGGATGATCTCTCAGGAACGCTGGTCCATTCCACCACATGTCTGCATTCACGTTCGTCGATATACCACGAGTGGCACAATCGGCTGGATTGTCTTCGGATGCGACGTAGTGGAACTTCGTAGGGATACCCTTTTCCTGAAAATGATCTAGGATCTTACGTATGGCACTCACCCTGTTCTGTACGAACAGCTTCAACGGCTTGGACGAATGTATCCAGTGGAGAGCGATCTGCGAGTCCGAAAAGAAGTGGATTTGTGTGATGTTGAAGTCCATCTCCTTTAAGAGGAATTGAGCCAGAATGACACAATTGCGAGCTGCTAATAGTTCCATTCTAGGAATGGTCATAGGCTTGAGATCGTTCAGATGTGATTTCGCCATAACTAGTCTACAAGTAACTACTTCTGGCAAGCGACATACCAAGTAAGCACAACTTGCATAGAGACGTTTTGATGCGTCTCCGAAGATGCACAAGCTACCTGAAGATGACCCTTTGTGGACTAAACACCTCCGGATTGGTGGTAATGGATGCTGTAAATCTGAAAGGATTTTAGACCACTTTTTCTGGTCTTCTTCATCCAACTCGTCATCCCAGTTAAGCTTTTTCATCCAGAGATCCTGAATGAAGAGCTTGGCGGATGCCATGTATGGAGTGAGGAGGCCTAGAGGGTCGTACGTAGAAGCGTAGGCTCTAAGTGCGGTACGCTTCGATCTTACCTGTACCGTGGAGATCCTGATCGGAATGAAGAATTCATCCCTCACACAATCCCACGGAATTCCTAACAGTTTTCCAGCAGTCGGTTCCTTGGCGTAGTCCTGTGGATCAATTGTGTTACGTGTGAGATGTGAAGAGCACAAGAATTCTCTGAGATTCATGTGCATGTGTGAAAATGTAGACTTAGCCGATCTGTACTTACCTGTAGCTTCCTTATGAGAGGAAGCACCGAGAACGACGTTGTCTACATATGTGTTGCGCTCGATTTCTCTCGAAAGAGGGGAATCGAGACGCTTAAGATAAAACCTTATAGCTGCCGCCAACATAAACGGGGAAGATTTAACACCGAATGGAATTCTGGTAAAGCGAAAGAAACGTAGGTTATCCTTTGACGGCGGTAATGACGGATCTTTTAACCAGAGGAAACGTGTGACATCGCGCTGTGAAACTTGCAAACGTACCTGATGGAAGGCTTTTTCGACGTCTGCAGTGAGGAGGTATCTGTGCAAACGTGCTCGTATATGGATGCCGGCAATGTCTGGAAGAAGTGAGGGTCCTTCATGAAGACAGTCGTTCAAGCTGGGTACATCCTTCATATGCGAGGATGCGTCGAACACTACACGGAGCTTGGTGGTCGAAGACGACTCCTTGTAGACAGCTTGATGTGGGATGTAGTACACTAAAGGACTGTCAAACACGTACTCACCTACCTCTTCGATGAAACCGGAATCCAGATGTTGTTGGATCGCGGCACAGTAATTACTCCAAACAGCGGGATTCTGACGTAACCTATGGAACTGGTCAAGCAGTCGACAGTATGCCAGCTGCTTGTTATCGCCAAGATGTGGATGAAGTTCTTTCCAAGGAAACCTAACGTATAAATACCCTTCACTTACCTCGGACGTGCTCTCGAATTCTTCGAGGACACGTGTGTTGATGGCGGTGTCGTCGTCTTCATGTGGATTATCTGTAATGCCTAAACTTTCTAGTTTCCAGAGTCTGGACACGACGTCTTCATCGTCATCGTCTTCTTCAAGGAGGTTATAGGTCCCGGTGGTTGTTCTTGGGGACATGCCTTGGGAAAAAACGAAGCACCTGAAATGACTGTCCCAAACCTGGTGTGGGTAAGGACTAACCCCGACGGAAGGCATACAGATGCCTCCTGGGTAACGATGTTCCAAAAGTAGTCAATACCTATAAGAATGTCTGGCACTACAGTGACGGCAGTGTGGTAAAAAGGCAAATCAAAACCCGAATCTTGGATAAACTGAATGTCTCGAGAAGACAACTGTGGTAAACGGCTACTACTACTTATGCGATTCCTAGTGTAGAGCATGAGTGTCAAAAGGTTACTATTGTGATCTTGAAATGTAACCTTAACCGTACCTGATGACTCAGTTGTCGAATTACCTCCAAAGGTGACGAGCTTGAGTGGTTTCGTGTTGGAGATGTGGAGACCTAGCTTGTTCGCAACTCTGATGGTGATGAAACTGAGTTGAGATCCGGTATCGAGCAGTACCGTGACATCCTGAAAATGATCAGATACATCACGAACTTTTGCCTTTACCAACATTAAGGTAGGATGTGAATTTTGTTCGCCATAGGCGAACTGTGACTGTGCAAAGCAGTCAACGTAGTCTGCGTATTCGTTAGTACCGACTGAGTGTTGAGTGAAGTCGATGTCGGGTTGAGATGTTGATGATCGATGATGTCTACGACGCTCCGATGAAGGAGAGCCGTGTTCGGGTTCTCTGTCCGGCAACTGGAAAGATACCGAACGAACCGGAGAACTCGATCTTGAATCCGAACGACTTCTGCGTGGGCTGCTTTCGCGCGTACGGTAGCTGCGATCACGAGAATAGTCTCGAGATCTACGACTATCACGCGCTGGACTCGATGGTGGTGACGAGTCTCTACGAGAGCTACGTCTAGCCCTAGTATCCTGTGATTCACGGCTGGATGACCTAAAATGACCTGAAGGGGAACGTTGTCTGAAATGAGAATGACAAACAAGATGGTGATGATTTCCTCCACAGATCCTACAAGATGGGTAATCACAGCTTTCACGACGATGTGGACGGAAACACTTGAAACACAATCTCTGCAAGGTGAGAATCTTTCTACGCATACTTACACGAATCCGTTGATCACAACGTCTGGACGAATGTGAAGACGAATCACAGAAACAACACTTAGACGGATCATATGTGACAGATGGTGACTTTGAACGAGAACGCTGGACGAGGACAGGAGAGTTCGAATTTCTCCCTTGACGAAATGATATTGTCCAGGTGAACCATCACTTGCTGAAGGTCAAAATCCGTTCCACGTTGAAACTCTGCGTCATTCAGCTTCTCCTGTATTACCAGGGGGAACTTAGAACGCACGAGATCAATTATGGAAAGGACCTTGTTCAGATCTTCGTAACGCTTTAGCGAATGAAGGATACCTGATATTCGAAACCATGTGCTACGCATATCTGAACCAACGTCTGACGCTGTCGGCAACTCCTGTAGAGCCTGGTGGAGTAGGGCTCTATTCATCCTCGGGCAATCGTAACGTTTCTTCAGCGCACGGACCAGATGGTGGTAGTTGTCCTGGCTGGGTTCCAGATCCTGTAGCACAGCTTTCGCATCTCCCGTCAGCAAACTCTGCAAGTAGAGATATTTCATGCTGAGATCGATGTTCTCGTCCTTGTGGACAGCTAACTCGAATGAACACCAAAATTGCTGAAACTTAGTGATATCTCCATCGAACGTTGGCAACGCTAACTTCTCCAACTGAATGGACGAGCGCGGACGAGTGGAAACCTCATTGGTGTCAGCAATCGGCTTGTTGGAATTGGCCATTTGATGTCCAATCGGCGAAAGGTGAAGATCTTCCAACTGTCTCACGGGATCGACCTGAAGATCTACAACATGTGTGTGTGTGCGTTCCGAAGAACGCTGTGGGGTTAATTCCGTCGTCGTCCTACGAGTCTCCTCGCTGATAGCGGTCGCGAGCCTATGGACACGGAGTGAGTGAAGTGTGTCATTATCCGCATCGCAGTTAACCTGTAAGGTGTGAAGAAGAGATTCCGCCTCAACCTGAATTTGTGTCAGGTTGTGCTCGTTCACAAACGCGTTGTAGGCCAACTGATCCTGTTCTGAACACGTAGGCGAAGCAACATGATAAGACAACACATTGATGCGCTCACGAAGGATGGAAAGAGCGGCTTTAACCTGGGAAATGTGGGAAAGGAAAGCTACATGACGCTCCTGGAGCTGATGGAACTGCTCACTAACGGAAGCGTCCGACACGTAAGGATGTAACAGGGTAGAACTTACCTGTCCCATCGCTTCGTTGAGGTCCTCGATTGCTGCGGTGATGCGGGTCGTGTACGTGGCAACGGTCGTAGCCATAACGTCCAAGGAGTATGCTTGCAGGGGGTAGTAACTGCAGAAAAATCCACCCAAAGTATCTAAAATGACAATTCGTGAATATACTATGCAAAGCCTATCCAACAATGGCAGGTGGCCAATATGCGAACGATATGAGCAGCAATAGTACAGGCGAATGCAACAAGGAATGCTGTGTATAATGATCACAAGCGACAATGCATAAGGCACAAGGAATGCAACAGAGAGTGATGATTTACCACAAGGTTGCACGGAGCACAAGAACGGGATGAGAAACGACTACTGCCAGCGGGGCCAAAGTCTTAGATAACGCTGCGGCGTGTTTAACTGCAAGCCCCATCGACCATGAAGAACACAACAGACGAATACGTGCAGCACACGCCACTGCACCATGCGAGAGTAATCGCAGAAGGCGTTTTAGGATTTGCAACAAAAACCTGGCCAACAGAAAGGGACTAAGCCTGCCCTAGGGTCCGCGGTCACCTACCTCCTACGCTTGGATGGGAATTTTTTCTCCCTATGTAACACAAGCTGCAGATAGCGAGCCAAGTAGGTCTTAGCTGCAAAGCCCTGTTATCCCCCCGGCTACCACTAGCCCTTGCCGAGTCCCATCTACGAACCTATGACGTGCATGAGTTTTGCGCTGTATAGTTAGAGGTTGACTACAAAGCAGTTGTGCAGTGGGCTATGCGGGAGCAAACGCAAGCAGGGTCCGATCGCAATAACCAGACGCGGGTTTGCCATCCCCACGGCTGATCACAGTCCAGATGCACCATGTCGTGATTTCCCGGAGTCGCTCGCGCGTGGACTAGCAGACCCAGAACTAATGCATCGGTTGAGCAACTACCAGGAAACCCGCAACCTAATGCAGACGGGACATGTAACCCGCCAAGGCTGATAGCACGTTGGCTTGCGTCAGAATGCATGTATTCACCTGCCACGTAACTCAAGGCACAACTGCAGTGGAGGCCCCTAAGCTACCAACCATATCAAACACTCTAGTAACACAACTAGCACCCGGGCATCCGAGGATGCACCAACACTGACTCATGTGACACAACAGTACGACACATGTGTCGATACAAGAGAGCTGCCACCATCTCCTGCCAGCGCTGCACATATGCAAGATGTTAACTGTACTGTCTATACAACCGCCTCTCTGCGGCACACGTCTGTAGTTCTTGCTACACAACACGAACACATAAAACTGCCCAAATTCATAGCCCGCATAATACCATACACAAATATACAACATAAACACTAAAGGAAGGATCCAACCAACCCAGTCACTAGGGGTCATAGCAAGCACAAATCCTCGGCCGTTCGGACAAGCGGGCAGTGTGAGCCTGTGCTCAACGCCTCCACGCAGACCTTACAGACACCGAGTTACCTCAGACTTGGGGCTGCTCCTTTCCTGTTCCCGTGGCCTGTGTACTGGTGGAATCGACACTGTGACCATCATCTAACCATCTTCAAACCATCATCCGCTGACTGTAGGCAACCGCTCCCTTTGGTGGACTGACGACGAATGAACTTGTAGTACTGACGCGTCGGCTATTTATACGTTTTCGGCGGAAGGGGCGGAGCCTAATTTGGAGGAGCGTGGGGACCATGCGCGCGCGACCTGGCTTTCACAACGATGACGCAAAAAGAGTTGCACGAAGTCGCAACAACAATCGTTTTTTTTTTGCAAAAAAAACAGGTTTCAACGAAACAAAGAATAGCACAAGATTCTCCATATATCGCTGTTTTCTCGAAGCAAAAAGATGAAGTTGAAGACCCCATGCAGTGAAAAATGCATATCAGGAACATCCATATGCTTAGCAGTCTAAACACTCCTGGTCATACATTTTTACCCTATTATGCGAAAAAGTCGAACATTGGTGTTTTCAAAGCTGTCACAAGCAGAACTCAATCCCCAAAAGCAGGTGGTGACCGTTCGAGACCTCAAAAGTAGCGATAAGCAAGATATCAACCCCGTATGCCGACATAGCAGCTAATCAGTGGGGGACGCAGATGGCGGGGGGGGAGGCGAGACGGAGGGCGTCCAGACGGAGGGCGCCCAACTTTCGATAATTGGTCTCAAAATGTTTGAAATTACTTTACAATGCAAATAAAAGTCTTGTATTAGTTTATTTCCAACAGTTTGTTTTCATTATTATTTTGAGAACATTTAATTTTCATTGGTTATTTACTACTACAAAAAAATATTTTTATTATTTCTATTTTCCATCTGGGTCCCGAAAATGACGGAAAACGGAGACCCCACTTTTTCCCACGCCCACTTTCTGCATCAGGCACTGCAGCTAATAATACTTCCTCTAAAGAAGATTATACATATATTAGAATTTTGACAGTGTATTCACAAATGGGTGGCAAACGTACTAGAATGGACCTTGACCATGAGTGTACCCATCGTATCCTTCTGTGGACAACGTCGGGCACCTGTAAATTAAGGCCAGATTGTTTGATTTTGTCGGGCATGAATAAGAAATCAGTGGAGCCATTTTGAGACCTCCGAAATCGGCTGTTTTTAACCACAAGGTTTCGTAACTACAATGATAATCGTCACGCATTTCCATCTCTGAATGACTCCACAATGCAACCTTATTCCACGAATCCACCCGCTGCTTCAAAATTACGCGTTTTGCTTGCGGAAAAAACTTGCTTTGTCATCAACCTAAACCGGGCGGGGAAGTGGTATCTCCGACGACTCAGATTTCTATTTTTACGCATTTCCACTGGACATTTCTCCGACAGTCAAATCATGTTCAGCTTGCGATCCGGACAAAAATGAATTTTAGTACCTATTGTTTTCAACGAATGGCCACCCATTTGTGTAGATTGCGTTCAAGGAGTGAGTAGGTTTTACGTAAATAGTGATACCCAAAATGGGCTTCCTCGAAAGCTATCCGGGTAAGGATCAGTTGAAAATGCGCTCTAAGAAATAGGGGTTTAGTTGAGTTCAGGCCATTTGCGCGGTGTTGACCACGAATCAACTGCTTCTTGAGTTCTCTGTCGTTCTCTGTCGAAGCTGGTGGACCATGAGAAGAAGGGTTGTCCCTTAGGTGGATCCTATGAAAATGTCCCAACCCACATATAAAGTATTTTTTGCTCTCTTTTGGTGTTGCCCTATTTTTAGCCCACTCTGTGAATCATGGTTCGGCAAGTCAGCATCCTCGAGTCAGCGTGCACCACATGAAATCTGGAGAGAAAGAGTTGAAAAATTGAAAGGAATGATATTTCAGAATCTAGCTAGCTTTGGTTTTAGATAATTCGTTCGAAAGAAGCCCTCACAACTCCATGATAACAAATGAAGGAACTAAAGTAAGGATCATGACAGCGCTGAAAGTTCTCTGAGATGCATGTAACTCTAGGATGATCACTTCGGCTTAAGAGTAGTTCTTCGGAACTATCGTCAATGCCTTACCGGTAATGTGGTGGGTTGGGTAGAGGTAGACCCCCCAAACTCATCATTTTATTTTGCAATTACAGCAGAAACAAATCAATTCTTTGATTTCTCGTCTTACATACCTCTTTCGTGACAATATAATGGAATTTGTCTTCTAAAGCTGAAGCTCCAGTTTGTGTGGAGATGACCGGTCATGGGGCATGAGATACACGGAGTCATATATGACGCTGCCAACTAATTTGTCCCAGTAAAAATGCAAAGTAGAGAATGAATGGCCACAATCCAAACCGTTCGGGGTAGGGAATAGTGAAAATGAAATAATGGCATAACTCGAACGGTTCCGATTGTGCCACTCATTCATTACTTTGCATTTTTACTGAGACAAATTAGTTAGCAGCATCATATATCGCTACATGAACGTGAATAGGGTTGTCCTCATGAAAGTAACGAAAACTTCTCAGTTTCTATGGATCCATTTCCAGTGCGGCTCCTTGCTAAATTGCATTTTGCAACAGGTTCCTGGAATTGTCACATGTACTAATTTACTCAATTGTCGCTTTGAATTTGTGAAGGGAACTTGCATTTGTGGACTTCGAAAGGGCACCTGAGTTAATTTTGTCGCGCATTTCTTCTTCGAAGCTTCTCCGTCCCGTTCACACTACTGCTTTTGTTGAGCAGCTGCTGGTATGACATTTGCAGTTATTTAAGAGGAAGTACGTTCATCTTGTAACTGATCGAATCCCTACGTTATTAATTCCTTAGCTATGGAAATTATTGAAACCCTTAATTTCTTCGCAGTTGGAGGTTCTCTTATCACCAAAAAGGAAACTTGGTGAATAAAGCTCGAGAAAGCGATTTTTCCTGGAAATTGGTCTGGAATATGCCCAGTATGAGCCTCTCTGCAATATCGAAAGGTACTTCAAATATTCTAACCCCAACGGGGTGACGATGTTGAAACGAAGCTCTATAGCGTAAAAAAGTGCTTTATAGTGTCATCTCGCAGTGGGGGGGGGGGTCCTAGCGATTTCCAATCAGGGTCTAAGGTCTGGGCTATTTATCCGTAAGTAGATTACCAAACCAAGCCTTGAACAGCTCCTAAATAGTCTCTTTTTACTATACTTACCCTCACGTCGTTAATAAGTTCGATAGTTGAATTTCCAGAGCTTTCCTTCCAGCATCTCTATATCTCACTACTGAACTCGTCGCAGAGTTTAGTGAAGTTGTGTTTACTAGTTTCCAACAAAAAAATTTACAAGCAAAGCTCAGACCTACAAAAACAAAGTCCGTGAAATCCTGGGTTTAAAGCATTTAAGTAAGTCTATTTTTAAAAATATGTGCACATACTAAACATTAATTAATAAACATTATTCAGTAGGTTTCCTTCACCTTACTGATGAGTGCAGGAGGAAACCTACTTTTATGTTTAGTTTTCGTATAAGGTTCATAAGGTATAAGGTGCACGAAACGAAAACTGAACAGACCACAAGAAATTTCAATATAACTTTAGAATTTAAAGCAGCTGGAGACCCCACTCAGCTCATTACAGCGAATGCGTGATCCTTCAGAATATAATATCAGAATAATCGTAAAATCACGTCTGTTCTCCACTTTTGGAGCTTTCTGTTTTGTACGTCCATTTAGGTGGAGATCTGAAGGACAATGTCTGTGAAGAAGACTATTCCGAGCTGTCGTGAAGGGCAAGAAGTTGTTTCTGAGGTGTAAAACGCTCCTGGCATGTCCGCAATCACTGCATTTTCTGCATTAGCCTACTCAGAATTCGTTTGTTTACCCGCACGCGAATAGCTATTTATGTTTTCGTTGCATCTTTGTTTTCAACGCAGAGAGCCTTCTCCAAAACTAAGTGTTTCTGTTTGTGCGTTGAGGGGGTGGCAATGGATGGCGCATCCTTCATTTATTCGCCTAGCGACGCTTAATTAGTTCCTCTTCCAGCGCAGTTATGAATTTTCCACTGATAAACTCATTGCATACGTTGATGTTTCGGTCTGCGAACATCTACATTAAAGTAACGAGCCAAACCAATAACGGAGAGGACTCTTTTGGAGTCATCACTGTTCCCCATTGCCTCTTCACTCCCTCTCGCTTTTTGAGTTCTCTCATATGTAGCAATGATGAGCGGAATTCCGATTTCGGAAGATCCTGAATTCCAGAGTTATGTGAGCTTCTGAAGGATTTGCAGTAGTTGTGATCGGAAGAACCGAAATACCAAAATGAGTGGTCCCTATGACTGCCCGACTCTGTCCTTCTTCTCGTAGCTCATTAGTTGGGATGTAGATCCCTGCCAGCGAAAAATGGCAGACGACCTCTGGAAACTGTGATTGAAACTTCGCTCGGCAGCATTTGCTTTTTGAGCTCGAACACTAACACTCATAATAACCACATGCCCTTTTCTTAAGAAAAACAATTGCGCGTCAACGCAGATTACACGTGTGTCGTTGGGTGGACGAAGTTGTTTGGAAAATAACCCTAGAACTCCATGGTTTTATCGCAAACGGGGCATTCACCTTTTGTTTTGACAGTGTAATCGATAACTTATAGCAAACTAAACGTCATCAAAATTTTGGAGCTATGACCCAGAGAAACTGTCGGAACTTCCACGGAGCTTGTTTGGAACTTCCGCGGGTGACCCGACGGAAGTTCCGAATAAGCCCCGCTGAAGTTCCGAACTAGCTCCGAAATCGAACAGGAGTGACGCAATTCACGCATTATAGAGTCAATCATAATTCGTAATAGGGTAAAATCGGCCGACATGGAGTGATGAACACCCCCACGCGTCCCGATGCCAAAAGTCGTGGGATCTTGAGTCCCACCACGGTTCGTTCCACCACGCAGCACTAATTGCGGCTGTAGTGGCTTCGCCTTCTGAAGATGACCTTCAGGCAGGTCTGCCCTCTGAGTGTGGTACGTATCTGCGTCAGGTTTCAAAATCAATGATAACATGGGAATACTCCCCTCTGATAAAAATCTGTCAAATTTTCTCATTTATGGGATTAATCCCAGGGGTGTATTTATCTGACCCGAGCTTTACCCGAAAATCGACATTACAGATGTCATTATTGGGGCATCCCGAAGTGAATTTCGAAGACAAAAAATAGCGTAAAAATTTTCTTATTCTACCACGACTTCTTATTTGTCTGAAGAAGTCAATCAAGAACATATTATTATAAAAATGGACGAAAACATACAACTTGATGTGTAAGTTTCTTGGATCATTCTATCTGTCTCGAAGCTCCGCGGAAGTTCCGAAAAGTGTCAAGCTCCGCGGAGGTTCCGAAGCTACCTTTTTCTATGCGTCTCCATTCCGAACTTCCACGGAACTTGCGCGGAGCTTCCGAAAAAATCGACGAGTGACGTCATATTTCCGCGGAAGTTCCGAAAATCGGGCTCCAATAGTAAATCAGGCTCCGCGGAAGTTCCGAAAGTTTGTCTGGGAGGAAACTTCGTACTTGAATAGCATCAATATTGTTGAAAAAATGGCAAAAAGTACAAGAAAATGACTTGATTTATTACCTTAGTCATCATAGGTCAAAAACAGGGGCATGAAGTCGAGAAATCCCATTGACCAGTCACCCTGCGTACTGGTAGGTCAAGTCTGCCTTGTTGAATGTCTCTTGTGTAACTGCACTCGACTATATTTTATTCGATGACTAGAACCTTTAGGTCAGACTGGCCTTTGGCCTTCCGGGACTTATATTTATATTCATTACACAAGCAAGCTCGTGTAGGGGAACAACAACCATTGCAACTGGTAACACAACGTCCAGCGTTAGAAAATATGTATGGTCTGTTAGCTCAGAGCTGGCACCTAGGTCGACTTTGTCTGCAACTATGACCTTGTCCACAGCATGCGTCTGGGAAGAGATTTTACCAAATTGCGCTGGGGAAAGATCAAAATGGAAGCAATCACACCACATACATATCAAAAAGGTGTAAAAATTGAATAATTGGCCGATTTCGGGGTGAGGTCGTAATTGCAGACAAAGTCGATCCCGGTGCCATCCCTGAGCTAACAAACTGCCAACAAGTAGGTTAAACGAAAATGTTGCAAAAAAAAACGAGCCAGATAATCTACCCAATCACAAATGTCATCGAGAATTTGTCTATCATGCGCTTGAATGTATTGGGAGACCTAAAGGGAATGGGTTTTCAATAAATTTTATGTAGACTTTTCGATTTTATGTAGATTCCGAGCCAGTCGTGTCATTGAAAAGGGAAAGCATTTGATTGCTCTTAACTCTTGGGACCGTGCATCGCGTTGCGCTACCGCTGTTAGTAGAGAACTTCTTCGTACAAAAATCTTCCAAACTAAGACCGTATTTACCCGTCATGATTTTGTGATATATGATTAAGTCAAACCCTCTTTTTCGATGAGCGAAGCTCCGGAGATGCATGTTGGCATTTGTTTCCTAGTATGGAAAAATCCTATCCTATATTAAATCTTTAGTTCTTATCATAATACTTCTCTTGAAGCTAGACTGTCTTCGCTAAAATCTTCTTCTTAGTGGGATTGAAAATCACAGCACCATATTCTAGAATTGGCTTAACTTTTCATCTTTTGACTTACGTGAGCTTTCAGCCCCTTATTTTGCTCATTTTACAGTAGGGAAAACAATGGTAGAAAAGGTCTCCAGATAGAAAACCTGAACCCCAGCCAAATTTTGATAAGTGACCGCTTTACTCCCCGATATAATTACGCTCTCATTAAATCTTTGACCGCTGTTCCTTTTATTAGGTATGTGAAAAAGTTTCCGCCCTCTAGCGATGAGTGGTTATATCGTTAGCTATCTTTGCAAATACTCTGTAAATCCTAGTTCGTCTTGTTGCTCTGACATCTGTCAATAATATTTGGTACATATTTGTTTCGATTTATATCAACATCATTGTGTTTTATGGCGATAATCATGCCGATATTTGAGCCAAGTAAGCGTCATTTGCGCGAAGCACTTCTTTTCTGCTTCAATTTGAAGAGAACTGCTGCAGAATCTTGCCGAATGCTCATGGAAGCTTATGGGACCATGCTCCATCAGAAACAACATGCAAAGAATGGTTCCGACGCTTTAGTAGTGGTGATTTCGATGTTGGAGACAAGCAACGCAGTGGAAGGCCAAAAGTTTTTGAAGACAAAGAACTTCAATCATTAATTGATGAAGATCCACGCCAAACACAAGAAGAGACCAACTCTCTAAATGTTGGTAGATCCAACATTTCCAAGCGTCTCGAA
Organism: Ancylostoma caninum; assembly: GCA_037903475.1. NCBI lineage: Eukaryota > Metazoa > Nematoda > Chromadorea > Rhabditida > Ancylostomatidae > Ancylostoma > Ancylostoma caninum. The sequence continues at coordinate 72,802 of JBAJFG010000423.1, forward strand.
GCCATGGGGAAGGTTTATAAGGGAGGCAGATGGGTACCATACGACTTGACAGAACGCGACATGGAAAGAAGAAAAACCATCTGTGAAATGTTGCTTGACAAACAAAAAAGGAAGGGATTTCTGCATTTCTGCATTACTGGAGACGGAAAGTGGATCTATTTCGATAATCCGAAGCGCCGAAAAGCCATTTGCGACCGTGGCCAAGCATCACAATCGACGCCGAGGCGCAATATCCATGGGAAGAAGGCAATGCTGTGTATCTGGTGGGACCAGAAGGGAGTCATCTATCATGAGCTGCTTAAACCAGGCCAGACGATCACGGGCGATCTCTATAAAGAGCAATGATTCGTTTGAGCAGAGCATTGCACCAGAAACGGCCGGAACACGAGACAAGGCAGCACAAAGTCATTTTGCTGCATGACAATGCTCGTCCACATGTTACAAAAGCAGTGAAGGAGACGCTTGAAGCACTTCGCTGGAATGTGCCACCACATGCGGCTTATTCAACAGACTGTGCTCCGTCAGACTACTATTTGTTTCGGTCGATGGCCCACGGGCTTTCCGAGCAGCACTTCCAGTCTTTCGGAGACGTCGAAAAATGGGTGAGGGAATGGAGCGGGTCGAAGGACGAGGCCTTCTACCGCCGCGGCATCCGTCTCCTCCCAGAAAGATGGGCAAAAGTTATAGCTAATGATGGCCAGTACTTTGATTGATCTATCTGTTTCTTTTCTATTTTGAAAAAAAAAACACCCAATTTCGCTTAAAAAAGGGCGGAAACTTTTTCACCTACCTAGTATATGTATAAGCCCCACCTTATCCCTACCCTTCTGCCAGCATTTCTGTAGGTGAGCCCTTCTTTCCTGCTCTTTGTACTCTTCTATATATGTCACGGGAGGAAGATGCCAAAAATTAAATCATCCGCTATGAATGCAGCCAGATTGGGGGAGCATTGAGCCCGCGCATTGCATTAGGACTCGCTTCATACTGACAAAGAATTCAGTGGGATTCCAAACGGTGTTCCTGTGCATTGGAGAAGCGCTACCGTATGTGCAAGACGTCTCTCGATTTCTAGAGAAGTTTCGATTTCCAAGATTATGGTGGTTGTATAAGTGTCAGAGCTCTTAACGATCATAGAACTTTTTGCGATCAACGTTGGATTTTCCGGGAGCAATACTCATCCCCTTACTTATGTAATTGCATCAGTTAGAATCGGAATGAATTTAATGGCGTAATTAATCCAATTATCAAATGAGAACTCGATCGGGGGATTCTGATGTGATGAAAAAGAGAAGCTTCCGCAAGTTGCACTTCTCCCTCTCTTATGAATCAGAGAAAAATCCATTTTTTCTCCGCAATCAAGTTTTCGGAATCGAATGATGCATTATCCATTATTTATTCATTATTTGATGCATTATCCCTGTCCAACAGTAGATAGAGTGATTGTGAAGAAAGAAAGATTAAACCCTAAACTATAGCTGACGGGTTGAAACATTTGCTATTTTACCTCGTCGTGTTTTATTTCATTACTACTTCGCTCGGATGTTTTACTACCCCCGGCTATTCCACACTGTGAAGGCAATATTTTTGTGATCAGTGAGTTAATAAACCTAAGCAACAGACTCTTTTTCACCATACCATCCAAAAAAAGTTGGTAAAGCTGTTTCGGCAATAACTTCATAACTTCATGGAAAGTGTTTGTTATGTTAGTGTTCTGAGTGTTCGTTAACTCCGCAGGCGTGTTCCTACCCATCCCTGAGCAAAATCGGAAAAATCAATAAATCGGTATTCTCGTGCACTGTGATCCTCACATCCGTGTTCGACCTATTGAAGAATCACAGAAGTATGACTTCACCAACCCCCATCCAAAAAGTACAAAAAATCAATAAAATCCGTGAATGAGTAGACAGGCACTTGCAAACGCATGTGATATTCGTGTTCAGCGTATTGGAGAACCCCAGTGGACATGTCCTCACCGACCCGTGAGCAAAGGTGATGAAAAATCAACAATGTCGATAAATCAATAACTTCGCTCAAAATGGTTGTCATATTCGTGTTGATCATATTGGAGAACCCCAGTAGACATGTCCCCGCGACCCATTAAACAAAAATAATGAAAAATCAATAAAATGGATATAATCGATGAGCCAATCGATATTCTGGGCCGGAAAGTCGCCTATAACCTCCACCGGCCTCTGAAGGACCTAAATGCAAAATTTGGTCCACATCGGTTCATCCTCCGCGATTTCTATTCCGGACATGCAAACATACAAACAAAAAACAAACAAACAAACAAACACACACACAAACGTTCGCTTTTATATATACAGATTATTACCACTCTAGCCGTCCGGGGCTGACGCCGGACTTCCAGTCTTTCCCTAGTGCTCGCTCCGCTCGCATTACTCCACCTTGGATCTATAGAAATAGGCACGTCCCGCCAAACTTTCCCTACACCACAGTTTTCGCATCCAGTTTCTTCTCCATTATTTTCATTTATATGAAACTGAGCTAGTCAAAGTAAACTGGCCGCATTTCCCAGCGCAATTCTACTTTCCGCTTGAATGTAGCTAATCGCAGTTCTATGCAACCGACTCAACATGGTGGCATGACCACTATGACCAGGAAATGGTTTATCATTCTTTATTCGTTGTGATCAAAAGCGACAAGGGTTAGCTTGAACATATAAAAGACCCACACACTACCCACCGTTGGACCCAGCCCCAGGAGTTTCCCCACTTTCGGACACCGGCACGCCGGCGCACCTCTTCTCCATCGCCAGACCCCTTGCACATCACCGGGACCTTCTGCTCAACCACCTCTCTACCCCACTCCACCACAGGACACCCATTCTTAACCTTTTATGGGATCTCACAACTACCATCAATCATCATCACTGACCAACCATAGTGGTGTACACGCACGCACAAAGTCACAAATCTTCTATTTTCTATTTTCTATAATATATGTCATTATCATGACTTATAATAACGGGCTTACTCTGTACGTATGTGTGTGCGTTTGTCAGTGTAAAACGAAATTCGAGGGCGTGGCCTAGACCGAAGAAAATACTCTACAACGGTTCACTGTCTCGGTAAGGGTGCACCGGCGTCCAAAAAGTGGGAAAACACCTGGAGTCGGGTCCAACGGTGTGATAAGATTGTGCCGGCTTCCAAAAGCAAGAGGAATTCGCTAGGCGGGTCTGTTTCAGCATGAGGGGAACGCTTACCCTGTTTCGGCGAAACCTCCTACCTAGATCACCTAGATGTATGGAGGGAAGCTGAGGATAAAAATGTAATTTTGGTCAGAATGAGTTATGAAGACGTTAATATGAAGGGCTGCCACTCGGAATCACGGCCCAATCAGTTGACAGTTGCTATTTTCCGCGCTTCAACGACGATTTGGGAGCTCGGTGATAGCATGACAGCTCGTAAAACTTACTGCTTAGTGATCCTGCTGATCCGGGTAATACCTCTTATTGCACAAAATGAGAAAAGTTTTAACTGGTACGCTTATTGCAAAATTGACCCCACAATCGATTGGATCACGATTGGATCAAGATCTGGGAAGGGAAAATTTCTGCGGGTGCTCCCTTAAAATTGACAATTGACCCCCCGCAATATGCGTGTGTGTCAGAAGGAAAATATTTCAAGAACTTTTTGCTTGCTGCGGACATTCCATTAAGTTGTTATGCGGTGGCGTTTTTCTTGTCGATATTTTCTTTCCCTGCTGTTTGATGTCCAGGATTTTTTCATGAAGGAGCATGCGGCGCGGAGGCAGGAAACAGCTAAAATGCAAGAGGCGTGTAATTCCTATAATGTTCTTCTCTGAAACTACATAGTTTCGCCTTTTCTTTACTTATTAGTTCGTTGTTAGAAGTATTAGAAAGTTCAGAAGTTAGTGTAGCATTTCAACTCCAATCTTTGTATCTACTTATCTCAGCTCTTGGAAACCTTCCTGTGAAAACAATACCCGCTAGGATCTGTATATTTCTGAGAGAATTCAGTTTACTTATTCCTAATGCTCATGGTTTCTGGAGTTCTGGATGCGGCAAATTCTCTTCTTTCTGAATCGCGTAGTAAATGTGAGCAGGCTCGAAATTGATGCTCCTGATCACTTTCACCTTTCTTTCTTCTGCCGAAACGGGTAGGTTTTTTCAGAATATCAAAGCCTAGAAAGTCATGACAAGGCACCTATTACAATTACTTCTGAAAATCATTTTTTATTAGATGTGCAAAAGGCAAACGAGCAAGTAAGGAAAAAAAAACTCAGAAGACAAACAAATCAATGACAAGTAAATATTGATTTTCATGAACTCTATGCCATCCCAGTTTATCTGATTGTGAGTAAGAAAGTAAATAAAGAAATAAAAAACGATGGGACAAATGAGTCAATAAATATTTGACATCATTAAACGCTAATTTTTATGTTTCAGGAGTCCATTTCAGTTCCTGGATCCTCCGCAGTCCCTTTTTCGGGAAAAGCGCAACTTAATGAAATGTGTGGAATGATCCATATCGTACTATTTTCAGTATGTTCATGGGCTTCTATTCACGCGTGCTAGTGCGTCTATTCGAATTGGAAGAGGCATTTCTAATGGAAAAAATGTTGAAATGTTCCAACCAAGTTATGATGTTGGAGCCAACAAATCTGAAGATTCTCTATATATGCGTCTATTCGTCAAGAACAAATAGAGGTGGAGCGATGGAAATATTTTCTTTTTTCCACACTGAATAGTTGTGATGACATTGATCCACGCGAAAATAGGATTGCTTTTCAAGTGTTTCATCCTTTTGAGTAATGCCTGGAAGCAACAAGCTCTGAGTTTTACAGAGTCCAATATCTGCTCTATCCAAAACTGCAGAGCATTTTCTCATTTCGAAAGAGAGTGGCGGAGTGATGTCAATCGCCACATGAATAGTGAGCATCTGCTTCAATCTCATTATTAAGCCTAAGGACAAAATTTCCTGAGACAACAGAATATTTATATGAAGAAAGTTTGCTTAATATTGCTTACTACCATATAAGGTTATTAAGTTTGCACCATAGAGAGAGCCGCACATACATTTTCCTGAACCTTGACATCTCAGAGAGCACATCAGCAATTTTATGATGTGCTGCTGCACCTGCCCAAGCCTTCCGAACTCATCAATCGCTGGTTATCCAGCTCGCTACTCTCTGATGTGAGCCTTACCCTTCGATTTATCCAGGCCTGGTATGCACAATTGAGATAACCCAGGGTAAGCATGTTCATTCTTGCGTTAATGATAGATAAACTTGAGGATTTCGACGCATTTACGTTGGGTAATCTCATTGATGAATGCCAGCGCAGGAATTACACTCACTCTGAAGCGCTCATTATTTTCGGACCACCTAATAGTTTGCAGGATCCTAGACAACAAAGTAAGCAGTCCAAGGAGGTTGACTGGGAAAAAAGTAAGGAGAGCGAGAATTCTACAGGATCATGGTTCCATTGCCGGGTGGGATATCTGAGAACATACTGACAAGGCCACAGCGTCTCATTCTAGTGTAATCTAACCTGTTTTCCTGTCTATGTCCTCAATACCAAAGAAGTATCATATGCAATGGACCGTCTTCCACAAATTGGGTTATAGAATTATATGCTGCACAAAAAGCTTTCATACAGCCACTTCGAGTCGTGAGGGGCGTCGGAGATTCACGAGTTTCCCGTCGAGATCGAGCCGACGAAATCATACTTGACGCTGACTCAATAAAGCCGCACGTCACGGCTCCGGGACTCAGCTATGGATCCATGCTAGGTTCGGTTTTTCCCCACTTCCATGTGCATATTGCTCTGTACCTGCTCATCGCCCATCCGCTTCTTTACTCTTTTTGCTTATAACCGCAGTACACCTTTGCAGAAGCTCTAGAAACTGTATCCAAGATTTCCAGCGTCTTTTTTTGTTTTTCAATCAATGGGGGATTAGGCATGTGGGCACGTCCATGAATATTGAGGAACCCCTTCTGGATTTTCTCTGTTCGCTCCTGCTTGGCCTCACGAGTTGGTGGTAACAATCGGTTATCTCCACGGTTTACAGCTTTGAAATTGTTTCTTTTGTTGTTTTAGAGCATTTTTATTCTTTACAGCCTTCGAAACACAGCACATGGCACGTTGAATCCTCATGTGAACAGTTTTTAAATAGGCCGCTTTGTTCCTATGGTCCTGGAATGTCGTCTCCATGACAGAGTGACATGATGTTTTATTCCCACAAAGAACAATAGCGTGATGCTCCACAAAATTTTTCATCAACTGCTGATTGCAATGAAAGCAGCCGTGAAAAATATGAACGAGCAATTATCGAGAATATAAGAACATTTAGATGCGTAATAAAAAAAAACTCCTCGCGCAATAAATTTTATTATATTTGCTCATCAATTTCTTCTATCTCTCATGGGGTTGCATGCATCACTGAGATTGCCGAGGGTAATTGTGTTGATGCCTTTGTTATAAATGGGTCAGGGATGTGCCCAACAAAAATTTCTATTTTCATAAATCGTAGATCGTAAATTTTCCAAACCGCTGTAAATCGTGAATCGTAATTGAGGCTCTGGGTGCTATTGATAAGTTCCACAGGATCTCAGCTCGTTTCTGATAATTTCATTCTATAACGATCTGAGCTATGTATCTGCTGCTGAATTTATCCTCACAAAACTTTGCCTTCTTATACGCACATCAGTGTGATGACACTGTGATGTTTTGTTTTATTGCACTCACGGTGCGCTACAGACATAAGGAGAAAATTGCAACTATTAGAACTGGAAACCTAAACAAAAATCCAAAACAAAAAAAAAATAGGAAATGTCTCTCAAACCAGAACAGGACTAACAATAGAAACCTCAGAATAGAGCATGACATTCTGCAAGAAAACAAAGCAAAGCTGCTTCGTTAATGTGGCAGTAGGACAGTGCGGTGCGGGGTTTTCCGGAATTAAGAATTGTAAATTGTGGTGGGCTCCATTTGATTTCGTGCTTTACGATGAAGAATACGCATAAGCATCACGAAGATTTCGGGCGGGTTGTGAATACGTAGGAACTAGGAATGCAATTAAAAGGCGTTGCTCCATGCACCCCCATCAGTTAGCAAAATGTCCTCATTCCCATGGAAATCCATGAAAAAACCTAGGAACCTACAAGAACTTCGGGAAACGGGTATACTAGCTAACCCCCTTGATCTTGCAGGTTGGGTAGGAGCAGATGAAGAGAGAACTTTTTTCTTGGTATCTTAGGCGAGCTATATAGCTGTAAGAGGGTTGTTTATCGCTGCAGGAAAGAAGTTCCTCTTCAGCTAGCTGTTTCTGAAGTCTACATGATCGACGGTTCTATTATATTTGTTTCCGTGCCAACTAAGCCATCCGTACCTGCGGGGCATGTGAATAGGTATCAGAAGAGTCTGCACTGATGGAGCACTGACTTGACACATTGGGGGACAGCAAGTCACTGAATAGGCATGGAAAAAATTCTTGCGTTTTATCATCCTTGTATAAGGGTTCATGAGAGCTCGGTCAGGATGAAAACCGCAGGATATCATGCCGCAGTTGAAATCAGAAAAGTAAATCGAAGCTTTTTGACGAACGACAGATGCTTGCCGGACAGCTTGTACCACCGGCGAACGCTTAGACCGTTTAGAAAAAGAGAGTTAGGGATGTGGCTACTGATGTTCTGGTGGCAATCCATGTAAACATTTGATTTCCACGGATCTTCTCTACAGAAGTCTTGTTGGAATAGGAATGCACCACCTTTTTAAATAATGTATAGTACGAGCAAAACTATGCGAAATCCTAATATTGCTGCAAAATGCAGACATATACAGGTAACGCATATGCTTGTTTACACCCTGAGCACAAGCATAGGTACGATAGTGGTGAGACAGGGGTCAGAAAAGTGAAGGTTGTCTGGGTCAAAAAGGTGAAGGTTGTTCACCAACCACTTCGATGAAGTTGAGGAAGGTAAAAAGAGTGGAGTTTACAGAGTGCGAGATAGTGAAGCTCTTTTTTAAGATGGTTCGCACCAAAACAGCTCTAATACCGCTCAAAAGGGGAAAAAAGATGGCATATTCAGAGTTTGACAGTTAAATATGCTCATAATCTCTACACTTTCACTTTAACATGTCGGACGGCTGACATGTCAGAGATTTGCACTGGCTCCCTGCTTTCGTGCGTGGACCCACGCTCATCTCAGCATAAATAGCGTCTTCGCTTGGTTTTCGCTAAATATTAGGGTGGTCAGAAAGTCTTGAGCCGTTTTGGACTTTTTTGCTCTTTATTTTATTACTCAGCCCACAGTGGAATTTACTCAATAATATAATAGCCACAGTTAGTCTGTGTCCCACCTAATGGGCAGGTCAGCGGTCCCCTTTTCTCAGGAATGGGAAGACTGGGAGCCAAAGAAATCGCCGACCTCCGTTTCAACATGGTCAACCTTGGTGAATTTTTTCTTAGCCAGGAATGCCTCGAGGGGATGAAATAAGTGACAGTCAGAAGTGGCAACGTCAGGAGAATACGGTAAGTGGAGAAGCGTGTCCCAACCCAGCTCCTCCTATTTTTCAGGGGACCCTTAAGCAAAATGGGGCCTAGCGTCACCATGGCGTAGGTGTACAAAAAACTCGTCTTGGCCGTTTTTCTCGAACAGCATCCGCGACCTTCCAGAACTGATTGGCGTGCATGTTACTGATGACCTTGTATGTTTGCGGGAGCAGCTTATAATACGACATTCCTGGCGAATTCCAGAGCTAGCAAAGGAAACACTTGATTGGGTGGGGGTGCGATTTGGTGGATCTTCTGCTCGACGGAGCCACATGGCAAGATGTATGTTAGAATCGTAGAGGACACAACTCTCATCTCCAGTAATTAGTTATTCCAGAAACTCCTTTCGGTGTGGTCAATGGAGGAAAAACTGATCTTGGGTAGGAGGACCTCTTTTGGAATTGACGTCGTAATTAAAGTTAGGAAAGCCAATCCGGCTATATATGCTACTATGGAGAAGCCCCGAGTTTGTTCTACGATTACCACATGGTAGTTCATGGGTACCGATCAATAATCAAAAGTTCTGGAACTTTCAAAAAAATCGACTCAGGTCTTTCTGACCATCCTAATATTTCGGTTACTTCATAAAAGTTTACAGAGTGCGAGAGAGTGAAGCTCTTTTTTAAGATGGTTCGCACCAAAACAACTCTAATACCGCTCAAAAGGGGAAAAAAGATGACATATTCAGAGTTTGACAGTTAAATATGCTCATAATCTCTACACTTTCACGCAGTTGCGCAGTTGTCAGTGATCTTCTTCATGACATTCTCTACAAAATGACATCAAGACCGACGATTTTTACCAAGAATCCACGGAGAAATCAATTTTTTAAATTCTAGGCGGGAGATTTGCGTCCTTTAAAATTTCTCGGCAATTTTCAGAGAACAATGAGTCGCGCAGTTGTCTATCAAATTGCCGACATCCTTGAGCACACAACGGTCATAAAAGCAAGTGCTTTCGTCTGAAGATGGCCCAGAAAACAGGCCGTGTTTAAAAACGCTTTTCCGCAAAGTATCTCTTTCAGTTCGGAAAATCAGTGTTGCGCAGTTGTCAGCTGCTGAGCCCCTGCGATTCCGAGTAGAATGGTATATAATTCTTGGTACTTCCTTTCATACTGGGCTGCAAAAGCCCGCCTGAGACAAATGCCCCGTGTGGCTCAGGTGGGTTAGCGAGAGAGTACGCAATATGAGAGGGCGCCCTACGCGAGGGTAAGACGGACGGGGCATTTGTCTCACCCTGGATTCTCCGTCGTTCGTAAACGAAACTACCAAGAATTATATATCATTCTGCTCAGAATTTCACTCTGAGTTCAGTGGAAAGAAGATATCGTGGTTTTCACGTTTTAGGAGAATTCCCAGTCATTCTAAGCTATATTTCTGTCATTTCAATACTATCTAGTATAACGTAGTATTATTATTCCGTCCGAGAACTGCGCACCACTTACTTTTTTGAATTGAAGGTGATATTCCAGGCCAAAGCCCAGATTCTAGGTAATCTCATGCCTATATTCTCAACAGTTTTTCAGTGTTCGTTGACGACTTGTTTCTGCGCATTCCATGTATTTCTTTCTTTCCCCAACAAAATGCGCGTCTTTAGCACCCGTTCGCAATCGGGGGCTGCGCCCTGGATCTAACTTATCCTCTTCTTCACGAGTGAAGGTTCCCCCCGGGGGCGTAGCCGTAAGTGGAGGTGGGTTGAGACGCGTCTCAGGTTATCGTACCTATGAGCACAAGTGCTATGGCGAGATTCGTTCTTTGTTGTTATTTACGGTGATCTCATCCAGTCTCACTAATACACACACAAACTTTATTTCCGACTTCACCGCACTCTGAATACCTAAAAGAGGGTAATTCTTGAGGTAAACATGATTACCATAGATGAACTCAACGACGAATGCTAATCCAAAAATCTTTCGGTTCCTTCTCCTCTCATGATTTCTTGAAAAGTATGAGGACCTGTTAGGAACGATGTGTCGAGTAGCATTCCGTCAACTTCTCCAATTTCCATGGTGTTTTCGAGAGTTGTGTCTGCGTGCGTCAAGTGTTTAGGTGCGGATTGGCGGTTCGCATTTCATATCCATGTGCAGCTGTCTACGAAACTTGAGCTGCACAAAACATCACAGCTGCGGTGTGAATACTCTTCAAACATTCTGGCCAGCCTCAGTTACTTTATCCAATTTTTGAGACTGCCACGTTAGATGCAATTGCTCCTCCGGAAATCGTCTTTCACATCAGTGCAGTCAATTTCTGCGATTGGTCAGGCGGATGGATTGGCCAGTCACAAAGCTCCTCTCCTCCGCAAACCTTTTCAGGTGCAACTTTCCAGCGCTAAAGTCAATTAATAAGAAAATAAATTTCGAGAGTTCCTCAATTTTCAAAAGCTAAAAAAACATTCCAGAGCTTCTCTTACGAATGATCGAATGGTATTTCTATCTACAAGCCTAGTTGCTGCAATTTATGCCACGCGCCTACGTCAGTCGCGCGTCAGACGCACGCATCCATTCGCCGGAAATTTTTCACAGAGACTGGCCAACGCAGCATAGCAAAAATGCACCACGACTGCCGCAAAGCCACGAACGCGTGCGTCTCACTTGCGCTTGGGATGTGTCAGGGCTGCGACTGGGTCTATTCTTTATAATATTTTTTATTTTTATTGTTTCCTTGAATACGACGTATAAGGCAATCGCTGGAAAAATCAAGAAAAAAATCAACATAACATAATATAATGTAACATGACATGGTAGGGACGCACGCACGTCAAGCGCACGCATATAATATGAATTGTCCTCGGTCACACATTTTCCGGATCCTTTCTTGCATCGAATTCCTGCAAAGATAATGGTATGTGTCGGTTCGGTATGAAGATATAGCGAGCGTGCTCGTATATAAAATAACTGAGGTATCACCTCTCAACTTCAAAATCTTACTTGTTTTTCAGACCTTTCATTCTGTGGTCACAGCAGAATTCTTCATGCTCGCACAAAGAGCAAACCAGTAAAGAGCAAAAATCCAATTACATGGGATGTCGTTACTGATTTTGTAGTCAATCGTCGGCGATTGTGGCGGAAAACGTACACAATTTGATTTGCTTCGCGCACGTGGAATTCTGCAGATTATCGCTGGTATTCCACCGGTTGTAATTAACGCATAACCTTGTTGGAGGCAGGGATGTGGTGGGGGGGGGGGGTTTATGGGTGTAAATTCCGCGCTTGCCTATTGCAAATTCGGTGCCTAAGATTTATTCTGCTACAAAAGTTTGCTCAGTGAGCAGTGATGGCGGTGGCCCTTCCGCGGCCTCCAAGAAGGACGCCGCGCAACCTCGCCGCGCGCGCCAGAATCACTGCCGTCAGCAGCCGTTGTGCTACGTATTTCTGGCAGCCTTTCCATCCGATGCGGGAAAAGACCATAAAATCGGTAAGAGAAGCGCCTAGAAACAGATGACATTGATTCCGGCGCGCGCGGCGCGGTTGCGCAGCGTCCTTCTCGAGGCCGCGGTAGGGCCACTGACACCGACGCTCACCTGCATACACTTCTTTCCTCAGCTTCCCATGAACCAATCCTGGAAGCTTTGGATAAAGTTAATTTAGTGGTTGTTTAAGCCATTTTTCTGTGAACACATTTATAAGGAATAATTCTGAGAGCTCAATTTCGAACCCCTCGGATAAACCAAACTCTTGGATAAAGCTCTTATGAGGGCCAGCACTCCAAGAGAAAAGCCTCTCTAGCCATCTCTCCAACCTTTTTTTTATACAAAAGCTATGTGAGGGTGCTTCGTTTTACAAGTTAGGATTATTAAATTGCCTCTGATTTTCACGCCATGCCATATAAAACTTCAGCAACTCCTTTCTTTGACTGGTATGGGCACACGATAATAACATCGGCAAAATAACGCGGTACCGGGTAAACATATACTACTAAACGTAGGAACCGCAGCTGCGAGCTCTCTTCTCGTTCAAAAATGAAGCGACTCTGTGCATCTTTCCCAGCACAACACAGGTGTTTTTGTTCCCAAAAGCAGATTGGAGCTGTGAGAAGTAAAATGATGGTTTCCAAGGAAACTGGAACTGCGTGTACATCGCCATTTGCCATCTTTCAATCAGATCACCGAATCTTAGGATCCCCACTTCTGAAACAATAGAAGGCAGCATTCACGGGAATTTTCACTTCAGGCGCGAGTCCTGGCGAGCGCTGGTTAATCAAAATGGAGTAAAATTCAGAGAATCGTCACGTTCCTGTGGAGATATGGCAGCGAAGGCCGTGGACACCGCCCGCTGATATGAGCTTTTCGTGCACGATGCGCCAGCTTACGCAGACGCTGACACTTCTAGGAGGGACTTGCGAAATTTCTTAACGTTTTTTGAAACACTTGGGTAACAGCTACCGGATTTCGTGGGTTTTACGCATGTTTCGCGCTATTTCCTTGCTCGATTTGAGTTTCTTGCCTCTCGATACGCCGAAATCCGACAATATCCCAAATATTTCCATGAGCTCTGCCTATAATTCGATATTTCAACATTGGTCCGTCTAGAGTTTTGCCCCCCCCCCCGGTGTTGCTCCGCAGCGGCAACGGAACGCAGTTTGGCCTTGCTCTGAAACCCCCTAACACTCACCAAATATTGCTGCAAGGACAGTGAGATCAGGTCTATAGATATATCAATAGTTCGTAGAGGTGGTGCTCCTACGCAGGCAAAACTCCTGATGTTTCTCTGCTCGACTCTTGCCTATTCCTCATATTAAGAACTGCATCGTATGTGAGAATAGTTGAGCTGTTATCAGGAAACTACTTGACTGTATGATCTTATCAAGGATGAGCGTAGTTCCGATCCCAGAAATTTGGAAGTTTTTGAGCTTTGGCTTGATGCCGACTTCTTGCTCTTAGATTTCTGAAGGATTGGTAGTAGTGGTGCTAGCTGAGCTATGTCGTTTCACAAATGCAATTTTCATCTCTTCAATTTCCCCACATTCTGAACTCTTTCCAAAATCCGACTTCCAAACATCCGGTAATATGAGATTCATACTCATTCCTAAGTCCCATGGGCCATGAACGCTCCAGAACTGGGCTCTAAGTGTCCTTCTTCCGCGATTCGTTGTGCTAATGTTGTTGTTTTCTACGTGTTCGCTCGTATTGTTTACTGCTTTCAGTTGATTACCAATCGTATCACAGCATTTTCACGCATCGAAACACCTCATTCTAACGGAAAATTCTTCGTTTCATCTCTAATGACGATCGCATACGCATTGCGCTGAGAAACCTGTAAGTGACTAACAACGTGGCTCTCTTGCGTCTGTAAAGAAGAAACTTAGAAAGAAGACCAAAGAAGAAACTCCCCTATGTAGGATCCAAATGAAAAGTGGAAAAAAGAACTTAAAAATTCCTTCCTTCCTTTAAATCTCAATTCTGACCCATTCACCAAGTTTTTCTGAATAATTTAAGCACTTACCAGCTGTCAGGATCCCGTCGATTTTCTTCGTCGTCACATCGAATGCTGCATGTAAGTTGAAAAAAGCTATTCACATGAACTCACGAAGAGGTTAAAGCTTACAAAAAATGCAAAATAAAAAAATACAAGCTCACGGAAAAGTTACGTGTAAGAAGTGTAAGCTTCCAGAAAATTGGTGTAAAGTTCGAAAAGATTGTAAGTTACATGTTAAGATGTTACATGTAAGTTGTATACACTTGCAAAAGCTCACATACAAGTCGCTCTCACTCTGACATTTAACGAAACAAGCAAATAGAACAACTTTATTTTATTATTTTTTTCCTTCCATCAATAATATACCTTTCCACACTACTAATAACATCAATCGTTGTATGTCTTGTCGCCTCAAAAAGCTTATAGGTGACTTGATTTGACTCCAGAAACGTTGCATTTAAAAGCTCACATGTAAGCTGTTTCACAGTGGAAAGATTGTGTATACGTTGTTATGACGCAGAAAGAAGCCTGGAAATAAGTTCTTTTGACCCCAATAAGGTCGCATGTAAGTTGTTTTGACTTGGGAAAGATTTCGTACAAGATGGAATGGATACGAAGTGTTACATGTAAGTTGTTTTGCTCTGAGTAGGTGTACGCCAAGACTACTCGATCAGAGCATTTCTATCATGGTAGAAAGGGTGCAAGATTACACTAGTCCAGCTGAGCTGGCAATCAGACAAACTTGCAGAAGAACCGCAGCATGAACAGACTTCGATCACTTGGTTAAGAATCAAGGAGAAACGCGAGGAGAATAAGGCAGAAGGACCGCAGCAGAATGGTTCCTTGTAGAGACTGGTGAAGAAGGATCGCAGCAGCTGTGCATAAAGATGACAGGATACCAGTCGACACTTGAGACAAAATGCTGCGGTGCTTCCGCAATTCTGTCAGAGTTCTTGCCTTTCCCACTTTTGAATCTTGGCTATCGGTTTCTAGCACTTGAATCGCAGCCAGTTTTTTAAGGTTTCACCTTGCTCCTATCTTTTTGCTCACATCCATACTTTTCATTCAATACTGACGGTGTCGTTGAGGAAAATCTGCAGTTTATTGCCATTTCCTCTTACCATTCACCTTACCTATTTTCAAAAGAGCAAAGTATCCTGGCGTCTTTGAACCTTGGGAATTTCGAAATTTTTGGTCGTTCCAGTATGGCGATATCATGTTTACCCACACCTTCCATTTTTTGCCATTTTTTCTAAGCATCTCTTTTTTTCCTTGCTAATAAATAGCTGCTTTTTGCCTTTCTGATTGTCGAATTCAATCTTTAACGGCTACAATCACATTTAAATGTGCACCTTTGATAATGACACAGCACAACTCAAAACCGAAAGGGTTCTCTGCGGTTATTGCATGGGAGTGGTGAAGAAGTATAGCCTGGTGCAGAATGAACTGAATAGAAGAACAAAATAAACTGAATCAATTCAGTCTCAAAGATTGGTCACAGGAATTGAGGCCTCTCTCACTTATCCATTCTGGACCCAGATGCATTGAGATTACTCAGGGCAAACGTGTTACCGTACCCAAATTCATCACTATCCCACCAACGTGTTTACCCATATGTGATGTTGCCTAGACCCAGTTGCAAACAACCTTGGTCGAATTTATAAGGCCGAAAAGGCCCCTGTTACACCTTTGATGGCGGCTATATGGCAGATGAAGCCGGACTCATCCCCATTCTCAAGAATCTCCTATGATTGACCAGTGGCGGGATTATGAATGCTCCTGCTAAGATAGTGCTCAACCTGCTCCTCGAAAAATTGGACGAGTTTTGGTGGTAAAAAATATTTAATTTTTCTGAGTGGCTCTTCTCAGTTAGCAAAAATTTGTAGGTAATGACAAAGATACGTAGCAGGATATACCACACCTTGCCTGGAAACTCGTCCAGGCCTCTTGTGCTGGTCTAAGTCACTGCTGTGGTGTTGTTCAGTTATCTTAGAGCTACTTCATAACAGTGGCGAATAGTTAATAAATGTCATTAATTTCCATGTGCACATATTTGTGACTGTTTACGACCTTTTGAGCACCCAAGATTGTTTTCAAGGAAGGGTCTTCTTCTGCAAAATGATATTCTTCTTGAGAAATTCCTCTAATTAACCGCTCTAAAATATCCACAGCGGTGGCGGACACGGACACGGAACTGCTCAGAGAGGAAGAGGGTGCGATGAGAAAAAAAAAAACAGGGGTCGAAGACGCTTTGGGGACCTGGGCCGGGTTTCCTTCCTGAAGCAACAACGAATCAAACCAACGACGGTCAGCTTTATTGGTTATCGTATAGACCACGTAATGGTAGGAGACACAGGCCGCGAAAGTTGGATAGCTAGCTTGGTTTCGCTTAGTTACGCATTCATGCCCTTTCAGCTGTGGGCAGTTTTATTCACGGGAACTCCAGACTGCCGTGGGCAAAGGGTGGGACTGCGGCGCGGCTCCCTTGAGCAGAGACACATGTGCTCTGTATGCTAGCTCTGGTTGTTTGCTTCTGCGAGCAGCAGAGAACTCCAGTGCCCCGCCGCTCCGCGGTCTCGCCTTTTGCACACGACAGTTTGGAGTTCCCTGTGCACAAACAAAGCTCAAGGGAGCTGAAAATGTTA
This sequence comes from Ancylostoma caninum, assembly GCA_037903475.1. Classification (NCBI taxonomy): domain Eukaryota; kingdom Metazoa; phylum Nematoda; class Chromadorea; order Rhabditida; family Ancylostomatidae; genus Ancylostoma; species Ancylostoma caninum. Next base: position 89,400 of record JBAJFG010000423.1, read on the forward strand.
ACTTTGGTTCCGAATAATAAGAATTAAACGTTTAAAAAATAAGGATAGGGGTGAAGAGTTGAAAATAAGCTGTCCCCTATAATATGTTTTCGAAACATTTAGTGACTTGATCTGAGAGGGAGGGAGACGGTGCAGTCGTGGGCCCGATTCGTTAGGAAAACCTTTTGCATTCGAAATGAAGCTACATAATTATAATTTCAAAGCGAGCTTCTCCATTATTATGACCTTTTACTTACAGTCCTTATCGAAAAGATAGACGGATTCCGTGAGTGCACAAACGCGGTGGGACCCGAGCGATGGATGAGGAGAGAGCATGCTCCAAGTGAGAGTGTGCAGTAGGTCCCAACGAGACTCTGCGGCCGCGACGATATGAAACCGCACGCGCAATCCGTCTATCTTTTTGACAAGGACTACTTCCTTATATTTTGCAACGACTTCAACATTTTTGTTTGTCAGCTACCTTTTTCTAGTAAAAAAGCTTAAGGAATCAGAAAAAGGGTGGCCAAAAAGAGACGACAACACTCCTGTCAACAATAATCAGTTGTAACTTTTTCATAGACCTTGAATCTCGTCTTTCAATTCCAAGACCAACCAACTGCTAGAATCTTCTGGCAATTGTAAACAGTCTCGTAGACGCAAAAACCTATAAAGTGAGCTATGAAGTCTCCTAAAGTTTTTTGTTGTACAGAGATCCCAGCTGGAGTTCCCAGAACCTATACTTGAAGTGAACAGAGGAACACGGTGTCGACGGAAGGACATTTGGCTATGAGAAGTTGGTGACAGCTCCGGAAGTTCTTTGGACGTCAAAAACAGCGATTTCTGACCTCCATTCGTCCATTCTCCCACTTTTCTTATTGTAATGTTATGTTTTCTATAACACGCAACTACTTACCATGCCACTCGCTCCTCATGCTCATTGCTCCCACTATTTCTCAATGCGCTGGAGAATTCTGAGAGATCAACGGAAAGGTTGGTGGCAGGCTAGAAAGGGTGTGAGCTATCATCTAGAGTCCAAAAGTTTTGCTTTATGAGGACATGACATTATTGCTGCTGCTGCTGTCAAGCTGAGTTTATGTCGTCCATCTCAATTCCGAGAAGCGCCGGATTCGTGTGGCTTTTATGAGCTTTCGATTACCTGCTTCCCCTCGTTGGACAATTTGATTATACTGGAGCGCATTCAGGCGAGTCTCAGCCCCTTCACGTATTTGTTTCTATAGCAATCACTGACATCACTCAACGCCCTAGTTGTTTGTCATCTACTTTCATGTTAGAAGAGTCGTCTCTTCCTTATTGCAGGCCATTTTTGGGGAGATTCATTAGTTTCCACCTATTTTGAATAACAGCAGCACTATTCCGCAACTACTCGCCCTAGCCTCAGTTCATGCCAAGATAGTTAATATTTATCTTGTGCGTGATATTTAGGTGCTACTGAGATAAATTTGGGTTCTTCGATGAAAAAAAAGATGAAGAATTTGGTCATCCTGAAGACTGGTTTGATTCCAGAAATCGAACGGGAGAATAGAATCTAAAAGAGCATTTACTTTGTGTGAAAGTCCAAGAAAAATCAGCTTTCACTGATTATTTACAATTTTCTTCCTTTCCTGGACATTAGCATTGGAATTACTCAACCTTTCCTCAAAGAAAAGACTAAGCTGGTGCTTGTCTATCTCACTTGATGTCAATAAACATAAAAAATCAAATATCTAATCTTCATTTGCGCTACCGCATAGAAAAATGAGTCAGAAATACGATCTCCCCGTCCTATCCTTAGTGAGGTGAGATTTATACGAGGAAAGAGAATAAAATTTGACATTCATGGTGTCGAACATACATACGTAGGTGCCGAAAGATCAGAAAATGCGTAAACTACCGTAGCGAAAGTAGAGAGTATAAGATTAGTGTAAACCACCAGGTAGGGAGACGATGTGTAGAACAAGGCGAATTGGTACTTACTTCCAAGAGCGGGGACGGTTATCCTGAGAAGATGAAAATCGGTTATTAGCACTTTTTTTCTAGCGAGGCCCTCTCGAACAGATGGAAACTGTCCAACGAGGCAGGAACTCTCTCATGGAAGCATTTCGAAGTTTTTTTATGGATTTACAAGTAGTGCATTTTCATGGATTTTGGAACTCTCTTCATGATAGATTAGAATGGTAGAAAGTCACACTGATTGCTTTTGGTATAAGAAACCATCCACAACTTTCACAAAACAGAAGACAAGTTATGCGCGTTAACGGTTGGAACATTTAGAAACAATGTTGCTCGCACACTTGAAGAGAGTAGTTACTGTGCGGAACCATCAAAAACCTGGCTCCCGCATTCAAGTATGGATGGATAACGCTTATGCTTCCATGTGTGGGGAACAATTCGGCACGAAAAACTAGTCAAGCAGGTGAACGGTTCAGACTTGTGCTCCGTCCACCCTCGACCTTGAAACACGCGCATATACGAAAGCAGATGTCATGAAGTCAATTACCGATATTGCTCAACACAGAGAATATGAGAGCTACGAGGCACTGCATACACGACCATATGCTGTGGATGTGGCGGAAAGTATGTTGGTGAGACAATGAGGCCACTGCGCAAAAGGTTGGACAAGCAGGGAAGAATATTTTTGCAACCGGCTTCCTACCCAAAGGAAAGTTTCTCACGACACCGGATCTTCAGGATCTGCGCCGCCAATGTTCACAGCCCAAGTGATGGATCGTCATCTAACCTAAACTTTGGAGAGAAAAATAACAACGATCCTTCATTCTTGCGTTTTTTTCATGTAGGCTAGTAGTTGTCAGATATGTTCTTACTTGGGTGATGTTTAATTGTTTAATTAGTTAATTACTTACTTAAGTGCTATGTTTGAGGCGGATGCTATAATCTGTTAATGAAATGACTGAAACGAGCACTAGAACACATGATTACAAGATATGTGCGAAGCCGCAAATGCGGTAAAGCAAGTGCTACCTTTTGGTGTTGGTTAACATTTGAATTTTTATTTGGCTTTCATTTGTGTTTTGTTTGCAGATAGTAGTAATAGTGTACTGTATTTGCTGTGGCAGGGTTTGGGAATAGATTGTCCTGTTGAAACGCACCACAAAAAAAAACGCTGATCTTTGAGGGCTTATCGCACTTCTCCCTCTTCGAGAACTTCCTTCAATTCCAATTTGACGCCTTTGCAGCAAAGCGGCCCTCTGCCGAGTTTTTTTTTTACTTCTTTGAATGCGACGATGTTCTCTTAGGACTTAATTTGATCACGGGAGTGCTGTCGGAGTTCCACACGAAAGCGAAATTTAGTCGTTTATCTAAGACCTCTTCAAGGAGACTCATTTTGAAAATCTTCTTTTTTTATGCAGGCAACTGCTCTGAAACACTCTACAAACCAATTTTCGTCAGATAGATGTACTCGACTTCCTATAGTTTGATATTCTGCCTGCATAGTGGAGAAATATCAGATTTGATTTGAAAGATCTAAAACTGTAACCGTTTTGATTTTTCTTTGAAGTTTTTTTCACACCAATTAGCTCTAATCACTTTATTGGATTGCTATACCTATTATGGTACAGTGGACGGCAATGGCGGTGGTCCACTCACGGCCTCGAGAAGGACGCAGCGCGACCGCGCCGCTCGCGCCGGGATCGGTGTCAGCGTCGCCGGAATGCTATTTCGAGGGTCTTTTCTTCGAGATTTGCTCGAAAATCCTTAGAATCGGGTAGAAAAGCTGATGAAAAGCTGAGAAATTGCATAACAGCAGCAGAATACATAAGTTACACGCGGCGCGGTTGCGCGACGTCCTTCTCGAGGCTGCAGATGGGCCAACGCCATTGACGTCCACTGTACGTTTACATACCTCCATCTGAAGTAAGGCACAAGAGAGGACGAGTTTTTACCATTTTACCATGGAGAAACTACTCCAACAAGTCAGCACTCACGTGCAAGTCATTCGGACTAGAAGTCCCACAGCCATGTTCTGGTGTTATCTCACAGAACTGGATAAGGCAAACGCAGCACAACCTGGCAAGTCACCTTGATCACCTTGACTCCCGTTGATCTTTGGGTGTACCGAGCGGGCGCCAGCAATCCTTCCATTTGTCCCTCTCGCGAGCCAGAGTTGTCCAGTGGATTCTGTCCGTTCGAGGGACACGGAGAGCATCGTATCTATCCTTGAAGGACTTCGTGAAGAAGTCTGACCATCGGGTCGGTGGTCTTCCTGTCGTGCGCTTAACGTCCCGTGGAGTCCAATCGCTGACGGCTCTTGTCCAACGGTTGTCGTTAAAACGCATCACGTGTCCGGCCCACCTAATCTTACTCAACTTGGCGTAAGCGGCAGCGTCCCTGATCTTCGATTGCTGACGAAGGGTGGAGCTCCGTATTCCAGCCCTCACTTGCGTGAGGCGGGTTATTCCTAGCATCACCCTCTCGATGGAGCGTTCGACGACGCTGACCGCATTCTCATCCTGCTTGCGCAACGCCCAGGTTTCTGAGGCGTAGGTCAAAGCAGGGAGAACGGTTGTGTTGAAGAGGTGGGCACGGAGCCTGGTGTTCTTCGTCTTCTTCACTACGTCCTCGATGCTCTTGTAAGCTCCCCAAGCCGCTCGTTTCCTCCTGCCCAGCTCTGGAGCGAGGTCGTTCATCATGTTGACTTCCCGACCTAGGTATACGTAGCTGGAGCATTCGGATATGGTCGTTCCGTTGAGCGAGAATGGGGCATCCGGGACCCATCCGTTCTTCATGAACATCGTCTTCGTCAGATTCAGCTGGAGACCAATCTTTCCACACGCGTCCTCGAAGTCGGCCAGCATCTGTTCCGCTTCGCTGATGGTTGGTGTTATAAGAACGATGTCGTCAGCGAAGCGAAGATGACTAAGTCGCCGGCCATCAACTTGCACTCCCATGCTATCCCATTCCAGTTTCCGCATGACGTCTTCGAGAGTGGCGCTGAATAGTTTTGGCGACACGGTATCGCCTTGCCGAACCCCTCTCTTGACGTCGATGGTGATGTCGTCGTAGAATGGAGAAATCTTGGTCGTGAAGTTGCTGTAGAGCTCACGAAATACCTTGATGTATTGAGTAGGTATGCCCTGGTTGCCCAGGGCTTCCAACACCGCTTCCGTCTCAACAGAGTCGAAGGCTTTCTTCAAATCGATGAACGTGAGACAGAGGGGCATCTTATACTCTCGCGATACTTCGATGAGTCTAGTGACGGTGTGTATGTGGTCGATCGTACTGAATCCTTTTCGAAACCCTGCTTGCTCGCACGGCTGTCCCTCGTCTAGTGTCCTTTCGATCCTATTGAGGATCACTCGCGTGAAAAGCTTGTAGACGACGGACAGTAGGCAGATGGGGCGATAATTGCCAATATCCTGCGGGTCTCCCTTCTTGTACAGCAACACGGTCCTGCTGGTCTTCCATTGGTTAGGTACCTTGCATTCCGACAGGTACCGCGTGAAAAGCCTAGCCAAGGTGGTAATGAGAATTGGCGGTAGGTTCTTCAGATGTTCCGGTCGAATCCTGTCGGGGCCTGGTGCTGTACGGTTCTTCACCGACTTGATGGCATGTCGGATTTCGGAAGGGAGAACCGATGGGACAACATACCCGTCCTCCCTAAGATGACATTGAGGGAGGTGGACGTGGCTATCGAAGAGATCCGAGTAGAAGTCGTAGATGACCTTCTCCATTACCCGTCTTGATGAAGAAATTGTTCCGTCTGGGCGCCGGAGGGCGGACATCTTGGTCTTGCGATTGGCGAAGTCTCGGCGGGTGCAGCGAATGCTTTTCCCTGCCTCTGCGGCTTCGGCCAACACTGCTGCTCGTCTCTCCTTTAGGTCTTCTTTTATTGCTTCTCTGCACCGTTTTGCGAGCTCGGACGTTAACTGGTAGTTGCCTGCGGCTCTCGCGGCTCCACGCTGGCGTATAAGCTCGAGGGTCTCGTAAGACAGTCGTCTCTTGGTGACTCTTAAACCCTCAGCGCTCTTTGCGCTGTCGCGGAGATGCTGTACAAGCCGATCGTACTCTTCGTCGATGTTGTCGACAACCGCATCTTCCCAAAAGCCGGCTAGCGAAGTGAAAAGATCCCAATTGATGACGGGTTTGGGACTCCTTCTCTTAAACTTCACGGCTTTCTCTCCTTTGCGTGAGAAGAAGAATCTTGCACGAAGGAGGCGATGGTCGGATCCGGTGTAGAACTTTGGTACAACACCGACGTCGGTCAGGCAGAACCTTCGATTGACGATGATGTGGTCAATTTCATTATGGTACTCTCCACCGGGTGACTCCCACGTCCAGCGTAGGGAGGTTGGCTTCTGAAATTGTGAGTTACCATGGATGGTCTTCGTCGTCATGATGAATTCAGACAGCCTCTCTCCCTGTTCGTTCCACTGCAGGCCGTGGGTACCGATGTGAAGTTCCTCAGGCGTTCTCCTAGGACCAATCTTGGCGTTGAAATCGCCAACGATGATCTTGTAGAATGTGTGGTCTTCCCTGTAGAACTTCTCCAAGTCCATATAGAAGGCCTCGATATCCCCTTCGTCGTAGCTGGATGTTGGAGCGTAGGCGACGAAGATTGTCAAGGCCGGTATTGATCCACATCTTCTCAACCGCAAACGTCCGATTCGGGTTGTTAGCTGTTCGAATGAGTCGATGTTCATGACCAAGTTCGTGTTGACGAGGACACCGACTCCACCAACTCCTCTACTGTCGCAGGTTCCAAGGAACAGTTCTTCTCCAGTGTCGAAGGTGGCGTTCAGTGGTCGGTGTCTCCTCGTCTCGGTCAGTCCGATGACGTCGTACCTGATCTTCCTGGCCTGCATCATCAAATCCTCGATGGAAGCCTCCGATGCAAGCGTGCGTGCGTTGAAGATACAGACCGTCATCATAGTCCTTCTGGTTTTAGGCAGCCTAGATAACCCCTCGGACCTCGTCCTCACTGGCGCTGCCGTACCAGTGACTCTTCCGAGATCAGGGGAACACTCTCTATTATTGCTGTGTCGAGCTTGGAAATTTAAAGCCCACAGGAGATAGCTTGCTGGGCTCTATTCCCCCGTGGGAGGCTGGAGTGTGATTTCACCGGGAAGTTAGCCGGGCTTCCCGGGAGTGGACGATGGAGCTTATTTGTTGGAGGCGACTCCGAACCGCCTCCCTTGTACCTCCCAGTCACTTGAATGCAGGGCTTTTGGTCGGATAGATGTGCAGGATACAATCTGCAGACACGCAGTCACACCCATGCACGCATGCATGAACATGCCCACGCGCTGACAGAAGGTATAGATCGTTCCGACACTGCAGAAACAGGGAATCCATCCCCTGAATCCACCCGCGTCTCAGGGCAGGCACAAGGTCGCGTTTGGTCCGCGATTAGCCCCCTATCCGCCACCTGGGGACGCGCCACGTAGCCTCGCGACTAACCGGCTGGGATCCCTCGTATGAGGGAGATCCGTGGCAAGCCACAGCCACAAGAAATAGGAGGCAGACAGATTGCTGCAAGAGGAAGAACCGCTGCATTCCGACTGCTGAGAGCAGCAAACCCCGTGTTTCGACTGTTTTTTGCCTGATGAACTGTGGTGCCGTTCAACCTGCGTTCTGCCTGTTCTTTGCCACGTGGCGACACGCCCTCTGGGAGGTGTATATAAGCCGCTGGTTGAGCATCAAAGTTTAGTCGTGTCTCAGCAATGGCGGAGGCAAGACGAGCCTTGCGAGACTCATGAGCCCGGCTGAGGCCCGGGTAAAACCGTGTCCCAGTGCGATAGTCGGTCGCACGAGATATGTGCGGTGCGGGCGCGTGCGGATGCGGCGCGGATGTGGAAGTCCGCAGCGTGCCTCAAGCGCCGCCGCGAAAAGCGCGTACGCGTTTAGGCTTATTTTTGGATGACCTTGGGTAAGCACCCACTTACCCAAGTCTACAGTGCGAACACAGCCCTGCGCCCAGATTGACCTGTGATCCTAGGTTTGAGACATGCAAAACAGTTCATCGCCTTCGATCGAAACACAGCCTTTCCGGGGCGAACGCAGTTCGTGGGGCGACAAAACAAGCTTTCACCTCGCGGTGTAACTGCCGTTGAAACGTGTTCAGCCTGTGTTCGTCGTCTCGGAATCTCTGAGATTTAGCCCTGGATCATGTGAGACTTAGTGGATCGTGCGTAAGAAGTGGTGTTTCAGAAGGTCGCTCAATTTTAAAGGTGTACTTGTGAGTCATACATGGACTACTACATTTGATTGACCCGTGCGATAAAATCATTCATTTAATTGCTTGCAGAATTGATCAAGTCATTCGTTGCCGAGCCGTGGATGGTTGACGCCGTGAAACTCGGGGTAAGGCTACTAATACCCATTTCGTACTCAACCCTTCCTGAGGAGAACTTCAGCTCAGTAGAAATACCCTTTCGGTAGTTCCAACTACGCAAGTGCTTTGGCGGCTGAGTGCATCCAAACATGCCATGAGGTCATTGCGGTTCGCGATCGTCGTCTGCCACACGAATTCCTGCCAAATGAGCTGTTGCACTATGGAAAATAATGTTGTAGAATGCAATGTGCGCCTTTTCCTCGGCGTACGCCTCACTTCTACGTAGGTACGCGTCTCAGAGCTTTTTACGAGAGTATGACACCTAAGCCTTTTCACCCTTTTCTCGCGTTGTTCTTCACTGGCATTTTCTCTCGCTTTATGAATCCTTCCACGCGGACATATGGAATTTCGTTCGCAAAGGCTTGCATCCAAAGGCAAGGGAACACCCCCAAAACTCGTATTCTTAGGAAGGAAAAAGTCTTCCTATTATACATACATGTGTAAAAGTAAGGGCGTATAGTAGATGTGGAAGTAGTAGAAGTACAGTTATAAAGTAAGTAAAAGGCCCTTAAAAACAAACGAAGCGAATTGGACATCCTCTACGTGGCTGACTTGTGTTATCTTATTTTCTTCATTTTAGGGTGTTGTACTTATAACATCATTCTAACACTATACATGATTTTTATGCATATATCTGAATACATTATAGCTCCGGTAAGTAATAAGCTGCACGGTACTGTAGGACAAACGTAAACATTAATTTTTGCGAAGAAGGAATCCACATACAATTAATTCACAAAAATCTACTCAAAACGAAAAACGAATGAAATGAGAATATCAAACTCGCCCACCATAATACGATTTTGACGTACATGTACGTACATATTGTTTTTCTCTCAGTTTTGGAAAAAAAAACTAACTCCCACGAAATGTGATCATCGTTGCTCCTGGGAAAGAGAGGAGGAAGGTTGAATTTTCAAAATTCTCGAAAAATAACTCTACAGAGCGGGCAAAAATCCCACGTTGACCTATTTTTCCAAGCTCGTTATCTTCTATTCTAAAATCTATTCATCCTTTACTACTTAGATTTTATTTAGATTCAAATTTGGAACAAAATTTTTGAATAATTCCTCCTTTTATTGCATTCGTTCCGAAGTGGTTATTATATGCAAAAAATTAAAGGAAATAAAGGCTTTGAAAGGAGTCTCCAGAGCTCAGAAGAACGGAACTTCTAATAAGGCTTAGAGATAGAAGCATAATAGAATCATATTCACTGTTGAAATCCCTGTTTTTCTCCTAAGCTTCCCACCCCCACCTTACCCCCTCCCCCCTCCTGTTGGGTGCCGCCACTACTAGTCATGCATGTTCAGAAAACGTAACCGGACTCCGCATTCCTTGAGCGAAATTCCTTTCCTGTTAATTGCAGAAATTTTGAATTGATAAAATAACCATGATCAAAAAAAAAATTAAACGGTCCCCAGCGTTCAGAATTTTCTTCTAGAAAAGCTTTCCATATGCCAATCACAGCGGCAAGGTTGTTGTTCGCGATTGCCCGAGATATCGTGCCGATGGACACACCAGCCCACCCCACGAGTATCGTCGTTTAATTTCCCTGGGGACCAACTTTTCGGTGGTAGATGACGAGCTACGGATGTTGGATCGTCTGCTCGGCATCACGAGTTAACGAGCAATCTAACTGCACTTCTCCAAATCATCCATCTTTTTGTGATGCTTGTGATGTGACGAGATGCTGCAGAAGGAGGTGCTTCTGACGGAAATAAAAAAGCCGTGAAGGGAGCCTCACAGGCGATAGGAGATTTAGCACACGATTGTGCTCAAAGAACAAAGAAAAATGTCGCTAACGCAACGTAGACATTTGTTGCTGAGCGTCGTTTTTTTTGAGCTTCGCAACGAAATTGCCATCGTCGCAACTTATTGAGCTGCAGATGTTAGTTATGGGGTTTGGACAATTCAACGAAAAAGATGTGCATGCAAATGTCTTGGAGCGCTACTCTCAGAGCATCTGACGACCTCACGCTCATGCTGGGACGTTTTCACTCTTAAAATCAACGCTGTTTCCTTTTTTCGGGTGCTTCTTTTTCAACGCTGTTTCCTTTTTTCGGGTGCTTCTTTTTCAACATGCAGCAAAAGGTCCTTCGTAAGTGGTGTCTGCCACTAAAAGGAAAACTAACACATGAGGTAAGGCCTGTTCTTCTATCTGACTACACTAATTATACTGAATTAGCACTTTTTCATCTCCAATGTTTTCATTTTAATTCTAGAGATATTTCAACCAGTTCGTGAAATTTCATGTGAAAGAGGGTCTTCTTTAAGCATGCCTTGAGTTTCGTTTTTTTTTTCTTTTACCGGATCATTTCAGCCAAATGCTTACTTCCCATCATGCAGACTAAACTTTGACTCCTCTTTGTTTATACCCTCATCATTTCGAAAAACTCGTTTTTCGCCTGTGCAAGCATCAGTAGTTTGAGTGATTCGGAATGATAAGGGTAATTTATACTAGCTGCGTGCGTTAGTCGCGCATCAGTCGCACGCATCCATTTGCAAGGGATTTTCCATGAGGACCGGTCAACACGACGTGTACATCCTAAATGAAAAGAACGCGCGGCCGCCGTCTGCTGTAAACGCGTGCATCTGAGCTGCGACTGCGATGCGACTGCTCTGCGACTGGGCCCTATTCTTCATCATATAGACGCACGCGCGTCAGTCGCACGTATCCAGTATAAATTGCCCTATACCTCTCAGCCTTATCTAGAGCTTGGAAAGCTTCTTGGAAATCTGTTTCGGAGAAAGTTTCTCTTGAGAATGTTAGACCGAGATCTTCGCTGTCACCCTATGTGTATCGCCTGCTACAGAAAGGGAGGAACACCAAAATTATTCCAGTACTGCACCGACATTCTAAGGTTAGGACAACTCCCTTCTTCGAGCATTTACGAATCTAGCAATCTTGTATTGCAGCTATTAGGTTGCTTCGAAAGTTTAGCACCAAGAACCAGAATGCCACTACACCTGAGCTGTAGTAAACACCTGGGTGGGGACGTACAATAACCGCCAGACATCTCCAAGCGCTAGGTTACAGAAAACTGGTGATCCCCCACAAGTTGAGTACCTTGCAAGAGTGAAGTGTGTCAGTCTTTGCTTCTGCATCCACAAAGGAAGAACTTTCTCTACCAATTCATTATTGGATATGAGAGGTGAGTGCTGTATGTCAACCATACACGACTGAAAATTGACTCCCATGTGGCGAACCACCTTCAAAACAGCCGGAAGGAGACCGCACAAAAAGGTTTGTTCGTGTTGTTGGTGGGATTCCAAGAGAACACTGTGTAGAGAACTGCTGCCACCTGGGCTTATTTACTGTTTCAACCAAGACTTCCGTACTTTGTGCGCTGCTCCTGCCACCCCTGCAGCTGTCGATCGAAGTGCCACCTTTTTTGAGACAGTGGTACCTACCAGAAGTATTAACAAAAATAAATAAGGATACTCAGTGTTGTTCTGTCTCTGAGCTTCATCTACGTAAAGACCCCTGTTTATACGAGTGTATGCCTCTCCGACTGCTTTATTAGCTAGCCTACAGTTACAGTGGTGCTCTCCCTACCTACTCTGGCTTACTGCCGCAACCCCACAGATTGTATTTAGTATTCAGTATTTGTTGACACAGACAGTGTCCGTGTATGGCTAAACAACCTAGCACAAACATACTACGTAACATCAACATCCGATCATTATACAACACAGCCTAAACATTACATAGGCACTCGTGGGGTTCGACCCCAGCACGAAAAGCTCTATCCCCGCCCACTCCCATAGAAGAGGCGACGTGCTGTTAATGCTGTTAATGTCCTGTGTTCTACTTCCCACCTATCAATCTGAACTTCCGAACGTGCACTGTTCCACCCCCCCCCCTCCCGGCGTATTACTTGTACAACATGAACTGACACGCAAGGGCACGAACAGAGCACGTCTTGTGGGTTCGTTTCGTTCCTCACCCGAACAGCTGGCTAATTAGAGGTGCGAACCAATTGTAAAGCGCTTTTGGCTAGCGCTGGTGTAATGGGGTGGCGGTCAAGACGTACGCCGCGACGCGCCCGCGCCGCACGCGTATGCTTCCCAAGTTGAGGTTGTTTCTTCAAATTCGACGCACTCAAAGACATTGGTGGCCACCTTCTTGCAGTTTGTTTGTTCCGACAACATTCATCTGTCCCACTCAAACTTGGAAAAGTTGAACATAGGCAGAACTGCTCATACCCTCGAAGGCTGCAGCCGCGACGCGCACATGGATGCACCAATCACAGACCAGCAGCGTACCTCTTGTCACGCAGCCGGTGCAATGCCGACAGGATCGTACCAGTTGATCTCAGGGTAATCTCAATCACTTGCCGCTCTGTAGCGCGCGATCATACCAGCGCGACGAATGCGATTCCTACGTGGCGATTCCCCAAAAACAAAAACAATGGCGAAAGCCTCATATTTAAATACAGCGCCACCTCCTTTCTACATTTTGGGTTTTCGGCTTTTTGGAGCTAACAACACAGTAGATGGACGAATTGTATGGATAGGAATTATGCAAGTTTTTTTTAAAAAAAGAATCTCATGCAAAAAAGGAAAATATTGATAAATAAGTAAGAATAAATAAATTTTGACAGTCATTACGGAAAAAGTGCTGCCAGTTTTTGGACGCTACTACACCAAAATCAAGAATAGACTAAAATATGTATCGGAAAAAAGCAAATTCTTGGGAAGAACTGAGCAAGCAATATGTGGGACAGTGGCACGTGAGCGGACGAACGCAGCAGGTAAGGGGTGATCGAGTCCCATATGCCTGAGTATGTGTTCACGACCTGTCTATAGCTACATTTATAGTGCAACGGAGCCCTATCTGTCGGATAAGAAAAGATACGTATCGATCCTTATCGGTATCCATCCGACAGAGATCGATACGTATCTTTTCTTATCCGACGGAATCGGAGTCCGGTAGGGTCTGGTCCTATATATTGAAGAACAGGGCCCAGTCGCGTCACAGTCGCAGCCCAGACGCACGCGTTTACGGCGTCGCAGCGCCACGCGTTTTGTTCATATAGGATTTGCATGCCGCGTTGACCGATCTTCATGGGAAATCCTTCGCAAATGGATGCGCGTCTGACGCGCGACTGACGCACGCAACTCGTATGAATTTCCCTTATTGCATCTCGTTGTATTCCTTGCCTAGCAGTTAGCCCCAGCTCTCAGCATCGAGAACCCGATAGCCCCCTCTATCCATGCACGTCTTTGCAAGTACCGGTAGCTCTGCAGGATGCAGCCATGGCGACGCAATTATGCACAATCTTTATGGAAGCCTCGGTGAATACAACAGTTATTGTTGTTTACACCTGTCGCAAATTGGGTGGATGCTGTCAGTTGTGTTGGAGCGTGGTATTATCGAATTCTTCCACACTGAACAACTCATGTTATCTCGAGATCTCTGCATACATGCATTTAGCACGGGAGATTGTTTTATTTATTTTTATTTCTATTTTTATTCTTATTGATACACTCAAGGTGCGCAAGTCAAGTAAAGGCGCGAAACTAAAACAAAAAGAGAATTTAACCTTAACATGCAGTGATCAGTTAAAAAAACAGAAATAATGGTGAGATTTACTAGTAGGGGAGGGACCAAGTACCACTGAGTTTCTGTCACAGCCTATTCCAAGAATAAATTGACGTCCTACTCCATTTTCTGTGGACAAATGTTGCCGTGAGTCTAAAAGTCTGAGATTTGTTTCAAATGCTCGTGAACGCCTAAAGATGGCTTAAAATCCACTAGTCTGGCCCATTCCGAACCATTAACGAGTTGTGCGTCTGTTCATGAAATGCGTTTCGCTCGTGCATAGTACTCGTTTCACGAATTTGTTCCAAATGGTCCCATATGGGATTGGTGTTCTCCGTCCCTCCGTGCTCATATCGCAATTCCCCCATCCTCATCCTTGCTGGATTGTCATTACTACTGAAAAATAGTCCCATAATTTTAGATAGCATATGACATTTACGGCTTCTTTATTGTCTACTAGTCATAAAACAGGTAATAAGACAGTCAATGTACGCATAGTTGACGTAGAACGTCAATTTTTCAGCAACATGCAGACATTTTAATTGCTCTTAAGATGGAATTTTAGGCAATTGAAAGTGCGTGCACGTTGAGGAGCTTGTAATTGCAATACTAGGATGTGTTTCCATAAGGAAGATAAATGTAGTGTTGTGCTATGAACGTGCTTATTCACGATTTGAAAATCTGCTATTATCTTCTTAGAATTCGCATTTTTCCCGAAAAAGGAGCTTATAATTGCAATACTAGAATGGAAGAAGAAAAGCACACGTTATTTTGCTTCTTTGACCACTGAATACCAGAAATTTGAAAAACAACGTGGTTTCACCTTCAGCCGGAACTTTAGCATAGGATAATCCGCCCGAGCATGGAAAAATCGTGGTTGTCACATGAACACCTGAGGTGCACGCCGGTTCCAGTCACTAGCTTGACGATCGCATAAAAACTGTACATATGTAGATGTACTCTGGACAATGATAAAGGGCAAAGTGGTCGGCGTTGATCAATCCCGATTCGTGGGATGCGCCACACATTCGACTTCATCTGGATATCGTAGAGACATCGAATGCGTAGCGCGTAGAGCGATGGTAAGAGGCCTGCTGTTCGTTTGCACAATCGATGTGGTTCGATCCCGCCCGAGGCCAACCAAGCCTTCCATCCCTCCGGGGCTGGTAAATTATACCATAGGAGTCTGGGAGGATGAAGCACTGGCTTGGTATATCGGATGCCCCCCGCAAGTCACTGTACAGGGTGCATACGCATTCAGTGCCTCTACGTACTCCAGATATTTAAAAAAAAAACAATCCCAGAAGCTAGAGTTAAATTTAGTCGGAAAGATAACTTTATTCGGTTTTCGTGATGTCTCAGTAGAATTGACCTCGGAGAGGCTGAAATATAATATATATATGGATATATATATATATATATATATATATATATATATATAAAGTAAAATGTCTGCGCGTGTGTGTGTTTGTGTGTATGTATGTTCCTTATAGAAATTGCGGAGGGTTAACCGATCGGGACCAAACTCTGAATACATACCCATAAAGGGCCGGCGGAGGTTTTGGGCTACCCTCTGCCAGAAAATATCGATTGATTATCGATTGTATCGATTTTATTGACTTTTCGCCATTTTTGCCCAGGGACTGGCAAGCACATGCCTACTAAGGTTTCTCAATATGCTGAACATGAATATGACAACTGTTTTGCGACATAGTATCGAATTATCGATTTTATTGATGTTTTTGTTATTCTCGCCCATGGAGCAGTAGAGACACGTCTACTGGGGTTCCTCAATACGCTGAACACGAACATAATAACCATTTTGCACGAGGGTATCGATTAATTGATTTTGTCTATTGTTTGCGTTTTCGTTCGGGGGTGGGGCAGGGACATGTCTGCTGTAGTTTTCCACTACGCTGAATATGAAAATGATAACCGTTTTGCAAAGAGAAAAAAAAACATCGATTCATCGTTCTCATTGCTTTTGGCTATTTTCGCGCACGGGTCGGTGGGGACGTGCCTACTGGGATTTTCCCATGCGGTGAACACGGATATGACAACTATTCTGCACGAATATATCGATTCAGTAACTTCCTGTGATATTTTCCCGCGTCTGAAAAGGGACCGGTAAGAATGTGCTTACTGAATCAATCGAACACGCTAAACACGTAATATGGCAACTTTTTCCATGAATTTGTCATCGAAATAACTTTATTAAATTTCGATTACGGATCAGTGCAGAATGGTTACAGTGCCTTCGATTCGCCGAGTCCTCCCGCCGCTCCGCCTGAGATCACACCTGGCGTCCTCCTGGCGATTGATACTCAGTCGCTTGGCTGCGGGAACGCTGCCAGCAGAACGCTACGTGTGATCTCAGGCGATGCGGCCGGAGGCCACTGCAGATCGAGGGTACTGTTCGTTATGTACCAACCAAAATTATGGGCATTCGCCACGAATTTGCCGGCAATAGCAAAGGCCCTCATCAGTGTAAGAAAGCCGAGGTAGTAAAACACCCGAGCGAAGCCGGGTATGCCGTCTAGTACTTCTATAAGAAAATTTGAACTTACATTGAACATGCACATTACTTGACTCCGTACATACATGTTATTAAGATCATGTGGAAAATTTGCAATTCGTCATACTCCCTTATTACTGCGCTATCATCATGTGGCTTCACAGAATTTTTAATTACTTAATTTTCAGGCTTAGGAAGAAAAACGCTTTTTTCCCTTGTATTCAGCAGGGACCGATACTATTTGGACATATATGCCTGTAGAATATAAACGCGGAAGAAAGTGAGCAATGGAACTGTTGCTTGGTCAGTTTGGCCATGTTGGCAAGGGTGGGGTCCGACGTTATCATGGGGTAGGATGACTAGACCGTTACGACTCGATCTTTTCGGCAGGATTACCTCAATTATTTGGTAGCTTTAAAAAGTATAATGTTCATCTAGACTACATATATGATCCGTCTGGAGCATCCCGAGATGTTCATGGAAGAAATCTGTTCGGTCGAAGTGGTTGGTTTCATTGAGACCAAATATGTCTTCTTTGAGATTGGAAAATCCCTAATGACCAGTCGCTTCAAGCAAAACGTCTCTTCCATCTTAGTAGAGGCCGCATGCCTAGTTTTGATGGCCTTTCGAGCTATAGCTGAATGCCAGTACATGTAGTTGTCGGTTGCGCTGTTTTTCATTGGCTCATTGCTCCACTTCGCATTCTTAGAACTCAAGTATACTGTCGCTTTAGAAAAAGCTCTTTACACCAATCTTGTATGAGCTGTAGTTGAAAGATGGAGAATATGTGGAGAAAAGCGCATCCGAAAAAAAAGCACGTGGACTTAAGTTAACACCTAATACATTCCATTTCAATTAAGGTTCGGATTGCAGGAGACTTGCATGTTACAATTACACGATTCTACTTCAAATTCAAAACGAGTTAGCAATGGAGGGATTCGTCAAGGTGTCCGGGAAGGTTCAGGCCTCCCACTCGTCTGGGGTAGACCAGTTTTTCCAAAAAAAAAGACCAAAGAGCTCCGGTAAGCGATCTTTATAAGAAACTAGACGGTGTACCCAGCTTCGCTCGGGTGTTCAATTTCTCCCGGAAATTTGAACCTGATGTCAACAGTTGTTGAACCAAAAAATTCTTTCAAAATGATCGTCATTTGGTGATCAGCTTAGGTGACACTTCTTCATCCCTCCCTCTTCCCTCAAAAAAGGGGGTGAAGTTGTTGACTGGTGAATAAATCTTTCTAAAATGCTTGCCTTATCCACGTTCAGAAAATCCCAGCAGGCACGTTTTCAGCAACCCGTGTGCGAGAATGCAGAAAAATCAATAAGACAGATAAATCGATATTCCGGTCAAAACGGTTATCATTTTCCTGTTCAGCGTATGGAGATACTCCGGTAGAAATGTCTTTACCAACCCATGAGCAATAATGGAGAAACATCAATAAAATCAATAAATCGATAATTTGGAGCGAAATGATTGTCATATTCGTGTTCAGCGCATTAAGGGACCCCAGTAGGCATGTTCTCGCTAGTCCCTGATCAAGAAGAGCGAAAGATCAATAAAATCGATATAATCGATAAACTAGTCGATAATCCCAGGTGCAAAGTAGCCTTTAATTTTCTCCGGCCGGTGGAGGGTCTACCTGCGAAATTTGGTCTAGATCGGTTAACGCTCCGCGATTTCTATACGGAACATACAAACGTACAAACACACAAACGCACAAACATACACAATCACACAAACTTTCACTTTTATATATACAGACAAAGAAGTTTGTCCAAGATTCAGGCTCAGTGACCGATCCAGTCTTGACAGGGAGTTCAACCAACTGATCCCATCGACACGACCATCAGAAACAGCATCGTCGTTCCGGAGCCTGTTTTATTTTTGGAATCTAAACTAAATGACTTCAAGTCCGATCTCATCCTCATCTCTCAGCTTTGAGGACTCGCATCTCGAACATGAAGAAGCGTGGTTTACGGAAACTTTTACAATGAAAGGATGAGCTGAGAAGCACAGTTGGTGATAAATGCGATAGCTTCGTTGTGATGCTAAAGTCGATGGACAAGGAACTCACAGAACTGGCTCTGTCGCATTATTCACCGCTTTCTCGGGGATCCTTTGGAACGAAAGATGATGGAAGCGGTGGAGATGAGAAGACGATCACCAGAAATCAACAGCAAAGATAAAAAGATTGAGGCGCGACTGATTGCATAAAAACTCATTGTTCCATCAGTAGCCGGCTCAGTTGTTTTTCAACGGCTGTTTGACGACTCGCTTCTTTTCAGTGTCTTTTCAAAAAGAAAAAGAAGAAAAACAAACATATGATAAATTTTGTTATCTGGGCATCACCTGACATCACGATTTCTACGACTAGCTCAAGCGAAGTATACCCATTCTTACCACAAAAACTAGTCCACTTCATGATGATGGGTAGATCACTATGTTCTTTTCCAAAAACGTTCATGAATCCCATCGCAGAACAAATTTCCCGAACGGCTCAGCAGAAGGCCAGCACGATCATGCCGTGACATATTTCCAACCAAATGACGGCAGCGACTTTCCAGAGCAGTTCCCTAGTTTTGCTGTAACTAACGAACATGGCAGCCTCACGGAGGAGCATGTCATCTTTTTTTAAAAAAATATGTGTACATATTATAGTACGTATGAATATTTACTTTTTTTTTCATTTTTAGCCGATGCGGTGAAACCCATTCATTACCTTATGTTTGAAGGTACTTCTTTGTTTCTTCCAGTGAAGTTACGTTCCTTCGACGTGTGCAGTCATTCTATCCTATACGTGGGACCGAATGATGCATTAGATATGTATTGATTCATTGGAAACTCGAAAATTTGATTTCGAATATGTCTATAGTTTTTTGGAACATTCAAACTATAGACATATTCGAAATCAGAGGGAGCAAAGCAATCCTTTAGGAATGATAAGAAGGCACATAGGTTTTGCCTGTCTCTTTAGTAAAAGGTTTTGCCTGTCTCTTTACCAAAGCTTCAAATTCTTTGGACTAGTCCTGAACAAATAATTGAATGAATCAAGCTGAATCGAGTTATTCAGTTTTGATTTGGAACCAAGTATACTCTATTCTTTCCTTTCTTTCCTACTCCGCTTCCCGTTTTTTTGTGATTTTGCTGGCTTTATGTTGCGTTTGTTCCGTCTTTCTGGTCCGATCCTTCCTCGTCTGAATACGTTTCCCTGGTCATCTATCGTGCAGAACCTAATCAATGCATTCAAAACTAAGTATGTTGCGATGTGTAGATGAGGCATTTACACAGGATGTGTTTAATGTGTAAGTTTTAGTTAGGAATTACGATTGACAAAAATCAATTGGAGAGCAATTACATGCTCTCGGATCCAGCCTTTTATTTAAAAAAAAAACGCTGAAGATACGAGGTTTTTTGATGAATTCCCCTGAGCCTTCGTGAACGACTGCCATGCTTCTTTCTATGGAAATTCCCCAACATTGCTTGATAAATAAAACATTTTGAAGGTTAGGTGGTAGACAATCAGACTTTCCACTGAACACATGAATTCGGGTGGTCTAGTCTCCTTCAAAGAGTACAATAAATGTCAACACATACATATTGCTATGACATGATTGTAACGCTTACATGGCGTCTTTTCATTGGATAGGGCTTGTTAAGATGCAAATTTATCGCTTTTCTTTTTCAATTTATTGCATGTCGTTCAAATGGTTTGGAAAATAGTTGTTCTTAGATGATGGAATCACAAACAAAATCTTTGATCGTGAGTTCCATATAAGCATTCCATCTGCCCTATTTCTCTTCGAGTATCGGATGCCTCTATTTATTCGTTTATTTATGTGTTTCCTGCTACCAAAGTGTGCCTCCGGTGGAACGCATGATGTTCGAATGCCTAGCACATTTTGTCGGTGAAACAACATGTTATACGTACATATGTACTGTCAACATAATGTATACATATATTATAGTGTGCGTGCCTGTACTATTATAGTAATATAATTTATGATATGTACCTAATACAGTTGTCCACATGGATAACTTTTTTTATCTTCGTCTTTGCTTCTCCGATATCATACAGTAATCCTGGTTTTCTTTTGGAGATGTATTTACCAATGTATTTACCGGATTTTGCCCATTCGGATAAATGCAATAAAATGTACATGATGATGGGGTTAAAATATGTTGCTATCCAATAAGTGCTGCACGAACACGTGTATTCAGTTGTCTTGATCTGGGAATAATTTTTGTCCGGTTGATTTCCGGATTATATAATCCAGTGTCTGCTTTTTTTCTCTCCATCGTTTCAGATTTTCTTCTCGCAATGAACACATATACGGATGAATTACGTTGGATAGCGCTGTGGAGAGAGACCCGTGGGAGAGGATGAAATAACCGCTGCGCTTTTCCTCCCACGGCTAAATATGCTACTGAACGGCCCTGCTATCCTAGTATTTCCTTCGACATGGTTACTAACTCCACAGTGTAGGAGTTCCTACTTTGGTTCACAGGATGCAACGTTCCCACATATGTATTTCCATTTTTCTTCCAGTGCAGTCACAGCCTTGTTCTAGTGTCAGGAGCAAAAAAGCGCATTAATGGAAGTTTTCTAAGGCCAAGGTTCGCTTGATTTGAAGCCACTGGGGACGATGAAATTGATCGATTCATGCATTTTAAGGGATTTTGCTTGCTTTAGTTCCTTCATCAACGCTCATTCATCCTTATAAACGAACCAAAGGTACACATATTCATGAGTTTGGGCTTCGTAGTCCTTGAATGTGCGTGCTATGGGACTGCCCGAGAACAAAATAAATGAACTTTCAATCTTCTACACTATCTCATTTCGAATACGTCGCTTATCAGATTTACTGCCGCTATGTCATGTTATGTTAGTTTATGCAGAAAATACACCTCAAATCATCTTTTCCTTCCCGGTTTAATCTCTTATATATAAAAGTGAAAGTTTGTGTGTTTGTGTGTATGTATGTTTGTACGTTTGTATGTTCCGAATAGAAATCGCGCAGCATCAACCGATTCGGACCAAATTTTGCATGTAGACTCCCCACGGGCCGGCGGAGGTTATAGGCTACATTGCACTTGAAATTATCGATTGGTTTATCGCTTATATCGATTTTATTGATTTTTTGTTATTTTTGCCCAGGGATTGGCGAGAACATGCCTACTAGGGTCCCTCAATACGCTGAACACGAATATGACAACCGTTTTGCGCCAAGTTATCGATTTATTGATTTTATTGATTTTGAGATATTCTTGCCCTTGGGTGGTAAAGACATGTCTACTGGGGTACCTCAATACGCTGAATACACACATGGCAACCATTTTGGGCGGAATATAGATTTATTGATTTTATTGATTCTTTGCCATTCTTGCCCACGGGATGCTAAAAACATGTCTACTGGGGTATCTCAGTGCGCTGAACATGAATATGACAACCGTTTTGACCGAAATATCGATTTTTCTGTTTTATTGATTTTTCGGCATTCTTGCACACGGGTCGGTGAAAACGTGCCTTCTAGGGTTTTCAACGTGAACGTGGATGAGGCAAGCATTTTAGAAGAATTTATTCACCAAACAAGCAACTTCACCCCGTTTTTTTTTTCGAAGAAAGGAGAAGGGTCACTTAAGCCGGTCACCAAATGATGAACATTTTGAAAAAATTTTTTGGTTCAACAAGTGTTGGCATCGGCTTTGAAAGGCCGGGAGAAATTGAACGCCCGAGCGAAGCCGGGTACACCGTCTAGTCTACTATACAATCTTTCATCGCCAGTGTTTTCCCGTTCATTGTCAGTGTCTGCAACAGATTTTACGCAATTTTTCATCTACGTACTTCTCCCCAAATACGTGAGACAAGAAATTTTCGCCTCGTTTTAGTCAATACGGCTCATTTGATGGTGGACTCTGTCTGTAGGGATTTTATTCTGGTCACATGAAACTAACTTTTGCAGTGTGCTCGTTTGCTAAAAAACGTACCTAGGTGGGACTCCAGCGTTTAAGGCTTTCTCGCACGCACTACGCTACATTCATAGTGGTAGTCTGTTTGTCTGAGCATCCACACATTTCACTGGTATCATTGCTATTTTTCTCGTCCATTCCTCCTGTTTCCTGTTCTAAACTGTCTGAACATGTGGTGACGCACGAACCCATTCCACTAAAATTTATAGCCACCCTGTCCTAATGCCCTCGTCGCCCCTTCAGTTTGATGTTATTTCCACTATCAACAAAGCTCCACGTTTTCAAGAGCATCGACAGCAATATATTTGCGAGCTGTGCTTTTCAACAGAGTCGCACTACATACTGGCGGATTTGGCCTGCTACGTGAGCTTCTACGCAGGCCCCTCTATCCCTATTGGCATTTCCTTGAAGTGATCCCCGACGACTACGATGGTTTTTAATCGTCGAAATGCGTATTTCGGCCGTCACGACGTCTGCACGATGTTATATTCATCGGCGTTTGACGTCTGCCTGACACACTACTGCCCAAACTGCTCCGCGGTTTTAAGTGCTGCTCGTTGGCGATGACAACAAAAAAGGTATAGTATATTCACCATAGGAAAAAGAAGAAAGGAGATTCCGGGAGGATGTGGTATGAAATGACTTTTATACGTTAATAAAACTGTTAGAAATATATCAGAATGTACGAGAGACCGTTAGACCACATATGAGAATAGGTGGCCAGAATATCGCCCCTCTCCAAGCCTGTCTATAGCGGCGCCATTTTAGATCTAGTCTAACCGCTAACACCAGATGGTTGGTACCTGGGAAATGCCAGTGCATATGTGGTTAGGATATGCAGACCAGCAGCGAATTTTTGGATGTTGGCTATTCCCCCGTAACATGAAGATAAAGCGATGGAAACTTTGCATAACCTCATTTTTATTTCCTTGTTTCAAATATGACTTTTCCAGACGATCATGTCTTTCATTTTTCATTTTTGATTTCTTAATAAATTCATTTTTGAATCTTTAGCGTTCCCCGTTTTGACAAAGACTCCACTGCCCTACCTCCCACGTTGTCTGCGACCACCATTGCTATGCACAAATTCTAATTTTGTCCCGCATTGCCGTCAAAAGCATCGAAATTTTGTTTTCGTTCCTTCTTGTTCTCTGTCATAATTGTTTTTTTGAGAGGAAATTCTGTCACAATGTAATTAATATGTCACCAGCACACAGTCTGTGACCTACATGTCTACCGAGCTGATCGGCTCTGTTTTTGAAGTTTCCACCTGTTTATGAAGTGGTTCGTGGGTGTCGCGCCGAATTTCTCCATCTGCAGTAAAATTCTGCGAAAACATCCCGTAGTTTGTGGAATAGGTCGTTAATTCCCTTCCGAGGATAAGTCATTCCTCGAGTATCCTTAACTTGAACTGCCAAAAGTGCACATGAGCGTGGCAAATTCAAGTAATACCCGAGTTGATTACCATTTGGTGAGGCTGACCCTGCGGCGAACGTCCGGATCGCTCAGGACAGCAGCAGAAAACGGATTCTAGCATTGGTTCTCCATTATGAAGTAATATTGTGCAGGAGATTATCAGTTCTGAAGTTAAATTACGGCTTATCTGCCGAGGTTTATCATACTTCTTCTTAATTGGCAGTTCATGTGTGTGTGTGTGTGTGTGTGTGTGTGTGTGTGTGCACGAGAACCAGCCATCGAAAACGGAAAATACCTACACCATTGTGTTCAGCGCATCGAGTTATGTACGAAAACGTGGTAAATTTTGATTTTTACCTTGATTTAAGGGTGTTTCGGGCCACTTTTGTCATGTTCAGACATGTTAATGGCCGGCAGTTGTTTTCACCACGGTCGGAATAAATGAGATAAGTTTATGATCACAGGACCGTATAAAAGGAAGGAGAAGGGTAGTATGCCTTTATAACGAGGACGATGAACCAGACGGGTGAGGAGTGACAAGGATGGGGATTGCAGCATAGAGTATGTTAGAGGTGGGCTAGCGGTTTGATCGGCGTCCAAA
The DNA here is from genome assembly GCA_037903475.1 of Ancylostoma caninum. Taxonomy (NCBI): domain Eukaryota; kingdom Metazoa; phylum Nematoda; class Chromadorea; order Rhabditida; family Ancylostomatidae; genus Ancylostoma; species Ancylostoma caninum. Next base: position 113,771 of record JBAJFG010000423.1, read on the forward strand.
ATAGGGGGAACGCCTGGAGACGGGTCCAACGGCGTGATAAGGGTGCGCCGGCGTCTAAAAGTGGGAAAACGCGTGGAGTTGGGTCCAACGGCGTGATAAGGGTGCGCCGGCGTCCAAAAGTGGGGAAACGCGTGGAGTTGGGTCCAACGGCGTGATAAGGGTGCGCCGGCGTCCGGAAAGTGGAAAACGCCTGGAGTCGGGTCCAACGGCGTGATAAGGGTGCGCCGGCGTCTAAAAGTGGGAAAACGCGTGGAGTTGGGTCCAATGGCGTGATAAGGGTGCGCCGGCGTCCAAAAGTGGGAAACGCCTGGAGTCGGGACCAACGGCGTGATAAGGGTGCGTTGGCGTCTAAAAGTGGGGAAACGCGTAGAGTTGGGTCCAACGGCGTGATAAGGGTGCGCCGGTTTCCGAAAGTGGGAAAACGCCTGGAGTCGGGTCCAACGGCGTGACAAGTGTGCGCCGGCGTCCAAAACGGGAGGGACTTTTGGAGGCAGGTTCCAACGGTGAGATAAGGGTGCACCGGTGTTCAGGTCCAATCCCAGTTTGCACTTACTCGGTCAATTTTTACTATTTACTTCCACCGAAATGCGGCACCACAAATTGTTGGAAAGGAGCTGTTCATAGTGGGTCAATGGTTCCATGATGGTTCCATGAACCGCGGTAAAAAATGCTTCTCTGTGGATAGTGTCTGTTCATCCACCTGCACTAATCTTATCTGAGGACAATGAAAATATGCGAGCGAAGCGAGCACGAAAAGAAGCCTGAGAGTCCGGCGTTAGCCGGACGATCAGGCTGGTATTCTATGAAAAGAAATTCACCACTAAATTAGATTGAATTTCCAACATAATCAGCTGAAGCACTTCATTTATCACATCCTTTTTCACTTCCTATCTTTGGAGTTGTCTCTCAAGTGATTTTATAAAAAACAACCTACCCAGAAATTTGAAAGCATTTCCATACATGCGCCAATCCAAACAGGAAGCAGACCACGGCGACAGTGAAAATACCAAGTCCCAAAGAGAGGAAATCCATAGATTTCACCAACTGGATTCGTTCCGGGGCTTGCATGGAATGTTCCCCAGAAGTTCAGGTACGCGAGACAGGTGGTATTTCCCCGAGAGCACATCGGAGAACTGGGGTGGTAGTAAACCTACTGAAACTGTCAGTTAACGAAGAACGTTAACTGGCAGCTAACTCACACCTTACGGGGAACTGCGGGAGAGTAATGTAAGCTTCATTGGCCCGAACATGGTTTTCTAAGTACGATGCTTAAAAACTATGACGAAACGGGGACCATACTTGCAGGTAAACCCACAGTTCGAAATCGAACTATGAGCTCACCGTTACGTTGAACTTGCTGCCAGTATGAAACTACGAGGACGCGGTGAGCGAAAGAGTGTGCGGTGCGCGAGACGCAGACGACGATCTCGTCGTTTCGCGAAAAAGTCCTCCAGAGGACTTTTTGCTCATGGTTCGGGTTCATCGTTATAGCCAGTCGAGCGTGCACTGACTCCTTTCTGGTGAAGACACATTTCCGGGTACACCCAGCTGATCGATGTTCCCACTGTCTCGATCACCATGACCTTCCGTCGGAGGTCATCGGTGACTCCAATCTCCTGGTGGCTGATTTTGACAGCTGAGCCCTACTCCTTCCTAAAATAAATCCCACATATTTTATGGGCGTAGAACTACATCTTTGAGCTCAATGCATCAAAGTTAGGTTATGCGGGAAGAGATTCACTGGCCGCTTGGGGTATAATGGTCACATAAAGTCCCGTTTGCACTCGAATCCATGGTTCAGAGGTATGTCACATACTCCGAGGACAATGGGCATCCCATCTGTGAAGGTTCGAAACCTCTAAGGGTTTAGAGGTTTTGCGAGAGCGTCATCGTCCAAAGACCATAGTTGTCAGTTAGCTCCTAGCTAGTTCATGGTTGTAAACCAGAGCTGACAGTTCACCGCGAACTTCTGCTCATCGTTTCATCGCCGTTCCAAGAGGTTTACTACCACCCCAGCAAAATTCACATCCGCAGTCACTTTAGTCAGCTGAGCTTTCATAGGATTGACTCTAGGGGATTTTTTTCCTTCTTTTCATACTTCTAAGGTTTCATCGTTGTTCTGATCTCCTAGAGGTAGATGAAGCATGTTCTTGATTGTGAACAAAGTACAGGGTTAGTTCCTTACCATGCTATGGTCTCGGACCAGTGAAAAAGGGATTCAAGGGCCATCGGACAGTTCCATGAGGTTAGCAAAAATACGTTTTTTGCTCTTATGCTTCTGATGATTTACTAGCGGGCTTCGCTCCAATCCAGCAAATCTTACACCAAACAAGTATAGAATTTTCTGAATTGGCGCAGAGTTTATAATAATTCATGCAAGCCCTGGCATAAATTCACTTTTGAAACCTACAGCTAAACATAAGTAGTTGAGAACCAGATTCTTTCTTTACCATTTCGCTTCGTTGGGGGACTCCGTTCTGGTCGCAGTGGTTCCCAGACATATACAACATCGGAAAACATCCGAATTCATGACACTTCGCCCACTTCTAATTTGGAGAAATCGAATCCAATTCGCGTTAGGTGCTGTGTTTTCTGCTGCTGCTCCTCGGTGTGCATCCGATTCCCGAGTAGAGCATGGCGCACGCGCTCGGCCCTCGCCTTGCATTCTGGATTCTCCTGCTTGCTTTGCGATTTCATCATCTTTCCGTCTTCAAAGTACTTCAAAGTGGTTACCTATGGTATCAAGTGCTGCTACGGTAGTTGCACCCGGCCAAAGCACTAATGTACTTCTTCTATTTCTACGAGTTTGGTAGTATGTCAGGGGCGCAACCATGCATGAAACTGAGGGCCATTAAGCTTTGAGTCATATGAATGAGTTTGCCTTTACTCTACCGCTTCCACTTCCCAAAATCGCTTCCGTTCGAAAAAAATCGCCACTACAGACTTCGCCATTCATGCGTGCCAATAATGGAAGCACTAGGTGTAGACCATCTACGAGTCTTTTTTTTTTCGAACAAATTTATGCTGCTTTACGCACCTTTGCTGCTACAATTCCTAAGAGCTGTTAAATATCATTCCAGTTTGTTCACTTACCTTTATCAGAACATGGAGTGATAATGCTTTCCATAAAATAAGATAATTTTTGCCTTTATTGCCTCCCCCAAGTGAGCTCCACCCTCATAAACTACCATTCAGGCAGAAATTCCGTTCCTGTCTCGTGCTACTCTCACAGAACTTTCTTAGTCATTTTCAGACTGTATTCGTTACCTTAATTCCATAACTTGACAACCAACTGAGCTAATGATGGCTAACGTGATTGGTTATCAAGTAGGTTGCACAATACTAGGAGACGGAGGACGCTAAATTTGGTTTGCTGGCCCGGTTTTGCTTGGTAATGGTTCCGTGAATCCTAGCTCGGCTTGTCTAATGCGGCCAAATTTCGCCAGCAGCGTCTCTTTTACCGAAAGACGTTCGTAAGAACTAACCTTGTTAACTACGTGATTGAATTTGCCTTAAGTTTTGCATCTTCTTGATCTAGTTTAGTTTCACCAAACATGGATGAAATTCGTACAGCATCTATTCATATGTAGAATGAATCTCGAAGTCCAATTATGACCGTGATGAACAAACCAAGGCCTACTCAAAATGTAGACGTCTGTGCTCACTGTGGGTAAATTTGTGTGGTGTTCAAACGTTTACCTCCGTTATTTTCAATGGTGCATGCGGGCACGGAACTCAGTCTTAGGTGAACTTCCATTGATACCCCGCGAATTCAAGTGGATTTCTGAGGAATGATCTCTGGAAACACAGAACGACTGCGAGTTTTGCAAAAAATTCCTCGTTTCGTCTCTAGGATAAGGTCAACACGTTCAAAAATTACCCGAGTTATCGTTAAATCTATTCCTGACGTTCCAGACATGCATTGGACGGTGGTAGCGGGAAGACTTCACCGCAGCAGCCAAATATGGGGCTGGCAAGTACACAAGTTCCCACAGTATCTAGAAATATGTTCGTTTCTCCTTCACTTCCAGATATTTATGCAAATATGTAGCAATCAAAAACAAATTTTTTCATGCTTTTGTTCATTCATATGCGTACATATTTATTTATTCTTCTACTTATTTACTTTTCTTGGGTACACAAAGAACGCCAAGAACAAAAGTGTAAACAACAGTGAAATCCAGAATGATTTCGAAAAAAAAACCTAGAAACATATCCAGGAACATTCACTGAATCAATCACAGACTCATGCCGTATTCATGTGTGCTTAGAAATCACTGATTCGCCAACAAATTCACAATGGCAAAGTTTTGAACTCTTCTAACCTTTGTCGTTTGTCAATACTCATATATGGTAGCTACGTTAATTCACGAAAACCACCCTCCCAACTTCGCACAATAGTGCGTGTCAGTGGATTAGAGGGCCCAGAAGGAAATCCGCACAAGAAAGTATAAACAAGAATGAAGGTGACTACACAGCTCCCTCAAATCAAGCCCTTGCAAAGAGCAGCTCTCGTCGTGCATTCTCATTTCGCAATAGCATTAAGCCATTGTCGGAAACGCTACCATTGCGGAGGCATTTTCAGCCTTCATTACAGGCAATGAGACGATCAAAAAAGCCTGGATGGAATTTCATGAAACGAGGCATGATTGCCGTTTTTGCTGTGACTTTTAATCGAGCAATCTCGGAAGCCAAAGACGTAGCACCACGAAATTTCCATTAAATGTATCCATGCGCTGGAGAAGGCAAGGATCAGCCTCTAATCATTGTCAAAAAAGTGGGCGTACATTGAAGCCCCGTTCGGCTAGTGGTAGCGCGTAAAGTATTCAGACGTCACTCCAGATCGACTTACATCTCCACTGTCTGCTCAGCATCCCCTTGCAACGCTCAGCTCAGCGTTATTAGAGCTTTGTTGTGACGAATTTCATGCAGTCGACAATAAACAGCGCTTTTGAAACCTAATTACTTATACAGCTGCCACATATGTATCTCGAGATGGCGCGATCAAATTGCTATTTTGTCTCTGGAATCGCCAGCCTTTTCATAAGAATCTATGGGGAACAGATGATGCTGCCATCACCATAACTAGTGCTAGCTCTTCTTTCGTTAATCGTTTTCACTAGTGATAACTCTCATCCTCGAGAAGCCCCTACGATGCGATTTGTTATTCTGATGAGTTCTTCAAGTCTTGAACACCATCGGAAACCCAACTTCTAAGAGATAGGTAATAGCCCTGCTAACTCTCATTGTCCAGGCTCAATCCGTTTTTGGACCATCTGTGGACACAGCCGCGGCTATCATTGATGATTCATGTCCGTCGAAACTACTAAGCCTCTGTGTCTATTCGTGGACGTTTTCAAAAGTGTTCCAGGTTTTCCGCCGGTTAGAAAAGTTTTGCAGGGAAAATCTGCTAAACAAGTGACCTGTAGTCTGCATAGGGGAAGGTCCTCACTTCCTCGGCCGTTTGAACGTTGATCTTCTTTTCACCAAGAGTTCTTCAGCTATATCCGTATTGAAGGTTAAGAATAGCCTGGGATATATAAATTCTGCTCGCTGAAACCCGCCAATCTTTATTCCGGAAAACGTGGCCTTTCCTGTAATCGTTCCAGCGCAATCGTTCTTGTTCTTCGTGATGAGCTGAATTCCCCGAACGAGTGAATGGACATCCCCCCTCCCTCCAGCGAAAGTACGAAAGAAACGGGGCAGATCGTGTTTCTGGATAACAGGAACGCAACAACGCTTATGTTCAGCAAAAAAAAAACATGAATATCGCCTGAAAACGTTCTTGTACTCGAGCCCTAAAGCCTTACTTGGAGCAGACTACGAGGAAATTCCTTAGAGTGCTAGACTTGGCAGTGCTAGGTTTGCCTGACTCAGATCTTCTACGCGTTTCCGATTAGCAATCTCTGACTTCCGATTGGGACTCATCCGCTCAGTTCCTAAAAACGCGGCAAAATGGTGAAAAATCGGAGAGTGAATAGCTCAAGGAAGAAATGGAGAAATATGAATTTGATCGCTTGCTTCCCATACTTCTACCGTGGTACATTCATCACATTCGTATAGTAAAACTCATCTGTTTGTGTGTTTGTTGGTCATCACTTATATCTCACGAACCAACGAGCAAACACACATGTAACCTATACCATTCGACTCAGAATTGTGCCCTCCTGTGCAAAGTCAGAAAACCATTGTTATCTGCACAAAGCGCAGCTCCGCCGCATTTCGCGTAGGTGGCAGTGATTTTCTGTTAATGTTCTGCGTCATTTTTCCTTGAACAGCTTATTGATTTAGTTCCACCTTTCTTTCACCAGTGGCTGCATTTTTTGGTTCAACCTCCCCCTTTCTACCACGAAAAAAAACTAAATTTTTACCAAAATCAATTTTATCAAAAGACCCGAATCTCACAATCTCTCTGAATGGTCAAAAGAAAGTATCAACTAACTGGACGGGAAGTAAAGAATTTTCTCGGACCATGGTGATATGTACACGTGGTTACGACGTTTAATATGAACTCCGCTCCTATGAAACTTCCCCTCCACATTGTTTCTATAGATGTTGGTTCCGGATTTGTGGATGAACCTCGTGTGAAGACCATACGGTTCAACATCTGCGCCATATTCACAAGGATATCGTCCACGGCTGGGGTTCTCGAAACTCTAACAGAGCGAACCAGGTTTGCCTACGGTGATCCATCTCGGTGATAACAAATACGCAACCTCGAAGTTGGTTGGTTAACCTGGTTTTGGTACCTAGTTATGCATTAATAAATCCCTCCCCAGGAGGCGATCTCAGAAGTAACCATCGTCGAGCGGGCAGTAATTTGTTCTAAGGTGACCACCATCTGCTGTTGTTGTCGTCTTATATCCAGAAAGATTTATCCAATCGGATGAACGGTCTACATCGGATGTTTTGATGTGGTTTCGATATTCTGCTACCCAATAAAAACTTGTTTACTGATATTTGTATCCACCGATTTCACTTCAGGATACATTTATGTCTGGTTCTTAGTGATGATCCATTATTCATCTGATCACCAGTTTCTAATCTCTTACCAGTGCACCAAATTCGCGCCAAGGAGTGAACACGAAGAGGATAAACACCGTCGGACAAGCTCGTCTAGCCGCTGTTTTTCTTCAAATGGATAAATATGTTGAGTAAGGAGATAAGTTCAGTTCATGTCAATAGAAATCGTCGCGAAAAACAACCCTCATCTTATAAAAGGCGCTCATCTCATCCGAAACTTTAGAGGATTCTCACTTTCCTCATGATCCTTGCGTCCTTGCTGGTCACTCCCAGGTTTATCGCAATGTGAGGAAATTTTCCTCACTACGAAAAAAAAAGTTGCCAGATTTTTTTTCTAGCCCACAACTTTGTAGTTTCTTGTTGTAGTATCCATCAAGGCTTTGTATTTTTACCACGCATTTATTTTTACCGTACTTATGTATTGTAGGCAAGAATCAGTGACCAATTCACAAGCGATAAAATAGTATTGGTGAGTATCGCCGCTGTTAAAATCGCTACATTAGCTGCTATCAAAGCAACTGGCGCCGTAGTAAGTGAGCGGAAGGAGACAGAGTAATTTTGGTAGCGAAGCGCTTCCGTTCTCGTGAAATATGCGTTTCTCTTGAGATCCCTTGCTTTCACTGAAGCCTCGTTCTTTCGAGACCCCTTTGTCCAAGATCCTTTTAACTGTATGTTCAGGACCTTCAAGAAGTAAATTATTGAGATAACTTCGAGAAATGACTTCTGCTGTGAGAATTAATCGACTACGCGTACGTTTCATGAAAGCAAAATCGAAACTGATAGCGAACTACTCGATCTCCTTCCTCTCCTTCCACGTTGTTAGAGGAATCAGGGCAAAGATGTACGTAGGTATTAGCTAAACACTTAGAAAGGTACACTCATTTTACTACACAATTATTCATTCAACATATATTTTAATTCATTTTATTGACGGTTATATTTACGTAATTGTAGGATGTATTCAGAGTTTCTTGGGTTAGTTAGAGTTTCGTTAGTTATATTAAGAGTTTCATCTAATCCTGTCAATTGCCCATGGCCAAAATTGGCCCTGGAAATCTATTCTGCCAACAGATGTTGTGCAAAACTCGGTTCTATCTATTGTTAGGTTGATCCAAAAGTCTTGCACCAAGAGCTATTTTTGGATCCTGAATTTCTTGGTTTCGAATTCCGAACTGGAATTCTTTGGCAACGAAATGTGGTGGAATGTTCTACTACCTCTCAGCCATTGAATTTGGCAGACCATACTCTCCATCCATGAACAGTAAGTAATGTTATGCTTCTTTGAAAAAAAAGTGAAAAACTTGGTGCGAGGCTTTTGAACCAACCTAGTAGAACCTAACAAAATGTATGCAAACTCTAACTTCACTAAATCCGGGTAAATTTACTTAGATGCTCAGCTTAAAGGCAGCAGGAGCTGAAATCCTTGACTCCGAGCTGAGCTGTGGGTGATGAAGTACAGACTCAGCACATCATAAATGTGAAACGAACACAGACAATTATGGCTTACCTGCAGAGAAAATGGAACATTCGTCGCGAACACGCCTGGCCGTGTTCGCGCGCGGACGAGTTTTCCCCGGCGCGAAAGCCAGTGCGGCGCGTGGTTTGGCGCTAAGGGAAAACGAAATGCATTCAATTCACAGGGTTTTATGGCGGGACTCGGCCAAAACCACGCACCGCAATGGCTTTTTGCGCCGGGGAAAACTCGTCCGCGCGCGAACACGGCGAGGCGTGTTCGCGACGAATGTTCCATTTTCTCTGCAGGTAAGCCATCATTGTCTGTGTTCGTTTCACATTTATTATGTGCTGAGTCTGTACTTCACCACCCGCACCTCAGCTCGGAGTCGAGGATTTAGGCTCTTGCTGCCTTTAAGTTGGTTTTTAAGAGCAGTTTCTGCCATAATAAATCGAAAAGGAAAAGGCTGGCTGTGTTGGAGACCCTGCAATCTAGCCCCATATGGCTTGATGACGACTAAACAAAACTAAATGTTTTGCTTTCAAAGCCCACGAAACGTAAAAAAACCTACAGAAACCTCCAAATATGCGTACGGCTTTACAAGAAGTGCGGCTGACGCAAAAATTAATGAAGCACTGTTGCAGCGAAAATTCCATTCTCTTGAGGAATGACTCCCAGATTTGCAGAGAATGCAGATTCCTGAAAACATGGTGAGTGGAACGCAATTTGAGCGCATAGCTGTACAAGCGGGAGGCAGACATGCTAAGGGAAAACTATAGCGGTTGTTTCACTAAACGACGCTACCGCGCCGCACGCATACTGTTTTCATGTTCAGGTTGTTTCTTCAAGCCCGACGCACTAAATGACATCGGTGGCCACCTTCTCACAGTTTGCGGGCTCCGAAAAACTCATCCGTCCCACTAAAGCTTAGAAAAGTTGTCCATATCTACGCAGAACTGCTCGTACCCTAGAAGGCTGCAGCCGCGACGCACACATGAATTGACCAATCACAGGCCAGCAGCGTACCTCTTGTCACGCAGCCGCTAAAACCATTTTCAGTGTTCAGTGTTCTGGGAGCTAAAAACTGTGGGGTTGCATGCATGAACGTTCTCGTGAATGTGCCAAACTTCTCGCTCAGTCAAAGCGAACAAGCTTTTGTAGTAAAAATGTGATTTAGATGGGTAGCTTTAGCACTACATACTGAAATCGATGAATCAGGCCGGTCATTCGCCTAAAATATACCCACTTCGGCCGGAAAACTCGCCCTGATTCGGAGGGCGGGTGAATCCTCATCTTCTAGGAAACTTTCGTGCATTTCTGCATTGGTTCTATGATCAACTGGGAGGAAATCCACTCTGAAAGTGGGTAAATTGCGAATAATAATCAAATAAATATGTAAATAGATGAATAAACAAACTGCGAATAAATATTCAGAAAACTCTAGTGAACAGCATAAGTGCAGCAAAAAAGAGGGTCTAACTTCTTCATATTCTCTCATTCGCACACAAAGCTACATCCACCCTTGTTTTCCATAGACTATATTCAGGACTGAATGAATATTGAATAATTTAATTATACTAATTAACGACTTCAGACTGGATCTGAAAAATTCGAATTCGTGAAAAACAAGCGAAATCCTCGAACTCTTCTTATATCCATTCTAGGATTGTATAGCTTGTTCTTGATTTATTAATGATCAAATTCACGTATTCGAGTACTGTATCTAACGCGCTATTCGGTACTCCTCCATATACCGTAGAGTATCCCATTGTACATCCGAGACCTCGAATCGTTCCAACCTCGAATCTGTGGCGATGTGAACTCAAACCGAGAGGGACATTCCCCTAGCCCATGTAGTATTTGCACTGGCAAAACTTCATTCAGAGCAGCTGTCCTATAATTGGGACTTCCTGTTGTTGAATATTCCAGCACGCCGCCGCCGCGAGAGTTTCTTGCTTTTGTTTGTGGAAAGCGAAGGTCGGCGCTGAATGGCTGCTGCTGCCCTACGGCGCCGCTTCTTTGTGGTTCAATTATTTATCGCTCATTCATGGTGATAATCTAGTTCTTTGGACTTTGAGCTCCACAACTGGGATGTTTGGAGGTGGACTTTCAAAACCTGTGATGCGTAAATTTATAACGATAGATCAAAAAATGGGTGAAGAGCGCGTAAGAATCCAAGAAAAAGCAAACATCGCTCTCTGACCAATTTCCATTTTCAAATTTCACGAAACTTCGGAATCAAGATTCTCTTCCTGAGCAAGGACTTCCTTGAAATTTCCAAGGGTTTGTACCGAACCGTCATGGAAGCTTATTTTCTCAACGTACTCTAGAGGACACGAGGAAAGAAAAAGGGAAGGAAACATACATCCCAAGCTAATTTTTAAAGAAATCTGGGTTCAATTAGTTGTTTTGATCTTGATTGACAAGCAACCACTGCCGTCCTCCTTGCTTATCTGAGAATTCCTGTCCTCTGCATCAAAATTTGGAGGAAAAGATGGAACTGGGCTTTCTCGGATTTTGACTACCTTCACCCGAAGCTGCCAAAATGACAGTCAATTAACAGTCCTGCATGGTCAAATCAATATAAAAATACTCCTATTCACTAGTAAATATGTACCTTCCCTCAAAGCTCAAGAACCTCAGTGGAAAATAATCTTATGAGTATATAGATGTTTTTCTTTCGATTCTACTTTTGATTCTTTCAATTTTTTGATAATAGCTCTGTGAAAGGTTTTTGAGATACTTATGGAATGAATTGTCTATTCATGTGTATGCCATATCTGATGACGATATGCATATTGTATTTGTATTGTATTTGATGATGTTACTGCTTCTTTCTCTTTCTCACGTCCATCCTGAGTAGAACAAATTTTTGTAATATTATATTATTGTTACTATAGATAGCGTATGTGGGTGGACCGCTTAGCACCCGCAGTTCACTGCACACGTAGGTTCCGTAAAAATTGCCAGCTGTTTGTTTGATGCGTTCTCTTTTCCAGCCTATAGTGAAGTGATATGGAGAACTCTTCTTGCTCGAACAGATAAAAAAAATCAAAGCTGGCAATTTTAACGGAATTTTTACGGAAAGATAAAATTAGAATATTTGGGAAAAAATGATGCACTACAACAGTATATACATCCAGATATGTACACTGCAGCCATTTCATTGTTTGCTTTGCTTGCCTCACTTCTGACATCTGCACCAAATTTACTAATGGCTCTACTTTTTTTGAACTATTTTTTGGTTGAATTCATCAGCGCCAAATGGCAGAAAATTTGTAGCATTTCTGCTTGTCGAATGCAATCTCGAAAATACCATGGGATTTGATTCCGCCAGCAATGGGACAATTTGCCGTCGCTGTGCACCACTGCCAAGAAAAAAATATCGGTTACGACGTTCAGCCAGAAAGGGTGTCCGAAATTGGCGGACATCTGCCATTCAGAGCCGTTCACCGCTCTGAGGCTTGTCCTTGCTTTCATGTTACGTTTACTCATCCTACGATTGCCCCTGCAATGGTACCGCCCTCATTATTGGTGCTCTGAGGGTCCATGTCCTTTAGCGATTTGCTGATGATTGGCTCAGCATGTGCACATACACTTATGTAGTCCGTGGTTTGTACTGGAAAATAAGCTGCTGGTCAGTTATGAAGCGTACGCTTCCTCGAATGTGCTGGAGAACCTTCGAGAGGAGTGATTAGTTTTCTAGCAGGCTTCTCTACAAATACTTGGCCTTTTAGGCATTTTTCCAACAATAAATTTGGAAAAAAAGAGAAGAAAGTAAAACAGTTTGTTCTGCCGTTTTGCACATAAACCCCTTATAGGAAAAAAGGAACACAAGAAATATGGTCTACGTATATATCCTGATTAGGGTTGTGGTATAGATTGCGAGAGGCGATCCGAACTATTCAGGCAGTCTAGGCAGCGAAAGTGTTTTTCTTCTGGCTACAGAGCTTTATACGTGAAAATTTCGGTGCTGAGGGATCCCGCGATTGATCAAATCGTCCAGGTTACCTATCGCAAAGCACAGTGGCTCGCCCGCTTAAAGTATAACACCCTACACCCGTTTTTTCTTGCTCGCTTGTCTGTTATTAGTTGATTATACTAATAGCAGATAACAATGGAGATCGACTGAAACTGATCAATGATTTCAACAGCTAAATCATGTACAACAAATTGGGGCCATTGTGGCTATCCGGGGGATCCATGGTCATACAGACGGGGTTTCCATCGGGTTCTTGACTTGGATAGGGCAGCCTCGCCTTTCAACGGCTCGGACTCCTTTTATTAGCTGGTCACTCTCACTGTCTCCCTCCTTTTAGTTACCTTTTGCACCCAGGGTGTCGTTCTCCGCCAACAAATTGATCGGATTGGTTTCCGGACCGCTCCCTTCCGTGCCCGTTGATATGTTCGGCTTCCTTTGTTTCTTAGTAGAGGTTATTGGCCAGAACAATAGAGCGAAGCATCCAATAAAACTGCAATAACCATGTGAGGCTTCTCATTTGCCGACTGCTGGTGCCACAGAATATTCTGGCTTCTCGTGACTAGGATGAAGTTCCTGGTGTGGTCCTCTATGGACCCGTGACACCCTCTTATTGTGCGTCTCGACGGTGTGCTACAAAGCACTGAAGCTGGGCTTCTTATAAGCCCAATGCTGCGATGCTTTTGTACAATAATTGCATGATTATCTGGCTAATATCCTAGATGCTACGTAAGTGAAGGCTTAGCTGCGAACAGGTCTGCAGATATAGAGCTCGATTACTGCGTTAAGGCGCATCGATGTCTTAGTCATCCTGCATATCTGCTTTCGTCTGTGCTAATCTCAATCCACCTTTTCGCCTCTTTTAGTTTCTTATGGCTCTGTCATGGCAACTATCCTGAATCCAGTGTCTTCTTGCCAGCTTTCTCACAATATAATATCACAGTAAAACACATAACATATCTGCGTAGCAGCGCCTTTTACAGGTGAAATTGTCCTCATACCCAGACGATCCTCTTGCCTTCTGCTCTTGAGAACGTAGCTCCAGCATCGCTTTGGAGCACTTTTCCGAAAGGGAGTAGCGGCAAAGGTTGGCGGGAAAGCCCTGTAGGACATTTTCACTTTCATTTTGTTTCTTATCACAATTCTACCGTGTAAATCTTCGGTGCTACATATACACGATATTTTGTAGAGGATTTCCCTGTTTTAATCTCAGACAAAACGTCGGAAGGACCGCAGCAGAAAGAGATCGCGCTCATGTGGTTAAGAGGCGAGAGACGCAGTGAAAAAAATTTCGGAAGGACCGCAGCAGAATAGATTTGTGTGGGGAAAGATTCGGAAGGACCGCAGCAGGAAACCGGAAGAACCGCAGCAGAATGTTTTCTGCTGCGGTTTTTCCGGTTTTCTGCTGCGGTTCTTCCGAGTGCAGAAGGACCGCAGCAGAAAATCGGAAGGACCGCAGCAGAATGGAGGAGAGAGGTGAGCGCTATTATACCCTTCTCATGTACGGAGCTCAGTTTTGTTGCGACCAGCAAAAATCCAGCGGTTTCGAACTTCAAATGGGAAAATGGCTTCATGGGTATATCGGACCGTAGAGCCAGTGACCCTCAGCGAGGTTGTCATTTTGGCGTGTGGTTACCTCCGCGTGGTCGTCCCACGGGAGTGGACTGGTTGCTAACGCAGGTCTGCGGAATTGGCGCGCACATCCCCGTATCCAGTCGGAAGGACCGCAGCAGCTGTTCGGAAGGACCGCAGCAGCTGTTCGGAAGGACCGCGCAGCTATTCGGAAGGACCGCAGCAGCTGTTCGGAAGGACCGCAGCAGCTATTCGGAAGGACCGCAGCAGTTATTCGGAAGGACCGCAGCAGCTATTCGGACGAAATGCAGCAGGAAACCGGAAGGACCGCAGGTCACCTGTCGGTTCTTCCGGTTTTCTGCTGCGGTCCTTCCGAAAAATTGTCTGAGATCGATCCTCCTAATAACAGGAACCCTCCTGTTATTAGGAGGATCGATTAAAGAAAGTGGACTGAATCTTCCTATCTGCCTAATACAGAGAACTCCAAACGTACGTAGACAAGAGTCGAGACCGCGGCGCGGCTCTCTTGGGCAGAGTCACGGGAGCTCAGCATAGTGTGCGCCTGCGTCTCTGCCCACGAGAGCCGCGCCGCGGTCTCGACTCTTGTTTGCGTACGTTTGGAGTTTCCTATACATATGCTGCAGTGAGTTCCACGGTTAAGATCTCTCTCACTACCTTTTCTTCTTCTTCAAATGATTCAAATTCCACTGATTGCCTTTGCGCCACCTCATGACAGCAAGTTCTAATTTTTAAGATTTCATTCCACCTATTTTATCTTGTCGTCTATCCATTTTTTTCACTTCAGACTACTGGAAAAAATATAGAGGAGGGGGACTTAAGATTATGACATATACTGTAGTACTAATTGTATTACTTCTTCTAGTGAACTAGTCGATCAGAGAGCGTGATTTATGACCCAGAGTGGAAGGTGAACTGAAGCCTCTGCTTCCTTCACAGGTATGCCTTCTTGACTTCCCAACGAAGGAGCCAGAAGAGGTGTGCGTGCTTCCCAATGCTGTCAGTGCTTGCGTACCTACGCTCACATAGCTTATTGTGCACTCTTGCCCACTACTGACAAATCAGAGGACGAGAAATTGAACGTGCATGGCCTAAGCTATAAGTAGTGTAAGTCTCGTCATGATATATGATATGATATTATAGGCTTCATCATGATACTGGGCTCATCACGGTCTTATAGAGTCCCTTTCCATCGAATATGGGTTCCGTTGCGGTCCTTCCCAGCGCCCATGTCCTTTCCCTTATGAGCAGCCTTATGTATATATTTATTTTTCTGAGAGAGCTGCATCGTCATCACTGTGTACTCAAGCACTTTAGTTCATTCGAGTAAAATGAGCCGAATATGCTCGTCACTGCCTGTTCCCACTCTGCACTTTTTGCTTGTTTATGGAACTGCAGGAATCTCAACAAAATCCTCCTCGATGCAAATTGCATTCTAGGAAACGCTTCCTTCCATTCAGTTATTTGCCCTTGCATCTGGATCCATCTCTGAATTAGCGATGCTGTCGAAGACTGTAGCAATGCACTGGCTCATACATTTTGTTCATGACAATTTGCTAAGATTTTTGTTGCGACGGAGCTGCGTATGGCTACAAAAGTTTTTGAACCTGTACTTTAACTTCGTCTGGATTACTATGTTACTGGGGAATTGGCTCTATTACCACATTTCTACGGTAAGCCATTACAGGTCTTCAGAAAGGTGATGGTTTTCGCAGCTTCAGTGAATTTAAAGGTACATATTTCGAGCCTTGGCTATGTGCATATCATCTGCCAACGTTAGACTTCACTGGAAATTTGGAAAAGATGGAAAAAAAATGTTGAGGCCACACTTCTCGATCCGCTGCCTTATAATAAAAGTTTGACGCTAAACTTCTGTTCCTGCCTAATAAAAATATTTTTTGATGTGATTTTAATGAAGTAAAACATATTTCTGTCCTACTCGCTTCTCAATTTTCTGGTATGGCAGTCCACTGCAACATCTCCTTCATTTATTTATTCATTCATTCATTCATTCATTCACTCATTCATTCATTCATTCATTCATTCACTCACTCATTCATTCATTCATTCACCCATTCATTCATTCATTCATTCATTCGCTCATTCATTCATTCACTCATTCATTCATTCATTCATTCACTCATTCATTCATTCATTCATTCATTCACTCACTCATTCATTCATTCATTCACCCATTCATTCATTCATTCATTCATTCATTCATTCATTCATTCACTCACTCATTCATTCATTCATTCATTCATTCATTCGCTCATTCATTCATTCACTCATTCATTCATTCATTCATTCACTCATTCATTCATTCATTCATTCATTCATTCATTCATTCATTCATTCATTCACTCATTCATTCATTCATTCATTCATTCATTCATTCATTCGCTCATTCATTCATTCACTCACTCATTCATTCATTCATTCACCCATTCATTCATTCATTCGCTCATTCATTCATTCACTCATTCATTCATTCATTCATTCACTCACTCATTCATTCATTCATTCATTCACTCATTCATTCATTCATTCATTCATTCATTCATTCGCTCATTCATTCATTCACTCACTCATTCATTCATTCATTCACCCATTCATTCATTCATTCATTCATTCGCTCATTCATTCATTCACTCATTCATTCATTCATTCATTCATTCACTCATTCGTTCATTCATTCATTCATTCATTCATTCATCCATTCATTCATTCATTCATTCACCCATTCATTCATTCATTCATTCATTCATTCATTCATTCATTCACTCATTCATCCATTCATTCATTCATTCATTCATTCATTCACTCATTCATTCATTCATTCATTCATTCACTCATTCGTTCATTCATTCATTCATTCATTCATTCATTCATTCATTCATTCATTCATTCATTCACCCATTCATTCATTCATTCATTCATTCATTCATTCATTCATTCATTCATTCACTCATTCATCCATTCATTCATTCATTCATTCATTCATCCATTCATTCATTCATTCATCCATCCATCCATTCATTCATTCACTCATTCATTCATTCATTCATTCATTCATTCATCCATCCATTCATTCATTCATTCATTCATTCTACCTTTCTTTCTTTCTTTCTTTCTTTCTTTCTCTCTCTTCCTCCCTCTCTCTCGTTTTTCTTCCCCAAATGTGTGAAAGTGAAAAGATCATTTTTGTCTCGGTTGATGCAGTTAGGTTATTTCATAATTATCCGGTATTTTTTCATGCATATCATTTATCCGTTGAAATTCGACCTTCTGGCTCTTTCCATGGAAATACTCTCCAGGTCCCATATACGTACAATAAACTTTATCCACTTGGACAAAACGACTATATTTGTGTTTGGATGTTTTGCGATTCAGTAAAAACTTATCCATGGATATATGTATGCGATCGTTTCACTACAGGATATGTTTATACAATCCATGTCCGATTTACAAAGACCCATCAATTGTTGCACCATCAATCCGTTTTCTCCAGCAAATTTGCGCCAACGAGTGAACTCGACAGTGGATAAATTTTACTGGATTCCGCTGTGTTTTCCCTTACACAGCTAATAGAATTGGCTACGTGTCCCGGACAATAATCCTACACATGTTCATCACATGCATTTACAGCGAAGAGGGGGTCCTCTCACGATCCCGACGAGAGAGGACCCCTTCTCGGGATCGTGATTCTTTCAAGAGAGGAGTGGTCATTGAACATCATAATTTGAGTGTTGCGAAACATGGACACGGTTGTCCACACTCTTTTTGTCAAGTGAATAATGGAGAATGTTTCTATGGGAAAAGAAACATCAAAGCTTCAGTTTCAATAGACCAGAAATGAACATGAAAAAGTCAAATAACCATGCACCAATCTGATACATTATTCTTATGTAACCGAGAAGGTTGCCGCGAGAAAATGTGGAAAATTTCTTTGAATTATATGCACCCACGTCTAATTTCTGGTCATGTCAGCGTAACAATCCGGGAAAAAGGTGGAACATTTCCGGAGCTAATGAGTGGTCAGTCTTTTTCGTTTCTCCTAACGAACTTCAATTCTACAGGTACACTCTTCTTTTTACATCGGAATAAGATTAGCCTGAAGTGCTAGGGTCCTCATTGAATTTCTGCTCACGCAGCGTTTCCAGCAACTCCACAGCTGCCCACTAAAACGTTTTCTCAGGAAAAAAGTGAGGAGGGCATCGAGGTAGGCCCAAGAGGACGCTCAATACTAACTATATAAAGGTTAGCGCATAGTAATCATATTGGCTTTTGTGTTTTCATAATGAAAAAATTCTGGGGTGGTAGTAAACTCACCGAAGCTTACGGGGAACAGCGGGAGAATAATGTAAGCTTCATTGGAACGAACATGGTTCTCCAAGTATGCTTAATTACTTTGACAAAACCATAACTGCAGGTAAACTCACAGTTCGAAATCGAAATACGAGCTCACCGTCACGCTGAACTTGCTGCCAGTATGAAACGACGAGAACACGGGAAGCGAATGAGTGTGCGGCGCGCGAGACGCAGACGGCGATCTCGTCGTTTCGCGAAAAAGTCCTCCAGAGGACTTTTTGCTCATGGTTCGGGTTCATCGTTGTAGCCAGTCGAGCGTGCACTGACTCCTTTTCGGTGAAGGCACATTTCCGGGTACACCCAACGGATCGATGTTTCACTATCTCGATCACCATGACCTACAGCAGGAGATCATCGATGACTCCGATTTCCTGGTGACTGATTTTGACAGCTGAGCCCTACACCTTCCCAGATTAGATCCTGTATGCGTATTTTATGGGCGCGGAATCACATTTTGAGCTGAACACATCAATGTTTGGTTATGCTGGAAAAGATTCGCTGGCCAATTGTGTTATAGTGGTCACGTAAATAGGTTCCCTTAGCGCTGGAATCTATGATTGAGAGGTATGTCAGCGTACTTCGAGGACAGCGAGTGTTCCATGTGTGAAGGTTCGAAACCTCTAAGGGTCGGAAGGTTTTGCAAGAGCATCATCATTCAAAGACCATGGTTGTCAGTTATTGTTCATTGTTTATTGTTTGCACTTTTTAATCACACCGGCATAATGAATAGCTAGCCTTACGTTCGGCTGATTTCTTCACATCTCCATGGAACGGCTTCGTCCGCCAACGAGGTCTTTTCCACAGCTGTTCTATTCTTCCCGCTCCAAATATTCTTGTGACGTTGATAGTGACGATGTGAGGAGAATCAGTCGATTGCCTTGGCATACGGCCCATTTTGCCAAATGCGTACTGGACCGGGTGCTTGCACACTGGTTGTAGTAGGGTGTGGTGGCGGCAGAGGCCGGAGAGGACCGACCGCCCTCGGTCACACACGGTGCAGAACTCGGTTGTCAGTTAGCTCGTAGCTTATTCATGGTTGCAAACCAAAGCTGACAGTTCACCGCGACCTTCTGCTCATCGTTTCATCGTCGTTCCAAGAGGTTTACTACCACCCCTCACAAATACTTGATGTGAAAAAGGAAATTAACAACGAGAAGAAGAAGAAAAAATAATCGACAAGCAAACAAATGTGTTGCCGATGATATCGCCCATGAATTTTAACTTTTTTGGAGCTTATCTTATTATATTTGTTTTTTGTACCTATAATCCTTGAAGCCCTGTTTCACGACCTAAAACCTTTAATAGCGAGAAAAATAACCCCATTCCATGTACATAGGCAAGAAATGCCTTATTTGCGTGGATATCGTGGATGAACCTCACGAACTCCGGATACATCGATTTTCCTTCTCATTTTTTTCACCGAGTACGAACCGAAATCTGGCGTGAGTCGGACGTCATACTGTTGTCCTCACCCCTCTTCATGTCATAGGTGATTATTTCGTTTTAGTGGTAAATATATTGACACGGTCTGCACCAAGAGGTAACAAATTACTATATCGTGTATTGCTAGCAGTGCAGTAAAATAGTGTCAACAGTCTCCATGTGCTTTGATCCCTGAATCGGGGCATGTTTCAGTGACCGATAATCTTACTGTATTATTTACATTACTGTCAGTATTTAAATTACTGATAACATCAGCGGAATCATTCACGAATAACATTGCTTTTTGAAGCAGTTACTGGATAATTCATGCTCACTGATCCAATTCAGTTTTTTGGAAGTTCAATTCTGAGTTTATCTCTTTGAAATTTATTTATTTCCTCTTTTTCTTAATAAGCTGTTTCCTATGACGCCATGCTCTGTTTTATTATAAGTTCCTCGATCTTTGGATTGAATTTTCCTCGGCTTTGCGTGCACATTCGCTCACGAGGACAACAGGTACAGCCTCATGCTGCTTCTCCTTAACACATTGTTTTTCCCACGATTCGCAAAACTTCCGTCGTTGCTCACAATTGCCTTGTTTCGCTGCTAATTCGTGTGTCTTCCAGGAAACCTGCTGCTCTGCGAATTATCCCTGCTGATCTTTGACGTGATGATTGGTGCCCACAGCTTCTGGCACGGTTAAGGTTCGAATATTAGATCCGAATATTCGATCTGAATACTCGTCGTGATCGAAATCGTATTGTCGAATTCGGATATGTGTATCTAATGCATTATTCGGTCCTAAGTAAACGCGGCATCGTGCTTCCGGTCCCTTATTAAGGTTGGTCTGAAAGTATCGTACCAAAATTAATTTTTGTATCCACTGTTTCCTGGTCTTGAATCGAAATTCTTTTCGGCAGTGGAATGTGGTGGAATATTCCACTACTTCTCAACTATAAAAATTGGCGGACCGGGTTCCATCCATGAACAACAATGCTATGAGTGTTTGAAAAAAGTGCAAAATTTGGTGCAATACTTTCGGACCGACCTAGGATTCATTCGATTGTTTATTTAGTCGCATTTTCATTGTGCTCCAAATACATGCATAATACACTATGACTACTTTAATAACAGTAGCTATCAAAAAGATATGACCAGCGCCATTTCGACGAGAAGAGTTTCTGCTATAAGTCACCTCTGGATTGAGCTATCAAGATGAGATTTTAGATATGTTTTGAAGCTTTATGGATAGCAGCAGCAAATTATCTGGGCAGAAACAGTCGCTTTACTGAGCCTAGACTTAAATTTCCTTGGGTTTCATAGATTTTGTCCAATATCTTCACTATGCACCACCTACTGAGAAAAATGAAGTGCTGATACAGATTACGCGCATAATTGGCCATTTCTTCCTTCAGATCTCGTGCTGCACTTACCTTTGCTGCTCAAATGACAGGACCAAAGAAAATGGTCAAATTTACCAAAAAAACTTTTTTATTGTATCTAGCAATAAAGGATAACAAGGATAACAATTAGGGTGTTGGGTTTCTCTCTCGTTCTTTTTTTAGGAGTTTGAACAGGTTCCCTAATTATAAGACTTACTAAGTTATAATATTTGGTTTTCAGTGGGACCCGAGCGGGAATTTTAAATTATCAAATAAAAAAACCGGATAAATTGCGATAAAAGTCTTTTGAATTGACGAGAGTTAGAGCATTTCCTTTTTCTTGTAATTTATATACATCATTGCTCCTTCATATGTAGTACAGAAACGTACTTCTATGCGTTGTCCTCCGAAAAATGCAATGTCCTTGAGCAAACGGCAACCTTTAGAATGTGGAACTAAAAAAGCTCATTCAGCTTTCTGATGGGTCTTTATGTTGTTTCAGCGATGTAGTAAATCAGGATAAAAGCGTGTAGAGCACTTCCCTCCAAACGGGAAGAGGCGGAGCATCAGTAGAGAGGAAGGAGATATTGCACTACATGTTCTGGATATTTGCACGTGCTATTTTCTTTAAGGCCTCTCTCAGGGCTGTTTAGGAACTCAGATAGGCTCTGTGGAAAATTTGGTTTTTTTCTTTTTGTTAGCTGCACTCAGTCAGAGGTTCACTGTGAAGTTTACAGGGCCTGTCTATGTGCAGGCTAATAATTTTTGGGAGAATATGTACAAAAACTGCATGGAAATGCAGCTATGGTCATCCTCTATCTAAGTGATGAGTGCGAGAGGGATCTTATATGTATAACTTAGTTTTCGTATGTTTATATACATATTCACGCTTAATTTATGATCACAGCATTTTTTTCTCGAAAAATTTAAGCTGTTCTCCATTCACTGGTGCAGTAGAACATTTCCTTATTTTCTTTCTTCAAGGGCAGAAAAAAATTTACCATAATGGTCATATTGTTCATTTTCTTTCATGCATTTCAAATTTCCGTCATCATTAAGCTTTCAAACATCAAAAAACCGAACTCTTAATCTTGTTATATGTATGTATATAGCTCTTAATCGCAGAGCTCCTGCTCATTCATCCTTTTTACCCTGCTTCGATCAAGCAGCCCACTCAGCAGTCTATGCCTCTTTAATATTTATCCCTTTCGTGAATATTTCATTCCACATGGGATCCCGAGCTTGGTTCATCCCGCGATTTCTGCGCTACTCTTCATGTATCTGGAAAGGAGGGAGTGAGCTAAACGAATCATCGATACTTAGACCGAAATAGAGTAGTAGACCAAAAACTTTCGCAGAAAATGGGTCAAGAGTTGTTTTTTTCTTTTTTTTCATTTTTTAAAATATTTTTATTTCTTTGGATTTTCCTATTTATCTATCCACTCATACTCAGGTGAGAAAGTTCGAGTAAAAACCGAGAGAATAGACTTTTCCCCGACCAGAAATCGACAATTTCTTATAAAACTCCGCTCGAAACGTTTAGCAAAACCAGAAATTCTTTAGAATTCAATCGGTCTCTACTCGGAATTACCAAAGGGTCTGGAGGGTGAGAACTTCGAGAAGAACTCACCCGAAAATCTGTTAAGTTCCATTCGAAATTTTCAGACAGTTTAATTCTCAGAAAAAAATCTAGATTTGAAAGAGAAAAATTGGACAGTGTTATAGTTTACGGGCTCTGAAACCACTACTAATAGAGATTTTGCCTGTGCTAGAAATGGTCCCAAATAGTTCTTGGCGTCAAGGTACTCTGTATCTATAGATAATCACTCGATGTCTACTCGAAAGTGCCCGCATTCTAGTCAAACTTTTTCATCTGAACGTAGCATGATAGATCACAATGTCATTCTTCACAAGAAAGGTAAAAAAAGGAAAATGAATAGGATTTCTGTTGGTGACACTTTTCCATGAGCTGACAACAAATATCAAATCGATTTGAGAACCAGTCCGGGAGCGAAACTAGAAAATTCACTGCCGTCCTTTGTGCTCTGAACTTTTAGATCCCGGAAATTCATTCAAAAACTAGTTCTACAAAATGGATCGTGAATCGTCCATGACGTCTATTCTCAATTTGCCTGAAATGCGTAACCTGTTAATAGCAGCTCGTATTTTCTCCCAGAAAAGACGTCCAAAAACATTTTGGAGGTGAGTGCGGTATTTTCTGATTCTGACACGAGTCCACATCCGAAACTGAGCAGCTGAGAGTTAGGAGTTGTTTGTTGGGAAATAAATGAAAAGGGGTGCATGTATGTACATACACAAGTACATACATACAACACACATACATATATACACAATCTACATCCAGAAATTCGGCATACACGCATTCATACAGAAAAATGGCCGGAAAAGGCGAAATTCCTGAGAATCAAGACTAGTCCGAAAACCCGATTTCTTCGTTTTTTCTCACATTTTTTGCAATTTTAGCCCAGGCTTCCGCGTAGATATCTCCGTTCCTGAAAAACATCTACGTTCCCGCCAACTCATTACATACACATGTATACAGATATGAGAATGAAGAAAGCATTCAGTTTTTCGTGCTTTACACAAAAATGCACCAGAATCGTGGGACGAACGTGGTGGATCTATTTAGAACGAAGCTTGAACCGTTCACTACGGGACCATTGATTTTCTCATTGTCTATTTCTGAGAAAAAACTGTTTGAGAGCGATATTGTGCAGAGCTCTTAGATAGAATAAAAGCGGTGATTCAGCAGAACTCCGCAAATTCTGGCAATAAGGAGCTGCCTTTTCTGAATGACAACGTATCACCTTATCAGAAGTTCCTGAAACAGGGGCCATCAAGTTAGGGCGGGAAAGAAAGTACTGCTCTACCTTCCTTGATCCCGAGGGGTCTTAAGGGTACTTTACCGGTTTCACTGGTGCAGCTCGCTTTTTCAACTTTGAACTTTTCGTTACCCAATTATCAGTTGCTGAGTTTTCGAAATCTTAACCTTTCTAGAACTTGGAAATGTTCCGATCAGCTCATTTCGTTTGTTCTTATCCGCAGCTGAACAGTAAGCTAAGGCATACGTCTGCAACGGCTTTGATTTCAGCAGTCCCTGATTTCTGCACCTAATGCCTCAGCAGAAAACCTGCAGGATGCGTGTGTTTTACCCATTTTCAAGAATGCAATTCATCATGGAACATAAAAGGACGGAACCGGTCGGTATCGTCAGATGCCCATTCTTTGGAAGGTGGCAATTAGCAGGAACCGTCACGAATCCGTCGCGAGACTAACACCCAGTACTTTGGTCGTCTTTATTTTAGAGCCGTCTAACCCATTGCTTTAGGTCATTCGAACGCGGATGTTAATAAGCAGCTGCTGCGACAAAGGGCTGAATTAGGCCTCGGTTGAACCAACGGATGACTAAGTAGCGAATGCATTGCGTGAATGCAGCCGTGCCTAAAGGGCACCTTAGCCGCGCTGATCTGCCCCAAATAAAAGCCCGCAGGCGGCTGCGCCTAGCAGTGCAGCGGAAGTCATGCAAGTAGAACTCATTTGGAGCCACTGCTCTCAATGTGCTTGTTTTATTCGTCGGAAACTGTACTTTCACTCTCCCGTAATCCAGAAACTGTCGGCAGGAATATTTGTTGATGATCGTGAGGTTAGGCCAATAGAGCGATGGAGAGTGGGCGGGACATGGGCGTGTCTCTTGATGTCTGCTTTCTCTCCATGATTGGAGGGCATGTCATTTTCACCTCATGGATTTTATGCTCACCACCTCCTAGCTTTTATGCCTACCAGAGTGGTGTTAGTGTTCCCCTATAACCTCCAACCATTTCCTTAAAACTTAAAAAAAACCTTTCCACAAGCGACAACTACATGTAAGCAAAAGATAAAACTATCTAAATAAAGGGATATAGATCTAAATATACGAATAAATCCATAATCTGTAAAGGAATAGGACTTTTACAGAATTTTTTTTGTGGTACGCACAAAATTAATGCCTCTGAAAATTGCCTGAAATCCTTAGACTCTCTTTTGAAGGCAGTGTACCATCTCGTCTTCGTGCTTGAGGTTTTAGCGGATTTTCAATCTTCTTGAAACGCTGATCCCAATAGCGTACGTCAAAATGCGTGGAAGTGACGAAAATCTCGTTTTTGGAGGGTTCAAAACTGTAGTTCACGGACCACTAGGCGGAGCGGTCCGCGTGAGTGACGTGGAGGTCTAGAATCTGTTGGTATCTACAACCCAGGGAACGAGGTGACACACTGAATTCAAGATAACGTGAAGGATGACGCTGGCAGAATAAGGGTAATTTATACTAGCTGCGTGCGTCAGTCGCGCATCAGTCGCACGCATCCATTTGCGAGGAATTTTCCATGAAGACCGGTCAACACAGTATGTGCATCCTGATTGAAAAGAACGTGCGCCCGCCGTGACGCCGTAAACGCGTGCGACTGCGATGCGACTGCTATGCGACTGGGTCCTATTCTTCATCATATAGACGCACGCGCGTCAGTCGCACGCATCCAGTATAAATTGTCCTATATATTGCAGCATTGTGTATCTCGGGGGGGGGGATTGCGTTTGAATTTTTCATTATTAGTAGAATCACTTGTTTTTCTTTTTTTTTTTTTGTAGGAGCGGTCGCATGTTCATTTTTTTTTCATCGAACTTCTGGTCGTTTCTTGGACACCACCCTGCCACAAATTAGTAGAGGACTATCTCAATGTTTATGAAATGTTCATTCGTTTCCACTGAGGGAGGGTTTCCCTCAGAAGCCGCCACGAAGAAGGTTAATCAACGTCTTCAAAGTCTTGCCAGCCCCGGCTGACTTCATGTCTGTGCAGTTTCTGTGTCGTCATTTCTAACGGCGAGGGGGGGGGGGCTGTTGAGTCCTCTCTGGCTGTTGAGTCCTCGTTAATCATCTCCAATTCAAAAATTTGCAAATTTTGTAGCTTAGCATATATGTTTGCTATTTTGGAGTAATGATGTTAATCTTTCAAGGATTTTTCTGCGAATTTTGAACATCAGACAACCTGCCTCTACAGTAAAAGTATTGAGAGGCTTTGATTAAGTCCTGTTTGAATACGATCTACCTCATTTTCAGTACTCCATTATAGTGTCAAGCTATGACTGTTCTTTGTTTTTTTTCCTCATGTTCTAGAGACGGAGATTGTTACATCAGCGGAATTCCTCCTGAGCTATACATCCAGACGAGTTCCTCAAATAAGATTGTCGCTGAGTGATTGAGGTGCCCTTTCCAACACAAGATGGCTACCGGTCTATGTAAAGGAGCGACTTCACTGACCTCGTGGGACATGTTCTCAAGTGTTTTGGAGGTTGGTGCTGCCATGAAGGGGCAAATACGATTATATGACATGAAAGTAGCACCTCCTAGCAGTGCAAATTGTAAACTAGAACTCGAGCAAGTGATTCCGAACGAATATTCGAATAAGTTGTTGAGCTGAAGCATTTCGGTTGGTCGATTCACGGCTACAAACTTAGCCCTTGCAAGAGCTAAGCATTTTTTGTGAGATAGTTTTTAGAGGGGTCCTTTATCAATAATCCCGTCTGCTCGGAGAAAATGTATTTCATGAAATAGTTAAAGGTCAATGAAGAGCTGAAGAGCCTATAACGTGAACATCCTTTGTACTAACATGGAGAATAAATTCCTTGTCTGATTGAGAAATAATCTTTGACAAAACTGTGTGGAGATTTCTCTCAAATTCTCTCGAAATCTGGCTCAAAATCAGTGTTGAGTTTCTAACATCAGAAGAATCTGCGGGCGAGGCAGATCACGATGATGTACATGATTCCACACGAAAATATTGGAAAACCCGTTTTTGAGCCGCTTATTTTTGGAGAGTTCTATGTGTTCGTTGCGACAGCTAGCACAAGGAGTTGCGCAGTTGCGGTACGCTGGTAGCGGTGATATCGATCGCTGCCGCCTAACGTGCAAATCCTTGTGGTAATTATCCCAGCGGATACCTTGAACTCTCCAAGAACAAGAAGTTTAAAAAGAAATCTTTTGTCACTTTTGCGAGGAAATGTATATACCGTTTTGATCAGCGTCGCCAGACTACTTTTCTAATGTTAATGTCTCAAAGTCGATGTTGGGGTGAGAAATTACCTTTAGCGTAAAGGTGGTTGGATACAGATGGCTTTCTCATTCCTAGGCAATGTGCCTGAATGTATTTCAAGCATATGTTTCCCATTCGATGCAATGTTGTGTACATCTTTCAGGGTAATTTTGTTTGAGGGCTCAGCCGGGAACCAATTTGACAGTGACCAAATTCGTCTCGCACATGGAATGAATACCACATGCACTTACATTTATATGCAGAGTCCAATGAAGAACTCGTTTTGCGCTGACAAGTAGTTTCCATCACAAATGTGTGTCGTCATCGAATTCAGGAATACGGTGCTCTTTGTTTTCTTAAATTGTTAGGGACCAGTTCTCGTAGGTCACAAGAATTCTGCCCACATCGATGCTGTCACAAATTGGAACCTTTTTTGATCTGGTACGTCAGAAATCCAGACGTTCAGGAGAAGTTTGTTTCAGCGAACGTATTAGGTTGTAGGGAAAGTTCCCGCGGTTTTTGGAACAGTACATTTTCTTGACTTTTCGAAAAAAAAAAGAAAGCACAATAACAAATGTATCAATCACCATCACCGGTTCAGAAGCAGGGAGAGGAAGAGTCGACTGTGAGAGAGAACGCTGATGCTAAAGGATTTTGTGGATGCGCAGACAATCACAGCGTCAAGAAGTGGGTGGTGTGACGCGTGCCAGCGGGCCCAATCCACTGCAATCTCCTGTACTCTTAGTCATATTTTCCTAACCAACGTATTGAAGTAAACAGACAGACAAATATTTGAATAGGTAAGTAAATAAATAATTAAATAAAAGAACAAATGAACAAATAAGGATATAAGTACGAATACAATTCTCGAAGTCGAGTGGCACTACGCCTCAAGCTGGATTTGCTGTAGCTCCTGCCTACCTTACTGCCTCTGTACTCTAATTTCAAAGTAGGGCAACAGAGCTTTTGAGTTTCTTCAATTAAAGTAAAGCTGGTTAATTGGTCAATTGGTTGGCTGCTTGCATTAAATTTTGTTATTTGCGTAAATTTTTCGCGTTGAAGGCACAGTCCTGCCTTTGTACGTGGGTAGATCTGGGTAATCTAACATCCGCCCACGTTGGTGCCCTACGTTCGGTGATTGTTTTTCTGTTTTTTTTTTCATGCATTTGACATCTCGTGCATCTGACATTTTTCCAGATATGTTTACCAAATTTCAGAGTTTGTTCGTCTAGAAGTAGTAAAGATAGAAACAAAGAGCATCCTCAATCCTCTTGATGAGGTTCGCCGGCTCTAGAACTTTCTTCGTTTTATCTTCGGGCGTAGTCATTATTGTTGTTTTGCCTCACTTTTCTATTCTTCTTATAGGTTACGGGTCAAAAAATCGAGTCTAGTTTACTGAATCGAACTCTGAATGGTTTTCACTGCTTGAAGCGCTACCATTATGCGTCAAGGTGGTGATGAAGCTCTTTCTCTCAATCATTTAATCTTTCTTAGTTGCCAGTAAGGACAATCTCGTTTTGGCTACTAATTCAGCAGGCTACCTCATTGAAACCTACAAAGAGGATGGGTAGAAATCTGGCACTGATGGATATTCTCCTGCTCCTTTGACATGAACGCTAATCCCCTAGAAATTAGCTCTTTTTTTTTCACGTATCGTTCGTTTTCCCGTGGATTTAGGATTGGGAGTTCCTACACTACTCCTTCGCTGTGTTTATACTTCTTTCGGACAGAATTTCGAAAGTGAGAAGTTTGAAATGTGCGAATAACTGTAAATAAATGTAAACTGCCATGATCTATCTCTTATATCGTCCGACGAGAGATCATATCGAGAATCCCTCATGAATTTTTTTGAAGAAATATGATTTTTTTCCATTCATGAGGTAGGGGTTAATCCCTTGAGCACACTTGGGTTTGCATTTTTGTTTGATTCCTTTGGTTATTATACAGCAGCCTTAGCAATCTTTTATGCCTGTATTCTTCTTCATTCCAAGTTTTCCCTTCAACTTGTTCAGAAGTAACTTGTAACAGAAGATCTCCCTATTTTTAGAACTTTTGTGCTTAATTAGAAGATAAATTTAGAATTGAATAGAATTACATAGAATTACAAGATTGTCAACATTTTTATGCCTATTTTGGGCCTAATTTTCCTTCAAGTACATCTTTTCTCTCAGTTTTATCACTCAATTATTTTATCAGTTTGAGTTTAGATTTCCTCTCATTCTCTAATAAGCTTCATTCATTCATTCATTCATTGATTGATTCATTCATTCATTCATTCATTCATTCATTCATCCATTCACTCCGTTCATTCATTCATTCATTCATTCATTCATTCATTCATTCATTCATTCATTCATTCATTCATTCATTTATTCATTTATTCATTCATCCATTCACTCCGTTCATTCATTCATTCATTCATTCATTCATTCATTCATTCATTCATTCATTCATTCATTCATTCATTCATTCATTCTTTCATTCATTCATTCATTCATTCATTCATTCATTCATTCACTCCGTTCATTCATTCATTCATTCATTCATTCATTCATTCATTCATTCATTCATTCATTCATTCATTCATTCATTCATCCATTCACTCCGTTCATTCATTCATTCATTCATTCATTCATTCATTCATTCATTCATTCATTCATTCATTCATTCATTCATTCATTCATTCATTCATTCATTCATTCATTCATTCATTCATTCATTCATCCATTCATTCATTCATTCATCCATTCACTCCGTTCATTCATCCATTCATTCATTCATTCATCCATTCACTCCGTTCATTCATCCATTCATTCATTCATTCATCCATTCACTCCGTTCATTCATTCATTCATTCATTCATTCATCCATTCACTCCGTTCATTCATTCATTCATTCATTCATTCATTCATTCATTCATTCATTCATCCATTCACTCCGTTCATTCATTCATTCATTCATTCATTCATTCATTCATTCATTCATTCATTCATTCATTCATTCATTCATTCATTCATTCATTCATTCATTCATTCATTCATTCATCCATTCACTCCGTTCATTCATTCATTCATTCATTCATTCATTCATTCATTCATTCATTCATTCATTCATTCATTCATTCATTCATTCATTCATTCATTCATTCATTCATTTATTCATTCATCCATTCACTCCGTTCATTCATTCATTCATTCATTCATTCATTCATTCATTCATTCACTCATTCATTTATTCAACTAGCAGAACGTTGACTTCCCATTTCTCCAGATCTCTGGAACTTCCCCTCTCCTAGAAAATGGCGGAAACCTGCATACTCCACTTCATTATCATTATTTTTTACTTTTTTCTTTGAATGATTTCCTAGATGGTAGACGTTCGAGTCGTTTCCTGGGAAAAGTGCTCGGTTACTTCCTTAATCCCTTAATGATTTCCTTATTTATATTCGGAACTAGTTAACTATGTTAATTCTCCGTCCGTGACTTATGCTACAAACTAGAATTTGTTGATATGCCATATCCCACATATTTCGAGACCCTCACTTTATTTTCACTGTTTATTTATTTTGGAGGAAGTGTTAGAGAAAGTGTCTTCTGAGACGGTTAGAATATCCCGGCTAATCCGTTTCAGCTAGAATGCAGCTGCTCCGTTCATGGAGAGCTCGTTTTTCGGGGGCAGGGCAATCCGAGGCATGAGCTGATAATTGGAGTATTCGGCACATTCAGCAGCAAGGGCGCCTCAGCATGTTCCTCCTGGATCCTTTGCGTCATCGTGACGTACACATGCGGCCAAAAAGATATGATCAGCGTCATTTTCGTAAGATAATTTTTTGCTATAACTCACCTCTGGATTGAGCTATCCAGATGAAATTTGGATATTATTATTATTATTATTATTATTATTTATTACGCCGCTTAAGGTAGACGTGAAAAAGACAATGACATGACATGACCTAATCAAGTAACATCGAGTAAAGCATACAGAAATAAACTCGTTGCACTAGTGACACAAAAGCTTTTTGGAGACCCATCGTTTGGAAGAAAAGTACTTCAGAGAGGTGGGAGTAGTTTTATATCGTAAGGTCAGATAATAAGATCCTGCACGGCATGTGAAACTTTCCGGTCTGGCAGTTGTTCTTGGACCTGCATAAGAAATTTTCTCCGAACCACCTCTTGTTTTTGAGGAAAGTATCTTATAAAACTCCATCACATCGATCTTCACCATGCCACTTAGAATTTTATAGACAGTACAAACATCTCTTACCCTTCTTCGTGATTCAAGGGTATGAATTTTACATCGTGAATTCCTTATCTTAGCAACCGGAACGTTTGAGTAATGATACCCTCCACATCTGATCATTATTTTTCTGGTGAAGTTATTTTGAACTTTTTCCAACATACGTATTGAATATGTATTGAAGCTATGTACGGATATGTATTGAAGCTCTTTGGGTGCTTCCTAACAGCGGCTTATCTGGGCAGAAACTCAATTCTTGTAGCTTTACTGAGCCTGAACATCAATTTTCCTGACTTCCTTTGACTTCGTCCAATATCATCACTACCACTTTCTGAGAAAAATGAAGAGGTGATGCAGATCAAGAACGCAGTGGGCTATGATAATTGATGATATTCTTCTGCGCCGTTCAGGTTGGTAGATGGAATTCTTCATTTTAATCGGCCCGACGTTTCGACGGTAACGTCTTCTTCAGAGGCCTGAAAGGGGCAGTGGGCTATTTTTCCCGTCAAATGTCATTGCTGTACTTTCCTTTGCTTCTCAATTGCGAGGACCAAAGTAAGTGGTAGAATTTACCAAAAAAAATCTCTGTTGTTGTACCTAAATGATACTGACTGCGTTACAGTTCCTATTCCAATGTCAGAATAGTTGTCAGTAGTGGATATCATAGAAATATCCTAAGTTAGAACATCGTCTTTTGTACGAGATTACTGAATACTCTTTGTTCACACTTTTTTGGGCTTTTTGGTAATCGCACTTTTTCATGAACAGAGAAGAACTACAGAACACAATTATTACAGCAAATTACTCACTCAAAAGAAGATTAGGAATAACTCCTCTGCGAATCAAAACGAGGCGAAATAAACGAGGAATCATCATGTTGATGAAAGCTGTGAATTCGGACTTGGAACGCGATAGTTCTATTTGAAAGCAGGTTGCGTCAATGTTATCCAGCGCAAAGAAAGAATACTTCGACCCTCATCACATTCTAAGATTTTGTCCGAATAGCACAATCCCAAGTTAAGTTATGATGAAAAGTTACGCCTTCAACATAGCACTGATCATATCTTTTTGGCCGCGACTGTACATAATTCAACTGTCCCTGTGCCGTGTTCATTCCAATTTTTGTGTTTAGGTAGAATTTCAGTCCTCTGTCTGCCTGCATATTCGAGACGTTCTGTGATCATGAATAGTGCTTTGAAATTATTAGCTCAACTAATTTTTTGAAAGGTAGTCTAGTGTTTCCTATGCGCACGTGCCTCGTTTCATTTATCTTATTACATAAGTAATGATGTGAAACACGAAGAGGGTAAGAGCTAGGATTTCAAATTGGCAACAGTAATTCTCGCACTTTCATAGGTCCCCCATTCCACTTTGGAGGAAATTTTCGTACATTCAAAATCTTCTCGTTCTTAGTAATTTTTTGTGGTTAATCACTATTGAGCTATTCATTAGTGGTCCCACGGTGGCCGTCTCTGCTAAAATTATGGGGGGAGGTATATCAGTTACACTGCTGAGGAGGGGGACAAGAACGGCTGTGAGATTGCTTCTTTCTTGAACATTCAAATACTTGAGCCGATCCCTAATTTTATAACCAAGTATCTAAATCGTGAGATCCCCAGGTTAACGGTTCAAGAATTAATGGAGGGCAACCTTAGTCTGTCCGAAACTGAAATTTTACTTAATCTAACAATTTAAATATTTAAAATTTCTACGAATTTCAGCCAAAAACCAGCCATGCAGAATCATTGTAATTAGGAGAAAAGGCATTGATCCAATACTGCGCTAAGTCCACTTCTCACATCTTACTAATACTTGATCATAGCTATCGATCGGTGCTGCCGCGCCGCTCACACATGTGCGTAGCGTACTGCCGAGCCAACGCCTTTGTTATCCAATGTCCATGAATTTTGCCTCATAGTTGGGGATGATGCTCTACAAAGGTCGCTGTAGAAAATTCTCACAACGAAACCAATCAGTGTTTCATCCTTCCAGACTCCACTAGCACCAATTTGCCGACCTCGCATGGATGCATGGCTTGGTTGACCCAGGGCGAGGTCGGACCATTCACCGTGTGCGCCGCAATACACCTCTTGCCACTGCGCTACACCCCCCCCCCTCAGCAAATATTCGGAAATCCAGATAGTGAATAGTGCCAGAAGCTTCATGAGCATTCCTCAAGCACAGCGTCGAATGGACTTCCTCTCAAGTGTGGTCTTTGGCGTTCCGGTCCCCTTCGCGAAAAATCTACCGATTCCGTAGCATCTGATGATGTTTACCACAAATTTTTGACTAGCGATGTAGCATGCATGTTAGGAATGGAATATGGCGTGTACATATTGTCCTACAAGGATTAACGATATCGTTGTCATGTGACTCCATCTCTGTTGTAAGCGACACATATGCGTTTTGCAATAGGAGAGGGGGGGGGGTGGATTGTGCCAGTTCGCTCATATTGTTGTGCTCATGGTAATTTCTTATTACTATTTTAGTTCAAGCTTCAGCGAAGATCATCAACATGTGAACATTGAACGTAAGTATCTTCGATTTCAAATCGCTGACATCAGCGCTAATCAGTGCCATGTGGGTGGTGAAAGCGGTTTTATAGGTGGTCTTATTGTTAGTTTCTTTTTCAAAATAACCTCTGCAGATAGCAGAATTCACAGTGGCGCTGTCGTTGCGTCCATTTTCATCCAACTGCTCCTATACATGTACATATGTATGTGGATTTTGATAGACTTCCTTTGATGCAATCGAAGCTTGAACAAAATTTTCCGAACGTATATATCCCGGGAACTAAATTTGAAAATTTGGATTATACTAAAACCAGTCCAGTAGTGAGAGTTGAGAACACTGAAGTTTGGTTTTTCATACCATCAGCTCTCGATGCCATCCAGACTAGAGATATAAGTCCATTTACTGCTTTGTACTCCCTTCTTTTCCTTAAGTAGTAGGTACAACTCTTCTACTCGATCCCATCGTTACCCAGGTGATTTCTACTTGACAAAAGAGTCATCCAGACTCCGCTATGCTTCGCTGTTCAAAGCACTCCAGCAAAACAGATTTGCTTAATGTGTCAAGGAGTATTCCGGATTATCCACAGCCAATAGCTTCGGTCGGAGATCTCTGTCTGCCGCTGCATGTGAGCTGACCTCCAGACCTTCATAGAATTGCGCTTTCAAAGCTTCCGTGTACTAATTTGAATGGCGGCAGTGTCAGACAGCATTAAATGCCTTCCGAGAATATTTGTGCTTTGACGGCGTATCTATGCTTGTTTTGCACCTCTCGCAGATCTGCGTATTTGGCAGATTTCGCAGAAAATCGTCACTCGGCAACTCAGAGCGTGAGCTGTTTTGCTGGTCTAGACAGACATCGTGCATGTAAAACACTCTTGAAGCTGAAGCTGCACTTGCGTATATTATTTTTAAGAATTCTCATAAATAGGCAGAAGTCGTCTGCGGACGCTTAGCACGCCTGCGCTCAGATTGTCAGACCTTTTTGCATTTTCATTTCATAAAAACCTGTCAGATTTGATACCCAAAGCCTTCATAGCATCTCCTCGATAAAGTGAAATCGAAGCTGATTTTCCCTCCTAGGAGGATATAGGAAATATCAGTGTTCCGTGCATTATCCGAGTGCTATCTTACGCGCGCAGATACCAAATATTGGGTAACCGCCATACCCATAAATAATAGGTTAGAGCTTCCTCTCTCCGCCACTCCTATCACCACGTTCGCACGCTTTGCTTGCATCCGCTCTACTCCTTAATTTCAAAAGTATTTTTGGTCGTTTTCATTATCGATATCCTACCAGTGATGAGATTTTGAAATCACGCAGTGCTAGCTTTTAGCGGAATCTTACTCTATATAAAGCGCAGACCCCCCCCCCATCGCCACGCGAGGGATGACAGGTCACGCTGTCATTGATCCACCCGCCTCGCCCCACCTCTTTTGCCCGCCGCCACGGGCTCAATTGCGAAAATTGACACGCCCAATGACACGCCCATGTATATGTATGTGTACAACATGGAAATCTTCAATTAGGACATCTAATTTGCAACGAAAACGGAATATCTTGGATCTTTAAAGCAGAATGGGAGAACCACTGATGAAGCGAGTGTGATTTCGCAATCAGAGCCGTGAATCATCCAAATACAGCAGAGTTGTACGGAAATTTTCGCTGCACTCCTTCTAAAGCATTAAGTAGTAATGGCAATTAGAAATTAACGGTCAGGGGAACAAATAATGGCCTCCAATATTGTGCTTACAAAATAGGAATAGAACGTTAGCGCAGTTTATTCCTGTTAAAAGCTAATTGTGCCCGAACCATAACAATTTCGACTTTCAGCGCTATCCCAAATGAAAACGACTTGACCACGTGAGGACCTGTGTTGCTACTCATACAAGGGACCATGTAAAAGCTCTTTATATTGAACATAATAAGAGTTAACCTCCAAACCGTTTAGGAGCTACGCAGCTTCGCAGAAAATCACTGTCATCCGCGAAGCTGCGCTTCGTGTGGATGACAGTGATTTTCTTGAGTTTACCTAGCCCGGAGGTAACGTGGCACACGGGTCCGAGTCAGAGCGCCGCGAAGCGGCGCTCTGGCTCGGGGTAGTTTTTTTTTTCAGAGTTTACCTAGCCCGGAGGTAACGTGGCACACGGGTCCGAGTCAGAGCGCCGCGAAGCGGCGCTCTGGCTCGGGGTAGTTTTTTTCAGAGTTTACCTAGCCCGGAGGTAACGTGGCACACGGGTCCGAGTCAGAGCGCCGCGAAGCGGCGCTCTGGCTCGGGGTAGTTTTTTTTCAGAGTTTACCTAGCCCGGAGGTAACGTGGCACACGGGTCCGAGTCAGAGCGCCGCGAAGCGGCGCTCTGGCTCGGGGTAGTTTTTTTTCAGAGTTTACCTAGCCCGGAGGTAACGTGGCACACGGGTCCGAGTCAGAGCGCCGCGAAGCGGCGCTCTGGCTCGGGGTAGTTTTTTTTCAGAGTTTACCTAGCCCGGAGGTAACGTGGCACACGGGTCCGAGTCAGAGCGCCGCGAAGCGGCGCTCTGGCTCGGGGTAGTTTTTTTTCAGAGTTTACCTAGCCCGGAGGTAACGTGGCACACGGGTCCGAGTCAGAGCGCCGCGAAGCGGCGCTCTGGCTCGGGGTAGTTTTTTTTTTCAGAGTTTACCTAGCCCGGAGGTAACGTGGCACACGGGTCCGAGTCAGAGCGCCGCGAAGCGGCGCTCTGGCTCGGGGTAGTTTTTTTTTTCAGAGTTTACCTAGGCCGGAGGTAACGTGGCACACGGGTCCGAGTCAGAGCGCCGCGAAGCGGCGCTCTGGCTCGGGGTAGTTTTTTTTTTCAGAGTTTACCTAGGCCGGAGGTAACGTGGCACACGGGTCCGAGTCAGAGCGCCGCGAAGCGGCGCTCTGGCTCGGTAACATTATATTTGGAAACTGTGGTGATATTGAGAAACTGAATTATGAAAGTGTGAGTAGCGCAAGTACGTTAAATATGCATCAAAGGAGTGCAATTAGTACTAAAAGTACGCCAATTAATTGAGTAACATTACCACTCATCTACCAGCCATGTAAACATTATTAAAAAAGGACTCGTCTTTATGAATATGTGCATACTATGCAATGACCTAGTTGGCGATGTCTAGCCCTTTTCTGCGTATTTCATGCTAGATCCTGAAATTGTGGTATTCTCTGCGCTTTTGAGGTAGACATAATTGATGATTGATGCTCACGGATTGGTGGATAACCAAGAACAAGAGTGGTATGCATGATAAATCTATTGGACTGCAACAGCCTCAGTTGGAGAGGAAATTTCAATGAAACGAAAAGGAGAGGAAAAGGAAAAGGATAAAGAAAAAGGAGGAAAAAGTCTGAATATTATTTAGAAGGATGTTAAATTGGAAGCTAGAATTAAATTCCTTATTAGGTGGGAGAAGACGTACGTATTCTCAGCGGATTTTTCGAAGGGAACGAAGGAAAGACGAAGGTCAAACTACATATTTAAGTTGTTAAATTATGGTATAATTATTCAATGAATTCAAATATGAATGAGCGAGTCATTTTCTACGCCAGTGCTAGGCTACATACTCTTTCCCCCTTCAGTGCTGCACTGCTTTTCGCACCTTTACTATTTAGAAATTGCAACGAATATTTACCTGATATCTTAATCCGCTAGGATGGATCATGAGTCGCTGCGCAATGACCAGAGATATCGTAACAAGAATTTTTTTTGACCAGAACGCGTCGAGAATGGGTAAGGGATAAACTGAAAGCTGCCTTTGCTTTTTTTTTGGCAAATCGACTTGTTCCCACACCAAATCTGAGTCTACAGTAATGACAAATTTATCATAGGTTACTACCAAACATATAAAAAGACTGTAGAACTTTTTCACTTCGGTACAAAAATTGCTAATAGAGACTGATAGGAAAGTATCACACAAAGTCCTAGAAAGATGCATTAGGCGTCCCTTCCATCTAGGATCAGCGTATGCTGCAAGGATTTTCGGCACCATTTTCATATTTAGGGACCCAAAAACGTGGAAAAAATTTCTGGCTGAAACTTGGTACAGGGGGGTTATTTGAGGTGCTGAATACGAATCTCGTATCTGTTTTGTACAGTAACCCCATTTTTTGCAGGGTTACGCCAGTATACTGCAGATGTGGTACCTCACGAAATCCTCTCAGAATTTGCGAAGTGGGATCGATTGCTGATCACGATTATCAGTGTTATTTTGCATGCCACCTTAATTTTCTCCCTGGAAATATCATTTCTCTGAACTTCCTGCTGTTTGCCCACCATATACCCACAAAAAATGAGGATACGGTGCAAAATAAATACGATATTCGAGATGTGGCGCGTTATACCTGGAAAGGGGTGCGGCCAACTTCTACGATTGATCAGTTCAACAAATAGGCCAATAATAGGGCCCGTCAGCGCCGCCCACTGCAGGTATAACGCTCCCTGATATTCGTGATCAGCACGCACATACCCCCCCCCCCCCCCCCAGACAAAATTTGCGAGGATTCTGTGGGGTACAGTATCTACAGTATACCATACAAAGATGAGGTACGAAACAAATACGATATTTGTGTTCAGGGCTTACAATACCCCCCCCCCCCCCTCCCCTATACCTTCTTTCAGCTAATAAATTTTTTCGAAGTTTTTGGGTCCGTGAAAGTGAAATAGTGCCGGATTTTCAGTGGATATTCCCTGTTCTCTTGCTTCCAGGCCTTTGTTACCAACCAGTATCCATATGCCACAGATTTCGCTTTTTTGAAAGACACGTATTGGTCAGCCAAAGCGTGACGACGCTGTACTTATTTCCCATGTTGTAGATAAATTCATCAGAACTTTTTTTTATCAAACTGAAGTCTGATTTAATCCTCGATTTAATCCTTCCCGGAACAGCAATAAAATCCCAAACATTTTCCAATTTCCCAGTTGCATTTTGAATCTCTCTCTCTGGAGAGCCTTAGGATTTATCCCTGTTCGTGAGGCCTGAAAAACCGAGTGAACATTGAGACATTTTTGCTCCCAGGAAGCAAGAGAGATCCATGATCCAATATCTAGTGGTGTAGATTATCCAGCAGCGTTCATAAATCTAAACGCTACGATGACTTTCCGCATTACACTGTGCAAACGACGCCGAAATCAGTCTTTCTGATGCTTTCTGTCTCTGAGGAGTCTCGGTATAGAAAATCCTTTATTGCTCAGTTGGGTAATTGAAACATTCTATCAACAACGGCTTATACGATGCCAGGCAGCTGATTATCTTCCTTCCCGATACTTTTTGCGTTATGTGCTACTTATCTGCTTACCAGTTAGATTATCTAGTCTTCAACAGCACTCAGCCACAGTATTCGTTCTGTTTGTCTAAGCAACACAGAATTTGATAAGCTTTACATCTCAGCTGCCAAGCTCTTCTAGTTCTCCAGGTTTTCGCGTTTCCTATGCGGTGCAGCAAATTCGACATGTGTACCTAGACTTCTACGCAAAAACGTAGCCTCTTTTGTGAGAAAACTGCTCTCTATTACAAATTTCTGCAATTTATGGATCCTAGAAGTTTCTATTAGTTTTCTGTTCTCTGACACGCCTGTTTACGAGTTCAAAACCCGGAGAGAACCACAGCCTGTGCAGCGGTTCTCGAGGTAGCCAAAGTGCAACCCGCATCAGTCTTATTTGGTGTTTCTCATTTAAAAACTTGCTAGGTGCCATGGTGGGATAGCTGAAAAAGTCGTTTTGCAGACGATTGCGTTGCCTCAGTTTGGGTTGGCACCCGCTCTGGTGTCCGCTGTACATTCTTATAAAATTCATGATTTTAGCGAGGTAGTCCATGAAATCGACCACTGATATTAATGCTGTGGTTTATGAATTCTGGCTGAGTTCGTAAAACCAATGGGTATGATTTAGAATCTGTAAAATTGAACGTTGTAATTATGATTATGAATTATGATTATTTACACTCTTGAACTTTTTTTAAAATCAGTTATATGTATACATGTTATAGTTCAGATCACGGCATCGCTATCATTTTATGCCCACGCTGTTATATTCTCGAATTTCCTTTCGTTTCTGCCTCCATCACTACCACTTTCGTACCCAGACCATTAAATGAGATTGAATTTATCTCTTGTTTTCCATGAGGTGTCATGATGAAGAAAATACCCCAGTGGAGATGCCAGAGCCATCAGAATGTCACATTTTCAAACTTCTGCTAATAACTAGCCGTATTCCGAGTTTCACCTGTCACGCATTACCCAGCAGCACATGATTTGACCAGTCCTGTAAACAAATAAATGATTTTATTCCATGGATCAGCCGAATGGGTTCATGCATGACCCGGCAAATATTGTTTTATAGGTAAAAGCGCAGTACCTGAAACACCAAACCGTTTCCTGCACACTACCCACAAGGCCATGACTTACCCAGGGTAAGATCGTGCAGTAATATGGCTTAAGTTGATCGTTTTTTTCTTAATGGATTCTTCATGTGTTTGTATATTGGAACAACAAAGAATTTTTGCTGAAGAATTGGGCTTTTCCAGAACTTCTCCATAGTACAGTGCTACTCCAAATCTTTGCAAAAAGGACGCACGCGACGCACTGATCTGTTGCAAAGCGTCTTTCTTCCGTAATTTTTTTTAAAGGATACCTAAAATTTTCCGAATGGGTGGATTCTCTATATTACAATGAATCGACAATTCTTCAATATTGTTCTCTATGCCGCTCAAAAACATCACTGCAAATTTAGGCACCTCTCTTTGTACCTAACCGCCTGAATCCAGAATGATCAAAACGTTACATTTTTAGATGGTATTTCCTGCAGTATAAAAAGATCGATGTGGAATTATTATCCAGATTTTCCGTGAAATGCACAGTTTGGTTTTTCGAGAAAATTAGAATTTGATTCCCTTCTAAGAATGTTATGAACGAGCGACGCTTTGCGACGGTCTAACGCGCCGCGTGCGTCCTCTTTACGAGGATGAGGAGCACTAGTGTATATAGCCATTTTCAAAAAAGGGATAATGCAGCTAGTCTTAGTGAAAAAACCTCCGATTGTTTTATTCCAAAAATCCAGATGGACTAATAGAATGACAGCAACAGAACATCAAAAGCTGTCTGGTCGCCAGTTTGCAGTAATCCTACTCATATGAAGGACGACCACTTCTTCAAGAATAAAGTACCAGTAAATGGAATCATTATATAACTATGAAATATTTGTTTGTATCTAACGAATGGTAGTAGCTTATTTTACATCAATTTGGCTGTTATATCTCCTCCAAGCATAGTATCAAAAACCGTCTTGATATTGCTGTTACAGAGACACTCTTCTAGAACTTGCCTTGCAAGACTGGAATTAGCAAGCTTGTACTAATACGATGCTAGCCTACATATCTTTGCCAAGACTTCAACAAGTGTTTGGTGCTTGTTTGTTTATTAAATCCAACGTTCATCTACAAATTTAAGCCATTCATCGGTCACAATGTTTCTTTTAGGAGAGGCTTTTCGGCGATGGCTGCCCCTCAAGCCTCTCTCTGGAACTCGTGCGTACTTTTGCTTTTGTTTCGTGAGAGGGTGTTGATCCATCCGTGTGTATTTCCGCCCTGCTACGTTCGCCCTCATAACTCTTGATGAAAGACTTGTTTTCAGATCTGCTGGAGGCGTGATGAAGTGCTTTTCACTCAGAAACCCCGATGAGCAGCTGATGCTCTTCCTCTCATCGCATCTGCTGCTGAACGCTCCGTGGTGACTCTTCGCCTTTTGGCCTTTCCGGTCATTATCTTTGCAGAATTTCATTATGAGTTTGCAGGAACGATGCTAGTTATAATGCGGAAGAATTGCTGGACCTAAATTATTTTCTTTTCCGTTGGAAGTGGTCGGTCTTTGGGTGGGGGCTCCACTCCCCCACATGTTGGTTGAAAAGTCCATTCTCCATACGAATGTCTTGTTTAATGCATAGAATGAACAAGAGGCCACAGTCGTGTCTTCCGGGCTGTTTTCTGTGAAAAGCGCCGTAACGCACTTATCAAAAGAACCCCATAGTCCTTGGA
Source organism: Ancylostoma caninum (assembly GCA_037903475.1). Lineage (NCBI taxonomy): Eukaryota > Metazoa > Nematoda > Chromadorea > Rhabditida > Ancylostomatidae > Ancylostoma > Ancylostoma caninum. Next base: position 155,862 of record JBAJFG010000423.1, read on the forward strand.
TTGTACCCCTTCTGCTGTTTGAGGACATCCTGACGAGAACGATTAACTGAGACGCGAAAACAAACGTGGAAAATAATTTAATATTCAATTTCCTTAGACTCACCTCGCGAACTTTCCGACTGTGTCCGTAGAAACGTGACTTCCTTTAGAGCTCATCGCATTTTTCGCTGCATCCTGTCGCTATGCTTCATCCCCCCCTCCAGTCTCACCGGGTGATGGGATAATGCGTTCTATTGGTGAAACTACGAGTTCGTTAGGAATAATATAGACGAGCGATAGAATTTCCTAATTGCGTAAGACTGATGTGGAAGCATAGTGGCTGAAATGGGCGGAGCAGGCGAGCTTTGCCATTGGTGAGTTGAATGTACTAACCAGTTGTGATATTTAACCGCACAGCCCGTTTTAGGTATAGAACTGGACCCTCGGGTAAGAACCAGGCAGAACGTGGATTTTTATTTCGAGAGAAATCTTCGAAATCTGAAGAAAATCTTGAAATTTTTTGATATTTCCTCAATTTTGATAGGCTGGTATTCCTGAAATTTCAAATTTATCCTTTCTCTTTCTTTAAAAAAATCTAATTCAAGGAAAAAAGAGGAAAAAGAGAAAGAGGACGAAAGAAAGCAGAAAAAAAACAAAAAAGTTCTTGGCCACCTACTTTTCGTAATGCTGTTCTGGTGGATATCAGCCTGATTACACTGTTTGACATAATTGAAACAGATACCCTTTTTTGGCTAGAGGTTTTTGTTTTCCCTGTTCCATTATTTTTGTTATTCAATCTTGTTATTCACTGAAGGTTCATACACTTTGTATAGAACATCTCTGCCATTAAGGAAAGCTTCAGCAGCCATTGAGGGGAGGATGGCAGGAACCAGAGGGAGGTCCACTTCAGCATTGCACTGGACGTATTAGGCTGGCTGTACGGGCAGTATTACTGCTGCACATGTATCTGAGTAGGAGTTAATGCAGCATAATTATGAGGGTTGAATGTGTGGTAACGTGATTGAGTACTAAAATAACTCTCGAGGGCATAAATTATTCAGGGCTACTAAAGTAATCATGGTGCAGTAGTGTTGCGAATATAAAATTAGCATATACGCATAGCTAGTGTACTTGTGCTCGTTCACGTCGCGGTTACTTGCACCTATTTTTCACTTTCTTTTGGGGATAGATGTTGTAAAAAAATATAAAAAAGACTTCTTTTATTCAAAACTAGAGTGACATTCTTCAATTCCAATGTTGAGAAGGAATCCAGAAATATGACAAGATTAAGTTTCATTCAGAGGGGAATTACGGGTGTCGAGTGTCATGTCTGAAAGGGGAAGCGCGGTCCAGCTTTGCGATTGGTCCATTCGTCCAACTGGTCAATCACAAAGCTCGACTTCGCCGCCCCCTCCCCAGGTATTAGGTTGAGGAGAAAGTAATGGAAGAAGTTTTTCAAAACTTTCGTATTTCTCATTGCTAATGATTCGATCAGGCATGGCCTGCTGACATAGTAGGAGATTGCCCAAAGTATTACCCTGTGGCTATTGAGGGACTAGGGAGTGCTTGCTGTTGCAGCTAAGCCTTCGGGTCCGAAAGGGTGTTTTTGCCCCAACCTCTATTATGAGCTGCTCTGCAACAGCTTGGCAAGCATTGGGGTCAATAACAGCAGCAGTGCAATCAAGGAGAGAGTGGCTAAGTATTCCACAGGACGCAACCGCTCCACTTGCTTTAAATCAGGAGTTATGGGTCTTAATTAGGAGCCACGCCTCGGACGGACTAACATCGAAACATGGAGTGATTACTGTGAATAGAGTCGCTCCCACAAGGCAAGACAGACACGGCCACTATATGGATAGGTCAGCTCTGGAACGGAAGGGAACCGTTGAAGAAAAACGACAGAAACGAAAAGCCCTGCTCCACACCACTCTATTTACGTACACCCCAATTTTCTGATTTTTTCCCGTCCCAATCTAGTGCGACTGTCCTGCACCCAGGTAGCTTACTATTCCTACCCCCCTGCCTTGTCACTCTCTGATCACAATCTCGCCCCCCCCCCCTCAGTTACTTCTTGGGTGGGAAAGAACCCATTGATTTTGACCATTTTTGAGTAGAAGTCTTTTACTATGACCATCCGCAGCCTGCGCAATTCTGAGAAGAGAGAGTCGGCGTTCTACCCATGCGTCGAAGTAATGTTGTAGACTTGTAAGGTGTGTACTCACTTCACTGGGAAAACCTCCCTCAAAAGTTAGAGCTGATAATCTGACTCCGATGCCGTTTCTTCCATTACTTTCTCTCCAACCTAATATAATGCTTCACACCCTGAAATTACAGTGCAGCGACGGTTTTTAAACGACTAATCAGGAGCCGCATGCGTCATTGGGCAGGGCAAAAGTGTCAACACACACAATTTTAAATATCGTTATCACTGGGCGTAAACACGTTCATCCTGGCTAGTCTCAATGATGCATCCAGCCTCTACCGATGACAGATTAATCCGTTCCTACCCGTTTTTTTTTTGCAAGAATTACGGACGATTTTGTATTGCTGTGAAAACACGGGATAAGGAGCGATTCTTCAGTGTTCATTTGGCAATTTGAGAATAATGGAAGCACCCACACTAAGAGTTCTACTCCAGTGTTTCGTGGATTTTTAGTGATTTTTTTCTTCATTTTGTGAAATTTCATGGATTCTGGCGCAGAAAATTCCCCAAACTGTAATTTTTTTGAGAGCTGGAAGCAAGTCTAAGATCAAATAGAGTGAGAGACCGAAACGGATGGATTTGTGACTAGGAAACTGGAAGGGTTAAATCGAAGGGTTCCTGTGACCATTCCCAACTTTAAAAGGGTATATGGACCTGAAGGTGCACGTTGGGGTGATATCTGGCGCAAGGAGTTCAACCAGTCGTAATAACTCACCCACTCATCTCACTCCTAGCCTCCTTATAGTGTGCTCTCACGGTCATTTCTTTGAAAAGTGCACATCTTTTTGCATGAAAAATTGTTCAAAGATTCTAAAAGAACCCTAACAGCCATAATTAGTGTGAGAATTGCCCTTGAGTGTTTCGCTACTTTTCGCTTTCCACGATTCTCACGCAACCTGAACACCCCGTTCCGTGATAACCCGTAGGGCGCAAGTACTACTTCCAGTTCACAGATCTGACACGCAATAAACGTTCGCTTAGGGTAACTTCCGGCCGTTTCTTAGATTAAAAATTTGCCCGTCACCTAACAAGGAAGTAGAGCAGCCCCAGCAGTCATCGGCACTTTTCACTTTTATGATTTTCACTTTTTTCCCGTTAACTGTTCCAGCCTCGCGTATGAAAGCTGAAAAGTATCGCGGCAGCAAAGTTTTCCCAGACTACAAGTGATCGGCATCGCTTCAAGAGAAAACAAAGAGAAAACACCAGTCTGTCTATCTGCAGCAGCTCAAAACAGCCTAGGAACACATCAGATTTTACCACGTGAAAATGTCTCTTCGTGGCAGGTGTGCAATTGTTCGAAAGGGTTTGTTTAGCGTCTGAAATGGAGAGCGTTGATTTCCGTCTTGATGTATGGCCGCAACTACATATCAGCCGTAAGCAAAGCAGATGTAATACGTACATGCAAACTGGATTTGTCGTGAAGGATTCAGAATTCGTAGATCAATGGTTATATCTGGCCACATTCTGCAATGCGGAGAGTCTAACGGTTTCTTGCGAAAACTTGCAATTATACCCTGTGTTTCTGATCTAAATTTTCATTTGTAGTATGTTTTCCTCTCTGTATACTCTACTCATCAAGCCTGGGTGTATTTGCAGAGCTTTGCACTATATTTCAACGACCAAGACTTGTCCCTGGACCAACGGCCCGGAGGTTGGCGTAGTTCCGAACGGCACATGTGCCAGCCACAGCACACTTCTAACACTGATCCGACCCCATTTGAGTGGGCATGACCGAAAAATTCGTAGAACTCTCACAGGAGAAGTGTAATGGATGATTTCGCGCTCTTTTTGGAAGGAGAAGTGACAGCAATGTTGGTCGATGTTAGGGCGTGATTACCCTCTGGCGCCAGAAAGGCACATGTTCTACCACAGAAATCGTTGAATCGCTGCTCGTTTGGGTCGCCACCAGTGCGATTCCAAGAAAATGCACAGAAGACCATGTACATAGAACAGGATATTTGTCGTTGACAAGCACCCTCATTTCAATCGTTCGTGTTGAAATTCTCAACAAAGGTCCAAAATGCCCGTAGCAGCCTCCCGCCGAAGCTTTAGATTGTTGGTCTGGAATGGCGCACATCCACATCATTTTAAAGTCTTAACCATTGTGCTCGTTCTGTTTAGGTTTTCCAAGAGCTAAAGCCAAGCTGTCTCGTCTTTCGTACTCACCTTCAGTACCCTCACTACCCTTTCGATTCCACAAATTTACATGGGGTGCAATCTAAACATTTTATCTGCGACATATCACTCGTTTTGGAAACATTACCCTTCGTGACCGGGTGGGCAGGCGAAATACTGTTTAGCATAACATTGCCTTATGCCAGCGCCAAGTCCACAGTAACTGCTTTTCGATGTTATCATTTATTTCATTATTTATCTCTCTCAGTTATCATAATGTTCTATTTATACCTTATGTGGCCTTGTATCTGCGTTTCTATACTCGTCCCCGCTCCCTATCTATAGTGATAGCCCATCACTACTCGACGCGGTGTACGCATGTATGGTTTTTTTGCTTCTTAATTCATAAAACAGTGCCAAGGCTTTCAGATGTCATCAAAGTGCATTTCCACGAAAACCCACTAAAATTGAATTTTTGACGAATTTCTGGGAAGACTGATGGATGAGGCTATTCCAATATGCTTTTTTGCTTTTTTGCTTTTTTAGCTCCTCGAGTCCCTTAAAAAATGGATTTCATTAACACTTTTTGCTTCTTTGCTTTTTCACCTCCTTGGATCCCTTTAGAAAGTTAATTAAATGTTCTTTGACCGCTTAGTATTTAACGTGTTTGTTTGTCTATCGAAATTTTGGACTTCTTCTTGCCTTTATTTGTTTGAAATTTCCAATTTTTTCTCTTATTTTTTGATATCTGTGTGTGATCAATTCATACTACGAGAGATTCATCTCACCTGCATACGAAGCTGAACGATGACCAGCTTCACTAGAAATCTTTCTTTTTCATGCATTTCAGAGTAATACTGATAGAAAACGCTGGTGTAGGTCTTCACAATATCATTTTCCGTAGCTGAATAGAAAAAAGGCTAGCTGGTGAAGAAAAAACGTTTTCCTTACGAATGCAACTAAATGTTGGAAGTAAAATGATGAGGTTTCTTGTCCTTGTCATGCACTCACTCGCTCATTCATTCATTCATTCATTCATTCATTCATTCATTCATTCATTCATTCATTCATTCATTCATTCATTCGCTCATTCATCCAGGGCTCCGTTCTCGTGATCCTCCTCTCTGGGTTGAGGTGATTTCCTCATAATGGCCGTATCCTGTTGTCGGTTGCGTCATCTGTACTACGGGATTGATGTAATTTGCATGTGTTTTTTCCGCTTCCTAATCCCTACCTTGATCTTTGGCACAGTCAGAGCTTGAACGATCGCTGGATGAAACTCTAGAACTGACGGGAGGTGAATACATCGTCGTTTTCAAGTTCTGTGGAAAATTTTCAAGGGATCATTTCGTTAAACTTTTTCTTGAGAAAAATTTTCTTTTTATCTTGCAATGAAGCCACATTTGGTCGCGAAATCCTTCCTGGGGGCCCATTCAATTCCTGTTCAAAGCTCGATCTTGTTTTTACAGCTGAGCAACGCTCCTACCTCACTCTTTTTCCTTTCTTTGTTCTTTCTCATATGTGTCATACGCTCATCTTGAACTCTACCGATGGAAAGGTCTTGTATTAGACCCAGGACGTCGAGAAAACCACATTTCCGGTCTAGTTCTAACCCTAATAGCGCTTTTGTAAGAATCAGTAGGGATTCTGTTGCATACAACTTTACCCTGTGAGACTTCCAAGAGCTACAGCTACAGCTACTGTACCGTTCTTTTTATTTGCTGGTTGTGAGCACTGTCATTTACTTCGTTTGCAAATCGCTTACGTCTCGACATCTGCATGACGTCGCTCTCATAAGCTCTTGCAGGGCTTCTGAATGTGTGACATTTCTTCGCGTTTCCGTGTTAAAGCTCCATTCATTGTCGTTTTTACGGAAAAATTCGCACAATTATCCTAACGTTGTGGCCATATCTCTTCGAAAATTGTCGCGAAATCTATCGCCGTCTCACGCAATAATGTGCGGAAACACACGTTAAGGTGTAAGTTATGGGGCCGCAGAGCTGCAACGTCTCTGCAAGGATGCGAGTAAGAAAGCTTGAGTTTGATTCTTAACTCTCAATAATTCTTGACTTTTAGCTTGAGTTTTGATTTGAAAGCTGGAGTTTCAGTAGGTCAGTTATTCAATTATTCACATAATCTGCTATGAAGGCAGGTGAGCAGCGAATGAGCAAATTAAGTGACTGATGTAGTCATAATACGCTTATTTCCGTGTAGCACTTAGTTTGGGAAATGAATCAGCAATTGTCCTGGTATACGGAAATCATATCACTCTCCTGAAAGAGTGGAAATGGAGCTCTCAAATGGTCTATACCCCGGCGTTTTCTGCGGGATTTTATTTCCTTGCATTGTTTGCCAAGGCCCAACTGTTTTGCAGTTTGACTATAATATTCATGGAAAACCAGCACCGTATTCTTATTCCTCACAGGGTTCGAGAATTTTTCAAAAGAAAAGACATGGCAAAGCGTTGAAATTTCTTCATTATCCTGATTTGAAGTGTGAGAGAAGTTCATGAGCGGAGCAATCCGGGTTTCTGATCGTTTTTTTCTTTTTTGAAGAGCTTGCATGTTTCCTGGAAGCGTCCTCACAAATCCACTCTAAGTATGTTTATTTATTTATCTTAATGCACAATTATAGCAGTATACAATCGATAGTTGAGTAAATGCCATGTCTTTTCAGCAATTTGGCAAAGATGTATGAAGCAAGAGTATAAGAGTGGGTGTAGAAGATCTTCCGCTCGTGAAAAGCCTCCTTGTAATAACATAGATTTAGGATTTCCCATAGAAATGGATTTCCCTTTTTTTGGAATGTGCTTCATTCGGTTCATTCCTAGTGCTTTTTGCATCCGGGAATGGCCGCCCGCCATCCTGCGCTGCCACAGGCTATGTCACCATGAGGTCATCTTCTCGCATAGTTTGGATTTACGATAAGGGTTAGGTCTTCAGGAAATGGCTCAGTGCCTTCCTCGAAACCAACCCTTTTCTTTTGCTTCTTCAGCGACATCAATTTTTACTAGCATTATTTTCTAGATAATTGCCATACCCTTTTGTTCTTCCAAATCCCTTTTGAACACTCTCGCTCTGGTTTTCAGGGAACTTTCCAATTTACTTCTGTTTGCCACTTTTTTCTTCTCACCTCATCAACGGAAAGGACAATTTTTATTCAAATTCTCATCCTTTCTTTCCCTCATTTTCCAAGGGTGCTGCAGCCTCAGTTTAAAAGTTCTGCAAGAAGCCATTCTTTAATGCTGAAACGTGGGAAAGAATGAGAGGTATATCGCCTTTTTCCTCTCACCAAGAGATGTAAGAGTGTGAGGAAGGTTGAATTTGAAAGATTTTCGAGAGGATTTGCTTCTTTCTCTTTTTGGCTAATCATTCCCTGTATAATAAATGTCTTCTGTCACTTATCCGTCATATAGTCACTGATCCACGATTTAGCACGAATCTCCTTTTCGTGGATGCCCATATTATCCGGGTCTGTGGTCCCAGCGAACTCTGCGGGGACATTAATTGAATTTCGGTATTCGAAGAACGAAATCATCCATTTTCCATCCATGACTTCCGGTGCTAGAGAGCCTTGTGAGCGGCTAACTTTAATTAAACAGAGCCCGCATCGGAACTCGTTCCAGACGACTTATCAATCTCATGATTCCTGGATTTCGTGGGAGAAACTTGCAACGTATTTCACCCAGGAAATGTCTACTGTTTTGATAACTTCTTGTAAGAACTTCCTTCATATTTGGAGCCAGATGGGGTTTTGATCGTGGTGTGGGAAAAATATCGCATCACATCAATTTCGCCGGCAACACATTTATGGGGCCATAGATGTTTTCGCCTACCATAGTGAGAAGAAGGTGGAGGAACGGTGGGGGGGGGGTTATTTAAGGAGTAAGGATTTCAGGAGTAAGGACTTCACGACCATTATATTCCTCTTCTCCAGGATCCTTACAGAATGAAATGTCTGATTTTCTTTTAGGTTTTTCTAAACCACCACGTCATTGGCGATTTTGAAAATTCATTTTTCTATCGCTGATGGTCCCTGTTCCTCTTCTTTTTGTTTGTCTGTTTTTATTGATCTTCTCTCTTTCCTTTCCTGAAGGTTCCTGAACCAAATACAGAGTTCCATGCTGCTGTACAGGGATGTGCATATTTTTTGGCAATATTTCATTAAGAATTAATGGTTTTACTGCACTTAGTTGGTATTTTAGAGCCATGTAACGACTACTAGTATGGTCGTCCATCCTGTCCACATTTTTCGCATTTTTCGACTCTGCTGGTTAAGCGTCTCAACTATATAAATCACAAAACTTTACCAGGTTCATAGATCCTTCATGCCTCGGCAAATCGAATGATTATTTGAATCGAATCGAAATGCGTGAAAAACCCTAATTTTCAGTGGCATTTTCTGCAGTGCAAAAAACTTGACAATAAAGAAATTATACACAGTCAGATTGTCTTAACACGCACAATCCGAGATTTCAAGTGGATTTTGTTTTTTTCAATTCTAAGAAAGTTGTGTATGGGCGAGCAACATTTTATGAAGTATTGGCGTGACCCTGGTGCGATTTTTGCATAAATCAGGAGCAGTATAGTACGTATGGTGCATTGTGGCGTCAAAATTCAAGCAATTCGTCCTATCATGAACAAAACCAACTGCGGTGTCCTTCGATTTGATCTCTGGATTAACGCGGAAAAGACGTCCTTTCTGTTTAGAACTGACAGCAACTCCTGAATACAAGAACAATCAGTGCGACATCTTAAAGTTCGTTGATCCTGCACATGTCCTGTATAAAAAGTAAATCAATCCGGTAGCTCCCTTTGATTCATTAGACGGGGTCCCGGTCAGCATCAGAGGTTGGGTGCGTAAACAACCCATGGATTTCCGAACAAGTAAGTGAACAATCTTGTTGATGTGTTCTTTTGATTCACCCAGCTATGCCACAGCAATTCACTGCGAAACTCAGCGCGATGAATGCCATGCATGACTTGGTATTCCTCAGCAATTTTTTGTTAATTGTCTATCTGAATTTCATTATTTATTTAATTTGAGTTATTTATTTCGTTCCGTTTCAGTTTTCATACAGTGCTCAATACAAAACAAGGGTGATTCATGAAAATATTCGAAATTGTGTTGAAAATCAGGGCTGAGACTGTTTGAGTTATTATAACGAAACTTATAGTTTATGTAATTTACGATTTGGATGTTTTCAACGTAATGGATTCACACGTTAACGTCTTAAGACCATTTTTTCCCGTAACGTGCCGAATTTAAGGATTAAATTTGGAATATTTTTTAGTGCATAGCCGTGTCCAAAATCGGTCAACACCGTAGGTGAGATCCTTCATATAAATTCGATTCCTTGCTACATTTGCTTTTGGACCCCTTTAGCTACGTATTCCGCAAATTTCCAAGAGGATTTCGTAGTCAAAAATAGCTTGAATTCAGCGCTGCTTTCGAACAAGGCTCAGCTGAACAAAACACCTTTGATGACAGAGAATAAGCCAGCAAAGGAAGTACTTATGATAAATTTTTCCCAACACCGCCTGTGATCCTTGTCTTTCCTGGAAGCAAATTTTGTGGCGTTCTGGAAAGCGAATTCTTTGCATGCCGTTTCAACAATCTTATGCCGTACATATTGCCCACTGCTCTGTGAAAAGTTAGGCATTTTAACAACGGAAACGGAAGAGGAAGATATCGTTTTCCGCCATTTGATTAGAATGCGGATGTAGTAGTTGCGTTAGACTGATTGCGTAGTTGATGAAAGTGACCTAAGCCACGAGAAGTGGTAACTGCTGGTTCTACCACACAGATCATTCCGAAGTTCTGAGTGACTCCTTCTTCTTCTTAAAAGTTCTTCTCAACCACTGGTTTGGTAAATATTACCGACCACGAAATACTGCCACACGGGTAATTCTTCTGCTTCAGAACTAAACTGAGTGGCTTTTATTTTGCACGAAATATAAAGAGAGAATACGGACAAAATATGGATAGCAAGAACTAACAGATCCGTCGACTTTACTCCACCAGACGGAGCTCATGAGTGTGATGTTGAGGAAGACAGAGTATTGAGGCTGGAGCCGTCGAAGGAGAAGACTGTGCAGATGCTTCTTGACTCGTCTTTGTATACGCGGCGTCGAGGTTTCTGCTCCGGCAAATGTCAGCATTTCACGCTCTGTGAAAGATCCTTTTACTAAAAACTAACTCATGCGAAAATGCTATCAACTCAAGCTAAATAATATAAAATGTTTTTAATTATAATAGTTATTGAAATAGCGTGCAGCTACGTATATCCGGATGGTACGTACGTGCATTTTCTATCGTGGCCCTCCTTTGAGCATGAGGTAGAGGGAAACTCTTCCGCATTACGACCTCATGTCTCTATCGAAGCTGCACGGCTACTGATAGGCTCAATCTCACAGGTGAAATGAATTTCTGCAGAATTATTCACCTGCCTCACCCAGATGTTGTGCAAGGAAATGAAAAAGCTATGGTAACCTTTGGTTTTGAAAGAAAAAAGTCACTATTTACTACGGATGTATGAACGGATACCAGAAAAAAATTCCATAAATAATTACTGAAAGCAAATAGGCAAGCGTTCCGATGGTAGCAGTGTAGTTGGAGTCCTCAAAGTAGGTCAATATAAAGTCTGCATTCATTTCACAACGTGAAAGCTCTTTGGTACCTACTTCATGGAAATAATCTGATCCATTAGCTACTTGGAAGCCTACTCAATAAACCTAGAAAAAAAATAGTAAATTTCATCACAACGATTTCCGACGAACCAGATAATGACCAGAAGCGAGGATTTTCGATATTTCATTTGAATATTTTTAAAGTAGGGAGAATTGAGCTGTGTGCACACAGTCGCGGATCTGGTTTCTTGGTTTTCCATTGACTTTCGATAAGAAAGAGACACGACAAACGTTGTGGCCAAAGTAGCCGCCTACATATTTGGATAGGTTGAAACAGGATTGAGACAGGCGGCATCATTGAAATGTGTGGATGCGCAGACAATCAGAGTGTCTCGCTTCGTTCAGTGTAACGCGTGCGACTGGGTCTCGAGCGCTGAATTTTCCTGCACTCACTAGCTACTAATGGGGAAATTGAGCGTTTCTGTGACAGCTGTCGTCTATGAGACACTTTTGATGACAGATACATCCATATGTGAATAGGAAATTGAACATTCTTGAATAAGAGTACTTGCAAAACCAATAGGAGTGTAAGTTCAAGTTCAATAGAGGGCAGCTGTACTATGTAATCCGATTTTACAGCAGTTCGCAGCCATATACCGCTGCTCAGTTGACAATGGATCAAAACAATGGCACATCCATGATGGCATACTGGAAACTCCAAACGGCCATGTGCAAGGGGCGGGGCCGCGGCGCGGTTCTCTTGGGCAGGGACACAGACTTTCTGCATGTGATCTCTAGTTGCCTGCTTCTGCCAGTAGCAAACAACCCGAGTGGGACCGCTCCGCGGTCCGCCCTTTGCACGCGGCCGTTTGGGGTTCCCTGTACAATGAATAAATAAATACAATGAAATCTTCAGAATAACGGCTCTCATTTCTATGTCAAGACTTTAGGGAAGTACCTCAGTAAGATTTTTTTTTACCAGGACGGGGTTCATGAAGCGATAACTACGCAATTCAACGAACGTCAGCATCACTGGTCATCTATGGACTACTTAGTGCAAGGAGGTGCGAGACGAAACAGTTGGTTTTCTCGCCCGGTCTCGCTCGGTTATATGTTCATGAACCCTAGTACAGTAGTGGGAGAGCGACCCTACAATCCGGCTTGGGGGGAGGGGGTGGGAGTCGAAAACAAAAAGCTTCCCTGCGAAAATGCGGGGTTCTTGCTTATATTCTGAGCTTCCGTGTTTTCGCATTCAGTTTTTCAATTAAAGGCGCACCGTTGAGTGTGGTTGAGTAAGTAAACAAATAAGTATTCAAATGAATGAGGTAGCAAATAAGAGGTTGAGCGGTCTTTGTAGCCGTTTAGCCACTACATGTTGCAAAGAAAATTGAAGATAAGTATCGAGAAACCAGATAAGTATCGAGCGTGCAATGGGTGGGCGAGAATGCAAGTGCCAATTCATCGCACCTGCATTCTTGCCTACTCATTGCGAGCCGCCCTCGATGGAAATATCGCGCGGTCCACTGTAAACGAGTGCTGCTCTCCTGCCTGTGAGCTCCGTTGTGGCTGCAACTAGGCCTATCTCACTTATATAGACGCACGCGCATCGAACGCACACATTTGGTGTAGAGATTGACATTTTCCTGTCTATTTGGTATGTCTGCTCAACTCCGCCATGGCCGGTTCCAAGCCCGGATGAGAAAAGAGGAGGGTCGGGCGGTCAACAACCCGTCCCCGTAAGACTTCCATACGCTATGCAGGGTGCGGCAGAATTATTGTCCGCTTGGAATGGCTCGTGAGAACCTCAGTGTTTGGCATAGATGTGGCGAGTCTCCTCAAAACATACAGAAAACAATATGGCGAACAATATGAGACGATTTTTTTCGGTCAATTTTATCGCCATTCTTGAGAGCAGCTCAAAGGAAAACACAAAGGAGACGTAAATGATGCGCCTTAGGGATCGTAGTCAATTTCATCCTTTGTTTCTTCCGAACAATCCACATGCAAGCACATACTCTGGAGCGGTGTGGCACATGTTTGCTCCTTCAAAGCGCCCATGTGGTACAACCCAACTGTTCGAAACTGGAGGAGTACGGTGGTCGCTAATTTGGAACAGGAGAGCTCACGAGTGTTTTCTTGTGCAGAACCTTTCGCTGTCTTTACGTTGTAAGCTGGGGAAAAATCTTCTCAGAAAAGGAACTGCCCACTTCTAAACCTATGATCGGTCCTAAGGGATCAAATACGGAAACAAAGTTAAATCATAGCGTGGACAGGAGCAGCTGATACTTTTCACTAGCGGATATGTGGAAGGCTTAACATACGTACGCTATTTCTAAGCACTGTTCCCATTCCTCAAAACATCTCAGAAAAAATTCTGGATCAAGTCAAAGATGACTACTTGCATCGCATTGGTGAAGCGTTCTCCCGTCTTGTCTGTTGACGACTGGCAAAATTAGGGATAAAATGGCTTGAATACATGTGTGTCTTACTTTTACATTGTTCTCAGGATTCCAGACAGCAGAACGGCCACGCACTTGCTCTTCCATCCTATTTACTCCAACACTTTTTGGCGTTCAGTACTTTTGCCGCACCCTGTAGAAGCGACGAACATATGTCACACTGTTGAAAATGGAAAGTCGAGTTCCAGCTTTGTGACGGGTCTTCTAAAGGTGGATCTAGTTTTCTCACCAGGGATAACTAATAATAAAAATCGCAGCATTGATCCTTGACGTCCTAATATTTGCCTTCACTTTTTTTCCTTTGTGTGAAATAAGGAACAAAAGTTATAGGCTCGTGAGGCATTGTTCTGATCTTCTCACTTCTGATTCCTTCTACCATCTAGCTTTTTCGTTACCCTTGTCACGACCTATATCTTTCAATTCTTCTCGTTCATGGCACTTCATGTCATCGTTTTTAGCTCTAGGTGGTCTAGACAATCGAAAATGTTGGTCTTCAACTTTTCATCACGAATATATTAATTTTTGAGGAATATTACTGTCATATTTCTTTCCTGTAATAAGTAATACTTCAATACTCGGGATGGCCTTCATTGTCCTCAGAAAGCAATTCACATGACGTGGTCAGACCTCTGCCCTGCTCATTTCCGACATAGAACACACTGCGATACTACGAATGCATCGCCAAAGACGTAGACGATCTTCCCGCTGACGAGCCGCCAGAAGTTCACCGGCCACGCCCCGCCCATTCCACGGGTGGGCGGGGCTTCGTGCCAACCGTTTATGGTGGTTATTCAGTGGCCAGAGGACTGTTGGGAACTGGCAAACCACGGCATTCTTCTGTTTTCATTCCACTGCCGCATGCCCGTACTGTCATATTCTGAGCTGCAGTGGAAAATTCATATTATGCTCCTGTAATGACGAACTTTTCCCTCGCTCTTCTCCTGCTTCAGTTTTTCTATATATTATACATTTATTCCATAAGCAAATGTAGAAAGGAAACAACTCAATCATTGAGAATGATAATACATTGTAAAGCATTGCAGATATTCCAGTAGAGACGTACAATGCTGCTCTAACTCCTAACTCGAAATCCGATAATCCGCTGGGAACCGTCAGAATCTCTGGGAGTGGAATGAATAGACTTTTGAAGGCACCAATTGTAAGCTCTAGAGCTCCTGATTCTAAATCTCTGTCTTAACATAGCATGTGGGTTGACCCTTATGAGAAAATGGGCAACAGCTTTCCGAACGCCGTTAATTTTTGTACAGAACGAACAAAAACTGTGTAATAAGACGACGTTAGCTACAGCTGCAGGTTCAGGATGTAGCTAATCCAAGCAGCGTCAATAACTTATCTAAGCACCAATCCACCATGTGCTTAAATGAACTTAATTTTTGATGGTCATGATCGTGACTCATCACGATCGTCGAATTTATATAAATAAAACGTATCCTCGTATACTGTATAACGACTTGTAAGGGTCCAGATTTTTGTAGTACGTGATCCATACCCTTGGCAATCTTTCCGCTCTCTAGCCCGGAGTTCCTCAATTTGTCAGCAACAACTGGGAGGTAAAGGTTTTAAGGTCTGATTAACAAGGTCTGACAAAGACATTAATTGCCAAAAGCTTGCAAAAAGAAGGAAATAAAAGATCCTCGTAATTAAATAATTTTTGCTCCATTTCTTTTTTTTATTTTATTGTTCTATTGTTGTTTTTTGAGGCGTGTATGATCCAAAAAACTTTTGGTGTAAAAAATTGTCGTTCAGGATAAGAAGAAATGAAAAACGCACACACACAGTTGTGGACGCATCGATTCGCTTACTGACGCATATCCTATTCATCAGGGAAAAAAACATATTATGGCTCTTTGTGCTATTGAAGCTCCATAAAAGGACACATCTGCTTGTTTATCGTGACTGTGCAGAATTCGAACTTCAACCAGCACAGAGGTGGCAGTTCATTTTGTATAAGCTCTTGTATATTTTTTATAATCTGTATATATAAAGTAGAATGTATGTGTGTGTGTGTGTGTGTGTGTATGTGTGTGTGTGTGTATGTGTATGTGTGTATGTATGTATGTATGTATGTATGTATGTATGTATGTATGTATGTATGTATGTATGTATGTATGTATGTATGTATGTATGTATGTATGTATGTATGTATGTATCAGTGGCGGACGCAGAAAGTGGGCGGGAGGGGGGGCGTGGGAAGAAAAGTGGGGTCTCCGCCGTTTTGGGGACCCAGACGGAAAATAAAATTAATAATAATATTAATTATAATAATAAACAATAAATAAAAAATACATTAAAAATAATAATAAAAATAAACAATTAAAAATAAACTAACACAAGATTTTTATTTGTATTGTAAAGTAATTTCGAAAATTTGGCGACCCATTCTCGGGGGGGGGCGCCCCCCCCCCTGCGTCCGCCACTGGTATGTATGTATGTATGTATGTATGTATGTGTGTGTGTATGTATGTATGTTCCTTATAGAAATCGCGGAGGGTTAACCGATCGGGACCAAACTTTGCACACATACCCATCAGAGGCCGGCGGAGGTTTTAGGATACTTCGTGTCAGGCATTATCGATTGATCTATCGATTTTATTGACTTTTCGCTACTTCTGCTCAGGGGCGGCGAGGACAGGTCTACTGGGGTTTCTCAATGCGCTGAACATGAATATGATAACCGTTTTGCACCAAGTATCGATTTATCGATTTTATTGATTTTTCGATATTTTTGCCCGACAGTCGGTAGGGACAGGTCTACCGTGGTTTGTCGATGCGCTGAACACGAATATGATGAAAATTTTGCGCTGAATTTCGAATTATTGGTAAGATTTTTCGCCATTTTCGTCCACGGGCCGGTGAAGACGTGTCTACTAGGATTTTCCATTGCGCTGTACACGAATATGACAACTATTCTCCACGGGTATATCGACTCAGTAACTTCTTTTGCTCTTTCTCCGCTTTTGGAAAGGGACAGGGTAACATTGTGTCCACTGGATCAATCGAAGACGCTAAACCCTAAGTACGAATATGGCAACTGCTTTCCATGAAATTGACACTGAAATAACAGTACTAACTTTCCGATTACGGTTACATGAGCCTGCTAATATGTTTACCTCCAAAACTATAGGCATCCGCAATGAATTCGTCGGCACTAGCAAATGTCCTCATTGGTGTGAAATTGCCGGGGTAGTAAAACACCCGAGCGAAGCCGGGTATACCGTCTAGTGATATTTATTTATGAAATATGAAATCCTGTACACACGAAAGATTTGAGATTTGTACTTGCTTGTTTTCCTCCGACATCTGCTATGAATTCTTCTAGGGAAGTGCACGAATGTGCTTTAAAGATGCGGTTTTGTAAGTGCTAGAGCTCAGCATCTTTGTCAGGGTTTCGTAATGTTGAAGAAAGACCACTTGCTAAGGAAATTTAGGAACCATGTTTTGCACGAGATTGAAAGACGTCAACCTCACTATTGACGCATGCGTGCTCGTGCAGAACACGTTTTTTTTTCAAAATAAAAGGGTCTAAACCATCAGTGCCTAAATCCATGCGAAACCCATATGTACGTCTCCAAATTTGGTGCAAAACACACGAAAAACTCACGATTTTCTTGATATCATGCAGAACCTTTGTTTACCTGTGCAAAGCACACTTATTAGGTTTTCTGAGTAGTTATTTTTTGATTGCTTCTTTCAAAGACTATTTTTATTAGATTTTTGCTGGCAAGATTCCGACATTGACGCCTTCGTCAGACCTTTACGTTGAAATTCATGGATTTCTCATCATAAGCTTACGAACAAAACAAAAACAGTAACAATACTAATAGGATGGTGATCAATAGCTCTCTGTACTTCGGGACCTGGTGACGATTTTTACCCGTATATCAATAGCTTGGCTCAAATGTGAACATGAAATGAGACAGTTGACAACCTCATCCCTATAATGAATGCAAGAGATGAATGCAAGGAGACTGCCAAGAGAGTTGTAGAGATGAGACCACTTTTTTAAAACTCCTAATTATGGGACCAAATACCTCCTACGGAGAATAACTACGTAGTTCTGGGAACATATAAGATCTTCTCATTAAGACACTCACCTGACTAAAATTCATGATTCTGTGCACATAATTATGTCCAGGAGACTTCAATGATCGGGACCCATAGCACGGGCCACCTCACTTGCCACCCAACTCTCTCGTTGTCCGCGCCAGCACACATTTCATTGATATCATCGTTCTCACACTCATCGATTGCTCCTTTGGCACTATTCGGCTAGTTCTGCCCCAAAATTTCGATGTAAAAAATTTCGGGAGCTGATCACGAATATCGCATCCGTTTTGTACCGTAACCTCATTTTCATAGAGATCGGGTGGTTTTACGGTGGGAAATTGGAAGAAAATGCCAATTTTGGGAAGAAAATGAAGCAAGCATGCAAAATAAAGCTGATATTCGTGATCAGCACCTAAAACAACTCCTCTATGCAAAGTTTTAGGGGGTTATGTGAGATACCGTATCCGCGCTATACCTACCGTAACCCTACAGAAACGGAGTTATGGTACAAAATGGATACGATATTCGTGTTCAGCACCTCAAATAACCCCCATACGCGAAGTTTGGGGGCAGAACTAGCCGAATAGTGCCGCTCCTTTCCTTGTTCTAACCTGTCCAAACAGGCGTCAGTGAATGTCCATGCAAGACCAACACTGGGATTCCTCTATGTATGTCGATTGGCAATGCTATGTATCTTGTCATGTAGACGTAGAGGGTCTTCGTACCTACAAACGTTCCAGAGGAGGTTGATGTCATCGCGATGAGGGGAATAGTCGCTTACATGTTACAGTCCTTGTCATAAAGATAGACGGATTGCGCATGCGGTTTCATAGTGTCGCGGCTGCAAAATCGATGCAGGACCTACTCTACCCTCTCCCTTGGGCATGCTCTCTCCGCATCCATCGTTCGGGTCCCACCGCGTTTCTGCACTGATGGAGTCCGTCTGTCTTTTTGAGGAGAACTGTAGCTACTTTCTTGAAGACCATCATCCTCCTTCCTGATCGTGCGCGAGGAGCTATTCTTCCAGCCTCCCTATGAATCTTCGCCGGTCATAGCATTTGTTTTGCGCCAGTCTTTCAAATGCTTCTGCACTTTCTTCTCCAACAATTCAGCGACGTTCCTTGCGATCTGGAATATTTCCATGGACACCGAAATGCTACCTTTTGCAACGTGGCCTTCCGCGAAATTCCTTAGCGGCATTGCAGCAACTTTTGAGTGGATTACGTTTTCTCGTTTCTATGACAGTGGCCCGAATTTTCATCAAATTATCCTTTATTCCAGGGCAATTTGTGCTGTCAACACAATCCTTTTGTCTGCAGAGTAAGTGAGAAGTACATAAAAGGGAGGCGTCATGTATGGGGATTCATAAATAGGTAATCTTTAAACCTGTAAGAAAACTTCTGCGGCCCATTAGGTGCGTTTTCAAAAAATACCCTTAAGGAAAGTTGTTTTCATTGGATCTAGAGCGCCGTGCGCATGGATGGACATTCTAGCATATAATAAGCGTCCCATATCGGGCACACGGATGCATTTCACTTCCTTGTTTGATAAATAACCGCTTACCCCTGTGAAGGCCGACTAGTTCCTGCTTTGCTCAGCGATGCCACACTCGCAAAGCGATCATCCAGGACTCTCCACATGCCTGAATAGGTCGCAAATGCTTCATTCGCCGCGATGAATTTTAATTTCACCCTAAGTATCCATGTTCTTATTGGTTGTTCAGTTCTCATTTCGTGCATAAACCTTTTACGAAAATTAAACGTGGCGTAAAGTGAAGGGAATCCAGTAAATTGTGCTTAGTTGTGTTTACTAAGTTCCCTTCACCTTACTGATGAATGCGGGACGAAACCAATGCCCTTACATTTCTACAGTACCTTTTATGAACTGTTATATGGCTTGATGAGAACTGATCCAACTGGTTTCTACCGTATTGCACCGTAAAAAAACGAAAGAGGTCTCGGGGAGGATTTCCTAGAACAATAAAGTGGTGTGAACTTTTGATTTGCCAGGTAAGATCTGCTTATTTTTCACTGAGTTCTCGACTTAATACCATTACTAAAGTATTTTTTTTCTTTTAGGCCATGACTCTATAAAATATTTTTGAAATATCCTTGAATTACCAATGAAATGATCAGATTTTTTATCCCTTTCTATGCGCTATACTTGGTGACAATGTGTCGTTCTCGAAAACGCTGTTGCCTTTTCAGAACTACGTTAAGCAGCATAATAAATTATTATTACATGACATTAAAAGTGCAAAAATGGCACTTTCGTCACTTCCCCATACTGATATTTTGAAGGTGTTGTCCACCGGGGGTCCAGTGCGTTACAAGTACAAAAACTGGACGTACAACAACGGAAAGGGCATATCGCAAATGTCTCTTTTGTAAGGTCACGTGGAACCACCCCGATACATTTCCCATGGCGGCAAAGGGTATACGACTCGTTGTGACGTTAATCCGGCTAATAAATGTCTGCAGACATCCATTAGTAAAGATGAACGGGGGAGCGAACATTTTCAGAATACACCGGGTTCAGTAGCTGTCACGGGTGATGCCGTTGGCACTCGAAAATACATATACTACTTCCTCCATTCTCATGGATGGTACCCGAGGTATTCACTAACGTTTCGTGAAGCCTGCAAACTTCAGCATCCTCTTATGTTATCCTGAGGGAAGGGTCACCCACAGAAAGTCGACATGACTAACATACCAAGTAACATCGTTTTGTTCTACATCCTGTGTCTCTTTCAATACCACCCAGCAGGTGCCGCATGCATCAATCAGTTTACCCAGGATCAACGTGCAGACATTCCTGCCCCAATTTGCTCATCATTAACACGGGCGCCAACAGCTTCACCCTGGGTAATCCTAATAATGTATCCATGGTTGGCATTCATAAATAAAGTTTGGGGTAAACGTTAACCACGGGATATGAGAACCTGAAATAAAGCTGGCGGTTGACTTTGAAGTGGTATTCATCACTCCTAAAGATTGGCACAGATAACTCCGTAGTCTACCCATGGGCTGTGAGTAAACTTTTTGATGAATGCTACAAAAAGGGAAAACTTTGGGGATAATCGCGGTTACCATCGATAAACTCAGTGACGAATGTCACCCGAGACCCGGAAGTACTCTGCTACCCAGTCCGATATGGTATATAGAAAGCTGCTTATTAGGCTGAATGCCTCATCTAGGTATCCTCAGGCTCGGAAAAATAATAGATCGCGCTATTTCAGGTGGGTAATTCTCACGCAGACTACATTTTTGCACATTTTTAGATAAATAATCACAACGTTCCCAGGTTCCCAGGTTACCGTGATGTATTTTCCACAATACACCTCTGGATCGACAAAAATTAGCAATATGTTCTTGTGAAGCTTTTTTACCCTACGTGAACGCTGCACAAAATACTTTGCATACTGTAGAAATTGTGCCAATCTCTGGGCTCTTCTCACAGCGGTATATAAAGTCACCTGTGAGATTGCTGTCCCAACAACGCCCCAAATAGGTAAGCGCACTTTTTGGCTCATCTACTTCGAGCTGATACGAATCCTGCCATTCGAATTACTCTCACGATGCGAGATTGTCAAGGCTATAATCTGCGTGGGCCAGGTCGAGAATCTGACGAGCGCAGTCATGGAGATCCCAAAGAGGGAATGCTGTTCACTAAACCCGCGGAATCCCATGACAATATTCTCATTTTTATACAGGGCAAGCTAGTAGAAACTCACTCAGCTAAGGTCAGACACCATACCTGACCCTCTCTATCCTCCATACCTTGCCCTTGCCTCTTACTATTTCATCTGCCATACTGCGGCATATTTTGCAAGAGGCAAATGTGTATTCTGAGCCTAAAATGGGGTGGGTATCCTTTGTCCTCGAAAATTCGTCCACAAATGTAGTTTAAGGGCAACAAGTACAAGGTGCTCGGAATCTAGGAATGTAAAGTCTGTTGAGTGTACTGGCTTTCCCACGTACTGAGAAAGTTTTCACCAACAGTGATGTGAACTGCACTTTTAATTGGAAGCCATGGGAAAGGGGGTGGGATTGGAAGGGGTGAACAGATAGAGTTTGTTTTTCTAAGACAAAGAGTCTGCACTTGTGAATTCTCCTGGATATGGTCCAAATTTGAAGACCAAACGGTTCAGAGTTGTTTCCAAAAATGTATGAAGAAACATATAGCATACTGATTTCTCGTTCTCACTCCTCCTTTCTAAATATTCATTTTTATGGTGACTTAAATTAAACATTAGTTTTCGGACTCTATATTTGAAACGCCGACGTTTCTGGTCCTGTTTTGACTGAAAACCTCAAGTTTTCCCTCCCATCTGCCACTCACCATTTCTGCAAATGCCTCGTTCAAATGACTCACTAGGATCGATGTCTCACTTCTTAGAAATATTGCAGATGAGCAAATATATGTATCTTCTATTGCCGTGTTTAGTTGACTATGAGGGAAATGCTGGTGTTTGATTCCAGCATTTAGCTAACAATAAGTCGTATGTATATTATTCATGCAAGCTGTCTACTCTTGCGGTAAATGGTGAATAATATCAAGTGATTCACTCCACACATCAACTCTGTCCTAGGCGCAGAATGAGGGGAGAAGCATCAAAGAGCAAGAAGATGATATTTCACAGACTGATATTAAGATGGATGATGTGGAATCTATCTGAAGCTATGTACGCAAACTACTTCCATGTGGTAATGCATGGAAAATCCATGATGTGCGCACAAGGAAAACAAAGCACCTACAAAATGTAACACACTATAGATGATGGCAGTAATAGTGCTTGAATAGAACAACATAATCCACAGAAAATTAATGAATTACCTGGTGAACACCTAATGCTTTTCTTATCAATTTCGTCCATTCTTTGGTGGAAATGAAATCTTTTTTCTAAGGCTCAGGTTTTAGATTCCCTCATGATTAACGAAAAAAAAAACGCTGTCTTGTGGATGCAGTGACTTCGCTAAATGAATTTTCATCTTATTAATCCCTGGTAATGAGATTGAAAATTTCAAAGAACTTTTCGACGTCTTTAATAGAATTAGTCATAACCAGATTATTGACTTTTCCTCTTCCAAAATGAGGTGCAGTTTATATATCTGTTGGAAAGCCTAGCTTTATAATCATAATTACACCCATCTAATTATTCAACAAGGAAAGCTTTTGAGAAACTGAGATTCTATGGTGCGTTTCACCATGGACGATAGTTGGGGATACAGCAGAGAGAAAGGCAATGCAGTAAAGTGTGCAGCAATTGGAGAAGAATGAGAGAAAAGCGGGTTATCCGCACGGTTACCCGCTACTGACACCTTGAAACCGGGGTTCTACGAAGTTTCCGAGCAGACTGTCTCATTTTCAGGGAATACAAGCTACAGTACGTGATACATACGTGATGAACTACGCGCTCAGGCTCTTGTATCGTCCTTTGCGCAAGCATAGGATTGATAAATACTAGAGATAAGTCCTCTACCATCCTTGGAAAATTATGGAAATTTTACGAATTCCCTTTTCGGGCCAGCTGCTCGGGTAAAAATTAGTAAGCTTTTGTGTTGCTACCCACGTCATTTGCCAACACTTGATGTTGCGGCTACCAGCAAGGAAGACAAGCTCCTTATCCGGAAATCCCATTCCCTTCGGATTAGCGACACGGATGTAATTTTTGCTCATTCGGGCGAGTTTTTCGGTGTTTATCAGTCTCATCACTAGATTTCCTCGCTCCATCTCGTCAAACAATTTTCCGCGCAATTCTCTGCATCGCTTATTGCCTGTTTATTGCCGTCTTCAGCTGCTCGTCTCGATTTGAGCTAGGGAGGAAATTGCTATTCCATATGAAATGAGGTTTTCGTTTGAATATTTTCGCTGTTATTCGTGGAATGTGTCGTTCTTGTTCATGCTCCACAGACACTTTTGTAACAGCGCACCCGAACGCTTAGTGCAATCTAGCAAATTTCTTATTTTCTAACAGTTCACGGCCAGATATCCTTCCGTGTCATTGAACTTCTTTTTCACCTGGAAATAACTCCATTTCCTTTGGGTTCCTTTCAAGATCATGGTCCTTACCCTCATTTCCTTCCTTCCTCTTCCTTCATTGATCTTCTTTGTATCCGTTGATTCTTACGACGATGTTTATAACAATGAGCACAGCGTAATTATAACCTTGTAATTCCTGGAATAATGGCTGTTTGTCAGTTTCACACCCCGATGCCTTGCGCCTCCTCAGGGATTCAATTTTAGCTGCTTAGTGTACTTTCCTTCTACTTGTTTTTCAACTTGATTTGTGTTCTCACAGCGTTTCAACATTCAGCTATTTGCTAAAGTTCTGGTACTTAACGTCTTGGGAATGAAGGGGGAGAGTATTCAGAGAAAGAAAGAGTTCTAGGAAAAGCCTTTAACACTTGTTACCCATAATTTTCCTCCATACTCAAGTTATCCCTGGGGTGCTTCTTTTCATAGTGACTGGGCAATGTTGAGAATTTTAACTAGAGAATAACTATCGCTGAAATACTAGGTGTTGGTATGACAGTTTCAGTAAAAACAAGATGTGTTATAGCATCCCCAGCGGATACAAGATATGTATTTTAGGACGGGGTCCTGGCATGAACTCCCCCTCCTTATAGCACTAAGGTGGAATGTTCTGGTCTACCAGAATGGAAGGAATCGAAAATTCAAAAATTTGAAAATATCCTTGAGGTTGCATCATTTTACTAAGAAACTATTGATTTTTCCTCAGAAAATAGATACAGTTCTTCTTTTTTTTTTCGAGGATTCACAAGCAAGCCCTCTAGAATTTTCCAAATTGTTTAGTTTTCTAAAAAACCGTCCGCGATCCTTCTAAAAAGTTTTTTTTGGTCAGTGTTGCAGCTACTGAGGTAAAAACTCGATAGGAGTATAGTTACACCTACAATTTGGACCGAACAAAAGCCGAGTGATCGAATTATTTCATTCAAAGTTTAGGAATCGACTTAAAACATTCAAATATAATATTTGAGATAGGAAGGGCCTCACGGGTCTTTCCTCAACCTCATCCACGACTGTATTGCTCTGTTTCTCCTTCTCTCTCTCAAACATCCGAATTTTAGATTATACGAAATCGAATGTTTGACGCATCAAACGCATCCTTCAACACGCGATTTGACCTTTGTTATGTCACTTGACATATTTTAGCTTTGAGGAAAAGTGCTTTGGAATTATTCCATACATAGTATGTTTGGAAGACGACGATAGTTGAGTATTCATGCATACTGTCCTCCTTTCTACTCAACCTCTACAACTCATGCGCCATTTCCAACGCTCTCTTTCTCTCCGGCATCTCTGCAACCACCCGCTATACAGACCATATTAGCTCGGTTGAATTAGTGTTGTATTCAGTACCTCTGGTGTTAAGCTGGCAAAATGTAATTAAGTCTCTTTTGGTCAGTTTAAAACTATCATCATAAATAACGCTCATGCTACCACAAAATAAATTTTATATAAAATCAATCAAATTGAGAGATGTGTGGAATGCATATGACAAAGTAATCGTACGTTTGAAAACACTCGTCTCTAACTATCCCTCAAAAAATTGTGGGTTGTCATTAATACTGCAGTACCAAAACTGCAGGCAGTTTCGAGTAAATTGCTCGGATCACAGTTGAAAACAAACATATTCGCTTCCTAATTGAATGTTTGGTATATAATTTTCATCCACTAACTATATCTGCCTGTTATTTAAAATCTAGGTTTTGATTATTTGTATTTTCCCAGACTTCCGCGTTTCATGGGCTGTGTTCTCTCCGTTAAGTGTTGTATCCCCCAAGAACCGCCATGTACTCATTGTGACTGAGAGAGATCTGCCATTTCCCACTGTCTACTGGCTCGTTCCAAAGGTCCCCGGCCACGCCCAGGCGAGTACATGGGCATCCTGCCCTGGGGGCTGCTCGGCCGCAGCTGGGCCAGTGACGAGTGGCGCCGCCTTCAAAGCAGGCGGCAGGTGTATTTTATATGCGCTTGTCCTGTTTTTGCCCAATCCACAGCCCTAACCAGGCATCCCAGCAATTTGCGCCTCTGAATATAAAATCACGCTTGGATGCACACGCTTGCAAGCACATGCTGTTGGTGTTCGCCACATTTTTCTCTCTTTTTCTTCGTTTTTTCCACGGGATTCGCTGGCTGGCTCTCTTTTTGCCTAATGGTTTTTATGGCGTCCCGGAGAACTCGTTAGGGTTAATTGAGGCGCTGAAAAGCTCCCCATCTCATTTTCAGATATTGTTCTGAAGTTGGTGCCGCGAAATTGCTGTAATAGTACGTAGAATAAGCGATAATGTGTTTACTAGAGGATTTTATGATCATTACACCTGAATTGCTTCACCAGACGCGATTCCCGGAGTCTATGTACCTGACGAGACGCTGGCGATATTGCTGGCTTTCCTTTGTTTTTCGCAACTTTTTTAAAAGAATTATATGTAGAAGTTACCATGAGGTTTCAGCACAAAATGAAGCCTAATCCATTAATTTTGCCTCTTCCCAATTCACTGTCACATCTACATCATTACCTACACCCTTGCCTGATTTTTATATCGGTCAGTCGTCTTTTATTCTTCCTGGCCTAGTTTCCCCCCCCCCCCCCTTACTAAGCCTTTGTCTGCATTTTTGATTTATTTCTCTCTCTATTCATGAGTTTTACCTATTATTCCATTGAGTGGGTTATTGTTCACCTGTTGTTCCGATATCCATTCTGTATGACACAATTTAGGGTGTGTGCAAACAAATGAACAAATGAATTAAAATAACATTTGTGTAGAAAAATGTGGGAATTTCCTGAGGTTTTCTAAAAAAACAATCTAAAAAAGTTTGCCTATGTAATAGGGAGAGTCATAGCTTCTAAGAGCTTTCTGGATATTTATTTTCCAGAAATTTAGTAAACCTAACACGGGTATTTGCCTGGCAGCACAAATGCCATAACTTGTGCTTCCACCAACACATGATTCATAGCCACGTGGTCTATATACCATAACTCACTTCCTCACGAATGAAGGAAGGATTCCTCTAACTGCTCTACATGTCTCCGCCCCTTTGCGTCTGTGGGCAAAGGATAAAAGGAGCCTGGTTGTTGATTCAGTAAGGCCTCCGATATGATCACTGAACAAGTATAATATTATTGCACGATTTGTTGGCGCCATGACTTTGTAGGAGACAAAAGATAAGTGATTTCCCGCAAAAAGCACCTTTTATGTGGATCTAGGCTAGTGGGAAACTACAATACTAATCTTTGTTCTCATCGATCCGATCCAGATTATCCCGTCTATATTCTACTCCGTGGCGTTATGAGGACTGAAATTCCGCCTAGTCCTGTACATTGTTTTAGTTGTTCACTCAATTTTTTCAACCCCAATGACCGCGTGGCTCACGGGCTCACGTTTGCCCTTGATAATGCATTCCTTCGCATTTTCCAGTTTGAAAGATCACTAGGCCCCGATGATCTCAGCGGTTTCCTTAGAAGGTGGCGTATTGAGACTTCATTGTCCTAATGATTATGAAAATCTACCTGCACTTTTTATACAAATTTTCAAGCAGGAAGGAACGAGAAATCGAGAAAATGGGGAAAAGGGCGAAGAACGGTTTGGTCGTCATTGGGTTGATCGCCTCTGTAGGTACGTATTGCCTGTTTTAGTGACCCGACACTCGTGCTATTTAATCGAGTACTATTTGCGATATTCTTCTTTCTAGTCAACTGGCTGGGGTCACAGTTCCAGTACGTATAGCGCATTTCAGCGAAGACGATAGGTGTGGAGACAGCATTGCGCGGTTAAGTGTGTAGCAATTGGAGAGAAGCTAGAGAAAAGCAGGGTATCCGCGCGGATACTCAACCATCGTCCCGTTTCGAATCCCCATAAAGATCTACCCCACGACCAACCGGACGGTATCTGCCAAACCTCAAGAACTACCGTACCGAGAGGTCGAGCCTAAATACTCCAGGACCTGGATGCGTCGCTGAGATTACCCAGGGTAAACGCGTCAACGCAAGCGCTTATGACGAGTAAATTTGCACGATGTTGACACTTTTACTCTAGGTAGTCTCAGTGATGCATAAGGCCTCAGTTCAAGTCTGGAAGTCATAAGCCTCTCTATAACTTTCGTTCTTCTCTCTCTATTTCGTTACCCTCCCATTGTTGAAGACCAAGTGTGATAATTAAATAATTAATGTACTAATGTCTGAACAGTCAAACCACCAAAACTCTATTGGACCGTGATGCAACGCAAACAACAAATTCTACTGATGATCCAAACAACTTTTAGTTATTGACCATAGCCCCTGAAAAGTGCGTCTCCGGGTATTCACGTACCCTGTCCAAATTTCACGCTAATCCACACCCTTTCTCTATCGCTGATTGTACTGAAAGCGAAAGGAATGTTGATTCCGTCATTTCTCATAGAATCTGCTAGCCGGTGCCGAATCCTATTGTCGTCATCTCATGTGTTTTCGTTACCTAATCCGGATTTACCCATTCTCTCCAGGTTACACCCTTTCAAGGAACAAACATGCCACGCATAATGTTGCAGGAAGCGTTCTCTGCCGCAATCTGACTCTTTGATAGCGCGGCTATTTGTTTACACACTTGTTTTGCTCATTTTCTAAGGAGGAAGGAAATAACCAACATTGTGTGGTAGTGTAATAGTTATAATGTAATAGTTAATGATACACAATGATAACTAAATTATTTTCATTTATGAAGGCACTATATAGAACTGTTGCCATTACATTCAGACTTTATGCGAATGGAATACGGATTTTCCAGCCTAATACAATGAAATATTTAGAAAAAAAAGGTAGATTCGAGAAAATATTCTGACTGTCAGCGGCGTTTCCTTGCATTTGAAAAGTTCCCATGATCGTGAAATTACAGAAAACCTTCGATTCTGCTCTCCATACTGTTATATTATACTGTTATAACATACTTTTAAAATGCTGACCACCTTTTCCTGTTTTCCTCCACAAATCTCGATCAAATCCATTTAATCCAGTGACCTGCAGCGCATGTACGTAGTTTCAGAAAGTGTCCCTTCGTTTGCCGTGTACTTCGACTTTCATTTGAGAGTTGCTGCTTCTGAACACATCGCTACGAACTTCTAGGATTTCACACCTGTATAAATACAGCCGAATAAGGTATCAGAATATTCGAAGACGAATATTCGATTTCAACTACGTACGTGCGCCCGCTAAGCTCTGGAGAAAAGCTTCTTGAATACTTGGAAAATCGGAGCGGTTCTTGAATAAATAAGCGAAATTTCCTAACTGTTCGGTTTTACTATTCGGTCACAAGTGTTGCTCATACTTCTTCACAGAACAAGCTGTGAGTACTGCGGCGCAGGGGGGGGGGGGATCAAAAAATGTTACGTATGTTTGTTTTCAAAGACTCAATATCAAGACTTTGTAGCTAGACCGTCTAGAAAAGTCCAGAAGAATTCATCAAGCATAAGATCCATACAAAAAATATTTCTTCATCATGAAAACAAGTTGAATGGAGGGGCAGGGTGGACCGATGAGATAAAAACACACACACTTCAGACTGCTTGCACTAGTGCCATAAACCAATAATAAGTTGGGAATGTTATTTTCTGCCTTATGCCCTGCGTAAAGTAATGGAAATAACGTAGCAAAAATGTCCTCATAGGATTAGTAAGACTTCCACCTAACGCTACGCTTCTTCTGCCTACTATGAACGTGCGTTCTCTCCTTTTGTGGATGCGGATTTCTTGCTAACAATCTTCGAATGCACTTGCTTTCTTCGTAAGAAGTGTGAGCTTAAGAAAATGAGTCGCTTGACGCAGAAGTGCAGCCACGATCCCATTCTTTTTGTACCAGTAATAATGGCAGATTGAAGCTTAAAATATGACAGGGCTTCCATGGAATTTCTGGAAAATATCGCTTATCCCTGCTCAGTCTGGTTTTTGCGTTCATACCTCCATTTTCCGAGATAGATTCTCCTCATCGACTTGATGTCCGAAAGTGGTGCATCATCTCTCGCACCTTATCACCAGCTAGTTTTTCCTCTTCTTCCACTGCGTTTTTTGGGAATTTTCTTGGAAAATCTCGTTCTTCGCATTTTTCTTCCGCATACCTTGCTCTTTTTGTAGACTCCAAGCATTTGTTAAAGAATCCCCATTTCCAGAAATGGACTGCAAAGATCCGCCAATTTTCGATGTCAACAACAACCTCACTGCCAATGTCCTGCAGACGCTGTTCTTGTTTCAGCAGTAAGTCCATATGTGAATTTCTAGACGTAAAAATATTTACAAATGAACCCTGCTCCCTGATAAAATTGAATTAACTATGAAAGTAACTAATGAAGTAACTCTCACTCTCTCTGAACTCTGCGGCGCTCTTTCAGCGGCTCATTACACCTTCGCCTCTCATTCCTTAACCACACAGTCGGAATCTCTTTTTTTTGCTGCGATCCTTCTGCAAGTTTGCCCAGGGCAGAGTACAAATTACAGAAAAGAACGACGCAGCTAATTTGACACTGGCTCACTAGTACATGGTTACTACAAAAAAATGAGTTAGGCTACAACAATGTGACGTGCCAACGCAATATCTTCATATGTCAAATACCGAGTACAAAACGTATGTACTTCATGACCTATAATTTCAGAAATCTAATCTGTAGGTGTTAGTCATAGTGAGGCAAAATAAGGAAGGTCCGTTGTTGTTGTTGTTGTTAGATCAATAAAAAAGGGGACCAATCACAACAGCATGAGCCCACCCCTTTTTGCCCCGTCCTGCCTCACACCCGCTGCTTGGTCTCATCGCAACTTTACATAGTGGACAAATTAGAGGCCAGAAAACTTGACCAGAAAACCAGAAAAAAATTTCGTATTTCTCAAGAAAAGAGAATTCTATTCATATGGGATGATTAGTAAACGCTTTATTTCATTGGCAGACCCGCTAACGGCGTTGGGTAACACAGATGGTTCTCGAGGCGTTCACAGATGATTCAATCGTGTTAACTCTGAAGAGCCATATCGAATACTTCGAAAAGCGATCTTGATAGGAACTTTCCCACAAAATGAAATGTTCGCTTCCTTGTGAAAAAGTCGAATGTAACGTACTGAGAAAAGCACGTGCGTAAGGTTTTTGAAGAGCCAGGACATGAAAGGCAAATATTTATTTGGAGGAATAACTACGATAAATCAAAATGATGTGTCTCACCATACTCCATTTTTAAGATCTTTATGCAGTTGGAATCGTCAGGGTTGCTGATCAGTACTTACGGTTTTCCCTTTAAAAAGTCTGACCCATTTCTGAGCCCATTGTTTTGTGGAGATCCACAAATAAGGATGCAATGAAGAATTGAAATGCACATCCGAACAACTATGTATTTGGGCTCTATTAATTTATTAATATTACTAACTTAATAAATAATGAGTAAATAATCCAAAGTGCTGAAATTTTCTGCCACTTCCGCCGCTTTTTTTTCGAAGTCTTCATATTTCGCAAAGATAAGTGTTTTGAAAGCAGTTCTCTCCTTGCAAGTGTAGAA
Source organism: Ancylostoma caninum (assembly GCA_037903475.1). NCBI lineage: Eukaryota > Metazoa > Nematoda > Chromadorea > Rhabditida > Ancylostomatidae > Ancylostoma > Ancylostoma caninum. The sequence continues at coordinate 186,844 of JBAJFG010000423.1, forward strand.
AAAACTTGTTGTCTCGGGAACGCTGCTGATGTTCCCATGGTTTCCATAGTTATGCGAACAGATAACTTGGTTTGTCTGCACGCGAATTTGACAAACGCGTAAATCCGTGTTGATTTTTCAAGCGCCTATTTTTTACAGATGGACGTGCCCATACTGCAAATTCGGTAACCATCGTATGAATAATGCGCATCAGAACAGAGTTTTTTCGTCTCGCAAATTGCCTAAAATGCTTTTCAGGATGCGCGCCTCGAAGACTCCCAGCAAAACTGGATTAGATTAGTATATAACTGCCGGTTAAAGTTGAAATTTGTTGCGAGGTCTTCTCCAAAATTTATATTGGGATTTTTTTACGTCTCAGGGTCGTCTATCTGGACGCTGATCAATAAATCCAACTTACTGAAATATCAAAAAAATTGAAAAAAGGACCAGCGGAAGTTCCGTTCCGTACTGCTCCCTTTTACGGAAGTTGAAGGAAAGACTTGCCTCAGTTCTCGTTAGTAAGGAGCGGAAGCCCTAATCTACTAGACCTACCAAGCACAGGAACAGAAAAAAAAACCAACGACCTGAATCCATGTGCTTCCTACGTAAATGGCTATGAAGAAGTGCCAATAAAATAATCAAATACTAGAGAATAACATATCTGTCATGGCATTTTTCCAAAAATAGTAAAATTCGTCTTTTGTGTGCACTTTTCCTAGTTGCCATAGTTTTGGGCCACCCTTCAGTTTCCATTAATATGGATGGTTCGGACACCTATTTCTCGAGAAAATCGGGCTATGCTAAAAGCCTGTTTTGCCTCTTATCCCTAGATAGGCAATGTTTCAACCCGTTTCGAGGTACGTCCCGCGTTATTATTTGAGGCTTATGGGCAATTCCTGGGGAAACCCACTTGATACCCCGCTTTTATCACCCGTCGAGTAGACTTATTTTGTCTGCTTATCTAGTCTTTAGATTATCGCTCTAGTCTATTCAATACACATATTTTTCTCAGTCGTGGCTCAATTTATGCAGGGTCAAGCTCGATTGGAAATTTTTCGAATCCTGGGAACGTCAACACTGCGAATGAAAAAGTAGAAATCTCACTCATTCTGGATACTCTAAATTCTAAGGGTAATTTAAGCGCAATCGCAAATTTGGCTCCAGAGTTCCGGCGTCTTTTCATAGTGCTTGCCACTGATCCTTGGAAGAGGGGTTTCGGTTTTGTCCAGAGGAATATCAGGGCTGTGAACGGATGTCTTGTTCCGGATGCATCATTAGGACTACCCGAGGTAAACCTGTTAACATACCCAAATTTGCCCTTTAGCTGGCACCCAGCAACATGTTCACTAAAGCTTCATGGATTTACCCAACTGCTACGTATGGGTGTGAGGGTACCCATCCATCCGGTGATGCAGCAGGGCCATGTGTGCTCTTTCCGTTGAACCTTTGTCATCTACGAATCTAGAACAGGTTACTGTTCCAATGTTGGGAGTCATTAAGGACGCTTTCCACGGCAAGAAGGTGTTCCCAAATTGTGGCAACACTGCACGAATTTCAGCCTTTTCATGTCTATGTTTATGTATGAACTTTTTTAAGTGCTCTCTTTCTCTAGAACACCATACGTTCTCATTTGCTAGATCTCGATCCATTTTTTTCAATATATTTGCATTTGAAGCCGAAGGTTTGATGAGCTTAACACGTGCCACATCTATATCCTCACCCAGAGCTAACATGCTAATTTTGAGGCACCCTGAGACGGCTCAGCCATGCGCCCATATCATTGAGATTACCCACGGTAAATTTGGTAGCGTTCCCAAGCTTATCCTATATGTACATGCAGCTATCAGCAAATACGTGACGTTGTCTATACCCAGCTGCCAATCAGTGGGCAGTCATATCCATAGGTAGCAGTTGGGCACAGCTACCCATGGGTATAAAATTACCCACTTTTCCCGTGGTGCATTCTGGCGTGAAGTTCAAAATCCGGAGAGGGATGATGACGGCCTGTGAAAACTTGCGTCCATTCCCACACATCACTTTTCACTACAACATTTCAGGACCTACTCCGAATTCCACCGCTACATCGCCGTGTTGCTATGTCTGTTCGGCCTCCTGGCCAACTCCATCCACATCTGGGTCCTGACACGACCACGAATGCGATTCAGCTCCGTGCACACGGTGCTTGTCTGCATCGCCGTGTCCGACATGGGCACTATGACGTCATACATGGTACGTGACGTCATACATACGTGACGCTATGTACGAGTTCATCTGTACTCGTGTGTTTTTAGATCTACATGACGCGATTCGAATTCATGGTCGACCACAGTGGGTATCCTTATGGATGGGCATTGTTCCTGAAGGTTGGATTAAATTGGATCTTATTAAAGAACGCTTTAAGGCTAGTGGTGACCTGGGTTAACAGCGAAGAACCCGTTCTTCGAATGCTATTATTCGAATTAAATATTCACGATTTAGGCTGAATCAATGTCAGCTCTTTGTCCCGCTATAGATGTGCACTTATCCTGTCCGCTAACGAAATCAGGCAGCAGTACAACCGTGCTGCTAATGAATTTAAAGGAATTTGAGCAAAAAGAAAGAATTCACTACTAAATCTCGCCTGGAAGGAGTTTTTTTTTTGATAGACTGCTCGAGAAAATCACATTTTGTACGGTGGCGCTAACTGGTACTGTAATGTAGATATACGGTACACGGAAGTGTACGGTAAATACGGTCACTTCACATGTTCTGCCCAAAAAAGAAACTGAAAAAAAAACTTCCAAGCTTTGCCTAAAAATTTCGCCTAATAGGAGATTTGTCATCCTGATCAATAAAACCTCACTAAATTAGTACTGTAGTGCCACTCATTCTCGGTTACGGTAGCTATACGGAACGTAAGGAGACTCAGGGACTTGTCCCGTCCTACGTTTCCAGATTGGGTGGAGGAGAGGGGGGGGGGGTGGTGGACATGGTTATTCTATGTACTGATCAGGATTATCATTTCTAGTAACAGTGACGCGCTCTTGCCGAAATGCACAAAGTAACTACATAGCTAGAATGGCTCGTGTTACCGTATGAAATCGTTATCTTTTGTTCCCTCCGCTCTTACAGTATTCCTACTGTAAGCCAGCACTGCCAACGCTTACGGTATTAAATTTTGACAAGTGTTCAAAATCGAACTGTATTTTTGTGCAAAATGTGAAAACATTTGTGAGATACTGTGGCTATTGTATCTCTACAGTAACCACGAAATAGTGGCATTATGGTATGAAATCACAACTTCTCAAGGTCATCACATCATATACCCCTCTCCTTGGAAGTTTGGGCAGAACTTTTTTTCAGTGGTTCAGGGCAAAACAAATGAGGAGCAACGAAACAGTGAAATCTTGAGCCGACATGGATTACTGGGTTTACCCAGGATAAAAGTGTTAACGCTTGCGTGCTGAGGGTAAATTTGAAGGTGTTGACCATTAACCCTGCGTAATCTCAATAATGGATCTGGACCTTGAATTCCGTTTTTGCGCCTATCAGCCACTTCAGGAGGGAAAGGGGGGGGGGGGGAGATTTCCTCTCAGAAAGGTGTCGCGATGGTTGACTTCGATGATCAAAGGCACTCCAGAAGTATACATAAACAGCTGATTATTGCGCGCACTAATAGAAATTCGAGAGAAACAAAATGAACTGATCTGTTCCTCTTTGATTTTTGACCTTCGTGGGGTGATAGTGAATTACCGTGATCTTAACTGTAAATTTTGAATGGCTCCTGATTCTTGGTCCATCAAAGAAATGTCATCGTGCTGTCACAACATCCAGTCGGATAAGAGGATAACTCATCCATACATCCCGGGAGGAAAGGATGACGAAATGTTTTGTTTTTTTTTACATTGTGCTTTAACTCGTCTTTTTTCTTTCTTTTTTTGCTGTGATCCCTTCCACGGAACCCCATCGCTCGGAAAGCCGGCCAACCAGAAATTGATCCGTTAAAAATTGAAGAGCCTCCTTTTCCAATTTAAGTAATTGTTGTGCTTGGGCTCTGATCTCATAGCTGGCATATTTTACCTTGTTGACACTCGCTTATTGCCATTATTTCTGTCAGTCAACCGTGAAAATATGGTGTGAAACACGATCTTCTCGGGAACGTTCGTCGCTTCCAAAGATCGTTCGCAGGCCTCTTCGGAATAACATGTTTTTAGTGCGGCAGGTGGCTGATGTATGTATGTAGGTAACTGAAAGTATTACTCGAATATACTTTCTGTTGATGGGATGAAAGCCCGTTCATCAAGGGGATGACTAGTATGTCTGTGATGATTGCTGGGGGAGCAGCATCGACACATGCACTAGGATCTCCCATTATGCTTGGAATCCTATCAAAAACATCATAAGTGAAATCACTGCCATCCTTCGAAATGCAGGTGATCCACCGTCCAGAAATAAGTCCACGAGTGGGGAAAAGAGCAAGAAAGGACTTTTTTCAAGGAGAGTAACTAATATGCAATAAATGAATCTATTCAATAATCCGAATTACCGCTTCCTCCAGTGTTTCCTGTTTTCCAGTACGGGATCTAGAAAAGCCTCCAAGAGCTGTATGCATCATTGGGATTACCCAGTGCAGGCGTGGTAACACACCTCCCCCACCAAATTCACCCATTGTCACAACGAACATCTAAAGGTTTACCCTGGGTAATCTCAGTGATGCATCCATACCCAGGAAACGTCAACCTATGCAATCATGGCGGAGAACTCATCCATTCTGGGGCCACGTGCACCACTGGATTTACCCAAGGTAGACGTATTAACAACCCTTGAATTCACCAATCGTGGACAAGGGCGTCAAGAAGGTTACCCTGAGTAATCTCAATGATGTATCCACGTCTTGGGGTAGCTGGTGGGCCTCAATATTCCCGGTAACATCCAAGAATCTCTTTTCGGGAAAATGAACCAAAAAGAGCATTGCGAAGAAGAGGTTTTCAGAAGAACTGATGCTGCAGTTCAATCCTTGCATTTCAGATCCATGTCGTGATCTCCATTGCCCTCCATGCGATCACCTTGTACCTCGTGGTTCTGATGGCGTTCATCCGCTTCAGCGCGATGCGACTCTCGTCGTCGGAGTGGCTGCGATCGGAACGGGCATTGTGAGTTTTCCAAAAAATCCATATGAATTTTCTTGTCCCAATGAAACGTTCTCGATTGTTTCAAGTAATAGTTTATATGCGAAGGTTCGTCCTTCATATTTTTTTATAATAGTTATACACGACCAAAATCCGTCAGAAAATCAAAAAATGCCGTTTTATTCCAGAATCGCTGCCGCTGGAATCGCCCTCAGTGTGTTCGTGCTGTGCGTTCCAACGCTGCTTGCTCACGAGATTTACAGTCGACGTGCGATTTCCAGACAAGGAGAGATTACGACGCGATACAGGTACTGAGAGACTTACGTTGGAGATGTATAAGTCCTTATTACAGTAGTAATTGGAAATGTATGAAAAGAAGTTCGCTGAAAGAATTTGGAAAATGGCATTGTAATAGAGAAAAAACTGTGATAAACAGAGAAGCAACCTGGAAGAATTCCACATTAAGCCAAGGGAACTATATTAGGATAATCCACTGTTTTTTTTTTGAACTTGTTTTTCGTAGGGATGTAGCTTTCCTAGCTTCTTTTCATCCCTTGTGTTAGCTTCATCCGGTTTCATAAGAATAGAACACGACACAGCGACAGTACAACAAATCACTCTTCATAACCGTAAAATTCAAACTAAACGGGGTCGCACGCATAAGATTACCCGGGTAAGCGTGCTGGCACGCGCCAAGTTTATCCATCGTCAACAGGGGCGTAAACACGTTACCCTGGGTCGTCTCAATGGTGGATCTCGGCCCTGTCTTACGAGTAACACCATTCCTTTCGTACTCAAAGCTTATTCTAGTGGCCGCTTAACTCGGATTAATTGTCGAGCGGCGCACTTGTGTTCCGGTATAACAATCGCGACGAGACCCATTTGACGCTCTCACATGGAGTGTGCGCTTACCGCATCTTTCATTTGGGTCCCGTAGCGCTTCTCGGGCCAACTATCTGATAACTAATTTGAGGCAAACTATACATACATTGGAAAGAAAAGAACATAACCACCGGGATCTCGAACTCTACTTTCTATTACCGGCGTTCCGACGGCTTGTAATTTTCTTTTTATTTCAGTATTAAATTCTCCGAAATGATGCTCGAGAACGGATGTCTACTGATGAAGGGCAACTTATGGCTGACTGGAATTTTCCTGAAGGTATGCATTTTTCCATGTCTCTGTGTAGCTCACTCTTTCTTTATCATCCAGAAAAAATTTCTCTGGAACCCTCAACGTTCAAAGAATTGGTATTCCCAGGCTTGGCCGGCCAAAAATTTTTCTTCCCAGTTTACTGAACTGAATTACAAGTGAATTATGCCCCACCTCGTTTTGCAGGCGATTCCTTGCGTGCTTCTGTTCTGGTTCACTATCGCTCTAATTGGACGAATGAAGGAGAACAAGGAGAAGCGCACGAAGTTGCTGAAGACCCGCGACGAGAAGGGGAAACGTGATGTCACCACCTACATGTGAGTTTCCTCATCTTTCAACTGCCTTCTTGCCAATGAGTTCTGTTTCGAGCGACGTGTTTCTTTCAGGCTTGTCTTCATGGTCACGGTATTTCTCATCACTGAGTTGCCACAGGGTGTCATGGCCGTGCTGAATGGTGAGTCAGAGGATTTGTTGTCATTTCAAGCGTGAGAGCTGGGTAGGAGGCAGGACATGCGGTGTTAGATGTGTGGTTGGAGTGCGGATGCGCAGACAATCAGAGTGCCACTTTGCATATGGTGTAGTGCGTATCGGCAGACCTTGACCATTAAAGCCCCTTGTAAGTGGAGGAATAGAAAGCTGATGGGGTCCAATCATCGTAGCTCCACCTTCATATTGCTTTCCACAGGAAGAGTGAGTCAAAATTTTGCAAGTGTCAGTGAAAGCAGGCAGTGCTGACCAATCTATGTACCAGTGGCGGACGCAGAAAGTGGGCGGGAGGGGGGGCGTGGGAAGAAAAGTGGGGTCTCCGCCGTTTTGGGGACCCAGACGGAAAATAAAATTAATAATAATATTAATTATAATAATAAACAATAAATAAAAAATATATTAAAAATAATAATAAAAATAAACAATTAAAAATAAACTAACACAAGATTTTTATTTGTATTGTAAAGTAATTTCGAACCCCCCCCCGCCCCCCCCCCCCCACTGCGTCCGCCACTGCTATATACATACACTCCGTATCTTCTGCTACGGTACCCAATTAGTAGTGTGGCAATCTATCCACGCCCCTCGTTCATCTTTTCCTTCTTTCCTAATTTTGTGTTTTTTTAGCGCTGTACACGTCACAGTTCCACGACTACGTCTATCGTCAGTTGGCTGACGTCCTGGATCTGTTGTCCCTGATCAACTGCTACGTGGCCTTCCTCGTCTACGTCTGCACCAGCTCTCGTTATCGTCAAACACTGCTGTCTATACTGCCAAATATGCCGTAAGTTCTGGTTTTTTTTGTTTTGATCTCACAATGTTTTGATCTCTACAATGCCAGCCAATCTCTTCTGCATCATAGAAAACCAGTATGGAGTACCGTGCCGCATCATCCATGCGGCGCGGTAAACCTTACAGGACGAAGACCGTTGTGTTTGTCGGACGCTGTCGATATTGATGTTCTGCTTATGTTTATTATGATGCTGTCCAAGACTTTCGAAACGAGAACAAAAAGCAAACGACGACAGTGGAAAACATAAGCAAAACTTGAGCACCAGCAAATCCGTGCCGCGCCGCATAGGCGATGCGACGCGGCAGACCAGATGACCGTTATTCTGCGATGCGATGATGGATGGCCGGCGCTGTATTTACTGCATGTATAAAATCCACTATGTAAATCTCTCGTTTCGAATCTCCCACACTTTAAGGAAAATTCTCTCGACCGTCAATTCGCGCCAGAACACCCTCAAACGAGAAAAGCTACCGTACACCACTCTCAACGGAACCATGTGCTCCGTCGTCGAAACACCACGACCTGAACAGGACCAGCTTTTGTAGGGCAGGCATGCAAGATTCCTGCCACTGCCGTGCCGAGTCCTCTCAACATTCCTTGTAGCTTTTCCATGTGCATTTTGTACATATTGATTGATTTATACGAATTTGTCCGATGATTCTGTGTGAATTAATGCATTTGCTTTCTGTGTGTGTGTGACTTCTTGTTATGCCAAAGAATAGCCACGTATTATGAAGGAGTACTGCTCAAACTCATGCGCTTAGGTTTTATTTTTATTTTTACTATTTCATAAAATTTTATACTCTTCGTTTTGTGAACTAACCACACACCCATCACAGTAGGAATGAAACATATTAGAATATAACAAGAACGATGAGAGAAACTGCGAATATCGCAACGGCCAGCGTGAACGGGAACGTCGTGGATTTGCTGTGCGGCGCAGGCGCCTCCGTCTTTGGTTCCGAGGTTCCTTCACTGAAAGTGCCAGGAAATGAAAAAACGATCCGTCAAAATAAGAGTTGGTTTCGATGTGTTGAGTATTAATGAGGAGTCAACCTCCTGCTCATCCGGAGTGGACGAGATTCCGTTACTAATAGTGGGACGAGCCCTTTGGAACGTTCATGCATTTTGCTTGAGGAACTCATCCAGAAGGGGGGGGGGGGGGGTGGTGGAGGTACCTCGTGTTACACTAGTTGCATGCATCCGGCGCTCGTGCTTCCACACGTATAAAATTATTGTCATACATACATAAGTAGTTTCACGCCATAAATGTATCAGATGCGTGCGTTTGACGTGCGACTGATGCGCACATCTAATACAAAATACCCTTAACCGTATGTGAACAGATAATTCAAAAGTATAGAGAGTAGAGAAGAAGATGCGAGGAGAGTAATAATAGCAAAACTCGGCTGAGATCAGATTTCAGATAAATAAATTAATATAACATATAGTAGTTGTCTTTTTGCTCGCGACTGGAGTTTGACGCATTGTTGGATTTTTTACCTTCGCACTTGATCCCAACCACCTGCATATCCCCCCTTATTCACCGATAGCGACACAGAATATTCTCGGGATCGTCATGAAACTGACAGATCTTTGCGTCTAACCGAATCGAAAAATTCCTGTTGTCTCCTCCAACGGAAAAATCATTATCAGTGCAAAAAAAAATTTGCTTTTTCCTTCATTTCCGCACCAAAATTGGCCACCAAGAGCTGAAATGGTTTTTCGCAGAATTTCGGCTTCACCTCATGTATTCAAGTAAGAGCCAGAATATTTGTGAGAAAGCAGGAGTATGCGTTTCTTTTTTTTTGTTAAAATGACGCTGCTGTTCATTGGTGCAATGCTACCTTCACGTACGGAAACATAGAAAACATCTAGATCTGCAACAAAACAAAACCAGGTTCCCACAAGGAAGTTCTACCTATATGCATGTTTAGAAATGAAATAGTCATTTTCCTACTGCTTCCCGTTTCGCATCTGGCTTCCGATTTGATTAGATTTCCCAATGTTGTCACTAGACTTCCATTATATTATAACAGGTGTATCAAAATCATCGGAACAAAAGCGAACAGTACATTTGTTGACATTCCTCAAGAGCTCTTTGTCTATAATCGAAATTCGTTGTTCATTTGATTATTTATGGGGTACATTGAAGGAGCACTTCACAATGGGCAATTGAGGGTGGTTGAGTTAGCACACCATTGTAGATACATACTTCTACCAATGAATTTACTGCAGTGCAATCAAAATTCGCTCATGACGCTATCGCCTGGATGTTCGCGAAAGTGTCGCTCACAAGTATGTCACAAAGTACACACTCACAAGTATGTCACGAAGTACACAGAGTCGAAGAGAGAATAATGTTGAAGTTTGACCAGAATGAACGTCCAGCCTCATAAGGAGAACGAAAGTTAGTAAATCTTCAACAAGAAGCTTCCCCCCCCCCCGGCAAAATGTAGTATTGCGAAGGAGAGCTGCTCAAACCCAAGTGCATAGCTTTTATTTCTTAAATTTCTACTATAATTTTTTTTATTCCTCGTTTAATCGCACACCAGTGACAGTAGTAAATAAACATATGATGACTTTGTCACATTCGGTAAGGGGGGACCAACCTGACACATAGTTCACCATGCTTGGGACTATCTTGAGTTCGTGTTTCATTTTTTTTCGTGCACCATATATTTGAATAAACAAATGGGAAAAATGATCGTAAGCAACCTTTCTTTCATAGAGCTAACGACATAGCAGGACGGCTCGTCATGGTAGTCATAATCTTAGCGTTGCAGAATGAAAAAAATGGGCTTCACCACGAGCCCAGTGAGAAAAGTCACGTCGTGAACTCGGAAAAGGAGCCCCTACGACTACAACAGGCGTCACTTCCATCATGAAATGGCAAAGAGAAAAGAAATGAAAAGAGCTTTGGTAGCAGTTTTTGCACTGGGTTCGCACCAGAGTTCGTTAGCACTTCATTTAACTCACTGACATTCATACCACCTCATTAAACTCAACTGGTATTCATATCTCATTCACATGAATTTCTCGTTATGATGTACTTCGAAGATCAAAAACCGTTCCGATAGATAAATAAGTAGTGAAATCTTAGAATTAGATACGTACAACTTGATCAAATGCGCACTTGCCTCGACGGAGTACCGTGGACACCTGTTATTACATTTTCTGAAGTTTTTCTTCGACAATTATGGGAAAATTTCCGAGGAGCAAAGCAGCTTTTTGTTTATAGTGAGGTGAAAAAAACAGTAGAATGGAAAAAAGTCCTCCATTTCATTGGGTTGTAACAAAAGTTTCCGCTGTTTTGTAACTTTCGACTAAAAAGTTTTATAAAAAATCAAATAACGATAGATACATATCAGTCGAAATATTCACCACAGTAATCATTGTTCTTTTGCAGTTTTTACAGCTAAAGCTCGACTTCGCTGCTCCGAAAACCCATCAATTACGAGGCAAAAAAGTGAATCGGTCAGTGCTGGAGGTCACTGACTTTGGCAAATCGGTTCTCACTCACTGGACATTCTTCTGATCTGATAACCGGTGCTCGGTTACAATCAGATTTGTGCTACATAAAGCACAATTAAAAATTCCCCTGCGAATGGCGTGATTTCTACAAACCACTTAGGACTTGTCCTAAAATTCTACCGATTAGTGGCCGCAAACGGTTCGCCATACGCTTTGAAATGGTACGGGGACATAACCAGAATCTAATTGGTAATCATTCATTACAAGCGTTCGAAAATCCCCATGCAAAACAACGGAAATTTACGTAACAACCTAATACTTACTAACAGCTAGAAATGAATCCTACAGCACGACAGCGTAATTTTGTCCAGTTCCGAAGTTCATGTTAGAAGCTAGACGCGACAGCAGTGTTACACAGTTACTGGAATAAATAAACGATGAAAGCTTAAAGGTCACCTTATGTCATTACGGCACTACGTCAAAGGCGGTGGATGATGTGTTGTCGTCACAAGGGGTGCCTCGCTGTATTGGCTTTCCCTTTATGCTATAAGTTCGTGATGATAGTAGTGGCAGGAAATACGGAAGACCGTAAGTGACGTATGTTAATGGAAAAAAAATAGTAATTGTCTGGGTTTCACTAGACGTGCTATGTCGCTGAAGAAGTACAATCATCCTGTATATATACAGGGTGGTCCACATGAAGTGTGACGGGTGATAGAAGATCCGTTCTCTTGGAAGATGCGGTAATCCCCTGAACCAAAGAAATCGACAAGGACATCGACTGGATCTTCCAACAATATTGAGCACCAGCCCACGCCGCGAAAGAAGCAATGGAATATTGTGAGAGCAATTTTCCGGGATTCTGAACAGACGAAGTTTGGCCGTCAAACTAGCCCGATCTCAATTTTTTGAGTATTGTTATCTAGTCGATCTTGGAGACAAGCGTCTGCTTTTCTGAACACAGGTCACTGGATACGCAGAAAAGAGCCCTAGTGAGAGCAAGGGACGGAAGAAATGACTGCGCGCATTCTCGAAAATCTCCGGAAGAGATTAGACGCTCGTATTAAAGCTAAAGACGGTCATCTTGAATGTGACGCGTTAGACCTCAAGTAGAATTTCTGTGGCTATTGAATGAGAAAAAACGTCCTTCAATTGATTGGTACAAAGTTGTGTGTAGTTCTTTGCGTCACATTTCATGTGGACCACCTTGTACACACGTGGTGGTTGCATAATACTTCAGGCTTCTCCGAAAAAAAAATGGCCACCGAAGCGAGGTATGGTAACGGAGGAAGGGAATGCAACACATTCTCTAACTGTGTATCGACTATGATTTTTGTTTGTGAGAATGAAAGTGCAGGAACTTCAGCTACTAATCGAACACGAGACCTATGTGTTTAGAGAGCCTGTCCAGCATGATGTTACGGGCTATACTGTAGACCTGCTGAGTGGATTACAGGAGGTAGAATCCTACGTAGATGATTTCGTAGAAGTTCCGGCGTAGGGAGTGGGACTCAACATATTTTGTCTTCTCACCGCATACATCCCAGAAGCGCAGCTTTTCCTCTTCGTCCGTACCAGATCTTTTGCCCGTAGAACAAACTTGAGCAAAGAAAAAGCGGGAAAAACGACCTCATCCAAAGCACAGTCACTGACCGGACGATGTCTAACTTTCGACTTGCAAAATGTAAACGAAGCACAGCGCAACTGCGGCAGATCTGCGGTATGCAGTTGCACAGCAATGAATCGTATCGACCACAACTATAGAATCAGTTGGACGTAGTGCAATATTAGTATCGGACTTCGTGCAAAAGTGAGCATCTTCCGCTCATAGGATCAAGCGATGTCATCCGTTATAGGTTGTTGCGAAATCGATGTCAGATTTTGATAGACGAATTTGAATTGCCATGACTTGGCTAGGATTAAAACTTTTCCCCTACCAAGGCGTCATTCGAATCAGTACGTACATCATCGCCATCGTTCAGCTAAAATTTGGTTTTATGGAATTTGGAGCTAAGCTTTTCCTAGTTGTCAAAATCTGTTGGAGTTAGCAAAATGTGCGAAAGCGTTTTTAACTGAAGTACTTTCACGGCCTACTCTTACTCTCAGGGATGAGTCCAACCACTTGAATTTGTGGTTCTGTAGGGAAACATCCCGATGAGTAAGGTATGAAGGCGATTGCTTTTGCACTCTCTTCCAGATCGTCGTCTGGAGTGCAAAGTGTGGTCTGTGCATTCGTAAAACACCAGGGGTGGTATTAGGTTAACCTATCGAAACTGTCAGCTAACGATGAATGTTAACTGGCAGCTAACTTCCAGATTACGGGGAATTGCGGGAGGTAATGTAAGCTTCATTGCTACGAACATGGTTCTCCAAGTATGATGCTTAAATACTATGACGAAACGGGGACCATACTTGCAGGTAATCTCACAGTTCGAAATCGAACTATGAGCTCACCGTCACGCTGAGCTTGCTGCCAGTATGAAACGACGAGGACACAGGAAGCGAAACGACGAGGTCATCGTCTGCGGCGCGCGAGACGCAGACGACGATCTCGTCGTTTCGCGAGGGTCTTCTAGAGGACTTTTTGCTCGCGGTTCAAGTTCATCGTTGTAGCCAGTCGAGCGTGCACTGACTCCTTTTCAGTGAAGACGCATTTCCGGGTACACCCAGCTAATCGATGTTCTCACTGTCTCGATCGCCATGACCTTTTGCAGGAGATCATCGATGACTCCGATTTCCTGGTGGCTGATTTTGACAGGTGAGCCCTACACCTTCCCAGGTTAAATCTCACATATTTTATGAGACGCAATTACAGTTGTGAGCTTAACACATCAAAGTTAGGTTACGCGGAAGAGATTCATTGGCCGCTTCGGGTATAATGATCACATAAGATCCCATTAGCACTCGAATCTATGGTTCAGAGGTATATCAGCATACTCCGAGGACAACGAGTATCCCATCTGTAAAGGTTCGAAACATCTAAGGGTGTGAAGAGCCTCATCATCCAAAGACCAGGGTTGTCAGTTAGCTCCTAGCTAGTTCATGGTTGCAAACCAGTGCTGACAGTTCACCGCGATCTTTTGTTTATCGTTTCGTCGCCGTTCCAGGAGGATTACCACCACCCCAGAGGATAATTCGAAGAGAATTCACTTGCCCAATTTTTTTCCACCATGCCTATCCCTTCCATAGCACCAAAAACAGAAAAATGCTGGACCGTATAGCTAACTTAGAGATAATGAACACATTCTCTGGTGATATGTAGCTCCCACCAGTGCTTTCAGAACATCGTTGACCTCATTGAATTTTAGTCCATAACTCTGAGACATGTACTTTCGAGACTAGATGACTTGCGGTTCTGCTTGGTATTCCCTCCTGCATAAATTGGTAATATTTCCCTTCCTAGCTGTTGGGTTATTACCGCTTATTACCGTTCAAATCCATTATACGGTTTAGAGCCAATTTTGCTAATAACCACAATTAGATTCACCCACAAGACGGTCAATGAAATGGATAGGTGGAAATAAAAAAGCGAAAAGAGGGAGAAGTAAGCTTTCAAATTAATACCAAATGTGCTACTGAAACAACTTCAAAGGGCTCTCCAACGTTCGAGGTTCAATAATTCCGACATCGATTTCGTAACAACCTAATACATCTCTTCTGTATTTTTCTCGGTGCTTCTGCAGACCATTCAAGAGATTTCAAGTATCGGTTGCAGCACCATGTTGGACACCACCTCAACCGGCAAAATGGGGTTGGGGGGAGGGGGTGCACTTGGTATAAGTCGATAATGCGACTTGTCCTGCACGTTCAGACTTGCTGGCAGACACGTCCAGAAAGCTCGGACATGTTAGCTCTCTTAACGTGCAGTAGTTACCTAAAATGCAAGCAGGTCTGAACGTGCAGTACATGTCATACTATCAACTAATACCAAGTGCATCCCCCCCAACTCAGTTTTACTCCTTTTACCACATAGGTGCCATATTGGATTAGCAGCTTAGCATCGTGCACATCTCTTGTGAGAAGAGACCACTATACGGAATGGACCGATACCGATTCCTACTCCGAAAGGAGTGTAGGCTACCTACTACCCTGATCTGATCCATCGATCCAAACACGAGCCGAACTACACAAGCTAGAAATCAAGCTCCTGCTGTGTAATTGGTCAATTTGCCGTTTTTTGTGCTTAGCTCCCAACAAGGCACTCTGCCGCATTTGGGGCACTCTATTAGTGCTTTTACGCAGTGGCATGAATGTTGAGTTTGCTGGCACTGC
This sequence comes from Ancylostoma caninum, assembly GCA_037903475.1. NCBI lineage: Eukaryota > Metazoa > Nematoda > Chromadorea > Rhabditida > Ancylostomatidae > Ancylostoma > Ancylostoma caninum. The sequence continues at coordinate 202,108 of JBAJFG010000423.1, forward strand.
TTGAGTGCATCGCTAGTTTTCTTACGATATGGATGTATGTATATGAGACCGTTTCACATTCCTACAGGTGTTGGGGTACGAACAATGATCTACAGATAATGATCTTCCATCAATACGAAGGAATCACGTGCGAACATCTCTATATGACCGATACGACTCACACAACGACCCTTCGTCTGTTTCTACGATTCATCTACCACATAATCCTGAATTCTCAACTCTCATCTAATCTCACTTTTATACTAATAAAGGTCATTGCTACATCGGTGTGGTTCTTCTGTTCCGTGAAAGGGGTTTCTGCCCCAGGTACGTATTTCTACATACCTCTTGTGGTTCGGAACTTATTCGCGTTCAAATCTGACTCAGGTTCAACTGCCACTCATTCAAAGCTACGGAGTTTCAATATTATTGCAAACTTTCATGGACCACACCATTCGTAGAGTCTATAACTACTGCTCCTCGTGATATTTCTGAGGATATCCGCATCGATGGAGCGTCGCAGATCCAAGACTGCCTATCCGTAATTCTTAGGTGTCCAATGCAGACGGCGGCGTTCTCAAACTCGGCTGACAAGGATGTACTAGCTGGGCCTTGCCGAAATCAACTTAGCACTAGTGACACGCTTGTTTGAAAAGTTTGATGTTTGATGTTTGAAAAAAATTCAACTCGATGGTAGGACACAATTGACACAATTGTAAATGATCTCCCCACCGCTTGAGTAAGCGAATAGCACCAAATTCACAGAAATAGCGGTTTTCTTGGAGGATCACCTAGCGAGTAACTGGGAGAGCCTGTGACCAGTCCACAGCGTTATTCTCCTTCACTGCTTAATTTTTGCCAAGAATGAAAGAGGGCTTTCAGCTAGGTAACTACAAAAACTTTGACTATCACTGACTAGCCATATAGCTACAGAAATTCGAGTGGAAGCAGATGATCTGTTTCGTTAAGGTTTCCATCTCCTCCATTTGTGCAGGGTTCATGTCCTAATCCACACATAGGAGGGAGAGATTAAAACGCTCATTCATTTTCTGCGGAAGAACACGTTGCAATGCCGTAGTAACCAGTAGTACTACGCGGTTGTGGTACTCCTGAAGCGATTTCCCAGTGTCCGACGTTGTTTTGCCGAAGGAACAGAGACAATTTATTCAGAAATCTTGCAGTATTCGTCTTTCAAATTTTGATTGTTAACCAAATTTTGCTTTTTAACCAAAGCAAAACAGAATCAATGGATTTCGAAAGCGTAGGATTTTATTTGAACACATGTATTTACACTAAATTATGCCTTCCACGTGGCTTAAAAGTGCCTCTTTTGACATGGCAAATTTACCTTAGGAGTCCAGGATCGCTCGCTCTATGTTATTCACCCCACATTTGTACAGCTTCTCAAATATCAGTTTAGATTATCCTGCCACGAGTTTAGGAATGGGTTGCGAGGAGTGATGAAAGAGGAAAAGTGCGATTGAAACGATTTGAAAGGAAAGATGGAAAGGTGTTCCGAATTGAAAAGCATGTGGGATGCTTTACGCATACTACTGGTAAACTAAACAAAATATCAACGCACCTCGTTAAAGTAACTGTTGCAGCCGTCGTTGACGTGGTTGTAACAGTTCGCTCGGTGTTCGAATGAACTCGAGGATCTACTGTTTTTGTGGCGACTGACTCGTTTGACGACGTGATCGCCGTCGCGACCTCGACGGCCTGCGAGAAAGTCGTGGCTTCCGTCGTCGTCGTCGCCATCGTCGTCGTTGACAGCGGCACAGAACTGATGGGTACTGCATTCGGCGATGGTGCGTATTTGTCGTCGCTGTAAATCGGGGATGTTTGCGAGGGATCCCACCCAGGTGGTGATAACTAAGGATTAGGTTTGATACAGAATGACAGAAAAGTAAACTAAGGTGCAGAGTTGGGTTACCATTCCAATACTTCCCATACATGGTGGGGAAAAAAATCTGTAGCTAACTGCCATAGAAGCCATGGCTGTCTAATGTACGCAGAAGTCTGTAAGATTACTGCAGCATTTGCAGCCACAGCCAATCACGAAAGACGCAATTGTCATGGGGACGAAAGACTTACTGCGGGAAATCATGCATGTAAATAGGGAAATTTTCCGAAAGAACCACTGTGAAAGAGTTGATCAGTCTATTGGATTCAAACGTTGAACAGTTAATCTTGACAAAACAAAACAGATTCTCTCGAAATATTCCAGAAAAAAGGCAATGGTGGGCATATACCGCAATGCAACATGTATTTGGTTAACTTACCCCGGACGGTTGTTTAATAAATGGTTAGCGAGAATTGACTTTACAAAACTACTGTGATCTTTAAAAAATAGAGAGAAAGTGCCCAGTTCCGAGCTATATTGTCTGATCATACCGAAATTTCAGTCAAATTTGTAGCAGTTCCTAACTCTGACCCCGTTGCAAACGAAGAGAATTACCCATATAACTTGCTCCGAGCTCGTTAGGCACATATCCAGAAAGAGCAATGATCCCACGAGATTTATGGGATACATATGAACATAGATACAAGTACTATAATTTTCCGCCTGACAGAAATGTTCATGTTCGCATAGATGCGTCATCTTCTAATGAAAGCGCTTCCATGAACAAATTGTGTAGTGTTGGTATGAAAAACGCTAACTTCAAGCTCTCGTTAGGAAAACCCTCTAAATAACTATGTTTTCAACAATACTAAGCTCAGTTATGGCTGTGACGTACACGCTTTGTGCACTTTCAGGTGTACGCACCATCCAAACACAACAACGAAACGTTAACATCGAAATAGGTGAACTCACCCAGGCATTACTCCAGGAGTTCCGATGGGATCTGAAATAACTCACAGTGAGTAGACAGCCAGCTTTATGCACAAATCTGAATCTTTAATCACCAATCTGCATTTCATAGCGATACGTTCACCTTATTCTTTGTAGCTGTGCAAGATGCAGCAACTTTAGGATTTTCCTGTGGTTGGCAATAGATTCAGCGGCCGAAATACAATTGGGCACCAATTCCTAGTCTGCACACATATTTCCTGACTTTTAAAATTAGGTGTTAGGATTTTTCCAGCGTTTCATACATATCTATACATCCACTAGCAAATAATGAGACTTGATGAGGTTTTGTCATCGCATCTTGGGGTGAAGGGATGGCAATTGGTAGGTTCCAAACTCTTATCAACATCCCTAGCTGTACATCTTCAAGCACAGAAAGGGAAACCCAGACCCCGCTCTATACTATGCACGACTAACAAGGGAAGGATACTAGGGGGGGGGGGGGGTCCGACGACTCGTAACAAAATGTATACTTGTATATGCAGTTTGTGACGCTGATCTCAACTCTGTTTACCATATCTGCTGCGGTGTCTTCAGTGAAGAGTTGCGGTGGCATGATTGCGGCCTGTCCGAATCGGCTAAATTTGACTTCCGAGTTATGTTCTGCTCAGAATATGCTCTGAAACCACCCCATACATTCAGATGAATTAAAACTGATTCATCTTTCCGGAACGTGATTAAATTCGCGTGGTTTCCGGCGACCTTTCAGCGATTTACATCTTAGAAGACAGATTTAAGCTGTCTTACTCGAAGTCTAATTATGCCGTGTAACTCTTCATAGAGTGCTCCGCAGCAGAAAAGCTAAATGGAGTTGAGATCAGCGTCAAAAACTGTACTCGACAGTATACATCTCTTTAAGAAATGCCGGACCCCTAAGTATCCTCCCCTAGTAAGCAGTCGAGCCATCGGTATGAAGTTCAGTCATAGTCACTGCCTTATTCCCACTTATTTGCAAAATTCGGATGGATCAACAAGCAGGGGGTACTAGACGCCGGAACTCCTCACAGCTCATGATGAGAGGCAGTCTAGCGTCCAACAGTTGCTTGTCTCCCAACCATCAGAGCAGAATGGAAACTAGCTGTCTCGAGGAGCACCGTCTGGAAAGCCTCTTCGAAATGGCTTCTGAGGAGCGAGGGTCCATTGGCTACTAAATTTGTTGTGCATAGTGTTTTTCCATTGTAAGATTGTTAAAAAAGTTAATTTTTTTTGCGAGTGGTCGTATAGTTATGAAATGTTGGCAAAATTCCTACACCCAAAATTCAATACTAGGAGAAAGACTAGCGCAATGAAAATTGGTGCATAGATGTCATTGTTATCCCTGAATCTAAATTAGAACAGAAAAAGCCTCTCCTGGCTACATCTTCTAGTATAGCAAAAAATAGGGTGGACGCATTGTTATGAAACACAGTGTATTTGAAGTCTGGTTATTGAAAAAAAATGAAAATGTTGGATTATTCAGCAGTCTAGGATGTGGAACAACAAGCTCAAAGATTTCTGGAAAAGCGCAACGTTTTGACACAGTTTTCCCCGCTTTCTTCGAAATAAGTTTACAATCTCTGATTTTTGAGCGGTGGGCCTAGCTCCTAGATCAAACACAGCTCCAGATCTGTTGGAATTGTCAATTATTCTTTGCCAAAAGATGCCAAAATGACAAGACAACATTCCCAAGTGGAGAGAAAGAAGAAGCAAATCGAGTATAATCAATAATGATCAACTGTACTCACCTTCCGGCTTGAGAGTTGCGAGGGTGGCCTTTGAGTCAGCTGGAACAGAGATAATTATTTATTGCCTAATCTTTCTCTAGCAAAGAAAAAGTAAAATCCAATGTTTGTGCAGAAGGTGTCGTGAAAGTCTGTGCTCTGTGAACCTAGTACCTATCCTAGTAGCTCGCACCACTTCACAGACATCCCCGTCGATATTTTGTTACGGTTAGGCAATAGTTCTTTCTTGCTATCAAATTCACCGAGTGAAATGGAGAAGTCATGCAAAGAAAAACACAAAACACCAGTGCTTGTTCTCAATAACAATATGTGCTTCCTTGGTTCAATGAACCAATGAGTAAATCCTAGCTCGCAAAATCCTACAAGCTGAATAGCAAGTCACTCACGACTATGGAAGAGGCTCAATAGCACAATATGCAACTTCAACAAACCTCCTGATCCTGATCCTGAGCCTCCTCCTCCAACGAGTGGCTGCAGCTGGTATCCCTCCAAGATCGGTGTCTCCGTAAATTTGAAGTTAGCAATGGGAGCTGTAGGAGCGTTGCAGAAATCTTTTGTGGTACAGGCGCAGGACGTCTGGTGAGCTTGCCTGGAAAATTTTCAGTTCATCGACTACAATCTGGATTGCTGGCTTAGCTTAGGCCGGCTTTGTACATACTTCTACGTACGATTCCCATAACCCCGTCAACCTGATCCGGACGTTCCTGGGCAAGAGAAAGACATACTTATTTAATACCTGGCGAGGATCTTACAAGCAATGCCAGACATCTTTCCCCTCGGCGAGAAGACTTGTGGTGATGGCGGTCAATGCTCATCTAGCATAGGTACAGTGGACGGCAGTGGCGGTGGCCCATTCACGGACTCGAGAAGGACGCAGCGCAACCGCGCCGCGTGCGCCGGAATCAGTGTCGTCGCTGCCGGAGTGCTATTTCTAGGGTCTTTTCTTCCCGATTCGCTCGAAAATCCTTGAAATCGGGTAGAAAAGTTGCTAGAAATTGCATAACAACAGCAGAATGCATAGATTACGGAGCACGCGGCGCGGTTGCGCGACGTCCTTCTCGAGGTCGCAAATGGGCCAACGCCATTGACGTCTACTGTAATTTCACCTACCAATGTTGTGGCGAGCACAACTCGCCACAACATTGGTAGGTGAGTGCTGTGAATCAGTGACACTAGGCGGTTGGATCGCTATTGGTGGGGTCTTGCTAGTAGTGGTATTGTTAATAGTGGTACTAGTGTGCAGAAAAAGGAGAAAATTATGGTGAAAATCACAATGGCATACTATTATCATGCTCAGTTTTTACTTCTACGTACCATCTATGACCCATTCCCGATTAGATGTACTAAGGCATAGAGTACAATATATTGTGCCTTCTTAAAAAACATTCTGTTGTAGGACCATCGGTGTTTTGTGTTTGAGGTGATCTAGAATGTTTGATTTACCATTGATCTGCTGTGATATACTCTGGAATGTTCTGGAATCTCACTTTTTGGGATACATAAACCCCACCACTGCATGTATCTTCATATTCTTACTCGTGTTCACACTCAACACTCGAATTCACTCATCTGCACTTTCATTCTGGTTTATTATAGCTACCGAACAACCACAACACATTCTAAGGGAATGCTCTTCTACATGAGCAAATAAATACATCATTCTGGCATGATTCCAGAAGGAAAACGCCTCAAATCGCTTAGTGATTCGGTGGTATACGTAGGTAAGGTAAGCTCTCACCAAGCATAAGACTGGATTGGAACTTCCCGAATGACGATGAGACACAGTTAAATAAGGCAGGACGAAAAACAACACTCTAAATATCTAATAACATTGCGCGGTCTGTCGAGAATTTCTAGTACATATGAGTTTTCTTTCGTTTTACAAGAGTTTGTACTGGTTCGAAACGGTTTTGCTTGCTCTACGAGACTGTCACTCTGATTTTGACAGCTTCATTACACCTTAAAGGAAGAAAGGGATGCAAGACTTGCTAAAAACGGGCTTTCTGCAAGCCTAAAATTTCCAGAGTCATTGCTTGAAACTCATTAGGCAAAAATGAACTGCCGAGAGAATTTTTTAAAAAGAGGAAATGAGGAAATCATTTCTAGTTCACTGCATGCACAGGAACAAACTACAGACAATGGAGGAAGGGACCGGGGAAGATCCGGAGAGATGTACCGCATACGGAGCAGGATTACCTTTCTGCTACCCTTCCGTGCTAGTACTCGGGCGTTTTTTTTAAATCCAGATATGCTGCAATGTTGATCACTCTGTGAGAGATGTTTTGCTTCAGGCCTTTACTTCTCTTTTTATTTTTTTTTCATTTTCTTCTCTTAAACCAAAGGCGGCACATAAGGGGCGCGCAAGCATACACTGGTACCATTTAAATTAATGACAACATAAACTCATGAGGTGCGTCAACTTTGCGTCGGACGTACGCATCCATTTATGGGGGACTTGTCATGAAGACTATTCGACGCGGCATGTACAGCGTGAATTGAAATGTCGCACGCACGCAGCGAGGCCGTTAAAGCGTACGCATCCCTTGCGCATCATCTGCGTCAGGGCCGCAACCGAGCCTTGGCAAACAATACTGATTTTTATAAATTTGCCCTTTAGAGTAATTTTTTTTGTAAAAATTTTTTCATTGAGTGAGATTTTTAAGGTTTATAAGATTTGAGTTTTATTACATGAGGGCAACCTATACAAGGTGAGCGCGCACGAAGCGCTTGCGTTTATGTGATGAAAGTTAGGTCAAGTCGCAGCTCTGACTCAGAACAGACGCCTGAGTTCACAAAATAGCAGCTATTTGCCCCATTAGCGCGGTCTTTCCATTCAAGGTGCATTTGCCGTGTAAATAGGTTTTCATGGAGAATCCCCCGCAAGTAAACAAACAAACATGTGCGTCTGATGCGTGGCTTACGCATGCAGATTGTATAAACGGTCCTATATTTCTATGAACATGAATACGCATGAAACGTACCTATAGCATATGGCCGGACCTTCAAATTTATCGCCTTCGTGAAGATTTAGACAACCAGCAATCTTCGTGCCATTGTAAAAGGCGTTGACTACTGAAAAATCGTAGCAGAAGCATGGATTTTTACTCTAACAACGAAATGTTTTTTTTTGAAATTTCTCAGAAAAGATTTTTACAGCAAGTTCAAAGATAAAAACGGCTTCTCTAAGCTTAAACCCACCGATATAGCAAATATCTCCTTCGCAAGTGTCTGTGCATTTCGTGTGTCCAGTTGGTTCAATGTGAAACGGACATTTTGTACATTTCAACTTTGAGTAGACTGTCGTTACAGTAACCAGTAAAATCCAAGTGAAAAGCGGGCGAATCATCTGAAAAGTGTAACTAAGAGCGCGTTTTTGGTGTTTAGATGGGTAGTACAGCGGGTACGGAAGACATATGTTCAAATCACCAAGGCGGTAGAATTTTTGAGGAAGTTAAAGAGTGCATAACAAAGACGTCTGGGGGTAGGAATTGCCACAGAGCTACTGAACTACTGGGTAAAGAAATTTTTCAATCTTTCTGTGAAAAGAATGTACATACTATCTCCTCTTTGTAAGTTTTTTTTTTCAGTTTCACCTCTTAAATAAAATTATCAGGTTCTTAGCCATCTCGTTTCAGATCCGGCTACTAACTACAAGTTTTACTCTACTAGTGTTAGAAGATGGGCATGAAGGGGTGAAAAGCAGGCAAAGAACAGACAATTGAACTGAGAGCACATAAAATTAATTTTTTTTTCTATTATTTTACCGTAAGATCACTTAGTCTGTGGGTTGATCACCCCTAACCAGCGTTGGTTTGCCTGGTTAACGTTGAAACCCAGGTGTCAAAAAGCAGGCTAGGCTAACAAGGAACCAAAAATACATACGATTCTCTTTCAATCTTAGGTTTTTTTTTATCTAAAGTTTTCACTTGCAAACAACTGCGGATTTCTGGGAACGCTCACGACATGGGGACTACCACATGGAAATTCTCACATTTTAGCTTACTACTCACTTTAGAGCACTTAAACACTGAAATAATTGTGCAAAATCAGTGCCCGTCTTCGTGAACAAACGGGAACGGGCGCTACATGTGTTTCTACCAGGACGTTCTTTCTGGTTACCTTTCTTTCTTGTTAACTATTCATGAACATCCTAAAAGGATGAAAAGGACATATACTGTTGTGCATTAGGGATGAAATTTTAGGAATTCTAGGTTCTAGAACATCTACCAACCATAGAAGGTCACCCCGGTTCGAGGACAAGTACAGTACCGATGTTAGCAGATTGTTCTGGGAAAGAGCAGTTCAGGTTCAATCTATGCATTTCATTGAACTGGTGGAAGTAAATGAGGGCATCTTGCGAACTAAGCCTAGTTGTTTCCGCTTAGATTTGAAAAAAAAAGCTGAGACTGCGGACGATGCACACGTGGAATTGGTGTCCGAAAATGGGGATGTTCGAATGACGCTGATTTTCTGGAATACAGCCACGAGGAAAAGAATGCAGTATTGAATATATATACATATATTTACTATTGGGAGAAAGTCCAGCATCCCATAATTTTCGCCATAACGTTCGCTCAAGCGGAGGGAAGGCTGTAACTTTCTCGGAAACGTTTGCTAAGACGGGCACTTGCTGAGGTTGTGTGGCACATCATTAGCCAACATTTTTCCACCGTGGAATAGTGCAATAACCAAACCAAATATTGTCAATTTATTATTCCAGTGGAAATTTCAAAAAATTCTTTTTAAAAAAACTAGCAATTCTTTGATTTCAGGGAAGAAGAAATATCTAGCAAAATTATGATGACCTTGGATTTTCCTGTTTCTTTCGAAAATTCCAAGGATGCCCAAGAAATCCTTCGTGCAATAAGATCTATAAACGTTTCCAAGATGGAGTTAACCTACCAGCAAATACGAGAAACGAGCTTCTAGAGTGAAAACTGGTGCAGCATATCCAAGAACTTTAGGTCAGTGAATTACGTCAGTAGTATGGTTTTTGTCCAAAGAACTTTTAAAGTCTGAACTAGCAGAAAATCCAGTCTCGCGAATGAAGGAGTGGTCATAAGTTCCACTGCTGCTTAATTTTTCAAGGTTCCATCGAAAGATTCGAATCCACGAAGAGAGATCTGTGTTGGTATTGGCGTCGCTGGATTTGCACGTGCTGATTCACGAAAGCCCGCGTGGCGATCACAACCAATTAACAAGCGGATTTGGCTCATCGACAAATCGTCGTAAACACACTGCCGCCGTAGATCGATTCCGGGTATGATCGATAGATGGAGAGTTTCCTTGAATCTGGAAGAAATTCTGGGAGAGGCACTGCATTTCAGGACCGAGAGCAGCGGAGAAGAGGAAGGAGTGGTGCAGCGGCGTCAGGAAGGCCTTTCTGGCCAGGGATTCCTCTCAAAACGCAGCCGTTCACGAATACGTACACATTTTTTTGTGAACATGGCAAGGGCGAGATGCATCAGGAAATGCCTCTTTTTGCTACAATGTTTCGCGTCATGCGCGTCATGATTACTATAAATAACTGTTGCGCTTGCTTTGTCCTGGCCTGATTTGTAAATGTAACTTATATAATTTGTAATTTGCAAAGCGACGTTGAAATCACTGTAAAAGGTCGTTCCACTTTGAAAGAAGTTAAATCATTGGAGAAACTGTTTTCGACATTTTATTGAGTCTGATTTCCGGCAAGTTTGGAAGAAAACTTCACACTATTCCATCAGAGACTATTTTGAAACCAGAAAAAAAGCCACATCTCCTCGCTCATTTGTGGAAAACCTGTCACTCCCTTAACTTGTCCTCGCCTTCGTTTTATCCTTCTTCCCTATCCTTTTCTCTTCTTCTAAATTCCCGCTCTTTCTCTCAAGAAGACCTATCTTCTAAGGAACCTCAGAAGGAATTGGATAGAATGCGCAAGTATACCACGATTAAAATTAACTGCAACAGTCAAACTTCCAAACTAAGGTCTCAACCAGTTCATAACCATGGCGGGGTTCACGGACATTTCCTTCTAAGCCTCCATTTGATCAAGAGTGGACGAGTTTCACGGATAAGCTACGGCATACAATCTCGCCAACTTCACTAACATTCTTTCTAAAAGTTCTCATAACTTCACTGGGTAATAATTTCCTGTATTATCAATAGTTCTATTTCCTTGCCAGTCGCTCGGATAATGACAGAATCCAGGAGTTAATGATTGATCAGATTAGTTGATCAGTGAGCGTTTTAGTGCATTGTGCTGCTGGGCAAGGAATACGTGTGGAATCAAGCTCAGGGCTTTTTATGCCAGGAGACTTTGCCATAATGCTTTCTTGAAAACTAACACCAGCCAAAGTCAGGAACGGAGAAAGAGTTACTGAGCAAACACGAACCAAGAAAACGGAAAATTCCAATCAGCCCGGCCGAACTTTGGTGCGCAAATGCGAGAGTACCACAAAGGGCGAGCGGTCGCGGTACTAACGCTTGCGCAGTGGAACTAAAGCAAAAAAACTATATAGTCGAGTTTTTAGGGAAGGGGTGATAATGCACACTAAATCAACATTTGAAGAATCTTCAGGCGACGGCGATTGCTATGGCTTACATGTTCTCTTACAAGAACGCCGAAAACGCCTTTCCTTTTTGGAATGCAAGCTTCAAAAACGTTCGCAGAACGGCTCATATATGTAGAATTTCAATTCATTATGAGCTCAGCACGGTTGATCTGAGGTACACATTTCCAGGAGGAGTATGTTTCACGGATAACGAATGGATGTCGGGAGTCTACTAGGCTTATTCGAACTACCCACTCAGCGGCTTCTATTAAAATTTCTGTTAGTCGGCCTACACCTTCTCTGCGCTCCAAGGTCAACGAGCAAGTGACGGAGATCCAACTACTCCTGACAGTTCTCCAACTGTATCTCATTGTTAGCCTTTTCAATTCCACTAGGATACAAATTTGCTTTCAGGTCTTCGAATATACGGCTGGTTCTGAGATATTGCCAGTGCTGCGAAACTATGTATCTCATTCACTTGCTCGAAACCGATGTGCGTATACATACGTACAATACCCGCACTAAGGTTGTTGAAAATGAACATTAAGAACGCGGATTTGCGTTCTTTTCGTTCCAGGGCGATAACTCATCGTAACAAAGCGATTCACAGACCAAACCAGAGGTCGGAGGCAGCAGTGGAGTGGGCTAGCACATTTCATGAAACCAGCTCTAAATTTCGATTTTGAACATTAAAGTCCCAGAGTCATTTACAGTGTTCGGATCATGCCGCGCATCAAAGTATGTCGCGCGCTATGCGCGGCAAAGCCGCGGCAGAAGAAAAAAAAACTTGCGGATTTCGTTGTTTAAAATCAGAATTTAGGGTTGATTTCATGAAATATGGTAGCCCACCCCATTGCCGTTTTTGACCCCTTGTTTGGCCTGTGAATCGCTTTGTTACAATGAGCTATAAGCCTAGAACGAAAACAACGCAAATCCGCGTTGTAGATGTTCATTTTTAATAAACTTAGTGCGGGTACTGTATGTCCCACTGGAGAGAGTAACAAAGAACAAGCACTAAATGTAGGGGACATAACTAAGTGGTGTAGACTCCAAACAAAAATGAAAATGTAGAGGGTCAAAAATTGCGAGAGAACCAAGGTTCAGGAAATTCCCTTTTTCAGATGCGTAAGCTCAGATGAAAAAGAGGTGAAGGAAGCGGCAGAAGAGGACAAGACCAGTGGTGGTGTTCCTTGAAGTCTCATGAAGGGGCTAAGGTAGCCGCAAACTGAAAAAGGACGTGATCATCAAACAAGAGTAGGTGTATTTTATTCTAGAATTTGGTGACAGCAATGGAAGGATATGACTCTAGAGAGCAGTGAAGCAAAGCGGTTATCATAGAAGAAACAGTCTTCCTTCTGGATAACGAGACGTCCGCAGCCTTGCCGGAAATGCTCCTGAATCCAGCGAAGTGAAGCAAACAGGAAAGCTTCTCGCTATTGCATAGGAACTTTCCTAATAGGAGCTATGCATAAGAAACTCAGGGAGAGCGATTCGATTTGTTGTTGTTTTCTGCAGGAATCCTGAACTCATTACCGGATGCCTCGAAGAAGGGTGCAGAGCGAAATCCTGGAGATAAGTGGACAAGCATACGAAACTCACACGTGATGGACAAAGCAGCTAAAAAACAGAAGAAAAAACAAGGAGTAAGCTGTTGGGAATAGCCCTAAGATCTGATGTTTGGGTCAGGTTGAGTTAGACATAACGATGTGCAACTATCGTGCAGCTGAAGCATATTTTTGACAATGTTTATTCACTTACCACTACAAATTTGACAACGTAATAAAGGCAAGGTAAGTATTAGGTTGGTGCAAAAATAATGCGCGTTTTTCGCTGCTTCATTTTCGGTGCAGAAAACTTCCGGTGTTTCTTATCATCTGTATGAGAAGTTGCACATGGTTTTGTAGCAAATTTCATGGCCTTTTCAAATATCTCATCCATTTTGAGCGAAATTCATGTTTTTGGCGAATTTTTAGTTGTGGAACGAAAGGCGCCAAAACAAGTTTTTTGCCAAACTCACTTCAGCGAGCTGATACTCGATGGCATCGCAGCAGGAATCGCTCAGAATACCACCATAGTTTTGGCGAAGGGAGTGTGAGCGAATGCATTCCGCCGAGCTGCTCCTGGATTTTTCGCCTTGGTGTGCCTTGCTTCGAAACTAAGGAATGTCGCACAGGTCTTCCCGGGGTTTGCGACCCCCAACTGATGACAATTATCAAACAGCACCCATCCAAAACAACATATTTGGTTTCGCGGAACATTGCCGGTGATTGCTGTCAGACCATCCCTCCCTTCAATGAAAATGGGAGGATGAAAAAGCTTGACGAGTTGATGTCGCGTATACTGAACCAATACCTCGTTGATCCTCGTTGAGAGGTGTGCTTCGCACCTTTGTAGTGAAAAAATTGCGACCAAACAGTCGGTCGCTTAGTAATTAAATATGAAGTATAGACCCTCTTCGACAAAATGAGGTGCCTTGCTCAACAGTTGGACGAGGAACATGCACCGAAATACTCCCAGAAACCGAAGCAACACCAAAATAAGGTCACGGCGACTTTGTGGTGAACTGCTGCCAAAATTGCTCACTGCAGCTCATTCATTCTTCCTAATCTGGTAAGTGGTTTCAAGACGTAAATGAACTAAATTAGAAACTTCACGGTGTGACCCCAGCGTTGCTCAATAAAATGGATTCTTCACTCCTACACGGTACCGTCCAGGCACACCCTGCACGACAGATTCTTCACAGGTTCGAGCAACTGAGCTAGGAAGCTCGGACTCCTACATCATAATCAGCAAGCTTCTCGCTCACCGACTACCGCTTCCCCGAGAACCTGGACTACTTCTTCCGGGAGAATTTTCTCGAAGACTAAAGTGATACCAAAACTGCCCTCCGGAAGTTTGTCGATTCTAGAAGGTCCTGTCAGAAATGCACGGTAGTCGGAGAACGTCTATCTTATTGCTAAAGATTTGCGGATTACAATATTTCTAAGCTTATTGAAAAAGATCGATTTTGAAAGGAGTTATGAGGTTCGGAATCAAAGGCATGAAAACGCGCATTATTTTTGCACCAACCTAATATTAAAAGGACTAAAGTGATGGAAAAAGGAGGAATTACGGTAAGATCTGACTGGTAGGCCTTGCCGCCCTGAAATCTTCTGAAAAAAGCTCTTCCAGAAAACAAGTGGGCCAGGTACTACCACAGAGCACATCCACCATCAAATTTGTGGTTGTGGATTTTGTATTATACATAACTTATTCTTATAATAATTAAGGCCGATTAATGTATTATGCACATTCGAGTTGAAAAATCGCATATTCGAGTTCAAAAAATCAATTCCGAATGAGAAGAAAATTCGGAATTTTCAAGAGGAGGGAGCATCCACAACCTGTGGAAAGGCAACGATAAGAACGAATTCAACCATTTCTCTCTTCAAAATTCGATTTTTCTCGACCGAGTTCAGAATTATTAATCAAATTACATACATATTCGGTTTTCATTTGGTCCAACATAAGTATAGTGAACATGGACGAGATCTACCTCCATAAATTGAAGACTAGCTCTTACAGGGTGTGGCTGGCGCCCGTACGAAGACAGGTAAACGTCAAATGGCGCACCGTAACGGACAGTGTCGGCTGAAAACAGGGGGCCGACGGTGTGGTTATTCAGCTGACGGGCAATAGACAGCGAATTTCTGCTCAAACACACGACGGCCTGTTACAGTCGGCTTTCAACAGAAACTATCTATGGACAAGCAGGGCCGATTCTGTGGCAGGGATCGACGAACAACTTCCAGAAACAAGGATTTGCTTCTGAAGTTCTTCCAGAAGACCAATGTTTTCCTGACTGCCTCGAAATGTCAGTGACAGGGAGGAAAATTTCTTTCACACTTTTACTGGCTGAAGTGCTGGACCGGAAAATGAGAAATTTTCAGGAAAGTCTAGGAAATGTTCAATCAACAGCGAAAGAAAGAGCGGTTCTGACTGGATTTTCCAGTGAAATAAAATAGGCTGTTCTTTCCAAGACAATTGGCGAGTTTGATGGGCATTGATTTGTTTCAAGGATTTGTTTAGAAAACTCGCTCTTTCCTGAGAAGTGAGAGGGGAAAAGAGTTGTGGTCCCACTCAGGCTGTGCATTCATCAGAGTTCCCGAAAAACACATCACATGGAATTTCGAAATATTCCCACTAATTAATTAATAGGGTTGTTTATTTGTTCAGCGCTGCCACATTGTTTCACTATGGCACCGTTTCGATGTTTTAAATGAAGTGCCCTAACATCTGAACAGAAATCACTACATTAGTTTGTGTAGTTCTATATAATAGAAAAAAAGTTTCGTCAGTTCGTTATTATCAATTCTCAAGGAAATTCGAGTGAGAAATCATGGCGTTCTTTGATGTCCCAGAAATTCATAGCATAAAGGACAAAATGTGACGTGCAACCAAGTCTCCCTCGTTAGGACAAGCTGAGCAATTAAACTCCAAGGACACCCACCCCTATAACTCTTAGGGAGAACACTGCGCTTCCGAACAAATACGTTATGAATTTGCTGGCATGGACAAATAAAGAGGTCGAGCCGAATCTGAAAAATATTGTCGAAACGCGATCACCTGATCAGCAATGAGGTAATAACACGAGTTAACATCCAACACTTGCGCATAATCCGCGTAGTTCAAAGTCATGAAGTCGAAAATTCCAAAGGAAAACTCATAAAGTTTCCACGAAATTTACCTTCGCTTCGATTCATGTAATATTTATCTATTTGCTCATCTGTTTTTATTTATTTATTTGCATGCGAATATAGGATACATGTACACAACAAAACGGATAGCAACTAATAAAAGGTGGTATACGAAGAGTTCCATCAAAATGACAAAGCATAACTAAGGCTAGGACATGTATACTAGTTTGCAAATTCTCATGGTTGGCTTAAATCTTGTACAGAGAAGATAACGCTAACTTTTCGTTGTACATATAAGAGGGATAGAAAGGAAATAAGAGGCGCTCAACTGAAAAGACATGGTGACTTTGTCGTCACGCAACATTATTTAGCTATATTTCAATCCATTAGACTACATAGGGTGGCTCATAATTATGGCGACAGAAGCAAGCGCCCACTAAAAATGCATCTCAACTTAGTTGAGGACAGCGACATGGCATTTTTGTTCGTTATTCAAAGGTAAAAAATATTCAGTTCCTCAATATGATTCATCTTCTGCAACACTGACGCCGAAATGTCTTATAATTTCATTGACCGTGGCAGGCCGGCAATCTCGTCAAACTCACTTCTAGTCGAGAGAAGCTTTCTCCAACAATTAGGGACAAAAAATCAACAGATTTGCATCCCCTTCAGGTTTTGATAGAGCCATCTTCTCGAAAACCAAGGAAACTGAACGATCCAATGGGTTGAAATATTTTGAGAGGTCATTGCCGAGATCATTGAAATTTTCCTGAATGTTTAGGTCTCTTGCAAATTGTATCAGAGCTCCACTTCGACTTCTACAGAAATTTGTTGCAAACTCTTTACGCCTTCGAATCATTGTGTAAGCCGATTTCCTGAGCGCTCTCAGCCATTTGAGAACGCGGCGTGCCAAAATACCATTGTTTCAAAAATGGGTGCTAGCAGTGGCAGTAAGCAGGAAGGAAGCATTTAGGAATTTCCACTGATACAATCGAATATTGAAAGTGATGAACTAGCTTCAATAAATAAGTTTGTATTTAAGAAACTGGTTCCTGAAATAAGTTGAAGAAGCGCAAGCATGCATGGTGTTACCGTAATTACGGGCCTCGCTGCATTATGATATTTCTCGCTTTCCTTCTTTTACTTTTCCATTTCATTCCGCGTTGATAACCGATTCAATGGTCCAGTGCAGTGGGCGTGGTCAGTACTGTGCAGCAGGCGCGGTACATCATAATGTGGTACGTTGAATAAAAAATCTAAGGAGCCTATCCACCTGCAGTCTACAGGGTGCGGCTTAAATACTGTGTCAAACTTTGTCGCAAATTCCATCCCCATTGCGAAAAAGCTCCTTGCCCTGAATTTCATATCTAAAGTTGCTATCCCTTTTTCAGCATTACCTCCTCGTTTCGTAACTTCACATCAATATTCCACGTTATAACATGTCCAAATTTGAAAAGAACCAAGATCGAGCTATGAAGCATCACCATACAATCTTTTTTCTTGATCGCCTATTTTTTGCAGCAATACAACTGCACCGTCCAGTTTGCAGTACGATACTCTGCTGTTGAAGGGCTGTTCCCATATATATGCCACACGGATGTCGCAGTCCTAGTTTTCGAGAAAATTCACGAGAAACGAACTCGTTACAAAAATGCGAGGTAGAAGAGTCAAGTGCACACAGAGCCGTGATCTTTGCTAAGAGCGATTAATTCACCTACTAATGAGGAAGTCCAGACGGAACACTACAACCACTAGGAGCAGCATGTTCACAACGAAGCGCGTCAGGACGAGAGAAGGCAGAATTTAGTCATGTTACCTTGGAGGGCCGCAAAAGTTAGGTACCTTAGGACGATGATCTTTTTTTCAGCGTGGGACGGAGCTTCATCAGCAAAAATCGCGTACTGTAAGGGCAGTTCTCCAAGACATCAGATGGGGTAGGAAAGGCCTCTTTTGCAGATCACATCTGACCTATGTCATCACTGAAGCTGATGTTTCTGAAAGTGACCATAAGCCTCAGGTCGACGTTGAATTAAAGTTCGAAAAACAGCTCTTTGCTGGAGAAAAGGGTAGTTTTGTAAAGTAGGTATAGCTGCTAGTTCATCTATCAAAAAAGGGTCCGCTAGGGCAGCAGGGCTTCAAGAAATGAGGCGCAGAAGAAAAAGTGACCGTTGGTGCACCAACTCCACGAACTCATGCCGGCAGAGGAATCGTGTGCACACTTCCTTGACATCGATCGTGTGGATGTGTCAACTGGTGATCTTAGAGGAGTGGACATGCGCTCAATAACCCACTGCTGTTACGAATCTGGGATCGCTCACAGGAAAGAAGGAAGAAGAAAACCTCCGGAATTTTCTTCGGGCCTCAGTGGTCGTACATGCTTTAGGTGTAACCTCCGTCGTGAATGCAGAAGGAGACAACGTTACACGTATCCCAGTGTGTTTAATTTCTAAGAGTTTAGGCAAATAATACTGAAGAGGGATTAGAGTTTCAGTTTCTGTCACAAAAGTTATTAACAAATATTTTTGACACAGTATTTATGCCGCACCCTGTACACCCCTAAGTGGATCTTTTCTGTTTTTTCTTATTCATACCATTGAATCATCTCCACATTTGCTCAAGAAAAGCTAACGAATGAAAATGAGGTTCATGCATACGTATGTATGTAGATACATTTTGTGTCCTACCTCATGATAAACAACTTGGTAGAAGAAAAAGGACTGTCGTTATGAATGGAATTGAGAGGAACGAAATACGCTGCAACCAGTACGATGCCAGGTCGTTACAGCGTAATCCCACGCACTCGGATTATGATGAATCAGCGCGTTTTTCCGACGATGTGCGGGATGACAAAGTCATTAAGAAGACTATTTCGGGGTCAAAAACACACAGTGCAACACGTCCGTGAGGAAGGGACGAGTTTCAGGAGGTCTAGAAATGGTTCTCTTCCTTTCGCGCTTGTCGCGCCAAAATGAACAGTCATATGCTTGTTCCGCCTCCAGTCTCATACCCTAGTTTCTGTAAATTTTTTTTCATTATTTGTGTCTAATCAGTCTTCTTGGTTGCTTAGAAGCCTAAAAGTGGACGGACTACAAATGGTTGGCCTAGGTAGAGGCGAAATGGATCAGTGGTTTAATTCGCTCCTAAAATTGCTGTTTGGTACTTTATCATTACGATTTATTACAACTGCTTCATAGGGGAACTGTAAAAATAGAACTACATAGAACACAGATACCAAGAGTTGAACTTGTGAATGTGGCAGTATGTCGGAAAGTAGTGAAGGTGGTGAAGTTAAACAACCACCAAAGTACGTAAGGGTATCCATAGTAGCAGTCACTATATTCACTTTCAGTTCCTTTGCTGGCGTCGCGTCCCAAATGCTCAACAGGGACGCTGCGGTGCGGTTTGGTTACGCTTACGAGCTGGTTTTGACATGTTCCGACATATATCGCGTGGAACATGACGAACCTTGCGTCCCATCTCCATCCTGCTTTGCTAAAATTAGTATGATGCGCGTTAGGACATGTCCGAGAGAGATGGCGTAACAAAACCAAAATCGCATGATATGCACCGCTGTTGCGAGGCGGTACCAGTAGAGGAAAAAAACAGGGAAATTACTCAGTGTGGGTTCAGATGACTGGCAGAAGTTCTCACATTGGAGATGGAATTTTTCACAAAGGTTTGCAGAAACAATTGATTTTCTGGACGTTTATATATAATATAATATATAATCGGACGAGAGATTGACACTCTCCTTCATCATCGAGATGATCTTGCCTGATCCAGCACACCTTTACCTCTTTGAAGAAACTGCAGACAAAGCGGATAGAATAAGATTAAGGTTTAGCTACCATTGGCTGGTCCTGGTTAAAGGCAGCACCCACGGAAATTTTCAACTTCAGGATTTCAAGATAACCTTGGGTTTTCGACCATGAAGAACACGAATATGAGGGTCAATTCCACTTGAAAGTAACAGGAAAATAATTTTCGGGTACTCTGAATTTGTTGCAATTGAACAACACGGTCGAGTTGTCAGGCATGGGGTAGGGCAAGAAGTCGATAACATTGACTTGATCGCCACGTATTTCCTCGACGGATTTGGATATTTTCGTGGTTTTGCAGCATATTCAAGTCAGAAAAGAACAGAAATCAGAAGAAAATGGAGTATGGGCTGCACAGACTTACTGGTGAAGAAAAACGAGTACATGTGGGGAAAAATGGAAAAGAATTAGTACAAACACACAAAATAGGAAGAAAAGGTTGTTATGAAAAGAGAAAATGGAAAACAGCTGGTGAAAAGTAAGATTAGAATGCAAACAGGCAGCTGCAGCCAAAATAGTGTAAGAATACGGAAAAGTCAGCGAAACAAATTTTTTTTAAAGAAAAACTGAGCGATTATATGTGAAAACAGCTGATTCGTTCCAATATCGCCCCACGGCTATTTCTGCGCAGCAGGTCAACTCGTACTAGCGGGCTGTGTTCGAACTGTTGAACTGATGTTATACTTGCGATATCTCATGAAGTGCGGGGTTTCTGACAGCATTTCCATCACAGAATTGTCGGGACAATGCCTGAGGTTCGAAAACTCTCAAAAGTTCGAAGGTGAAGATTATCGTGGGTGCTGCCTTTAATCTTCTTCCTTGTACATGGCATATGGCAATCCACAGAGTAAAAAAAATTGTAAGGAAAAAGAAGAAAAGAAAGAGAATGAGAAGAAAAGGAGGGGAACTTTCATAAAGGAGAATGGGAGATTTGTGTAGTGTGTACACTAACGCAAATATTTCACATTGTTTTATTCCAATTATTATATTTTGTAGTTTTATTTGACATCTCAAGTTATTTATTTGGACATCGACAAGTGGATGACCTAGGCCTACTGTTGAAATCTACTCAAACACAGATT
The DNA here is from genome assembly GCA_037903475.1 of Ancylostoma caninum. NCBI lineage: Eukaryota > Metazoa > Nematoda > Chromadorea > Rhabditida > Ancylostomatidae > Ancylostoma > Ancylostoma caninum. The sequence continues at coordinate 222,765 of JBAJFG010000423.1, forward strand.
GATGTTAATCGTTCCTTTACGATATAGACGTCTAATAAATAAATAGATTTATTTATTGCATAGCAATGCGCGAATTCTCAGAACGAGTACGTTTAGAATGGCTTCATCTAGTGAACAAATAGGAAAAAGAGAGTTGCAAACATTGAGAGGGATGTTGAATCTGACTTCCAATTATCAGGTTGTGTACAAATGAATTACCTTTTTCGAACATCAATTTTATTTCGCTGTTTTTCTGCGTAATGTTCATCCAATGTATGCATCGTTGAACATCTTTTTGAAGCTTATCTAATGGTAGTTCGTTTTCGTATTTCTTTTTTTTTCAAGTCCCATTCTCGGCAAATTCTTGGCCGAATGTCTGAGATGCTCTCCCAGGACATATTCTTATCATGCTACTTTATGAGTTCAAGCATGGACGAAAGGAAGTGGAGGCATATGAAATTACTGTGAAAGCATGGGGTCTATATGTCGTTTAAATTCGCACTACTTAACTCCGGTTCCAGAAATTCTCATCAGGGTACCGAAGCCTTAAAGTTGAACCAGGTCGAGGTCGGATCCGTGAACTTGGCGACAACTGTCTCAAGTCACCGGTGGAGTTGGATCTACGTTCCTAATTAGCAAAAGAAGTTCAAGCGTCATATTCAACCGTTACCAAGCATTTGGAAACATTTGTAGCGGTGAAGCGAGTGGATAAGTGGGTGCCCCATGAATTGAACGCTGAAAAGAGGCTCAAGCGCTATCAAATCTTATGGGAGCTGCTTTTGTGGAGCGAGAACAAGGTTTTCCTCGAACGGGTCGTGGCCTGTGATGAGAAATGGGTCCTGTACAATAACTGCAGACATTCCTCGCAGTGCTCAAACGAACATGAGCTCCCGAAACTTTTTCCGAAGTAGAAGCTGCACGAAAGGAATTGTTTAGTGGAATTCCGCTGGAGTTTTACGTTATGAGTCCCTGAACCCGGGTGAATTTATCAACATGGATAACTATTGTCATCAAATCGACAAAATGCATGAAAAATAGGCGCATGCAAGGGCAGCAGTGGTTAGTAGAAAAGGTCTGATCCTATCTTGAGATAATGCCAGAAATCACGTTTCACGAAAAACGCTCCAGAAGTTGAACGGTTTTCGCGCAACTTCTAACATTCATAACTCAGCTCAAACAATACTTTGCTAGTCAATATAAGCACCTTTGGAATCACACATTCCGACGAAAGTTCCAGGAATTCATGAATGTCCATGTGGTAGAAATCCAAACACCAGGACGCAATCAATTCGTTGAATGCATTTTCAGCCGGTCTGATTCCTGAACTCCCTGTCCTTGATGAAGTTGTCAAAAGGCTTGAAAAAATGCTAATCCGTTGGCAACAGATCTGAGGAGTGTGCCGAATGAGGCACACTCCTCAGATCTGTTGCCAACGGATTAGCATTTTTTCAAGCCTTTTGACAACTTCATCAAGGACAGGGAGTTCAGGAATCAGACCGGCTGAAAATGCATCCAACGAATTGATTGCGTCCTGGTGTTTGGATTTCTACCACATGGACATTCATGAATTCCTGGAACTTTCGTCGGAATGTGTGATTCCAAAGGTGCTTATATTGACTAGCAAAGTATTGTTTGAGCTGAGTTATGAATGTTAGAAGTTGCGCGTCTAAAAACGCAATTTATTTGCACGATGTTATGCATACAAAATATTAATCCATTATGACCCAGAAAAGGGGATCACTTGGGGCGTCCACTATTTATATCAAGCGCTCCAATTTCAAATTATGAATGGTAGGAGTCTTGGATGTGATAGAAAGGGAATTTTAAATCGGTATAAAAAGTGGACTTGCCATGGATGGCAGAGTAATGTGTTAGCGATGTGGATATCAAATCGGACAGGTCATATGTCTCAAATGAATAATCTGAAGTGGGAAACAAAAATCATTTTTAAAAACAAACAATTTGAGAGACTTTTGTAGGGTGTTCTGAAAGGGAACGGGATGATCCCTGAGATTTGGATGGGGGTTGTGGATTTAGTCCAGATCACAGGAAATTTCTTTCCAAAAGAATGGATTACTATAAAAAAATCACATGACAAGAGATGTCAATTATCATTAACAATACGCCCCAGAGATTGAGCTCGCTTGGTACGCTTGTGAATACGTTAGGTGGCTCAGTGACAGCAAAAGGACCGATGAATGACCTGTTTGAATAAACAAGAAAGGAAAGCAGCACATCGGACCAACTCCGCGAAAGCAAAATATTGAGATCTTTCGGACGGCGATTCAGCAAAAATGTCATCTCCGAGGTTTTTTCGGTTTTCCATTCCCCTTCATTATTCCATCCAGGATGCAGGGATAAAAGGCATAATATTAACATCAAAAAAGCAGTAGAGAAGAATGAAGCGCATCCTGGGACACCATAACCATAAATGAAAAGCAAATCCATTATGAGGCCCATTATAGTACCGATTTGATGACGAATCCAGAAAATATGAGGAATGGCTGAAAACTACTTATGCGAGTCGCACGGGACGTACTCGACAACAGCACACATCGAGCTGTTTATCCCACCGGAAGAGGTTGGGAAGGCCACTTCGGCCCGTCTCAGAACGGGCGGCAGTTGGCTGGCTCGCCCTACAGGCATGCATCAGAAAATTCGGTTCCAGAAAGCAGAGGCAAACACCACGATTTTCTCGAATTTCCTCTGGAAGGATGTCTCGGATTTCAATGAGAAATATGGACTTTTTCTACACAGATGTCAACGCCCGCCGCACATGGACCGTGAGATCAGATGAAGGCATAGCTGAATCGAAGCCAAATAAGGAGTTCCTGCTCGAGTTTGAGTGAGAGGTGCGCTAAACCGCCTGCGTATGGTGGGGATGTCAGGCGTGGAATGCGCTCAGCACACAGCGCTGGACGTTGGCGACACTGACACCTGTAAGCAAACCGACCACGCTCACATTAGCGCATATGGTCCCATTGACGTGGAGATGATCCACGCTTTTTTTCTCAAGAATTCATTACATTAGCTTCGTGACCCGCGCTTTAACTTTGGAGTAGGATTATGATTGAAGGGCAGGGGTTAAATTACCCGTTCTGCAAGACCTCGCTGATTTCAGAGCCCACACATGATTGCACATAAGTTTATTTTTAAAAAGACTTCAATGATCTGCGCAGATGAAAGACACCTTCAGATAGGGCATAGGATTAATTACCCATGTTTGAAAATAGCTAAACCTCAGACTATCGAAGTGCATTACGACGTGGTAAAAGGGCACCGGACATGACACAACTCCCTGCATATGTTCCATACGTCAAAAGGTTAGTAGCCTTTAGATTTTTCGTTGTTTTTGGGTCCTAGATGCATTATTGAAGAGTTTGGAAGTCTCATACCAGGAGGTATGATTATTCATGGATAGCAGGTATCGACAATGTCGTACTGGTAAACATGTTGATGGGTGCCAGGTAAATGATACACTTGGGTACGTAAATGCGTGAACCATGGGTAATCCCAGCAATGCAAACGAACCCTGTATCTGTTGGTCTTTCCACTCGCCAAAGAATTCCGGGAAACTCCGTTTGTTCTCGTAAAGTGATAGGAATCCGAAGAAAATTATTTTTTCATTTGTTTATTATTTATTTCGCCCGCATGAAGTGCGACAAGTGGAGATTAGCAATTGTATTAGATATTTAGTTCTCTTCTTTCTTGATAGAGTAAGAGATCCCTCTAAATAGGAAGGAAGTATTGCGGGTGGATCTCGTGAAATGTACTTGAACAAAACATGTTCCAATCCAAAAATTCCCACCCCTCACCTATTTCCCTATTTGGGAACAGGTTTAGCTGCACCACATTTAGCAACGAAAAAAGACGCTAAAGTGCAGCGGAATGGTATTTTTCGAACGCTTCAACAATGAGCCAACGTTAGAACAAGAACAGGGTGAAACGATGGGCTCCTAATTGTTCTACTCAACACTTTGCCTGCAGTCAAGTTAGGCTACCGCTGTGGATTATGACTTGAAATATGGCTGCATTTTGCCGTCGCGACGAGACGATTTCGTTGAGGATATGGGCAAGTAATTTGTGTTATTTACTTCATCCTCCTCCAGTTTTGATCCTCGAACTAGTAAATCTTTAGCATTATTTCGCAGGCGTGAACTAGGTATCGAAATGCCGACATCGAGTCAGTCAAATACCTCAACCTTTCGTTCTTTTCTCCTGAGTAGTCGATACCACATGCATATTTGTAGATCTCATCGACACATTTTTCTTAATATTAGAGTTTGCACTGATTCTGAAATTCGGTTCATTCTAACAGCGAATATTCCAGAATCGGGTCCAGTCCGTCAACACAAATGTCTTCTACAGATTACTCCTCATGAACGTTTATTCTCGGACCTTTTTTGGGTGTTTGCACTGTTTGAAGTTTTCGAGGGCCTTCCTTGCTGTATGGTGACTATAATGGTAATGCATATAACGCAACCTCTTGAATCTCCCTCCTCCTAATGGATGTGTTATTCACTACGTGCAGTATATGTAGTAGCTCACATTTGTGAAGTACAACCTATTTCACTTTCCACAACCAAACTGCTAAGGATGGTGCAACTCCTATATAGTGCTTCACGAGTCCAGAAACTAAATGAAAACGATTCGCGCATTCTTTTTTCCCCTGCGTTAGTGAAACAAAGCAAAAGCGATTCAAAATTCTAACAAGATAAAAAGGCAAAAGAGCAGGAGCAGTAAAAGTAAGAGTAACAGCAGTAAGAGTAAGAGTAACACGCATTCCTCTCGCTTTTTCCACTTCTGTGGAAAAAGCGAGAGGAATGCGTGTGGAAATTTACAGAACGGCTGAACAAGAAAATTTTGTTCTCCCTTACAAAAATCGAAACAAAAAGAGGACTAACATATCAGAGAGTAGGGAAAAGTGCACTCTTACACTGTATGCAGAGCATTATCGCTAGTGAGCAGGATATCACAACGAACTCTTTCAACAAAACAAACAGATCTGGTCCTTTCGACTTTTTACTTTCACCATCTTTCCAGTCTGAGTGGGAGTAAAGATCTAGATTCCAAACATTCCACCCCGAAGCTTTGCACAGCTGTTCTTTGATTGGTTTTTCCCTTTCTTCAGGTTGTAGTTATGTCATCAAGGAAGTAGGGTCGTTTACGATGAAATTCTGTAATTTGCAAACTCAATTCTTTCGAGCTTTGCAGCAGGTAGCAGAAAAGATGTGAAACCTGCAAGTTTTTGTAACTTCTTTTTGTTCTATGTGTTTAGTTTCGACTACGAAAAAGAAGAGGACATTTCTATACACAGGTATGTATATGCACAAGCTTTCGTAATGCAGCTTTCGTAAATCACGATCACTAACCAATCACGGAATTTCGTTCCACACACGCGTGACACACGGACTAAACGCTTTATTATATTAGGTTGAGTCGAAAGTTCTCGGACAAATTGGTAGTGATGATTTCTAGAGATCACAACTCAGCGAAGAGCTAACGAAAATGAACATGTTGATTATATTTTGGTAGAGTATAAAATTCTCTTCAAAGTTCAAATTATCAAGTGTACCGATCTAGTTCCTTTCCTGCCACCATACCGCGTAAGCTGGCACCACTCCACCTCCGCAACGTCGTACTTTTTCTCCATCTATCTGGTCGAGAACCGGCGGATATCGATAGGACTAGAAACGACATTCCGAAGTTTGCGTCGGACGACCATTCCACTGAAGATGAATACCGTCCAAGACGCCCGATGGAGTTGGATTTGAACTTGCTGCGGAGACAGGTGGAAGCCGATTCGACTCGAATCACTCGCGAGCTGGCGGTTGCTCTTAAAGGCAGTGTCCAGGCAAAACCTCTGAGCTAGGGTGCTCATTAGATTATGATAGCGGATCGACTCCATAGGCAACTGCCAAAGTTTCAGCGAAAAAGTCGCAGAAATAAGCCAGATATCCGCCTTAGACCCAGTACCCAAACCCATCTCCAGTGCCCAGCCCGCCCACCCGGCGTCTGCCATTTCGCGCGTGGAATTCGTGTAACGTGGAGCATCGTTGGAAAATATCGGACTGATTGTGGCGGCGTTTCTCAGAAGAAGTTAAAGTGGTAGAAATCACAGAATCCACAACAGGAGATTTCGATTACAGTAATCCGCGCCCTTTAAATTGCAGTCGGAGCGCGGCATCGTCACTGCATAGAGAAGTTCGTATTTGCAACCTGTAGAATTGTGGATTCCGTCAGTGACTAAGTTTGTTTCGTGAATAAATATTCACTAATACTGAAATAGATAGGTTTTTGAATAGGTTTCTGCGTTTCAGGGATGCGGGGCATGACCCTTTGCTCGTTTTCTTTTTCAGTATGTTTCGATACAGTTCCAGGACATCTATAAACTGTTTGGAAATACTCATCATTCAGTAATCACCAGGTTAAGCAATCTCAGTGAATTTCTCCACCTGCACGTATGTCCTTTTTTCTGTAGGTTCACTGTATGCGTGCTATAATTTTCTCATTTCTTCTCGAATACGAAACTGGATCAACCCTAGAACCAGCCCTAAACTCAGTCTAGTTCACCAATAAGCGTGTTTCGATTTTGATTGAAAAATAGTGACACTGCTTTGCGTGCTTCAGGAGATGGATGATAGACGTGCCGGACGTCCTTCTCGCATAGTGGCTATTCTTCACAAAGTACGCCGGTCGTGTTAAAAGTGTTCGTTGCCCATCTTTCTGAAATCACTCCTTCCGCTTGTTTCCTCCCTGTTTCGTCGTGCTCCTCCCTCAGATGCCTTAGAAGATTTGAGCAAAGATTTGATTAACTAGAAAATTCCTTTTGAAGGGAAGCGCACTGCCTATAGGGCACTGCAAAACTGTGTTTAAATTGAGCGATTCTGAAGTGGGTGAAGCACACTTGTTAACGAAACACTGCTAGCACATTGAGCGACGCTAACCGGTTAACTTCTTATGGTGGAATCATGCCGAACAGCTTGAAACGAAGCCAGTGCAAAACTGTGCTCTTTGAAATAACGGGAAGACCACTATCAGAGTTCACCTGAGCTGTTGACCATCTGAACACATCGCGACGTCCACAACGTGGGAAACTGCATAATCAAACTGTGACTCTCCGAAATGTGTCCGAACCAGTCAGGCGTAGTAGCTCATGACGAACGCAGAGCAGATGAGACATTCAGTTCAATCTCTTTTCTATGCATAAGTTATAGGAAAAGGCATGAATTATTTGCACAACATGATAGCTCAGAAGTCAGATCTGATAAACGAGTAGTTTATTAGTCGTTCCTTGGAAATCGCCATTGGGAACTAAACAGCACTTGACAGAAGTCGTTGTCGTCAAGTAATTCGTCAAGCTTCTCTGTGCGAACCAAAATAGATATCTTTTAACAGTTTCTAGCTTTGAATATCCTTATTTGGCTCCATTATGTGGCTCATTTCTCAATTCAATGCGACTATAATTCTTTCACAAGAACTGTGCATGCCCATTTCATCAGAAAAGCTAGTTGTGGAGAGGTCGGGGAAAGAACAGCGAATAGTATACCGAACTTACAGGTTTAGCCGAAAAAAGTAAGCAATAAGCACAAATACTCAACTGTCATCGAGCTTGAGTCGAAAATGAGTTAAGAGTAATGTTCGACATTCTTAAAACGCACAAACCTATTCAAAGCCCACTTGTTTGAGTACATTATCCACAAAGTAGTGAACATTTATCCACAAAGCGTAGCTTAATCGCTCATGAAATATGCAGTTCTACGGTTGCAGACACGCGACGATGCCGCGCTCCCATTCCAATTTAAAGGGCGCGGATTACTGTAACCGAAATCTCCGGTTGTGGATTCTGTGATTTCTACCACTTTAACTTCTTCTGCGTTTCTCTACTGTGGTTGTTTCATCTCCGTGTATGCATCTCAAGTTCGCGTATGTGTTCTAAACATGCAGGTACTGTTGCTCAACACTCCAGTTCTTCGTTTCAGATAATCCTGGATCTACGGTTTACGGGTCTGTACTTGGGGGAAGGTTCCACGATCACATTACGGAGGTGGTTATTCACATACTGTAGATCGGGCAGCGAAATATTTTGATAATCAATCTCGACCTTCACATCAATTAGTTACCATAATACCAAAAAACGGCGAAGAAGAACAACTTATTTTGTGAAAAAGATTGCCGACAATAGCAATAATCAAAATAAACCTCTTCTTGTTAAATCTGCTCAAAAAGTTCTATACCAGTGATACGAACCCCTGAAGGAAAACAAACTGACTTGTTGAAGCTAAAACTGAGGCAGCGAACGGGCGCTATCGATCGATGAAAATTTTCTCTGCGCTCTCTCTGACGAGAGAGAGGGCCGTCGGACATCTCGTCCGAATCAGTTAAGAGGGGTCTCGGAAAAGGGTTTTCCCGAGGGTTTTTTGAACACGAAGCCAAACTGGCCTAGGAATCACAGAAATCGAATACTCGAAAATTTTACCTAGACACTGCCTTTAAAGGCAGCAGGAGCTGAAATCCTCGACTCCGAGCTGAGCTGTGAGTGATGAAGTACAGACTCAGCACATCATAAATGTGAAACGAACACAGACAATTATGGCTTACCTGCAGAGAAAATGAACATTCGTCGCGAACACGCCTGGCCGTGTTCGCGCGCGGACGAGTTTTCCCCGACGCAAAAAGCCATTGCGGTGCGTGGTTTGGCGCAAAGGGAAAACGAAATGCATTCAATTCACAGGGTTTCATGGCTGACTCGGCCAAAACCACGCGCCGCAATGGCTTTCGCGCCGGGAAAACTCGTCCGCGCACGAACGCGGCCAGGAGTGTTCGCGACGAATGTTCATTTTCTCTGCAGGTAAGCCATTATTGTCTGTGTTCGTTCCACATTTACGATGTGCCGAGTCTGTACTTCACCAGCCGCAGCTCAACTCAGAGTCGAGAATTTCAGCTCCTGCTGCCTTTAAGGCGAGTCGAGCCACAGTGTTCGGGGATTGAAGTCAGTTGGCGAGGTGCGAAAACTCGGTTGATGGGTACGACATGCTCAGACGCAGCACGACATGGACCGCCGTGGTGATACAGCACTTTCTCTCCTCACGCTCGAGCGCACCCACACGTAGCTTGAGCACCTTGTCACCGGGAAAAGTGAAGAAATGGATTCTTCAATGTAACGTTCACCGGCGTTCCCAATGGGTTGACAAAGGGGCGGATGCAGAAGACGTTCCAAAAACCAATGTACACTCCAAAAAGGCTATGCACTGCATCTGGTGGAGCGTACACGGCGTCGAGTACTGGGAGTTGCTCGCTCCACAGTAACCGCGGAAGTCTACACTAAGCAACTGAGGAATCTGAAGGCGAATCTCGAAAATGCGCGCCCGCGGCAGCACGAAGTCTACTTAGAGTACGACAACGCTCGGCCGCATTTTGCAGGGACGACCAAGGCCAAACTGATGAGCTTCGACTGGACCATTTTATCACACCCCGTATTCCCAAGACCTGGCTCCCTCGGATTACCACCTTTTTCCCCATCTGCAACGCCATCTGGACGGTCAAGAACTCCAAACCCGCAACGACATCAAAAAGTCACTCGAGCACTTCTTTAAGGAATAGTCCCCAGCGTTCTGGAGCAAGGGCACCTACGACCTGCCTAAACTTTGGCAGAAGACCATCAATGTCAATGGGGCATGCTTCAAACGATTCACGGTTGTCATTAGAAAATTGGAGAGAAGATAAGAATGTTGTCAATTTTTCCGAGAACTTTCGACTCAACCTAATAAATGATGATGGGTTATTTGGCTGCTATGTCGACTGCATCAGACCTACTGCGTTTATTAAGATTTCTTCTTATCTTACGACGCTTCACGACGCTTTAAAAAGTTTTGTGATCATTCTAGACTCTGTCGGTCACTTGAAAAGGAAACATTCCGGAACACAATATGCCAGAAAGTAGACCCCAGAGTCGGAATGGGTGCAACCGCGGACCACTCATAGCAACTTGATTTTGTATGTGGAAGTGAGGATCCAAAGATAATGAGTGAACACAAATAACATCGAGAAGGACGCAGCAACCCAAGAAAAAATTGGGAGTGCAGACACTGGCCTGCTGGCACCATAATTTCGGCCCTTCTTGAGGTAATTGTCTTGGATGCACTGCCATAGTGAGCCATCGAGAAGTCTGGAACTAGTGGTTCACTTCGAACCATCCGTGAAGAATGCAGATGTTGGTATGATTTGGCAATTCACAAAAGGAATTCGTGGTAAAGACCTAATGGATTCTTATGGCACCTTGTTGCTCCCAATGGCGAACAGAGGCGAGAGAGGGGAAGGGGGTGAAGAAATGCTAGGCTCTTCAATACTTTGAAGAAGGACAAACTGCGTCCTTTACTGTGACCCGATGGCGACGCTACAACATGTGTGACGCGACGAGTTCCGCAGTCTACACTCTTTTTTCTTTCTCTATTTTTCTCTATTTTCTATGTGGCCTGGTTTAGAACCCATGATATGGTTTCAAACTGGAAAACATGGAAAATACAGAAACTCTTCAAGCTGTTGAACTCTCCCCAAGAACAATCCAATCAAATAGTGTCATTGCGACTGAAGATATTTTGAAGGAAATCACTCGAAAATAAAGCTGTTAGTGTTTAGAAAATTTTTGTTTGGAAGCCAAAACAAACTGGCTCAGTCTAGAGAACGCAACAAGAACGTCGACAGTGCTGTGGTAACTGACCTTAAAGTGCACCGCTCGGCAACGACAATTAAAAGAAGAATCCTAATGTGGGAACCTGGACGCGCGCCTGGCACGCTTACTCAAGTACATGCCCTAAATTTTAGTTATGGCATGAGCACACTGCTTGTGAAAAAGGTTGGAATCTGTTCGAACAAAGAGAAGAGCTGGTTGCTTGTGGTGGGACTACTTTCAGCTGAGTGGGACACTGCATCAGTGGTGCAGTTCGGGATGTCTTGATGCACTTACCCCTTCCAATCAAAAATGTGAGTACTTCGTCTGAGAGACTCAATTTAGTCAGCGATGGTAAGTATTGGGTTGGGGAATAAGGGGAATAAATTCGTTCGGTTTTTTTCAACTTGTTTTTTTCACGGCGACTTTAACTTTCCTTGACCGGCTGTAGTCTATTTTGAAGCCCTTGATTTGCCCTTTCTGAATGTCGTAACCTCATTCCTGAATTCTCGTTTTACCTTGCTTTCTACCGCATGGATTGTGACCACCCAAGTCGACGAAATTGAACCTCCCCGCAACCGACAACCGTTCAATTTTGATCGTGGATCAAATGTGGCTTAATTGGCTAGGGAAATCAATGACGTTTGGAGAGGAATCTCTACTGATGAAAGGACAGCATAGAAGTGGTGAACCCACTTCAGACAGGGCAAATTTGGCTTTAAAGTTGTTTCTTGTTCTGGACACCCAGTTTGTAGGAAATAAAGGCGATTATCCGCTGAGGTTGCTTCAGATGTAAGGAAGAACCACTACTGATGTTAACTCTCAACAATGTATAAGTTTAGCTAACGCATTCCGTGCAAAACCTCAAAATGCTGGATAAGTGGTGATCGTCCACATTGCGTATGCTCGACTCCTCTCTACAAATTTCACTAAAATGACAAGCAAAAATCTCGAATGTAGGGAATATTTACCACTACCGACTCTTCTGGTCTAGTTCAGTCATACATAGCTTATTTTGTTCGGTTCCCAATTAATTTGATAAACTTCATCCAAGAGTTGCGGTTGCGGGCTACAATTTTAGTCGTCCCAAACAAAGAAATTTTTCGTAGACCTGGAGCTGACAAGCAGCCTTGTGCCTGGCAGCATTGATAGAGGAGGAGATGCGCTACGCTACCCATTTAGTGTGGTTTACAATGATGGTGGAAAATGGTGGTTTCTATGCTCATGAAAAACCGAACGAACTTATTCCCCAACCCAATAAATGTAAAAATAGCACAATGTATCAATGTTGCTCTAAATATTCTGCCACTCCAGATCACGTGGAAAGACTTTACCAGGAACGTTCTTATACACAAATTCCGCACCTGGATTTTTCCATGCTCATTAAGTTTTTCCGCGCTTTTCATCTTAGCTTCCGAAATGGAAGCAAACAAGTGCAGAAAGTATAGAAAATATGTAGGATTTTTCTAATTCTATTCAGGATTGACAATTTATCTGCTTATAACCACTTATTTGAATGCGTGTAATTGTTGTGGATCACGTTTCAAATCTTGATCCATTATTTGTATATTATTCATGAATGCATATACATATGCAATTCGCACCTTATTTCAAACATATACCATCAAAGCCGGCCACTACTTCCTCTGAAATTCTGTTGTCCAACAAACGCGGAACAATGCCCCAGGAATTGGATGTTCTATGAGTTCAATTTCACTGCGAGGAGGATCTTGCAGAGAGATGCGGAAATTTCCATTCCTGTTTTACATATTCCATTTCAGCCTGGTCTTTCATTCTGCTTCCCACATGTTCCATGAGAGATTTGGCCGGAAAAGTGGGAAATTTGCGCAAATCGGAGAAGAACTAAGTGGAATACTTCGTTTTCAATGCTGATGAAGTGAAGCTCACACACACACACACAACCTTGTTCATCACTTTTAGTGATTCTCAAGTTCCAGTTTGTGCGATGTTTTCTGGATGTGGAACACATTTTGGCAATGCCGGTGTAATTATAAGCGTTTCAAGGAAAAAATCCCAACTTCACGTTATTATCACTTGTTTCCAAATTTTTTTTCCTAATTCAAAATCCCGATATAATTGTTGGTGGGGGGCGCGTTCATTTTCCTATCTCAAAGTGTTTTGCCCTGGCAGAATGCAAGTGGGATGGAATGGACTGCCGATAAGCGGTAAAGAATTTCTGAAATGGATTACACATCCGAGTTCGATTGAAAACCCACAGATTTTTCAATGCAGATCTCATGCATACAGATACAGCTACAGATATACTTCGTATTTATAGTCGACATGCCATTGCGATAGACAAACGAATGTGAAGGTCAGTCAGGCGATGTGAGCCAGGCTGAAACGGTGGCACGCGACACACCTCGATGCGACGCGGTACAACCTCTGTACGAAATGCACATGTCAAACAATGCTCTCCTGGTCGTTTGGCGTAGCGTAACAATTGGTTGAAAACACCAAAGAATTAGGTTGTTTGTTTGAAGAATTTCTGGGACATGTAAAAAGTGCTCTTCCTGGCATTTGAAGATATGAGAAGGATCTGAAAGAACGATGAAACTGAGGACAATGATTGAGGAGGATTTCCAACAGGGCAATTATCCGCTTTACGCGCATAGACATCAGTTTTGCGCTCCCTAACCCATCTGAGTTCAATAAAAAACGCATTGATGAGCGGACTATAATATTCAATATAAATGCGAGAAGTGTACTGGATGTGAGTAATTATGGTTAACCAAAAGTTGAAGGAATATTTTTTCCCTTCAGTTGGCTTAGCCGGCCCCTTTTTATTATCGATAAAAGATCAGTCTTTTCGGCAGATCAGGGTCGCAGTGATAGCGACTTGATATCTTTACACTACAGTACACGTTACAAAAATGAGATCAAAGCGGTACAGAAGATATGGAGCGCTGAGTTCTTTCGTTGCCAAGAATTCGGAATAATTGACCTGCTTATTAGAAGTGCTCGCTGTTGTTCATCGCAACGATTAAAAAAAGAGCAAAGCAAGGTCTTGGGCTGCTAGGCACCGGGCAAAGGATCAAATTTGGCATCTCCAAACCATCATAGAGAAAATTCGCCGAAAATGTTCGTCTTATATCGAAATGCACGAAACAAAAATTGGTTGTGCCCACATAGGCAGGAAAAGTGGAATTATGTAGATTGCGAACGAGTGGCAAGGATAATTGAAGCTGCAGCGAGAGACGTCAAGGGCTGTAAGAAAATATGGGAATTCGGGAACCCACGTCATTTCTAGTCTGCATGCCATAAGACGCCTTTTAATTAATAATGCTGATATAGGCGACATGTCATTTTTACCGCGTCGAATTTGCATTTGTTTACTTTTGATGAGTAGTATAAACAATTTGAATCCAGCTGGAGAAACACTCTTTCAGGATGAAGCTAGTCCACTACCATGAATAGGCGCGAAGACTCTACTCATGCAAACAACAAGGATGAATAGACGCTGCAATCAACGCAGTCTTCTGCAAGCAGGATGCTAACGACAAAAAAGACATGGAATTTGTAGTTCTGCGAGTTACTGGTATTCGGATGGTGGCTCTGTTGACTCCATCCCGCCTAACGACAAATAGCACGAAACGGCATCAGAGAAAGCATCCTAATGAAACACGCTTTTTCCGTCTAGGCGTTCCTGCTTCGGCTTTCTCTGTTAAAACAGCCTTCTCCTCACCAATTTTTCCAGCGCTCCTTCTAGGGTCGTAAAATCCAGGGTCAATGTGGCAAGCGGAGCCATTGAGGCATCGGCAAACTATTGGCGTTGCCGCTCAAAGTGAAGAAGTTATAAGTGCAAAATAACTGAAATACAAAACTATTAAGTGGATACAAATTGATTAAGGGATCCATTAAGTAGTGTTATTGAGGCGGTTCCAGGAGATTTGCGGTGGTCTGAAGTCGACCAGTTCCTCTCAAGCGTAATTCGATATGCTTCAGGATTCCCACGGTTTCTGCTTCTATCATATTTGGGATGGGTCGCCCGTGCAAATCATTTGTACTTGTTTTTCTTCAAGGTGATGTGCACATCCCGTAGCATCAGGTAGAGAAGAAATATGGAAATGAACCTCATCGTTAGAGCAAATGAAAAAAATTTCCGGAAAGAATGGAAGACCCGATTCTGCGCCCACCTCGGAAATCCTCCTATATAAAGACTGGTAGGGGTCCAGATTTTTCTGGCGTCAGACCATGAGAGTCTTGTGAAGTCTTTTGTGCAGTGTAATGCATACCCAAGGTGGATGGAGAGACGCGCAGACGTCATACGAAAAGCCGATTTATGGAGCGAGATGAGACTAGATCTTCGCGGGACCCGCAATTTCGAAATCCTTGCACAGTGACTGTCCTACGCTGGCGGTCTCACAGCCAACCGATGAGACAGAGCTAGCAAGGCTTTGAGGCAGCACATTATACGGAGCAGGATAGCCGCTGCTCTTCTCCAGTTGTACACTCACATGCATAGAAAAGGTGCGTCATTACAGACCACTGTGACACTTCCTGTGATCAAGTATGTAATTATTCAAATTTTCTGGATAACTCCCAACTTCCTCCCAAAGCTCTCGAGATTTACGAAGGGTAAGGACGCACGGACGATAGGTGTGCCAGGGGCGAATAGTGACAGATACCGTTATGTCGATGGAGTAGGGGTTGTACTGTGACTCAACGTTACGGAAAAGCCGGTAGATGGAGGAGGGGTCTGACATGGCTCAGGTGGGAGAAATGCCAGAATAGAGGTTCACCGATGGACGATGGGTCTCTGGTGGCCAAAAAGTGAGTGAATGACAGGAAACGGTCATGTTGGCCCAGGTGTGAGGAACACCAGCATTCTGCTAAACTGAAGAGAGGATGGGTTTGCTGTGGCCTGAAAGTTGAGGGGGCGGGGCAGCATTCGGGTCTAACGAAGGGGGTCTTCTGGGGGCTGAAAATTAAGGGAACTCCAAGATACGGGTACGCAGATGGACGAGGGCGTGAGTTCTGATCTGAAAATGTGGGGAACGCCAAGATACGGGTTCGCTGGCATAGGAGAGGTCCGCTGTGCCCCTGGTGCGAGAAACGCCAGAATATGGGCCTGTTGTAGCCAAAACTGTGAGAATGACAGGATACGGTTATGCTTTTTCTGATGGAAAGGTGGCTCAGTTGTTAAAAACGCCAGCATTCGGGTCCATCGAAGAGGGGATGAGTCTGCTGTGGCCTGAAAGCTAAGGGAACTCCAGGATACGGATTCTTGAATGGTGGAGGGGAAGTGCTGTGGTCTAAAAATGTGGAGAACGCCAAAATACGGGTTCGCAGGTGTAGGAGAGGTCCGCTGTGCCCCAGGTGCGAGGAGCGCCAGAATATGGGTCTGTTGTGGCCAAAACTGTGGGAATGCCAGGATGCGGTTATGACGATGAAGTGGGGGTCCGCTGTGGCACGGGTGTGAGGAACGCCAGGATATGGGGTACAATGAAGGGGGATGGGTCTGTTTTGCTCTAAAAGTGTGGGAATCCCAGTATGCGGTTATGCTGATGGAGGAGAGGTCCGTTTTCACCCAATGTGAGGAACGAGAAGATACTGTTTACAGTTGGAGGAGGGGTCCGTTGGCCCAAGTGTGAGGAATAAAAATATTCGAGTTCAGCTATGGAAGATGGGTCTGCTTTGCCATAAAGTATGGGTATCCCAGGGTCATGCCGATGGAATAGGGAACTGCTGTGGCCCAGGTGTAAGGAACACCAGCATGCTAGTCCACCGAAGGAGGGATGGGTCTGCTGGGGCCTGAAAGTTGAGGGAACTCCAGGATACGGGTTCGTGGATGGAGAAGGGGCTGCGCTGTGGTCTAGAAATGTAGGGAACGTCAAGGTAGGGGTTCGCGAGTATAAGAGAGGTCCGCTGTGGTCCAGGTGCTAGGAACGCCGGAATGTGGGTCTGTTGTGGCCAAAACTGTGGGACCAAAATGCCAGGATGCGGTTATGACGATGGAGGAGAGGTCCGCTTTTCCCCAGTTGTGAGGAGCGAGAAGATACTGGTTCACGGATGGAGGAGAGGTCCGCTTTGGCCCAGGTGTGAATAACTGTGTGAATAGCTCAAATGGCAGGAAACGCGCTTTAAAGAAAGATGTTCGTCCAACAACAATCTCAACTTGAATTACTTCGAGTATCTAATTACACTGTGTCGGTTACAACAAATAGTCGACAGTTACTAGATTCATATAAATGATAAGCATGCGCAGAGTTGAGGATGACTTGCCATGGTAGGTGACATTTAAGAAGTGCGGTGACAACAAACGAGGGATGTATCATTGCATCCGAAGGTGAATTTACATGGTGATGTGTGATAAAGAATGCTCGAGCAAGGCGCATACAAGAAGTCCGGAATTGGCTAGGTGGCCTGACTGGTAGAATACACGCAACTCATAAGGAGACTTTCGTACTCAAACTCAAGTAATTAGTATTTTCACTTCTATTTCAATTTCTTAAGAATTTCATAGGCAGGAAACTTCTGCACCTACCTCAAGTGGCTGCCCGACCCCACTTTCTAGCGACCCGTAGGGGCGCTAGTTGAAGCAAATTCTACATACAACTGAATACAGTGCGTTTCATAAGTATAGACGCACCCTGGATAATGCCGGCACCCAGTTCATCACAGGTTCATGAGAAAAGTTACGAACGTCAATCGATTCGGCATGCCAGAAAAACTAAGATTGCATTGTTTCACTAGTGATTGTGGAAAATACGGGATAGATTCGGCACATCACCATTAAATATGCCGTTTCATAAGTATGGACGCAGTCCATGAGGTAATACAAATAATTCTTATCTCCAAGAGAAAAAGTGGGCTTAGTATTTTGATAGGAACTAATAAGCGTCTGCAATGTAAATCTGCACTTCAACTTGGATCACAACGTTTTGGAGCGAGGCTGGGGCAGTTAAAAGATTTACATGCTGTAGGCTGGTGAAATCGCAGGATCTCCGGGTGGAGGGGAGGTTTTTCGGGGTCCACCTGCAAATATGTATAAGATGTTGAGTTCTACAATCGAAGGGAGAATTTTGGTATGCAAAAGAAGACATCGCATCAAAGACGGCGTCTCATACCATGCCTGAACTCGAAGCACATGATGTGCATTGATGTTGTCTGAGCCGCTGCGTCGGCTCCGTCATGCAGTGCAGGGGTTAAAAAGGCATTTATTCGTTGCATCACCATTGCACATTGTTAACTTCATCTCATACCAGGGGTTATCCCGTTCCAAAAAGCTTCACAGCTTTGTTTTCCGGGAAGGAACGCGGTGATCGCCATGTCGAAAAAACGAGTTGGTTGTTTTGGATTTTTTGAAAGCTCGTGCTATGTTTGAATGAGTTTACAGGGTGAGGAAAGCTTTATTTCGACTGTATTATAATGAATGCACGCCGCTGGGGTGACATACAAGGAGAGCCAGACTCTCTTAAAACGAGCACCTTTGGAGGTAGCGCTGCCAAAGTTGGAGATGTTTCCTCTCAAAACGACATCCTGGATATTACCTCCATTTCTACATAATCGAATTTCTCAAATCACAAAAGCACCTTTGGTGTTCAATTCTCGGGCGCGTGTGGCGCAGTGGTAAGAGGCTCGCTGCGCACGCACACGATCGATGGTTCGATCCCGCCCGAGGCCAACCAAGCCTTCCATCCCTCCGGGGTCGGTAAATTGGTACCAGAGGAGTCTGGGAGGATGAAGCACTGACTTGGTACATCGGGTGCCCCCCGCAAGTCATTGTACAGGGCACATACGCATTCAACGCCTCTACGATGCTCAGATGAAGTCGAATGCGTGGCGCATCCCTCGTGACGGGATTGATTAACGCCGACCACTTTATCCTTTATCCTTAGTGTTCAATTCTTACATTTTCTTGCAGCACACAGAAGGAGAAACCTCACTTTCCATCGAAAAACCGGCGTGACCTATAGCAGTCGCTAAACAAATAGGCATTTTCAGAAACCCTAACTGACGGTACTATCTGCCTTCTAGTACTAACAACATCGAACATCTCTGCAGCATTCCACCAGATGACATTCATGGACGGAACCGAACATCTTCCGGCAAAAAAACCCGAAAAATGCTATTGCCTGTACCAGCAGCTGTTTTGATAGCCATTCGCTGGAAGGGATATGTAAATCTATGCTAACCCATGTTTTCTAAGCTGCTTGGGAATCGCGGAGACCTCCCAGCTACAAATCTGCTTTTGCATAGAAATTCCTTCTGTGAAATCATCGGTTTCTGAAAGTGCGTCTATACTTATGAAACGGTCCTTAGGAGGTGGAAGTGCTGGATCTACCTATGTTTTACATAACGTCGGGTGAAACGACGGAAACAAGGGTTTTTGGGCACGCATTCGATTGGCACTCGTGGTTTTCTCCAAAAAGTTACGTGGAACTGTGTACCAGTGTTTTCTGGGGTGCGTCTATACTTATGAAACGCACTGTAGTTGCGGCGAGGCGAGACGTGCTCACTCGTTGTACACTACTTGAGTATTTAGTGCAACTATTCGGTAGCTGAAAAAGTTCTGTGACACGTTTTAGTTTCATTTTCAAAACGATAAAGCAGTTTGACCAATGAGATCTTGTGTAGGCATAAGGTGCAATGTTCTCTAAACTTTTACTTGAAGGGGTTACGAAGGAAGCTCCATTGGAATTTAAGTATTATAGGAGGATGCCTCCGGCCTGTTGAGTCTCACTCCGCTCCATTCTCCATTATGCTTCCCTGCAAGGACATCTTGTCAGAAGTGTCGATACCACTATGTATGCGATGTGTTTGAAGAAAATTTATTCACCATTCGTCTCTCAATGGCACCAGGGGTTCGATTCCGCCAAAATCGCGCTTGAAAGTCATTCACGCTCTGCAGAAGCATCGAATGTTAGTAATGATGATATGCAGGACGCCCTGAAGGCGAAGCCAAATGTCGATACCTGAAAGTTGACTGCTTTAATTCACAACTAGGTGGTGTGCCCGGCTTCGCTCGCGTGTCTTATTTACTTCGACGTTTGGAGCTGATGAGATCTATTGTTGAACGTGATAAATCCTTTCAGAATGTTAATTATTTGGTTATCAGGCTGGTGAATTTTCTTCACCCATCCTTGCAAAGAAGTAAGAAAAGCCGTTCGGTTGCTAAATTCTACTAAAATGCTTATCATAGTCACAGTAGACACGTCTTCACCCACTCGTGAGCTGAAATAGAAAGATCAATAAAATCAATACATCGATATTTCGTTCAAAACGGTTATCATTTTCGTGCTCAGCGTATTACGCAACCCCAACAGACGTGTATTTGCTACTCGCTGAGCAGAGGTAGCGAAAAATCAATAAAATCGTCATAGTCGATGAACCAGTCGCTATTGTCCTGAGTAAAGTAGCGTGAACCTCTGTCAGGAAGTATGGTGCAAAGTTTGGTCCCGATCGGTTGACCCTCCGCGATTTCTGTTAGGAACAGACACACACATACACATACACATACAGCCATTCATTTTTAGATATACAGATAATCCATAGTGTAGCACTTCGTAAGCATAATCGCAAGTCGTTAGTCATGATCGCGGTTACAGACTCCTTTTATGGCATCTTCTCCACGATTTAACGAGACAATCCCTCTGCGGTGTAATCGGCTCTCTGACATCGTCAAAACCCTCAAAGCCATGTCGGAGCATCACCCTCACATTCAAAGACGTGCATACTAAATGTGCCTCTATATAAAAACACTCACAAGTAACAGTATGGAATGTCCCAGAACCAACGCTATGGCTCTGTGCAGATCTCTGTAGCTCTAGAAGCTTTTCAGACAAATTTCAACTATGGGTAACCGATTCGATCATCACCGGCCATCCCTGCGTCGGCCTCTACCACTAGACGACCGAGGAACACATGGACCTAGAAGAAAAAAAGTGGCCCGTGCTGTTGAAGGAATGATAGGCAAAGTTAAAGTTACCATGTGTAGCGCCACATCTTCTCCCCCCCCCCCACCCACTATAGTCCATGAAATGCCGCCAAAAATATACTAGAGTGGTAGGTCTGTCAACCCCTCCCCCCCCCCTCCCCACCAAATTTGCCTATCGCTAGCGCGGACGTCAAAACGTTTATCCTGAGTAATCTCAATGATGCATCCTGGTTAAGGACTACTGAGTAGGGGGTCACCCAACACAGCAGATAGCAGAAATTCTACAGTATAGTGTGTAGTATCACCATGACTTATAATAACGGGCCTAGTCTGTGTGTAATTGTGTCTGTGTGTCTGTGTGTCACGAAATTCGTTCATCCTGCTTCGAATGAATAGTTGTCTAGGTTGTTTGAAGACTCGGGTCCACTGTTTTGATAAGGGTACTCCTGCGCCCAGAAATGGGGAGACAGGACCACCGCTGTGATAGGGGTGAGCAGGAGCACAGAAGTGTGGAAACGCTCGGAGATGAGTCCCGCCGTGGAAAGGGGTGCAATAGCGCCCAAAAGTGGGGATATTCCTAAAGATGGGTCCGTGGTGATAAGGGTACACCGCAACTGCTATGGGATAAACTTCGATTGTTTGTGAGAGGCTAACAACACATAATAGCGTTAAATTCTACAGTCCAGCAGCGAGTGGTGTACCATCTATGTGATTCTGTCGCCATCATGTCCCCTTCCGCATTGTGGTCGCCTCATACTTATCCAATTCTCCCTTGGCACACCGCATCCTCCTCTTTTATATGTTCGGAGTACTCTTATCAGTAGACCAACCAAAAATGACATAAGGAATGAACCATTTCGCCTGGACATACCATGTTGAATCGGTCATAATAACTACATTTAGCCATTCCTATCGAGCGAAAGAAGATTTTCTCTGAGGAATGAGGTTAATATTCCTTGAATGGTGAGGCGGCAAACTAGGTAAAGCTAAGAAAGGAAGACGGAAGGCAATATTGGAAAATATGGCACGGTTACTAGTTCTTAAAGAACAAACACAAAGAAGTGCGAGCTAAGCGAACATCGGGAGAAGTCTGGAAGTCCGGCGTTAGCCGGACGGACAGACTGGTATATGTTATGATGTCTAATGTCGTTGTCGCAAATGTGTTATGACATTTCACGCAACGATAACAAGAATAAGCAAAGATTTCCAAAGCTGGAAAGGACATTTTAAAGAAAGCGGGTGTTCTGCACGGTGAACATTTGAAGAAGGGCAGCATACACCAATGGTTGTAATGAATTCTGCATGTGCACTGGAATGCAGAATAGAAGGAACCTAATGGAATTACCTAAGTTTGAGTAACACCAGAATGTTATAGCACAAGCATGAAGAGAAGGTTGAACACAAACCAGGTATCATTCAGAACCAGAAGGCAACCCTACATTTGAATAAACAGTGCGACCTGGAAAAAAAATATTTCAATAAAAAACCTCTCAGAAAACCACATCATAGAAGAACTGCTGCAACAGATCGCCAGAAGGCGTGAACAACGTGCCGCCACAGTAATTCCTAGATAATCTAACTTCATCCGGTGACCAGTTAAACTGTAGCGGGAATGGTGCATGTGAGGTCAGCTCGCGGCAACCCTCGACATTCCGTGCCTTAGCTAATCTTTAGGCTCAGATTGGAGCACTGTAACGATTCATCTGTTGCGTGAGACCATCAGTGTCTGACCGCCACTCAAACTCGCAACCTTTGTTGGATCGGAGGAGTTTTCCCGTCACTCAAATATATGCAATTATTCTATGCAAAATTTCCCCGGATTTTTCTTAACTTCACTACAAACAAATTACAAAATTCTGGTCATCCGAGAGGTGAATTCGATCATCTGAGAAGTGAAATGCTGATGATGACGATAATTTTGCGCTTTCAGATTTCGTAGCAATCATAAGGAACAGTCTGAGGCCTTCACTGAGAATTCTTCCTTACATGCACCATGTGCGTCACGGACGAAAAAATCTATTAAACAAAGCGCCGTAAGGGGGCTAGAGCGGTTAGAGATACGGGGCGGCACTCATAGACACCGCAATCTTGAGGCGCAGACTGTGTGGCGAAAGGGCCGATTTCCATGGACGCAGACACGTTCGCTTCGGGACCCGAAATTACGTCACTGCTGGCTCTCCCGCATGCACGGGATGGTGCTTTCATCACCTTCGCTGGCGGTCTCGCTGCATAGGAGTGAGGGAGTGTTTACGAGCTTTCAGGCTGCACAATATACGCAGCAGGAAAACAAGCCTTCCACTGATGCGACGCTGAGTGCACTTGCAGGAAGAGATGGACGGGTGCTATGAGGGCTGCCACGTCTCGGAAGCTCGGGAGGGTGGACCTACGCGGTCGCCTCATCTGGTGGGTGCTATTGCCGCATCGCCTCTAAATAGGAAGGCATGACATTGTATATCCAATCAAATACGGGTCCACCGATGGAGAAAGGGCCCGCCGTGGCTCAGTGGTGCGGGGAACGCCGAGACACGGGTCCACCGATGGAGAAAGGGCCTGCCGTGGCCCAGTGCTGTGGGGAACGCCATGAGGTGGGTCCAGCTATGGAGAAAAGGCCCGCTAGGGCCCAATGGAGCGGGGGACGCCAGGGTACGGGTCCACCGATGGAGAAAGGGCCCGCCGTGGCCCAGTGCTGTGGGGAACGCCAAGAAACGGGTCCACCGATGGAGAAAGTGATGTGGGTCCAGGGAGAAAAGGCCCGCCGTGGCCCAGTGCTGTGGGGAACGCCATGACACGGGTCCATCGATGAGAAAGGGCCCACCGTGGCCCAGTGCCGTGGGAACTCAATGACACGGGTCCATGAGAAAGGGCCCGCCGTGGCCCAGTGCTGTGGGGAACGCCATGACGTGGGTCCAGCTATGGAGAGAAGGCCCGCGAGGGCCCAATGGTGCGGGGGACACCAGGATACGGGGTCCACCCAGATGGAGGAAGGGCCCGCCGTGGCCCAGTGAGTATGGAGACACCAGGATACGGGTCCGCCAACATAGGATTGGTCCGCTGTGACTCAGTAAAGTGGAGAATACCAGGATACGGTTCAGGCCTAATGTGTGAAGATGGCGCCAGAATACGGGTCCACCGATGGAGGAAAGTCCGCTGCGGCCCAGTAGTGTGGAAAACACTCGGATACAATTTCGCTTTGTCCAATAATGTGGGGTACGGCAGGATACAGTTCCGCCGATGGAGAACGCGTCTGCGTTGGCCCGATAGTGAGGAATACGCACGAATACGCCATACGATGGGGAACGAACTTCTCATTCGCATACTCAACTCATAAGAAGGACTTCATGTTTGGGCCCATTGGAAGATTTGTTCTGCTTCTCTTATACGTAACTTATAAGAAGGTTTTTGAATTTGAGCTCAGTTAATGATTAATTTTGCTTATTTGCTAATTTTCTAAGCATTTTGCACGTGTGGAGCTTTTGCACATGCCTCAAGTGGCTGCCCCACCCCACTTTCTAGCGTCCCTAAGGGGCGCTAGTTTGAATACATGATGGAATCAAAGCATCAGTGTTTAACGGTGTAGAGCTGCGCATCCACTCATCTAGCCGAGAAAATAGGCGGGCAATGCGTCAAAGCGGTTTTCTTCCACGACTATCTACATGGCGGAAGCACAAGCGAGACTACCAACATCATCAACAATTCCCGTCCGCCATAGCCGTTTTCACTGATGCAATCGTTGGATCAAATTTTTCACTTCTTTCGATTCGTCTTTTGATGGGCAGAACTTGCGTCAAAGGTATACATTGGTATTCGAACGATTATTTTCGATCGAATATTCGAACAATTCGAAATTTTCGTTACTCAAATATTCGAATACTTCGAAAAGTCGAAATATTCGACCATTCAAATATTCGAAATATTCGAAAAGTTAAAGTATTCAATTATTCGAATGTTCGGATTATTCGCGCATCCATGATTCGAATAATCGGTTTAATGCCATGATTCATGGATCACATATTATGATTTATCCTCACTAACAGACTTAATGCGAGCAACAAGCATGCATCATTATTCATTTATTATTTTTCAGTAATTGTTTAATGAAAAAATTGAACAATACTGACAAGACCCGTGAAAAAGACAGGCCTGTTTTGTTTCAAATTACATGACAGAAGCTGTTCATCTTATCACTTTATTTATTTATTTATTTATTGAACTACACTCGAAGGTGCACCAAATAAAAAACTCAAACATCAAATGGGAGCCACGACTGAGCACAGCATTCATTTTAGTAATTAAAATGGTTGGCCAAGGAACTAAACAAGACTGGTCATAGCTCATGTCGAATTAAAACAAGCCGTTCTCCTCCTGCAGTAGGTGAAGAAGTCCCCTGCCAAGGTCATGTTCCCGACACACGAGCGCATCTTGCTAAGCCTAGAGCAACCAGGGCTCGGATGACCAACTTAACCCATGGCGAACGCATTCGTCTGGGACCCTGGGCGAACGGGTTGGGGGACCACAAGGAAGGGGGTTCACCAAACCTTGGTGATCCTCAAACGACGACAGTGCCACAAGCTGTAGACCAGATCACATGAACCAAAAACTCAAGTCTTTGTAGTCAATGGAATGCTGGAACCCCGCCGGGCCCATTTAAAACATACGTGCAGTCAGGTTAAAACCGGAAATGAGGTAAAAAGCAATCAGAGAAGCTTAGAACAATATACTAGGGTTTGAAAAACTTTTTAAAAAAACATACAAAAAACACTGGTTTCAGAAATCTACACTCGATAAAAACACAACTAGAACAGTGTGGTAACCAGGTGAGGACAGCTGAGCCGTGACAAGCTAAGATCCAAGAGAACTATCTGAAAAAGCTTGGATTACCAGAGCAGATTAAGCGTCTAAACTTAGAAGATAGGGCAAATTAGCCTTTTTCAACTTACTTCCGAAAATTCTGCTGTTTAAGGACTTGAATAAATCATGAGGCAGCATTCGGAACCATCTGGCTGTCCGATAGAAAAAAGAGTTGAAGAGAAGTGAATGATGTTTCTTTTTGACTCTACCGTAATGCAAATTAAAACCGCCGCTTCTGAGACTACAAGGTCGAAACACCCAGTATTTGCTAGCTCTTAAATTGACCTCACATTTCAGAATACGAAAAGCGAAGACGAGGTCATTTCGTATTCTTCTTAAACGAAGGCTCTCCAAACAGAATAACTTCAAGCGGTCCTGGTAATTGGGTATGAGACTATTGTCAATCCTGGTATGCACCCTATGATAGACAAGGCGAGTAAATGTATGTTGTACCCTCTCTAACTTTTTTATGTCCTTTTTTAGTATAGGGTTCCACAGTTGTGAACAGTAATCGAGGTGGGGCAAGACATATGCCTTATACAGAGCCACTAACACCTTTACACTTGCACTTGCAAACTTTTGAACCCGTGCTACCTCCTCTTTCGACTTGCCGTTCGGTTGAATTCAAAAGATTGCAAATCGAAAAGTTTATGCCAATTTACGTGGAGGTACGCGAGCTCGAGAGAAATAGGCGCCGTTGAGCTCCGTGGAACAAAAACTAAATGTTATTAGTTTTATTATTCACGGGGAAGTTGGGGACAAGAATGAAGCTGATTTCTTGCTTAAGACACGGTGGGAATATAGGCAGAGGGTGCGATGTGCCTATTTCGGCTTCGTTACAGATAATTCCTTCGAAAGGAAGCTCGATGAATCACTTCTATAATAAAGTGAGAAACAGAGTGAAAGAATGTAATTGCTGCCTACGTTCGTACTTACAATCATATTTATGAGAACAGCAGTGTCGAACGCAGAATGTGGGCGGGATGGGGGATGGGGTGGGAGAAAATTGGAGTGTTCGTCACTTTGGCGACCCCGGTGGAGATTAGAAAATTCATTCAGAGATTATCAGTTATAATATTGAATACACCATACAAATAATTGAAAAATGTGATTCCAAACATTCAGTGACCCATCCTCGGGGAAGGGGGGGGGCGTCCCCTCGCATCCGCAACTGGTCCATTGCTATCCCATTATCACCATTCTGGAGCAGTTACATTCCCTGTCACCTTATTTAACGGGTTACTGCAACTTCCTTATCTTACTTTATGACCTCAGAGAAGAGATCGTAGTGACGCGAGAAGCACGACGAATTAGAAACTAAAGATGGGGTGAGGGCATTGCACGTCCTGAAAGATGAGTCGAAAAGCACCTTGAGACATTCCGTGAATCGTAGTGACGTTAAGAAAACCAAGAATCTGTTCATAGTTCAGACACGCAAATGAGATGAGACTTCGCTTTTAACGTACACCAGCGGAAGTGTTAGTTTGAAAACGTGCCTTTCTATATCTTCGCGCATGACAAGACTTGTTTATCTATTTTCTCTTTATAAATACATCGCAAAACCGCTTCTGAAACAATGGCATTCATTTATTCGAATAATTCAAAAGTTTCATTATTCGAATACTCGAATAACTGGAAAAGTCGAAATATTCGATTATTCGAAAAGCTAAAATATTTGATTATTCTAATACTCAAATGATTCGAAAAGTTGAAAAGCTCGATTATCCGAATATTCGAATAATTCGAAAAGTTGGAATATTCGATTATTCGAATATTCGAATAATTCCAAAAGCTAAAATATTCGATTGTTTGAATATCCAATAATTCGAAAAACTGAAATATTCGATTATTCGAATATTCAAAGGAAAAAATTCAATTACCAATGTATAGTCTAAAGTCAGTTTCACCGCGGCAATCTAAGAAGAGGACCTCTTGGTTCAGTTCTGCATAACAATGCTTCTCCCCTTTCTTCAGATTCCCATCTTTCTCCTCATCTTCTTTCACACGCCTCAATGATTCGTCTGCAATAGAAGAAGTAGGCATGAAGTATTAGGGTGGTAAGAAAGTCTTGAGCCGATTTTTACAAAAGTTCCAGAACTTTTGCTTATTGATCGGTATCCATGACCTACCACATGCTTTTTGTAGACAAACTTGGGGCTTCTCCATAATAGGCATATATAGCCAAATTGCCTTCCTCAACTTCAATTACGATGTCAGTTCCACGAGAGGTCCTCCTAGCCAAAATCGGTTTTTCTGCTCTGTCCACATCGAAAGGAGTTTCTAGAATACCTAATTATTGGAGATGAGAGTGCGGTCCTCTACGGTTTTAAAACGTGCCATGTGGTTCCGTCAAGGAGAAGATCGGCCAAATCGCACCCCCACCCAAACATCTGTCTCCTTTGCTACTTCTCGAATTCGCTAGAGATATTGTATTATGAGCGGCTCCCGCAAACACACACGGTCATTGGTAACACATACGCCAATCAGCTCCAGAGAGCCGCGGATGCTGTTTGAGAAAAACGATCGAAACGAGTTTCTTGTACACCTACGCCATGATGAGGGTAGGCCCCAAATAGCTAAAGAGACCTTTGAAAAATTGGCGGAGCTGGGCTGGGTTACGGTTCCTCACTCACCCTATTCTCCTTACGTTGCCCCTTCCGACTACCACTTATTTTGCTCTTTCAAGGCATTTCAAGTCAAGAAAAAATCCGCCAAAGTTGACCTTGTTGGAAGGGAGGTCAGCAATTTCTTTGGCTCCCAGTCTTCCCATTCCTGGGAAAAGGGGACCGCTGACCTGCCCATTAGGTGGGACACTGCAGTGATTAACTATGGCGTTGTTGAGCAAATTCCACTGTGTGCTGAGTAATAAAATGAAGCACAAAAAAGTCTAAAACGGCTCAACACTTTCTTACCACCCTAATACTATGCTGCATATCATATCATTATTGCCGCGATATCAGAAAATTACACCTCCCAATCGTTGAAGCAATCCTTGGCGCGGCAGCAGTTGGCCGCTTTCGAAGCATAATAGATGGACCCCATCAACTTGAAGAATTCGTCCTTGCCCAGAAGATTGGTAGAAGAAGCAGATGTAATTACTAAAAGATACTATGTGCACTGGACACTTTTTGTAGAAGAAGAAAATATTGGAAGTCAGTTATACTTTAGAGTGATTCAGACACTTCCTGATAAGCATGTAGTTTCTCAATTCTATTAATAATTAGCTCACCAAATAATGAGTCCCGAACTTGTTTTCTCATCGAATTTAAAGGAAAAGAAACGTTGAACGATCAATTCAAGCATAATTATCACACATATGTGACCGCATATTTTTGGAGCACAGTGCGAAAACTGCCGCTATTCTTCAGCTTCGGCGGTATTCTTGAGCACCAGGAGAGTGGTGTCCTAAACCACTAAGGCTGTTCATGGCACAGACCTCTGCTAGCTACTTCCGCTGGTAAAACTGGTATTTGTGAACGACGCCTAGACCGCGACACTCGTCCTAATCAAAAAAGTTTGGGCAGCGGTACCAACCTAAACAGACCAAACCTACCACATGTGCCTTTATCGGCGCCAAAGGTGGAACTGGCGACAGTGAAAATATAGTTTGAGAAGGTCCTAAAATCTGCAGTTCTTGAACACTTGGAAACTGACGGTATCCTTTCAGAAGAACAGTTTGGTTTTAGAGCCGGTAGGTCTACAGAGAAATGTTATCAACTTTAGAAGGTTGGACAACGACGCTACCTTGACAAGGAAATAACATTGATGTTTTTTACTTTGATTTCGCAAAAACTTTCGGCAAGGTACCGTTCAATGAACTCTTTCACAAACTTGGAATCATTAGTCTGCATCTCTGCATCCCAGAATGGTCAAGTGAATAAAAAAATTTATACAAGGCAGATCGTTCCAGGTCAAAGTTGGTGAATCTTCGTCTTCTTTTTTAGCGTTTTTCCCTTTTGGTGGCGAGGTCCGCTCTGTTGGTCCCTTGACGCCATTTTGTCCTGTCCTGTCCGCGTGCATACCAGATGTTTTCAGATCGGCGTGCAAGATGTCCAACCATCGTTGCTTCGGGCGTCATTTCGGTCGCTTGCCTGCTACGTCGCGATTGAAGCCAATTTTGCAAACACCGCTGTCAGCACGAAGCACGTAGCCAAAGCATCGTAGGCGAGCTTCGCGAAGCTTGTCCGTTGTTGGAGCGACGCCCAAACGTTGCCGGATGTCTTCATTGCAGATGTGGTCGAGTCGCGTAATGTCAGCCATCCAGCGTAGCATCTTCATTTCCATGGCACTAAGACGTCGTTCTACTCCCTTGGCAGCGGCCCAACACTCAGCACCATAAAGAACGACGGCACACACAACCGCTCAGTAAGTCTTTGATTTGAGGCGCTTCGGGATGCTCTAGTCGCGAGCAATGCTAGTCATTGAACGCCATTTCATGACGTGAGAGGCTACCGTCGGATGTAACCGTTGAGCCCAAGTACGTAAAATCATCGGTCCTCGTGCGATCAGTGCCGTCAACTCTGATGGTGCCGTCCTCATGAACGTCTGTTGTCAGGTACTCTGTTCTCTTAACGTTGAGCCTAAGGCCAAATTGTGCCCGTAGGTCACGCCATGCCTGCTTTTGCAGATCCAGATGGTGTTTGTCTTCCGAGGCGAGCACAACATCATCAGCGAACAAGGCGTCTAGGGTACCGTTCTCTGCAAGTCTCGCGTGACGGGGTCCATGACAATGATGAGAAGCAGCGAAGAGAGAGCCAAACCCTGGTGCACGCCAACGCCAACAATTCTGTAGACATACCGGCGGATACCTTCTTCTACCGTGCTTCTCCATAAGGAGCCGGACGCAATGGATAGCATCTGTGTTGCCGCAGTTGGTGATTGGAGGAAAATCGTACGATGTTGCGAATACGGGCGTCGAGAATGCGCTCGAATACCTTCATTGTATAAGACGACAAACGAATCGGCCGGTTTGCGCAATCAGCTGGATTGCCTTTATTTTTCCATATCGGAACTGTTGTGCATCTCTGCTAGGCCTCAGTGTCTTCTTCTCCGTAACAATCTGATTAAGAACTCCGTAGCCAGCCAACAGGATCACAGTATCGTGACTTCCACAGCTCCACTGCCAAATCATCTGGATCACCAGCTCTCATGCTGTTTAAAGAAGCTACCGCCTCCTCACTGGTTATCAATTGGATGGGTCATAGGTGGGCTGGGCACTCGGGATGGGAGGGATGATGAAACTCTTCTATTGAGATCTTTTCGAAGTAGTGGCGCCATCGTTTTGTCATCTTCTGACTATCCATTAGGAGTTGCCCACGTTCACCGATGATGCTGTTGAACCTTTCATCTATATGAAGCGCTCGCCCAACCCTCGTGCTTAGCTTCCTGCAGAATCGTCGGAATAGCTGTCTTCGTTATGGCCATAGCTTTCTTTGCGGCCCTCTTCGCTTCACAGTAGATGCGCCAATTGTTGGCCATCTTGCGCTCGAGGAAGAAATGGTTCTTTCTCTTCTTCTCACGAACCATGTCCCTTCCTTTCCTCCGTCCAGAGCCATGTCTTCTTGTCAATCTTTATTCGGTTGGACTTCGTCACGCCGAGGACAGAGCGTGCTGCTTCAGCGATCGCTCTGGCTGCGTTCTCCCACGTTTCGTTAACAGTGGTGACGGGCGGAAGCTGGATGGGGGAAACAACAGCAGCTTCATTCTCCTTCAGCCGCCATCACTTCACTCGGGCAAGTTCACATCGTTCGTCCTGTTTCTGCTTTGGTGGCATCATCTTCATCGTGCAGATCAGTGATCGGTGCTGCGTGGCAACCACCTCGTATGGTACTACCTTTCCGTCGGTAAATAAGTTCTGGTCGCGATGTCGAATGAGGACGAAGTCGATCTGTGTCTGGGTGTTCCCGCTATAAAAGGAAACAAGGTGAGAGGGACTTCTTCGCTTCCGGAACTTTGTGCTGAGTACTACGAGTTTATGAGAATCCCCATACTCGAGAATGCGTTCTCCATCACTGTTGCGTGTTCCATAGCCGAATCCGCGTGGCATCTGTAACCGTCCTTTGTGGCGCCTACGTGCCTATTTAGGTCTTCAGCGACGATGGTCGTCTCTTCTGGCGGCACTTCTTCAGTCTTCTCATCCAGCAGCGTCCAGTAATCATCCTTAACCTTGTCTGAGCACCCGGTCTGTGGTGCATACGCTAAGAAAAAATGATGGGGTGGTTCAACGGTGTCAACAACGATCTTCATGAGCCGGTCGTCATAACGTTGTACTTCTGCGATCGAATTGCGAAAGTGTTGAAAAACGATTATGCCTACATCATTCCTGATACTCCGGCTAGCGTTGTAGATGATCTTAAAGCCATATCCGACGTCTTTCGACTTGTTTCAAAACCATCTAGACTCTTGTACCGCGCACGGGTCGATTCTACGGTGCCGCTGCCAGTTCACATGAGCAGCTTGTCAACGTGCCGACGTTCAAAGTCCCAATGCGCGTCCTGACCACGTTGTTATCCTTAACGATTCGCCTGCTTGCCCCCGATGCCACCATTCGTGAGGCATCGAGACCCTCGCATATTTTCCACACTTACCGGGCCGCGCAATTGCACGTCGATTCCCGTGCCCGCTGTAGCTTTGTTCCTACAATGTACCGACGTCATGATCCATGAGATGTGACGTGGGGTGTTCGTCAGCCGGCCTTTCACTGTGGCCTTTCACCGGCATTCGAATTGACGGGGAGAGGGGTAGCTTTCCTCGGAGTGGACAAGGGACTTATTTGTTAGAGGCGGCTCCGGCTCGCCTCTCATTTGCTTCCCAGTCGTTAGAATGCGGGCTTTTGGCTGAAACCGATGTGCAGGATACAACGAACCTATGAGCGTTTGTATACACCCACTGACTGCAAGTTCGCACTCATATGTCGGAGAGAAGGGAGAAGAAGTCCATCCCCGACGTAGTGGGCCAAAACGAGGCCATTCTTTGGCAGGCAACTCTTTGCCTCAACACTCTACATATGATCAGAAACCTGGAAAATCAAACATATTGAGGCGCTCACTAAACCTACATGTGGGCAGAACACCACTGAGTAGTACATAATGCTACGTCATTTGGTCTCGAGCACTAGCCCAACAGGAAGGCTGCAGAGACCGAAAATGGTCAGAAACGTAATTTTGCTGCTTTTTTGGATCCAAGGAAGCATTCACGTGTAGAGCAAGAACAAGCCCGTCATGTCGTAGAGCGAACTTCACTGCTTCCTAGCCTCCGCAAATACTTGAGCTCTAGACTTTCAAAAAAATCGAAAGGAAAAGTTCCTAAACTTATGACAATGAAGGTCTGAGGTTCTCAAGTTTGCTGTATTTCGGAGCTGTTATCGTTCTCATTTTGGCCTGGGATGGGGATTGAATCCACTAGTAAATTAATGTAGATAAATTTTTAAACAAAGAAACCTAAGCATAATTATAAAAAAGAAAAAATACAAAGGCTTAAAAAACATTATTAAAGTGCAATGATATAATGAACATTCTTCTTGAATGCAGCACCCACAGCAGAGCTTTCAGCATTATTTGGGGTACCGACTACTGGTATCGTGCAGAAATTCGAACAAAACTTAGAGTAATTTATTCCGAAGACATTCAACTCATTACTTCGGACAGGGTTGTTCTGAATATCGCTAGCTGTGACCATTCATTGCAAGTTTCATTTTCATTCACCTTTTCGACTTCTAGATAGCATCTGTAGGATAACCCAGTGGGCAGACCCCTCACCGCATCCCATCACCTTCGTTTTGGCACTATGGTTGTCTGTGCATCCGCACATTCCACTGATATACAACTAACTATACCACTATACTCTATCTAGGACAACGTTCTCACTCTCTCTCGATCCTGCGTTATGACACTGCAAGAGAATAGGTAATACTGGCATCGTTACGAGTCCTTTTCCATGGCTAATTCTCGAGGAATGTTTCTGGATTGATTTCCAAAGTTGCTCGTTTTCCTAGGATAAATAGTTACGTCACGAGCCTTTTCTATGTGCCATACTTCAGTTGAAAAGGGAAAAATTACTTGTCCGTTGTCTTGAAGGCAATCTTGAAAGCACAGTCACCGTCCTACGCACACCAATTTTAGAGGGAAAACTTTAGAATCTCTCGACTATTTGTGCACGTCTCTAGTTCATTGTCATGTATGGGTCACACATCTCTTTCGTGTTATTCTCCTTTAGTTATAGATGGAACTTTGTTGCCCAACTGGTTCTGAAAAAAAGTTGTGTCAGAGAGATAATCTTAAGAAGCGATTGAACAAAAAAACGCTCAAGCACTTTAGTTAGTTCGCTTCAACCTTGACCAATATGAGTAGAGCACTTTACGCGCTTATTATGAGATTCAGGCTTCAAAAGAGAAAATTTACTTGTCCGTTGTCTTGAAAGTAATCCTGAAAGCACATAGTTTCAGAGGGAAAACTTTAGAATCTCTCGACTATTATTAAAAACTATTATTAAAATCTCTCGACTTTTATTAAAAACTATTCCAAAAAATATGTACAGTCTATTACAACACGTATCCATTCATTTCATGGTTACTGGTCAATAAATAATATAAATATCAGTGAACACCTAAATGGACATAGACCTAATAATCTCAGGCTTTTCTCTGCGGATTTCACTAATATGTTCACCAATCTCCCACATACCACTATCCTTACTAACATTAAGGAGATTCTTGAATTGTGTAGCAGTGCTAATAAGCAGACATTAATTTGCACTCATTATAACAAAGTTTGTTCAGAAAATTATCACCAATATCCCTGCAAACAGTACACTATTACAGATATTCTTTTTTTTTGGTAGACTACCTTCTCAATAATAGTTTTTTTTTTTCATTTAGTCCACTTGTATTCAAACAAAACGTAGGCGTAACGCAAGGTGGCAATTTCAGCCCCCTCTTGGCAGATCTTATACTATCATACTATGAATACATCTACGCTAAAAATTATTTAGATGCGAATATATACTTCTATCCTTACAGATATATGGACGATCTACTGATAATACATAATACTTTAAACAGTACAATTTTGGCAATTCTGGATAAAGTTTATCATAGAGTACTGTCGTTGGAAACTACACACGAGTCCAATTACAAATGTAACTATTTGGATTTGAAGATTAATATACATAACAACATCGCATTGACGAAAATGTATAATAAGACTGATTCTTTCGGCTTTCCTATTAAACGATTCCCACACTCTTCGACTAATATTTCAATCGGTATTAAAAAAGCTACCATTTATGCTGAAGTTTTGCGAATCGCCCGCACTTATTGTACTAGAAAAAACTTTATAAACAGACTGAATTGAACAAAAGACATACTGCTAGCTATTGACTACAGTTCATCTGTAATAGAAAGCTCATATATACGTTGTTTGTTCAAAAATAATTGTACTTTGCATACATTTGACATGCATACCTATAGAACTCAGGAATTTGTAAAGGAAATATTTTGATTGCAATGTAATTAGCTAAAGATCGCTAAAAAGATGCTGATTCAGGACTTAATATACCATAACAAATTAAATCTGTAATCAATAAATACATCCACCTATTCCAGCTATTCAATACATCCATTTGGTCATAATCTATTACAAATATACAATTCTAATCCAATAAACCCGGGACCATATAATCAACATCTTCTTGTTGATTATATTCCACCTGGTACGACTCATTTTTAATGCACATTGCTTACATGTGGTTGGATGCTTATATCAGTCAAGTTTTTAAAACCTAAAATTTAAGTAGTTTTATTTCAAAATTATGTGCGTGTATTAAACGCTACTTGATAAACACAATTCAAAAGGTTTCCTTCACCTTACTGATGAGTGCAGGAGGAAACCCACTTTTATGTTTAGTTTTCGTAAAAGGTTCATGCACGAAACAAAGACTGAACAGACCACAAAATTTCAATATAACTTTGGAATTCACCCTCATTTTTTCGTTTCTTGCCCATTATACTGCCTGTAAAATCCGGAGAAATATGAGACCTGTTTTCCAAATCCTTCACTCGACTATAAAATAAAGGATCAATGAGTAGTTGGAACAAGAAACGACCAAAGGGTGCCAGCACATGTGAAAGTCACATTTCTTCCTGCCAATCAGAGAGGAATCGAAAGAGTTCATTTGAGAACAGCTCCAAAGCATAGGACATTCTCTTGCTGCTTAGCGGGATGTTTTTTCGGATCTCAATAAAGAATGTGTAAAGTGCTAAGCAAGCAGATCGAAATAACCCTATCAGGGTTATGTTCGCATCACCAAGCGTTTGTTTGTGACCGTTTATAGAGCCAGCGAAATTGGGAGAAGTCCTGAGGCCGGTCGTCTTTGACCCTCAACAAGGTAGTTCCAGTATGATCCATGACTTTGATAGCCAAACATGAGGTTGTCAGTAGTATCCTTCATTGGTCAACCCGACTGATTCTCCTTCGATGTCTGACCCTAAACCCTTGGTTCCCTTTGCTTACTCTGAAGTTCGATGGAGATACATTTGGCGAGAGAATGTCTTTGGCAATACATTTTGCGGGATAAAATTTTGCATGGCAACACATTTTCCTGGAGAGTGATTCGTGGTTCTATTTAGTAATATAAAAGGAGTAAGAATCTGTCCATAGTTGAGGAAGTGCCTGAGGACGTGTCCAACGGTGTGGTAAGGGTGTGCCGGCGTCCAAAAGTGGGAGAAATCCTGGAGTTGGGTCCAACGGTGTACTAAGGGAGCGTCGGCATCCAAAAGTGGGGAAACATCTAGGAACGGGTCCAACGGTGTGGTAGGGGTGCGCCGGCGTCCAAAAGTGGGGAAGCACAATCGTAGCCAGAAAGCACGAAAGTACAAAAAACGGAAGTTCTGATAAAGGTGGAGTGGCCGGTGGTGTGAGAAACACTTCACTTGGAGGCCACGCAAGCGAATTGAGCTTGAGAAGAAGCCCGAGAGTCCGGCGTCAGCCGGACGATCAGGCTGGTGTGGGACGTTCATATCATCATCACGATTGGTTGGAGGCTTAGCCATTGACGGTGTCGACCCGCATGGCTCAGCTACTAAGGATACCGGACTCCAGAGACCGGTATCATGGAACGATTCCTGATAATATCAAAACATTTGCGCAGTTGATAACCTTTTTGTTTGACGATACAATTGGCAAGCTTCTTGTGGCGATACAATTGATAAGGTTCCTGTGTCGACACTATTTGTTCGGCACTACATTTGGAGGGACTTCGTGTTTAGCAATACATACATTTGCCGGAATTCGTTTGCCTAGGTAGTAGGCAAACCCTTCTGCGAGGGTGGCAAACGAACCTCACCAATTGTATTGTGCCGGTAAAAGCGGCACGAGCTTTTAACATTGTTTACTGTACATATCTAATACTTATTTGACCAGACAAGGGCCATCATTCCTGACCTCACAGATATGTTTATGGGTCGGGCTCAGTTGCTGCACATTACCACGCCCATTGTTGTATCAGATCTACCACTGCACCACTGAGTGCAAGTCGAGCGAATAAAGACTGCGACTTATTCTTAATTTGTGTGCCTAATACACAAAAAGGGAGCCAACATCCTCCCACAGCTAAAAGCCGCCACATTTTCTGATGCATCGGCCAAATAAGCCGATAAAATCTCCCGCGTCAAAGCGTGACAACTTTGGGGCCAGGAGTACTTTCGTGCCTTGCTTTGCAACCGCACAAGAGGTTAGCACCTAAGCCTAACCTTGGGACCAAGAGCCCTAAAGATTCGCGCCTTGCTACCAGCAACTGCGCAAGAGGTTAGCGACTAAGCCTAACCTTGGGACCAAGTGCCCTAAAACTTTCGTGCATTGCTCTCAGTAGCTGCATAAGAGGTGAGTCCACCATAACTAACCTTGGGCCACATTTGCCCTAAATACTTGCGCAAAAAAAAAACAGCAAGTCAGCAACCTATCTGCTGAAAGGCTCAGAAAAAGCCGATTTCCGATATTTAGCGGTGCAAAAACAGACCGCTGAAAAAAAATCACTCAGGTGAAAATCAATATGTCCCTTCATTTCTACAAGAAGGCGATTTCTGCGAGCACAGCTGCGCTCGCGATCTTACTCAAAAAGTATGAGTCTTATGGAGAAAAAATTGAATATCCTGAGAACGATGAGGAACGAAATGATAAATGTTCTTCAAACATAGTGTTACTAACGTCTTGCCTATCGCAAATAAAAACAGGGATCACTCCAGTCCAAAATCGACAAAATGGAGCAACAGTACGCAAATGCAAAGTCGAAAACTGAACAAAAGGAACTACTACAGGAAATTGAGGACTTTGAAAAGGAATGTAAGTACTCAGAAACCTTACAAGAAGCAGAAGGGTTCCAATATGTGGTCGAAGCGAATATAGCTGACACAAAAATAAGTCTGCGTAAGGTACAACTGAAACTTAAGCTGCCTGTGAGCCAGGAAATCACAGAAGAGGCAGCAAGTACATCAGGGGAATCGAACAAATCCACGATTCCAACTCCAGAAATCGAGGAAATTTCTGGACAAAACACTAGAAACCGATCGGCACGACCGCCGACCATAAAACTACCAAAGTTTAGTGGGGATCAAGAGGAATTCCCAGAATTCTGGGCCTTGTATGAGTCGCTCATACATAATTGCAGTGAACTCACAACAATCGAAAAAATAGTTCTGCTCAAGGAAAGTCTAAAAGGTCCAGCCGAAACTGCTATAAAGGGCATAAAACCGATTCCATCGAATTATGAGTGGATGATCGAAACACTGAAGAAACGATTCAGCAACCAACCGACAAACAGGTCCAAAATAGTGCAGCGGCTATTCGATCTGCCTCACGCAGGCAAGAAGGCCGACAGTTGCCAACGATGTTTTGATTCGATAACCACACTGGTACACCAAATGGTGTCCGCAGGGTATGACATCCGCCGCACCTGCGACCCAATGTGGACGGAGACAATTATCAAAAAGTTCCCTTACGAGATCGTGAAGGACGTTCTGGTCAAAAACCAGGAGGTGGATAGCGTAACCATCCAAGAACTCCTGGACATACTGGACAAGGAAATTTCAGCCAAAGCATATGTTGAACTTCGGCTAGGGTTTGAAAAATCAAATTTCCAAGAAAAATCCCGCAGAGAAAATTATAACACAACTCAAGAGCGTTGTGTTTTCTGTGGCAGAACCAACCACAGCTCCTCGGCCTGCAGAACTGTCGCAGACCAAGGTAAAAGGAGGGACATCCTAAAGCAAAAAAATTTGTGCTGGAAATGTTTTTCCCGTGAACATTCCAGCAACATGTGCACTAAACCTAACTGCAATCATTGTGGAAGAACTCACCATTCTTCGCTATGTACGATGGCCGCCAATACAGCCATCATTCCTGGCGCAAACCAACCGCGCTCCGCGAGGTGGCAGAGAAATGAACCGAATCGACGCCACTTATCAAATGCAAATCACACTGGTCCACAACATGTTATGACAAGTAACAATAACAGACCAGTTCATTCTCAGTTCAACAGTGGTCAACGCTTTTCATCAGGCACAGAACGACCCACAATCAATAGCCAGCTGGTGGAAAATGAACATACCACTGTTTCCAGTGTTCCGAAACAAGAGCAGCTGATTCTCATGACAGCTGAAGGGAACATTTTCAATCATGTTAGTCAACAGTACGAGCGAGTACTGTTCTTCTTCGATACTGGTGCCCAGAAAACAGTAATAGAAGAGGAACTTGCCACTAATTTCGGCCTTCCACGGATAACCACCGAAACATGCGTTATGTCCAGCATGGGAGGACACACCGAGAAATTTGAAAGTCACTCGGTGCGGATGAACATTACAACCGCTTTCGGTGCAGAAATTGAGATGATTGTACAGACAAAACCAATCATTACTGGCGGTTTTCCAGCGATCAAACTCAGTAAAGAAGATCGAGAGTTCCTTGAAATGAAGGAGTTATGCATTGCCAATTCGAAGGTTCGTGGTGAGCGTCTCATTCCACGCATTTTAGTCGGTATAGACCGCTACTACGACCTGGTCGTGGCAAATACGACCGCTCTTCAGACACCTTCTGGTCTGCATGTTGCCAAGACCGTATTCGAGCCAACAATATATGGCCGCGGAATGATTGATAGCAGCCAGAATAATTTGTCAATCACTCACAACTACACTTCCATTGAACAACCAACAGAAGTGGCAATGCTGGAAAGAATGTTCGAGCTTGAAGGCTTGGGTATCTCCACAAATGAACTCCAAAAGGATAATCCAGTGCAAAAGTACTTCGAACAGTACAAAAAATCGATATCATTCGAGAATGGATATGTCACGGCTCCATTCCCACTGAAGGACAACATAGCTGACCTCGAAGATAATTACTCGGTATCAATCAAGAGACTTTCTGCCTTGCAACGGCAATTGAGTGACAACAAGGAGCAATGCGCCTGGTACTCAAAAATCCTAACAGACTATGAGAACGGCGGCATTATAGAGCGGGTGCATTTCCCAGAGGCATGTGCTGTTGGCACATATTACATGCCCCATTCTGGTGTCTGGCGACCCCATAAGAAGGTACCACTCAGAATTGTCTTCGATGCCTCGTCTAAGGGAAGAGGACAATTATCGTTGAACGATGCCATCTATAAAGGCGAATCCTTTGTAAATAAAATACAGGATATACTTGTTACAAGTCGAACCAGCAACATTATAATGTTGTGCGACATAGAGGCAGCGTTCACACAAATTCGCTTGCCTCAACAAAACAAGGATTTGTGT
Source organism: Ancylostoma caninum (assembly GCA_037903475.1). Taxonomy (NCBI): domain Eukaryota; kingdom Metazoa; phylum Nematoda; class Chromadorea; order Rhabditida; family Ancylostomatidae; genus Ancylostoma; species Ancylostoma caninum. The sequence continues at coordinate 262,944 of JBAJFG010000423.1, forward strand.
CGATTTTTGTGGCTGAAAAATTACAACCTGCCACCCACTAAGAACAATGTCATCGAGTATCGATTCACGAGACTTGCCTTTGGCATAACTGCTGCACCCAGCATACTAAATATGTGCATTGCAGCCTATTTGAGTACGGTGAATACAGACCTGGCGCGTGAAATCGCCGAAAATATTTATGTTGACAACATACTTCTTCAAACTGATACTTCTGAAGAAGCGTTGCAAAAGTACAGGGATTCCAAGGCACTTTTTGCCAAAATTGGAATGAACTTACGTGAATATGTATCCAATTCGGATTTGGTAAACAGGCAGATTCCTGAACAGGACAGAGTACCAACCGGTCCCATGAAATATCTTGGTATGGAGTATGATACCGTGACAGACCGCTTCACTGTTAAGACACATTTTCCATTAAAGACTGAGCTTAAGAAGCGTGATATTGTCAGCCAGCTTAACTCTATCTACGATCCACTGGGAATCGCCGGTCCACTATTGATAGAGTTGAAATCAATGATGCGTGATATCCTTCATGCCTACTCCGACTGGAATGACCGCCTCACTCCAGACGTGTGTCACAAATGGAATAAGAAATGCAGTGAAGTAAACAATGCTCTGATAACTGTTTCTAGATCTCTGTTAGGTCCTGTAACCTACAGTCAGATAGCTACCCGTTTGTGGGTGTTCGCTGATGCCAGCAAAGCTGCAATCGCGGCCTGTGCTTACATTCAAGCACAAGAGTCGAACGAAGTATCCCAGCTGGTTACTGGAAAGACTCGGCTGGCACCACAGAAGAACGTACAAACTGTCCCAAGACTGGAATTGCTTGGAATATTGATCGCTATGAGATTGGCTACCACAACGACAGCGGCTGTCAATACCGTAGTCAAGGAAGTACATGTAGTGACAGACAGTGAAGTAGCACTGTGCTGGATAAAATCCACGCGAAAACTACCAGTCTTTGTGAGTAACCAGTGTGTTCGCATACAGAATCTCAAATCAGAACTGGAAAAACAAGACGTCAGCGTGCACTTTCACCACGTGCCAACCGCCTACAATCCAGCTGACGCTGGCACTAGGGGTCTAACCAAGGAACAGATGTTGAACCACGACTGGGTTCACGGTCCACGGTGGCTGTGCCAATGGCCAAATATTGCCTTCTTGAGGCCTATTGAGATTGTTCAAGCTCAAGAACCAGCCTCCGACGACGCTGAACACAGCACATCTTTACTTACGGTAAAGAGCACGCCACCAGTGTTAGAGACAGTCTTCGATCTGTCTAGGCTGTCACGGTTGTCAACTGCATTGCGCGCGGTTGCGTGCGTTGGAAAGTTTCTCCACCGTATAATCTTAAAGGTTAACGAGAAACGAGGTTTTCCGATACAACTGAACCATGTCTCTAAGTTCAGCTTGGAATTTGAAATAAATGCTGTTGATATTAAGGCGGCGGAAACCATCCTTTACGCCGATACACACAGGAATATCGATCTAGATGAGCTTAGCAAAAAGTTCAGAAATATGCACATTGTGCGCGACAAAGATGGTGTAATTAGACATATCTCTAGATTACAACATGCTGCTATACCATTGGATGCCAAGTCACCAATCTTCTTGCCAAATAGAGGAGAATTAACGAGGCTGGTGATTACGGACATACATTACCGTAATTTCCATTGTGGTAAAGATCAAACATTATCTTTGGCACGGCAACGATTCTGGATACCACGTGCATCCGGCTCATTCAAGTACTACTTGAAGAATTGCGCGGTCTGTAAGCGCTGGCAGGGACTTCCATTTGGTTCACCAAATATGCCTCCGTTACCGTCAGATAGAGTGGTGATAACAAAACCATTCAGCAATGTTGGTTGTGACTTCATCGGTCCATTGAATTCCAAAACTGGAGAAAACATGTACATTTGTCTGTACACTTGTTTGGTCACACGCGCTGTACATTTAGAGGCAGTAGAAAATATGACAGCTGGTGCATTTCTGAACAGCTTCATCCGATTTGTATCCAGAAGAGGTGTTCCACTCTTGATTCGCTCTGATTGTGGAGCTAACTTTCATCTCGGGTCAAAAATAATCGAGGAGCTTTCTAAGCCCGATGAATCCACTGCTGGATCAGTAATGAGTTACAGTGCTAATAACGGCATTAAATGGGTTTTCAATCCACCGGCAAGTCCATGGATGGGTGGAGTTTGGGAACGACTGGTCGGTTCCGTAAAACGCTGTATGCGTAAATCGGTCGGTAGAAAGAAACTAACATTCACCGAGCTGAGTACAGTGGTTGCCGCTATCGAAGCGGTTATCAATACGCGTCCACTAACGAAATTGAGTTCCACTGATTTGTCGGAAATTCCGTTGAGACCGGTCGCTTTCATCCAACGACATGTTAAATTTTCACTTCAAGACGCAGCAGAGCTGGGTGCGTCGGATGATCCTTCATACGAACCAAATTTCGTACAAACCAGAAAACAGGCCATAGAAGCCATCACCACTTCGGAAAAAATTGCTTCGAAGTTTTGGGAAAAGTGGAGTACAGAATATCTCACTACTCTGAGAGAATCCCAGAAACTACATCTGAAACAGTCCAGACATGTTGCAAGGACTTCTCCTGAAACGGGAGAAATCGTTCTCATAGAGCAAGACCTTCTACCCCGTGGATGTTGGTCATACGGAAAAATAGTTGAGGTAATATCCAGTAATGATGGCCTCATAAGAACGGCCAAGGTTCTTACCCCCAGTGGTATAACATTGCTTCGTCCGATAAATAAGCTTTATCCACTTGAAATCCGTTCAACTACAGAGGAAAACTCGGAGGAATCGATAATACACACTCCTCCACTTGCTGAGCAGATATCAACTCGCCCTGTGTTACCGCGGTCATCAAAAACGAGGGCCTATGATATCATAAAAGACTTCGAGAACAGCTTAGAGGACACTCATATATCAGGTGTGTCTGTTGACGAGCGGTCTAACAAAGATTCGCGCAACCAGAAGTTGCTTGAGAGGTGCCCACAGCGCACAGAAATAACTGAAGTATCCCGCGGATCCATGCAAAATATCCTCTTAGTTGCATTAATAGTCGTGGGTTTTGTAGCTCCAGCCACTGCCAAGTATCCCAAATGCGATAGAGGTACTGTCGAAATCACAGAAATAAATGGCACATACGAACTCTGTTTCAATGAAGAATGTCGCGAATTCATCGGCAATGAAACAATACGTACATATGAGTTACTGCCTTCATCATCATCTCATAATGAAACCAGAGTAACGGTTAGATATGGCGCAGGTGATAATTCTACTGAGTTTACCACGATATGCTTGAATCCGGATGTCTGCACCGTATCAAGTTCCATACTCAGCACATCATTGCTGGGGAACCCACATTGTTGGCCGGTCGGTGCTGCCATTACCGCAGCCATAATATTGTATCTGGCTACCATAATGATGTTTATATCTCTGTTTCTGTTGATAACGATAATCAGGATAGCCAGCAAGAGCCCTGCACGAACAGTGCAAAACACTTGTACTATCACTGGACAACAAGTTAACGTCCAACTTCATTTCTTGAGACCAACTCCGTTGAGCGGTGGAATGCTCATCACTCTGTGTGTTATTATCCTAATAGGAAATAATACCGTGACAGCGTGCCAACACGGTTTCACTCGGCACGCTACCAATATAGTGTGCAGCCAGGATGGAAACTGCAGCTATGAGTTCAGTCGTGAACTACTGTTCAATCGAATCCAAACTGAACACTGTGTCGAAATACGACATCGGAACAAGACGGTGGGTCTGCTAAAGATGAAGATAGCTCCCACCAACCTGGTGTGCTCAAAAGTGTCAAAATTTTTCACAAAAAGCACTGAAATCAGGGTATTCTCCAGAGTGAGATGCCCCCAAGCAGGATCTTGCTTCGACAACGTGTGCGACAAAATTCGTCCCAACGAGACAATTCCTGAACTGTCAAGAGGGAGTAAATACCCAGGTTATTCGGGATGTCAATACACTTATGGTGGACTAAGTTGCGGATGTTTCCTACCTGCCCCATCCTGCACTTTCTACCGAGTGGCCCATGTGCCAATATCTGACGCTATTTACGAAGTAGTCGAGTGCAGTGAATGGATTCCTTCCATCCATATCGAAGTTGAGAGCACTCTGTATCAAGAAACCCAAAAGGAGGATGTTCTTCTTCAACCGTATGTAACATATCGGTTTCACAATTTCAATATTACGGCTACATCCGTACAGAAGCCAGCCTTGGCTATATTGAATAACAGGTTTGCATTATCTCTTAATGAGTCGCTCATTCTCCCCAACCGATTCGCAGTACCGGTCGAATGCGCAACGCAGAATGAAACGTTGGAGAATTTCCGAAACTGCATCAACAAGGTCGTCTGTGATTGCAACACAGGTTGGACAAAGCATCATTGCCATTGTCCATCTAACTCGCTCAGAGCGGTCGCAAATGACGACATGAATCGTTTGCCACTAGTCATGCCACACCTAGAAATACACACGAGAAACGGTGGAATTGTCGCCCTCACAGAGGACGTCGAGACTATAATTACAGTTCAGTCGCAATTACTCATCAATAGTGCAGAACTCGTGTACGATGAAAAATGTGACATAACACTCAGCAATCTATCTGGCTGTTACAACTGTTTACACGGTGCAACTGTGGAAACCGTATGCAAATCCGTAGACGTCACCAAGATTACGATTCTTTGTGATCATAACGTATTTTCGGTGGAATGCGGACCGACAAATCCAAAAACTAATGTGCACCTAACGTTCGACTCCGCAGTGATACAGCAAAAGTGTTACACGGTGTGCGGAAATGAAAAATGGACTCTCCCATTAAATGGTACCTTGTTTTACCATCGTATGAAACACAACTCCGTGTTCAAATTTAACGAAGACAAATATAAAGGTACAAGTCTTCTGAATTTCGTGTCTGAAATCCACATACCAGACTTAAATCCACTTTTGAAGGTGGTTCACCAGCATTGGAATGCTTTTATGGCTGCCGGAATTGCAGCAGTAGCAGCAGCTGGCCTTACGTACCTCTTTGGCCCACTCATTTTGATCACGATTATTAAATTGCTTGTTAGTGCAATTGCGTACTCAGTAACCACTGTGGGTAAAGTGATAGGATTTGTAATACAGTGCATCAGGCAGTCACTGTAGAATCAGCCAAGGGAATACCACTCAACATAAAAAGAAACTGCCGTTCCCTCAGATGTGGTGTACAGTAGTAGTCGCGTTTCGGCACGACTTCATACTGTACGTCCATAACAACCTACGTCTACATTCGTCTCCACCTGCCGCTCCACCCGCACAATGGTCTCCACAACTCGCTCTGAACTCTTCAATGCCGACAAGGATCCAACTTCAACCAGCACCCATCAATCGCCCAACAACTTCTGCCACCATGAATGAAGAAGATAAGCCAAGTCAAATCCACGTCGTTATATTCTTGTCATCATCATCTTTCCATGTTTAATCCTGATCCTTGGTCACTACATTCAATACCATGTTGTTGTTTTCCTTTCCCGCCCCGGAGTGTGCCGGTAAAAGCGGCACGAGCTTTTAACATTGTTTACTGTACATATCTAATACTTATTTGGCCAGACAAGGGCCATCATTCCTGACCTCACAGATATGTTTATGGGTCGGGCCCAGTTGCTGTACATAACCACGCCCATTGTTGTATCATATCTACCACTGCACCACTGAGTGCAAGTCGAGCGAATAAAGACTGCGACTTATTCTTAATTTGTGTGCCTAATACACAAAAAGGGAGCCAACATCCTCCCACAGCTAAAAGCCGCCACATGTATCACCACTGAACAACTGAGTGGTAGCTTAGTTCATTGCTTCGTCGATATTTGGTGCATGGAAAAATTCGCACACTTCAGGAGCAAAAGTAGAATAGATACAGTCCTTCTCAAAAATACTTGCCTCACGCTTCACAGCCCGTCAGCTACGCTGCGCCGTCACCTATGCATTATCATGCGTGGTGTGACGTGGCTGAGCTGACGGACGGTTAAGGTGAGGCGAAGATTTTTGAAAAAGACTGTGCCATAGCACCTTTCTTGGCAAAGCTTTGGGTTGGATAGGATTTATTCTGATCCGATAGGCTAGTACTGTAGCTATTTGCATATCAGGGGTGGGATTCATGGGAAACGATGAGCAAGCCTATGATATGTGCAGTGGGCATCGATGGCGGTACGTTTTTCGTGGACGTGGGAAGCACGGGGCGCGACCCTGCCACTCACACTCATATCTTCACCGCTACAACAAACTATAAGGTTTTCGTGGTGATTAGTGAGTCTACTTGACAGTGAACACCAAATTTGGTGAAAAACTATCAAGATTCACACCACGGCTGCGATTCCAGCGAGAGCGACGCGGCCGCGCTGCGTGCTCTCCGCACCGCACAGCCAACTCAAGCACGCTGTGGTTATTGTTTGTCTCGGTGAAATGGAGTTAGGGGGGGGGCACTCCTGTGAAGGCGTAGGAACAAGCATTTTCAGAAATTCAGCGACATTTTCTTGAACGGGCACTCGTTGCCCCCACCCCCTCCCTTGCTTTCGCCACTGTTACGACATCATCCAACCTTCCGATCGTGAACAGGTCCTGGTTACGCGTTCATGAATCCTAGCCAGGCTGAAAAGAACTCTGAGCATCTGAGCACTGATTAAAACCACAATCAGCCAATTCGCTGTAAGGTTCAAGGTACACCTATCCCACTTCTTCTAACTCTTCATAGACCACGTACTCAAATCTGTTTGTTATCTAAACACCACACATCACCTTATTGCCTATAAATATAGGTGTGAAGACCGAAACCAGTCCCCCCTTCTCTACCGAGACTTCTCTCACCATTCCCTAAGCCTGAGCACGCTGGGAAGCACAGACGCGGAAGTGTGGATGTTGTGAAGGCTGGTAGCCTGATGCTTGTCCATAGAGTCAGACTCGTCGCTGCCCCGGGGGGCGTGGCCAACGGCTCTCATCGACGCGGCTCGCACTCCTCGGCCCAGCACACGCACACACAGCATACAACTCCATGTTAGGAAATATCCCACGATTCTATCCCTCGCTTTCCTGAGCCACGACATCCGCCCTGGAACTGTGCACGTTATCAGCTGCTCCTTTTCTACTGCTTTTTAAAGATCATTTCCAGCATTTCCAACGGATAATTCATTTCCCATTAAATATTATTGCTACTGATCTTGTATTACTCAAAGAATAAATTCCAAAAAATACCTCTAGCATCTGGGTCGGCTTCCTCGATCTACGATCTTTTTGTCTGACAACGAAAACTCCTCGCTCGTTCCCATCGCCGCGCGTTTTTTACACTGAACGCCTTCGTAACAGCAAACACTTCGAAGATAGGAAATGTTTGAACCCAAGAGCCTTGCTAAGCGTTGTTTGTGTCTAGTTCTCTTCAAGATCTATGGCTATATTTTGTCTCATCTAGGTGGCACTTAGTGTTGATACAACCTCCTGTATTTTCAGGAAAATTCGGATCATCGGAGTGGAGCTTTTTTTGTTTATTTGATTTATTTATTTGTTTATTTGATCGTGCTAGACAAAAGAAAACAGAATACAAACAATAACAATTCAACCAAAAAAAAAAGGAAATATAAGAGAGGAACATGAATGAATAAAAAAAAGAAACAACCAGCACAATGTTAAACAACAAATGACCAACGTACCTAAGGAATTCTTTATTTAAAAATGCGACAACAGCAACTTACAGAATTATGATTATCAATGCACTCCAACCACTGTTGTTGCTCAAAAAAGTGTATTCAGCTGGAAGAGCTAGTTAATCCGTTTTTCTCATCCAGAGCTCTACATAAATATTTCCTTTTTATTCCTCTATACAATCCGAAAATCTTGCCCCAATCTCTGACAGTTCCAGTATTGCTGGCAGGTGAATATCATGACCATGCAAAATTTCATTATCACGAAATTACCTCATTTTTTGACCGCTTGAGTTCAACAGGCTTCATTTTTTTTTTGTTTCTTGCCAAGCACTTCTATAAATGAAAGCTTTTCAAAATTCCAGGCTCTTCATCTTTTTTTGGCTCTCTTCCTTCGTTTTCTTTTTTAGATTTATCTCAGAATGCACATTTCCGTTATGAAATAGCGAAAATTTGCGTATGTAATGGTGGCTACCCCATTCCACAACGAAAGCCAAAGCCATCCTTTACCCCCTGGAAAGGAAGGCAATCCGTTGACTGAATTCATGTACACTGGGACAACAAAAGTTCTCGATCGACGAGGTGGACAAGTTTCTCGGGAAATTTTGACGAATGTCGCTACTCCCGTCATTATTTTTCACCGTTGACGTCGCTCAAAAATATCCTTCCTAGAAAACTCGCCACTTAGGCAGAAATTACAACCTTCTAGGGAGTGGCCATAAATTGAATCGGAATCCACAACATGTATTCGGGATGTTTGTGCTGTGGCCAGTTTCTTATTTGTTTCAGAAACAAATTGTAGTGAGTGGAATCTTATATTGGAATCCCAAATAATAGATATTTGTAGAAGAGGGAACACTCAGACGGTGTTCAGAAATTTTTGCTTACTAAACGGAGCAAGGCAAAAGTTTTAAAACTTTTTTTTAAAGATTTCACTCTCTATTTATTGTAGAAGGTGATCCATACCGTCAACAGGAAGACGAGGTGAAGAAGAAGCGAAAATGGAAAAATTAAGGGTGTAGGTACAGAATTTCGTTATACTATCTTTAGTTCCGTATTGAATTCTTTGCAAATGCAGCAAAAACCACTTCAGAATGGTAACAAATGAAGCCGGGTGAGCAATCAGGTAACTTTTTCAGTGCCTAATTTTTGGTTTTTCCATCCAGAGAAGAACATCAAATTATTTTGTGCTAGATGCACTTCTGTGCGCAAGTTAGTGAGCTTTGAGTTTCTCAATCAAATTTTGGTGAGTGAATTTATCGTTTACAGGCATCGAATGTATTGTTGCTGAGTTCACTTGTGCATGACAATCTAACAACACTTCGGAAACCTGTACTACGTCATCTTCCATTTTCCGGCGTAATTTTCTGGAAGTATGCTTGTCTATAAAGACGTAAATCACTGAACACCACTGCTCCGCACTCATCCAGCCCACCCGCTCGCTCTCTTGTTCTACTGACCGCTATGTTCTTTGATCAGCGTCCTCGAGCTCTTATAGGAGCGGAAGCGCACCAAACTACGCTATCAGAGCATTAAATGAGTTACTTCCGTCTCGTAAGGACCAACAAGTTACCGTGGAGAACGTTGTCTTATTGCCGTCAAGATATCAGTTACCTGCACCAACTTGGTGAAGTTCGGCTGATTAGTGGCTGCCTGCATGGGCTAAGTAGGTAGTTGAACCAGTTTTTGTCAGTTTCCTGCCCCGTCCCATCTCCCACTGGCTTCATGACCATTCTGCCACCACAGCTGCTGCACCTAACACTGAGTATATTTGAGGGCAAAAAAAAACGTAAACAATTTGATTAATACAGGTGCGATAAACAGCCGGGCCAAAAGATTTAGTGGGAAATGAGAGGTATCGGGAAAAAACCGGAAAAACTCACGATCGATTACATAACACGTGTCGAAGACCAAATTCAGAAGAACTTTCCGAAATCCGTGTAATTTTTGAAAAACACTGTCCTCATATTTCAACAACTACCAAAAATGCCGGAATGTGCCAAGTTCCTGGTCCCATTGTGGGCAACTGGAGCGAGTCGCACCTTCATGAACCTGTGAGATCATAGTATTTTCCGTGCATGAAAAGATAGTGAAACCAAACCCTTCAGTATTCTCCGATATTCATGTTGAGCATCCGCAAAGTTGGGAGATTCACTAAAAATCGTTGTAAAATTACGAAAATCAGACTTTGCCCACCTGTTTTTCATCCAGTGGTATTCATAAACAACAATCATTCCGAGCAATGTGTGCAGGAACTACTGCGTAGTTTTTTCAAGAAAAATCTCGAATTCACCGGTTCCGCTTGGTTTTAGAGAAGCTCAAAGTGAGTAACATCACCATTTTTGAGCTTTGTTGAAATTTTGCCTTTGTCGCCTGAACAAAGGCTTGAAGGTGAGTTAAAGCACTGTTTTCAATTGATTTCGCTGAGAAAAACGTTCGGACAGGTTGATATCTTGTGCGGTGGTCCCATGTGTGCCCCAAGGCAATGATTGGGGCCCACAGAGGGGTTTTCGCTTGCGTTGTGGCTTATTTTCACCTCATTTAGCACATGAGTTGGATATTTGGATGGATCTCGAAATTTCCTATATTTCCATGTAAAATTTTCCAAAAAATACACCATTTAAGTCAAGTTACGACAAGGCGACGGTGAGCGACGGTGCCACACCGTCACTCACCGTCGCCTTGTTGTAACTTGGCTTAAGCTGCTGCACCTGAAAAAACCTAAACGATTTGAGTAGTAGTAAACAATGAAATATAGTAATGATGAACATTTTAAATAATCCAGCTAATAAATCAACAACCGAATCGAAAACTGGGATAATGTAACCAAGAGAAAGCCTCAATTCCTTCTTGCGATCCCTCCAGGACATTGTTACCTTCGCTTTTTCGAACATTCGAATTTACGGCTCATTCGAAATCATGTATTCAAACTGGAGTGTGTTACATGTGCTACTCAGCAGGGGCACGGCACTCGAAAATCAATCATGACGTCACCAACCCCGTCGTATATTTTCAAGAGCGGGCTGAAACGTGCGGTCGGTCGGTCGGCCGGCGGCGCTTGTCGTCCGTCCGCTCTTCCAGCAACAATCGGACGTGTTTTATGCGATTATCGATCGATCGCACACACCTCGAATGTTCGCGATTTCCTGTACTTCTTCTTGATTTATATCAGAATCCCGTGCTGTTCATCCCCCGTGCTCTCGTCATTTTTGCACGTCCTGCCCGAATCGCCGCTTATCGATCCGTATCGCGCGGCCTTGGTCGCTACTAAATTAATGCTCTTCCAGAAGTCACTCGATGCTGAGTCCGGTTGTCGGTTTTCGCTGCGGAAACCACTGTAAGTTGACGCTTTCTGCTCCATGACTCTGGATTTTTTCTGAACTTCCCATTTTTCCAGGAGTCTGTCAAGGTGGAGCTCAAATTGGACAAGTGACCAATAGCGTTGGTTAGTGTCGTTATCTTATCAGGAAACTGACTTCTGTAGCATATGAGACGCTGGGACACCATAGCGATAACCCTGCTCCAATGAGATTTGGGTCAGACAGCACCACAATTTTAGGGTTATTTTCATTTTACTTCCCTAAGTTGCCAAAAATACTATTATATGTTTAGAGAATAAATGCTCTAAGTGATTACGTATTAAAAGCTTAGACCGATCAAATTTCATTTTTTTTCGTCCTTTCGTTTTCGTTTGTTCGTTGATTTGTTTACTCCTATTGCTCCTATGATGATTCGCACTGATGGATACGGAATGCTAATGAAAAAAAAAAACAAACTAACGAGCAAAATTGCAGCTTTGGTCCAGTGAAAAATGAGAGAGTCTTTTATAATATAGCCTCCTCAACTGCCTCCCAACATCTGGGCCTGAGCATCACTGCGATTACCCAGGGTAGACATGTTTTCACCATACAAATTTACCCATCGTTAACGAGGAAGTGCAAACTGCGGACGTTTACCCTCGGTAATCTCAACTATATCCACAGGTGGCATTCATTACGGTCACCCTCAGAAATAACCTTTTTTGGCATTCATCAAAAAGTTCACCTTCAGCCTATGGGATAAAGTTCAAGGGAAACTGTTCGCTAGTGGCGTAGCAACAATGTAGGCGCCATTTAGTCGTAACTGCTGGGTAAACATAACCTCTGGAGGTGAGGCGTTATGGAAGCCATGTCAACCCAGCGTTATCTCGGTGTCTCATAACCACTGGGAAACGTTTACCTCTAGTCTCAATGATGATGCCACCCAGACCGTGTTAGCGTACATGAATTCACCCTTTATCTGATGCTCATCGACCTGTTTACTCATACATGACGTTGTCTATATCCAGCTGCTACACCCGGTGATCATACTAATGGGTATGAGATTACCTATCTCTCTAATAATGCGTCGGGACATTGCTGACCTTAGGTCCAGAGGCACCGCCCCCGCTGTTCTTGGTATTCTCACATTTTGGCCACTCCTTTGGGTTAGCCTACCCATCTCCGTTTCTGTTCTATGTTTCGCTTTTATTCTTCTTCTCACCTAGCTTTAGCCATAGCTCACCTTCCTTCCCACAACTTTTTTTGTTCTTGTCAGGTGGTTTACGTACATTCCTTTTTCGTTCAGTTTTTTTCTCATTTCTGATGGAAATTTTTTTCTTTTCACTGCTTCAAAATTACTAAAGAAAATCATTTAAAAAATAAATCTACAACAAGTTGAGGTGATTCTGTAGTTCCCTCATGTCAGCAAAAAAGTTCCCCGCACATGTCAGCAAAAAAGTTCCCCGCTTGTTTTGGTAACGACGGGTGCGTGCAACCTGTGTAGGTGCAGTCAGCTGATTTCTCAGTGTTCGGAGACAGACACACCGGGAAGGGCACATCTCCCCCCCCCCCGCGCCCTTCACCATTCGACGGCGTGGTTGAACACTTACATTCTTTTCTCCTTTCGATTTTTACAACTTGAGAAATGCCTAGTGAAGTGGCAGTGGGCACTCACACATCCAGAGTTATTTCGTGTGCAATTGCGAACCTCTGGTACTGCATCCATCACTGAGATTACCCTGGGTAAGCGTGTTACGCCACACAAATTTCTGTTCCTGAGATGAGCGTTGACACGTTTACCGTTGGTAATTTCAGTGATGAATGCAGCCCCCAGTTTACTCCATGCGTAGTCGTATTTCTCATCGTTCTTATCTATATCTATCAGTGGCGAACGCAGAAAGTGGGCGGGAGGGGGAGCGTGGGAAAAAAGTGGGGTCTCGTTTTAGAGACCCATGCGGAGAATAAAATTAATAAAAAATATTAATTATAATATTAAATAATCAATAAAAATTATATTAAAAATAATATTAAAAATAAACAAGTAAAAATAAACTGACACAAGATTTTTATATGTATTGTAAAGTAATTTCAAAAATTTGCCGACCCATTCTCGGGGGGGGCCCCCCCCTCCCCCCCCCCCCCCCACCCCCCTGTGTTCGCCACTGATATCTATGCATATAAAATAGTGAAACGAACAAATTTTAAGACAACACAATAAAGGGGGTGGCCCTCACCTGGTAGTTGAGGATGAAATTAAATTACACTGTGTAAAACAATGACAGTCATGCTGGACTTGGGCCAAGACCGCAGATATGCTTAAGCGTTATCCCTCTCACCTTTGAGTTAGGACGGTAACATACAAGAGTTCCGACTTCCATAGTATGCTCTGTTGAGGATCTTTTTCTTTAGTTTATTATGGTTTTTGTTAATATAAAGTATTAGGTTTGTTGGGAAAGCTTTCGCGGTTTTGAAACCTGTGACTCGCCGGAAGCTACCCGGCTTTGGATGAAAAGTGCTAACTTGCCCAACGTACAGCCCTTACTTTGCGCCAAGAGGTAACCACGTTCTCCTGTCCCTCTCTAACGCCATGCAAGGTAGAGCGTTCGATAATGAAGATGACTTGGATCGCTGCTTGGACAACTTTTCCGAGTCAATGCCAGAACAGTTTTATACCGAGGGCATCGAAAGGCTTTCCAAAAATGGGCGAAGAGTGGTAGTACGTGATGGGTATTTACATATCTCTTTTTCTGCTTTGCTGTTTTTGAAAAGTCAAGGAAATGTACTGTTCCAAAAACCGTGAGAACTTTCCCTACAACCTAATATTTTGAGCCTTTGCATAACCTACGCAGACTTTACCTAGACGATTACTATTCCCCACCCTTCGCCCCTTCCCCAAGGTTCCCTCTGCGATCTTGACATCATCAAAACTTTTACCCCCTGTCCATGGTAAGAGAAATCGACTAATCTTTACCTGCTTGCAAGTTAGTGACCTTAGTAAACCATATGGTTTTTTTTGCCCCGTGGTAAAGCTTTACCACCGTTCTCACTTATGAATGCTACCCTAAAACTATTGATGCTGTGTTCCTGTCCGCACAGGTGGGATTACTCCTAGTGTCTACCCAGGGCTTTAATTTTAACCTAACATTGAGTTTCCTGCACACATTCAACTTACCGCTGTCACAGAATTGCAGCAGTTGCTATCTTGAGTTAAAAACATTTCTACACAGTTTAGCGAATCTTTTTGAGATTCTGCTTGTTTTTGTTGTAACGTTTGCTCATCATTCCCGGTGTATCATATATTTTTATTCATGCTATACATCATGCCCAAGTGATGTTCTCAGGAGCTTTTCTAGAACGGAACGCAATAAAAAAAGAAGATTATTGTCAAGAAACACATGCACATAGCTAGCCGGAAGTCTATGTACTACATGAAAATAACTATGAAAAATGTGTAAATGCTATGTTACATATCTATAATAAGAATATAACGACGAACAATGGAGTTAATATGGGTGGCTTTTTGAGATCCACTGAGAAATCCTCATGTTTAACTATCACAGTTGAGTAAACCTTCTTTAATTCATGCACATATTTGCATCACTTCCGCACGCGGTGTTCACAGTTAACCTCAACAAAACTCGTTCACCTGCCTACGACGTCGTCGACACATTAAGCGATGTCGCATCCACGCCTGGTCACTTCCGGTGCGCAATTAGCAGAGTTGTCGCGTTGAAATGGGCGTCGCATCCTCTTTCGTGGGAGAAAAGCTGTTCAGCATCCATTCTGTACATTGTCTTCACCAAATTCCTCTGGTTCTTTCTCAAACTATTTCTAATTTAACCCTCATAACTATATTTTTTGTTCTCTGTAACCCCCCTCCCCCCTCTACCACAGTTATCGCTCTACTATTAATCATTGCTATCACCTTTCTACTTGGTAACATTTTCGGTGGGTCGGTCGTGTCAAAAATTTATCTTTCGCAAGTGCTTATCATGTGATAACATAGTCAGTCATGGTTACATGTTTTCTCTTTAGTCTTGTGGTATCCGTGCTCTCATTTTGTGTATTTCCGACTTCTCCCCGTTTCATATTTTGGTCCTAGGTCTGGTCCAGGCATCCCTCAATTTTTTCTTTTCTTCTTTTGCTTCGTAGTTCAACTCTTCTGTCGAAAATTTTATCTATTCATTTTTCATGATTTTACATTCATGATATCTCTTATTAGAGTCATACAAAACTGTCCATCTTGCTGGCAGCTAGTTCAGTTTCTTTTTTTTTTTTTCCTTTTTCTCTGTGGAGGCCCATCTTCCTAACTTTGTTAACGTTTTTTTTGCCTTTTTGAAGGAAAATTGGCATCACCTTTCCCCAGAAATCAGTCTCCAGAAGGTTCTGTTTATTTTCCTATCAACTCGTCATTTCTCCCAGTTTTTGACACTTCGCCTTTTTTGGACTTGCCACCCGCTTCGTAGTTCTTACATTTCTATGCCTTTCTGCAACCTCTGCCGCTCACGTGTCCTCTCGCTTCTCGGCTGTCCTCTTAACAGCCTTTTGCTCTCCTCGAATCGCGTGCTGTTTCGCCGCTCGGCCAATATTCCCACGCTCGAGTTTATAAGAACCACGTAGGAATTCCCCGCGCTTATAGGTGGCCAATTCACCACACGACGCACTATTATTGAGTGTTTGTGTCGTTCGCTTCGTGCGCCGCCTCCGGGGTGAAGAATCTGGGATTTCTTTTCGTATTTCTGTATCATTTCTATTGTTTTCGTATCATTTTTAAGTAAATTTTTTATATAAATTTCTACATGCAAGACTAGGCTTTTAATCAGTCTTCCTCGTGGGTTTTTGAAGAGTTGCGCGCCTTGTAAAAATAGGTTGTAAAACTCCTAGGAATAATTCCATTAGGCATGCGATCACTCTGTAGCAACGCGTTCCCAATTGCTCATTTGATTACCATTTTTATTTTAACTCTACTATTTTTAGTTTCTGAGCAGATACTTTCAAGTGATTTTAGAAGTAATTTCAAGAGTCTTTCACTTCCGAGATCCCGGCTATCCTGGAACTTATCTGGCAGAGATCATAGCGTTTTTCCTCCGATCACATCCACCTCATCCTTATTTAGTCATCTCTATCCTTATCCCACCCTAACCTCTCATGCAACCACCAGGAAAGCATTACCGGGATAAAACAGGATAGCAAACCGACTCTGACATTCTGCGCATCCTAGCTTCACATGCTCTTTTGGATAGCCAATCAAACCAGCCATCATTGGATTACTTGGCTGGTGTTTCATGGATCCTAGCTCTAAGCTGGAATGCATCATTGCAATTATGGGTAATTTCATGTTCAACGCTGTAATTGGCCGTAGATTGCACTGCGTATGGGCAACTTCACGTGTCGACTAAAACGTTAGTGGGTATCAGTTAGAGGGTAAATATGGGGCTGCATGCTTCATTGAGACCGGAGTATAAAAAATATAAGTAACTTTCTTTCTTTTTTGATGTCGAGTTGTCTCTAACCTTCAGTTTTAGTTTCGTGCTTGCTTTGCCCTTATTCACTATTCCTCGTAAAGGGGCAACTATTCTTAGTTGTGCTTTGTTCATTTTACTTTTGGTTTATTCTTTGGCGTGTCCTCGAGGCGCACCTAAATAAATGTATAATTAAGTGTTGACACCCATCAAATTTACCCTGGGTTAGCACGGACGTCAACGTGTTTACCGCGAGTAACCCCAATGATGCATTCAGGCCAAGTGTACGTCAATGCGCTTACCATCGGTAACCTGAATGATGCATCCGAACCCGGAAAGCCGATAGAACCCATTCTTGAACTCTAAGACTGTTCTTGTGCACCTGAAACTTCAAAGATTTCTTATTTGTTAATTTTTGATTTTTTTTTGTATTATTGTATCAGTGTACTGACACTGGTCTCCTTAATGTGATGTACGTTGAAACTATCAACTCTTCCTCCTTTCATCGAAAGCAGAAGCCAAATATGCGTAGCAATCCAGTCCCACAAGCCTATTCTTTCCCTGTTTTTCACCTCCTCCCACCTCCAACTATTTCATCGCTGTTTATACCACATAGCAACTCGCACACCGCAGCAGCCCAATTTGTGTCCCACCCAACCCAAGTTTGGTAATTTCCGGCAATCAGCGTGTGCCGGGGATCTAAGCACTGAGAGCTGGCATAATCCAGTTCCCGCTGTTGACGAAAGAATGTCTCAGGGGCTGAATTTACGAATTTTTGGACGGCGGCCAAGCGCGAGAGCTACTTCATGCTGGCAGTACTAGGCACGCTGTGCCATTCGGCGTGACCCCGAGCTGTGTTGTCCCCTTCCCCCTCTGTTGGTGTCCCTAAAAATCGATATGTATTCGACATCGTTAGCTTCCATTGATGCTGAATGATATGGTAATTATAGATGAATCTACATGTTGTCCTAGTACTGTTACGTAACTCTACTCGTTCCTTGGTAACCATTATTTTCATTGTTGTGGTTACTTAAGCCAAGTAATAATTCACCCCGTTTAGCTCTTACCAGTCATGAGCTACAAAACTCTGTTACAACTTTGAAGCGTTAGCTTCACCATGTCTCCTATTCATGGATTACATGCATTGTCGAGGTTGCCCAGGGTAAGCATGCTAGCACCCCCAGATTTAACATCCTTAACGCAAGCGTCTACACCTTTACCCTGGGTGATCTCAATGATGCATCCAGGCCTTTCGAAAAGGTGTTTCAAAAACTACGCTGGTTAGGTATCTGTGCCTACTGCATGTCTTCTTTGAATACCTCTCCTAATACCGCACAACATTCCGCGATCTTTCTTCCTCGAATATCTCTCCAAGTAGCCTCCCGTGTGAAATCGACCAGAACTGTCGAATTACTATATTAAATATGTAGTTTTACCTTTGATCTAGAGCAGTTTGGTTATTCCTATTTTTGGTCGATTATTGGTTTTTGATCGTGATCGTCTTATTTGCTTGCATTATGGCACATTGTTATGGTTTATCAAGTAAATATTCGAATGACTCTATCATTAATATATTAATAACTACATATAAATGAAGTCATGGTTACTTCTCTTTCTTTTCTTTATTTTTCTTTGTTAGGTAGGAGAAGGTACATCATTTACATAGCTATGGGGCACCTAACAGTGTAACAAATAAATAAATAAATAGGTAAATAAATAATCCAGGTCTCCGACTTTAATTTTATCAAGAAGCGCAATGTGAGTGTTTACATCTGCTTTCCAGGTCTTTTCTTCCAACCTATAGCTAACCACCAGCAGAACTGACATTCGATCAATAAATCGATCCATCTTAGAGCGATTTTTGCTCGTCTCCTATTGATTTCTCCACATTTTGTTGACGAATTCCGTCGGGGCACATTTGGTTTTTCGCATCAGCTGCTCCTGGCGGGGCGTCTCAGCCGTCGACACTTTCTTTATGTCAAATGAGAACTTCTTGTTGAATCAATAAGGTAGACATCCCACAGTTTGCTACTTTTTCCGTAAATTCTCCGGGATATCTGGTCTTCATTACGAATTGTTTGCTATTACTGGTTAATTTCCAATTTCATTTTCCTACAGCCTCTAGAGTTGCCTGGCCCTGGCAAAATGGGAGAAACGTGCTAAAGTTCATCAGCCTAGTAATGGTGTCTAGCTGCGATAGTTCCTTATCGTACGACTTCTTACCCTTCGGTAATTCCCCCTGTCTGTGCTGTTGTTGGGTTCTTGCTTTCGGGAGGGTTTTAACTCCTACATATCCCATAACTCCTCCATAATTTTTGAATTCTTAATTTTTTTTATAATTTTCAATGAATACATAGGTCATAAATCTATCATAATTCGTCCGCATGATCATCCTACATATGTCATTTTTCTCTCTTTTCTTTTTCTTTCACTATTATTCCTTTAACCATGTCATGGAAAGTGTCCGACCGGAACTTATATGTATGATTGTATTGCAGTAGCGTGACACTTGCCGTAAACAACTATTTCCGGTTCGCTGTTTTCGAAATAGTCTGCAGTGATAATGTCGTCTGATAAGGGGGAAGGTCGACTTCCACGGTCGCGTTAGTCGAAGATCGCACCAACAATCAAATTATCGTATCAAAGAATGGATGGGAGGGAATCACATACTTAAGGGCAATTTATACTAGATGCGTGCGTCAGTCGCGCATCAGTCGCACGCATCCATTTGCAAGGGATTTTCCATTAAGACTGGCCAACACGGCATGTACATCCTCAATGAAAAGAACGCCCGGCCGCCGCGAGGCCGTAAACGCGTGCGTCTGAGCTGCGACTGCGATGCGACTGCTATGCGACTGGACCCTATTCTTCATCATATAGACGCACGCGCGGCAGTCGCACGCATCCAGTATAAATTGCCCTTTACTCGTAGGGCTTTCCAGAAATTTAGCGGATAAGGCAGCCATAAGAACACTTTTCTTGCAATTAAGTAAGAGCAGAGGGACTGCTTAGCAACTTCTACCAATTTTGCAACAGTAAAACGTTCTTGGACAAGCTTTTATGACTGTTTGATCTTTAGTTTTTGAATTTTTATCGAGAACAAGAGGTTTGCAAGCATACAGTCATTAGCCTGATTCTAAGAGGATTATATGATTACTCCGTTATCAAGCATCAGAACAGTCGAGACCACAGAATTTGAATGTGGCAGATAGGCCTGCTGTGTACTGTAGGCAACTGTGTCAACTGTGTATCAGTTGTTTGTTTACAAATTGAATGGGCTATTTTACATCTTTGCCATATTTCCAGAAAAAAAGGTCACACTTCGCCTGTGGAGGATCCTAACTGGGGTACTTCACAGGTATTCGACATTAGTCATTTTCTTCTTACTTGTTTATGGCACTCACACTAAGGAGCACATGAACGGTTGACACTCCAAGTAATTATCTGAAAGGAAGAATTTATATACTATACAAATCAGGATGTGCGTTCATTAGAGGTATATGACGTGGTAACAGAAGAATTATGCATATGTACATACAAGATTATGCGCCTACTTCCGTTTATACATACATCTGGCTCCAGAGGCCTAATCACCTAAAAAGTACATAAAAATTATGTTAGTACGGCTCGAATAATTTGGGTGACGCACATCGGCACGTCAACGACGGATGTTTACAGCTTGTTTTTGTGGCAGCCAATAATGGGAAATCACTGAACATCGTGGTTTACGCCTTGCTGCAAAGCCGATCCATTGCCATTTCGTTTCTCGGTGCTGGGTAGTAACAAAACTAGTAAAATCAGGCGGGTTTAAGTGCTTCAAGTGGGTGCAGCGTTTTCTCTCTACAAGACAGTTCAGAATGCGTACGTCATTCGCGCCTCAGACGCACTCACCCAATTGCAAAAGATATTCTACGAACGCCGGTCAACCCGGCACGCGCCTCAATGAAAATACCGCACGACCGTCGCGAGGCCGCAGAGCGTGCGTCTCATTTGCGTAGGAGCTGCATCAGCACTGCGGCTAGGCCTATCCTCCATCATGTAGACGCACGCATGTCGAACGCACGCATCTGATATGTATTGCTTTCACGTGATCGCATTAGAAGAAATGGCTATTTATGTGTTTGCAAGCATGGCACTGTTCCACATCCAGGATCCCAAAATCTTTGGAAAACATTTTCCGTTGAAACTTTACCTAGAAATGTTGGGTTGTTTGATGTACTGAATACGAGCACCGTATCCACTTCATACCACAACCCCGCATCGTACATACGTAGTAGGGTGATTATAGGCATGCAGTGAATAGGGTATCTCTATTCCCTCAACATTTTCGAAGAGGTATGTCTTCGGGTGCTGATAACGACTATCAACATCGCTCTGCATGATACCTCCATTGTCCTGCCTGATTCTGCAATTTCTCCGGAGATCCAACATAACAGTTCTTACAGCAATCGCACGGTAATCGCACGAAAGGGAGAATGCAGTGCAAATAGTTCCGTTGTTCGTGTTCAGCACTCCAAATAACTCTCCAAAGCAAAGTTTCAGCGAAGAATAATCGTTCAATCGTTTAATTTTTTGCAGCTCCGGGTTAGGATTGATCCCTACCTGCTTATCCCTATCTATCCCTACACATTCATGTCCCTTCCGTAACCTTGCCTTTCCCTACATCTCCATTCCTATCCTTGCCCTAAGAAGGGAAATTCAGCGTCCAGCATTTCGCTGAGTCTGGTCCTACTTTCTTCAAGACCAGAAATCAGAACGGAGTTTTGTTTCATTTTCTATTCTATTCACTACAATCTGAAGGATCTGCAGTGCAAGTTGTTCGTTCGATTCGATGTACGTGGTATGTAGCAACATTTGAATATGACAAACATGTTTGCTAACTCCTTAGTCTGTCCTACAAGCCCACCTTCGCGAAACAAATGATGTTTGCTCCTCATTTCCACCTCATCAATGAATTTCTCAACTCTGTCCTGTAGCTGTTCACCCTTGACAGCTGCAAACTCTCATAGTAACTGGGGAACAGAAACCTGTTGTTGAGCCTGTCTGCGAGCGATCCAATCCAGATACGTTCCTCGTGCCGCTTCTCACATCCAAGAAATCATATGTGCAAAGACCGGCGAACAAGTGACAAAGTGCTCATGTCAGCTGTCACCGATTTTGCCCCTGAAAATCGTAAATAAACCCAGCTTGGGCGAGTCTATTGTTTGGAAATTCCCACTGCGAAAAAACACTTTCTGGTTGTCAGGTTTAATTAAATGATGTTTCATGCGGATAAATCCGGTCTGAATCTTGATTTCCACCTAGTCTTCCAAATGAAACTCAATTTTTAGCCGTTTTCAAGTCAAATTTTTGAGCTTCGTGTTTCATGAACCCTGAACAAAGTTCGTCCTAATCACATCTTTCCTTTCATTTCACTCGGAAAACTCACTGGAATCTGCCGAAACTTCACGGTTGCTTCCTCGAATCGATCTTAATTAGGTTGCACTTCCAGTCCGACATCGCTTTGTAACCAGCTTGTCCAATTTTCTCGAATCATGGCAGAGCCTTTGGCTCATTTCTAGCTATTCATTGAGGGCTCACATAATCTATGTAGAAGTACATGGAACGCAATGGAACGAATTTGAATTGGATCCAGTAACTTGATGGGTTGGAGCTTTTCTGAAGCTAAACAAGAATCCAGGGCAGTTTTATTAGCGGCATTTAACCTATGATATAGCTTATCTTTTGATTGTTTATAACGCTTCAGTTTGAATCTGGATGGTACTTATTATATGGAAAAGCACTGCTGTATTACTATTTATGCTACTATCCTACTGTCTTACAACGAAACAGAATAATATTATTTACAGTACTATTCTGATTATTACTATTCACCGTCCCACCTCGGAATCGTCTCTGATATTCCCAGCTGAAAAGAATTTTCAGGAGCTGCTGATCACAATGGTGTAAGTGACTCCGTGCAAAACCGCAGAAAAAAACCCGTTTTCGAACCCCATTCCTTGGGGAGAGTGTGGGCGGAGCCGAGGGGCGGGCCAAGGCACTGTATGAACAATTCACTCCCCTGAGCGCACCTTCTGAGCGAATTCGTAATTCTCGTGAGAGTTCCTCATCCACTCTTTCTCAGTATAGAAACTGCGCTCCATGTGTGACGAGCAAAGAAGGAATACATGAAATGAAAACCTGTAATTTCTCATTGGGTCCGCCCACAGGCTCCTCAATAATTGGGGCATGAAGAAGGGTTTTTCGGCAGTTTTTCACGGAATACCATTGTGATCAACAGCTAATGGAAACGTTTTCGCATAGAAATCTCGAAAACGTTTTTGAGGTGGGGTTGTGAGAAATACGAGCATTAGCACGATCATACTATACTATACTATTATACAACGAACAAATTATACTACACTGCGTACCTGCTGCCTATTTTAGCACATGTAAAAGATTCTTCTGTATACTTCTCCTCTGGATAAAATCCCTGATGCTTGACAAGCCGACGTCCTCTTCCTTGCGTGACCAATAATTCCCAGGCGGAACCTAAAGCGTCAGAAGAATGCTGACGTGAGAAACCACTATCACATTCCCGTTTTTTGCTTCGAGCAAATGACGTCTCCGCTGCTTTTTTCGGGGTGATCCGAGGGAAGGAACAGGCTACTTTGGCTTTTCATCTCTGGCCGGTGGACTAAGCCACCTCTTTGAGCATTGTATTACTTCATTCTACCATGGAAAAATCGCGTATGCTTCCGTCTCATCAGCGATTTCGTCATAGTCATTCATACGTAGTTGTAAGGAAATGGAAAAGAAATAGATGGAAGTATGAAAAAAATAAGAAACTATGATTTTTACGGGTCATTTACTCACGCCACTGCTGCCTCATGCTTAAAATACAAGTTATGATTCTCATAACTTACATTTACATGGTAGCTCTTATGGTTGACTATGAAAATTGGCCTTCGCTGTAAGAATAAAAGAGCTCTGAGTAGCTGCTCTGTCTATCTATCCAATTATTCCATTTTGTTCATAACATAGTTAGCACCGTACCACTGAAACTGAACGGCAAACACTGCTGCGTAGAGGATAGCAAGAATGAGCATTCAGATTGGCTAGCTGTAGACTTAGGCTCCCCATTAGTTAAGAACAAGGAATAGACTTCTAGTCATTTTCAAGGCAGCATCCACAGAAATTCTCTTGTCTGTGATTTTAATTGTTTTGAAAAGTGAGTACCTGAAAGAACCCTTGCAAGATTTGGAAGTATCGATACTCTTCTTTCCTCAGTATTTAAAGTTTTTCACCGTTTTGTGCTTATTATTATTTTTATTATTCTATTGTGAGTTTACTATTCATTTCATCTGTATATATAAAAGCGAAAGTTTGTGTGTGTGTTTGTTTGTTTGTTTGTTTGTATGTTTGTATGTTCGGAATAGAAATCGCGGAGGATGAACCGATCGGGACCAAATTCTGTATGTAGGTTCTTCGGGGGCCGGCGGAGGTTATAGGCTACTTTGCACCTAGGATTATCGATTGGCTTATCGATTATATCGATTTTATTGATTTTTCGCTCTTCTTGACCAGGGACTAGCGAGAACATGCCTACTGAGGTAACTCAATGCGCTGAACACGAATGTGACAACCATTTTGCGCCAGATTATCGATTTATTGATTTTATTGATGTTTCGCTATCTTTGTCCATGGGGTGGTAAGGACATGCCTACTGGGGTAACTCAATGCGCTGAACACGAATATGGCAACCATTTTGTATGACACTATCGATTTATCGATTTTATTGATTTTTCGCCATTCTTGCCCAGGAGGCGATGAGGACATGTCTACTGGGGCATCTCAATGCGCTCAACACGGATATGGCAACCATTTTGGGCAAAATATCGACTTATTAATTTTATTGATTTTTCGCTATTCTTGCCCACTGAGCGGTGAAGACATGTCAACCGGGGTATCACAGTGCGCTGAACACGGATATAATAACCGTTTTGCCCGAAATATCGATTCGTCTGTTATATTGACTTTTCGACATTCTTGCACACGGGTCGGTGAAAACGTGCCTTCTGGCATTTTTGAGGGAAGGGGGACAGGGTGAAGGAGGGTCACTTGAGCTGATCACCAAATGATGAACATTTTTAAAGGATTTTTTGGTTCAACAAATGTTGTCATCAGCTTTAAATGGCCGGGAGAAATTGAACACCCGAGCGAAGCCGGGTACACCGTCTAGTTCTATATATTTTGTTATATTTATTGTTTTCTTACTATTTATTGTTATTGATAAGGTGGACGCTTCTCCTTATTCAGTTCGAATTTTTGTCATCCGTTCCCTCTCACCACCTTGTTGCGCTTATATTCGTTCGTTCAATCATTAATTCACTCACCCGTCCATTAACTCCGTCATCTATACATTCATTCCATCCATGCATTCAATCTATTAATTTATTTGTTCATTCAATGCGATCCTTACACCGTTAGTTTTGAATAAGTGGTTGTTTGTCGAATTACACTCAAAAATGGGCAAAAGGAAATAGAAAAAACTAACATTCATGAGAAAGCACCGCTAATGATGCCTAGTTAGTAGAAAGAAGGTACCCATTATACATTGGATCGAATAAAAATCGAATAATTTTGTTACTTCAATTATCAATTCAGGTAACAATTCAAGTATCCAGATATACGAGCATGAGAAAGCTCTGAAGCCCTTCTTCTCTTCCATACAGCACTGTATAAGCCTCCAATGTTAGAACATTCGGATTTTTTATTTATTCGAACTATTCGATATTTGGAAGCAGAAATATTCGATTTCGAATAAATGAAAAATCTGATGCTCCTACATTAGAGACCAATTCAGTGCTGTGTGAGGGAGAAGAAGAGCTTTAGGGCTTTTTCGTGCTCGTATATCTGGATATTTGAATTGTTTCCTGAATTGGTAATTGAAGTATCCAAATTATTCGATTTTTATTCGGTCCAATATATAGTACCTATGGGGTCCGAGTATTAAAAGAAGATACCAGCATGGTCCGATTCCTTCACACATTTTTTGTCGTAGTCCACTGAAGCAAGAGGAAAAGGTATTCTTCCGTGGTTCATTGTTCCATATTTGGAACACAAAACTGGCTGCGAAAATATTGACCGGATGAATTACTGCCGTCTATTATTTTAAAGTTTTTCATTCTGTCAACGATTGATGGTGAAATACCGGGTGTTCATTTACCTCTGCATGCTGAGACAGTTCCTTCCTTGTTCCTTCCATGATTTCGCCCCTTTCAAGAGATGGTTTGAGCAATCGTAGGATTCTTCTACTACTTTTTTTCACTACCGCAGAACCCTATACGATTGTTTACCTTCCCGCATACTCTGCTCAGCCAGACTCTGAGAGTGTGGTTGTTGTCGATGCGGTGGTGGTGGTTGTGACGAGGAACATATGTCAAATATCGTTTTACTGCTGCGGAGAAATGCAGTCGTGGAACTGATGCTAATTGTCTGGTCAGGCACATTTCCGCTGAATGTGAAGTGTGATTGCTTCATTCAGCCGGGAGTGATTGACGCACATTGACGGGGAAAATAGCTCAAGAAGCCGAGGTGCTTCAAGCGAAAACCCACTTGAAGCTATGGTGAGCTGGTTTAACTCATCTCAAGCATCTCAGTCGGAGTTTTGGTTTCTCAGCAGACATCTTTGGGATACATAGTGCGTTTTTACAAAACTGACAGAATCCCTCATTCCTCCAGGACTTCTTACTTCTTCTTTCTCTCTTTTTTTCCATCAGCAGAGCAGTTTCATTTATCCTGACCTCGATGCAATCGCAAAATCTCAAAACTGGCGATTTCTAAGAATCCAAGGCTAGTTTCACTTTCTTGTATACATCTCTTGGATTGCCTGGCTACTCAGTTACAAGCTGTTGAGGCTTTGAAAGTTCTTTTTTCCCGAAATTCTCGTTTATTGTGGCTGATCTGCGGTTTTGTTCGGATATATTTTTGGCACACCTGATCTTCCACTGGAATAAACAAAGTAGATAAAGGAATAAGAAGATAGTTTTCCACCTCATATCAAAAAATTACCCTAGTTTGGCCCAGTTTATGCTGGTTATCATGCCCTCGTAATTGAATGGGGCTTTTTTCCTTCTTAAAAAATGTGGCTATGGTTGATAATATAAATATATTAGTCGAACTACTCATTAGAACTCGTGCTTGTACTTATGTGAGTCCCATATCTCTCCGTTTATACAGGGTGCGGCATATGTTCTCCGGCAAGAACTTTTCTTTATATCTCATGTGAAAACGATCCAACCAAAGCTATTTTCATTATGATACCGTTGATTAGGAAACTTTAGAACATATTACGATTGATGTCCAGTCTGATTAGTTTTAAAATCATTACAAGCCTCCAAGCACCTTGCCGAATTTCGTGAAAGGTGCACTTTGTAACGATTTTACCCGAGAAATGGATCAGTGGGAGTTTTGGAGGATAGAGCAATTCTGTAGTATTTAGACAAGATGCGTTCGGCGACTATACCTTCTTTTCCTTAGAAGTGGGGAACAGTTTGCTGCCCATTATCAAAAGTGGTTTTGTCTTCGTAGCCTGGCACTCCTGTCCGAAATTTGTAGAGACGTTACGTGCAGGGAGCACCTGGGATGGGGGACCCGAATGTTAGGCCGTCGCGGTCCTTCGATGAGGCAGAAATATAAAATCAAAATTTCTTGTTCGAGGACATAAGCTGCACCCTGTATATCTATTTGAAAAAATTTCCTGTTCTTAATCTCTTTAAATTTTTGATTGTTATCTTTACTCATTTTCTATTTTATTTCAAGTTCTTCCCCACGGATGCAGAATTTCATTCCAATTCTCTGTAGTAAAAGTCATGACAGTTTAATCTTCATGAAGTGCCCTCTAACCATCTCCAAATATTTGCGTTTTGGTTGCATTTATCGCTGAATTTACGCATTCTTGCACCACTTCCCGCTCCGCAGTTATATGCACGTGTCTGGCATGGAAGTCGTTAGGCAGGAGTTCACATTCTCTCTTCTTCTACGGGTATCAAATTACTACTATACATATATAGTTGCTGGCAGAGTGAGGCTGCACGTATCTCTAAATCCGACTGGCTCTTGCTCGTTATTTTCTGGCTCATTATGGGGTTTTCAAGTAAGTCCGTGCCTTCTTTTCCGATCTCTTAGTTGCTCTCTATTCTCAGTGTTTCACGAAGTGTGTACAGTCTTCCAAGAGCTTATTTCCTTACCTTCAGTGATGAAATCCTCGTTTTCCGGACAAATCAATACCACGTGAATTGTAGGCATTGGAATTGGGAATTTCAAGCCATAAATAACATACGTATTTCCCTCATCTGTTTAAATTGGCTTTCTACTGCGGTGAAAAAATGGTCAAATTGTCTTGAACGCCCTGCGCTATGTATCGAGAACACAGCGTAGCCGACATAACTGCTCGAGAATAGCTCAAATAACCACAGATAATCCAGCTGAAGTGTGGTGGGTGGAGCCTTACTGCAAGGCAGTACCTGCAGTAACCTTGACCGCCTTCTATCTATATTCCATACCTTATCCATACTCCATGCTGTCGTCAATCCTTGCCCCTCCGTTCTCTTAAAACTAATTAGTTTATTGCCAGGAAAAGCGGTAAAAACTCTATGACATTTTAGTAATCTGCGGGAAATTTAAGACAGTGGGTTATTTAGAGCATCCTTGTTTGCAAATTCTCACAGGATAACTTTCCCAGGAGTGTTCGCCCTCCTTTTCTAGTTTAAGGAAGGTAAAGTTTGGTATCTTAGAGTTCTATCTGTTCAGTTTCGTTCTATTTTAGGCTTTACTATGATTCAGTCTTTCTTTTTGTGCACTCAGTTTCTCAATATTGCGCACCCAATCATCATTTGCCATCCTATTTCTTACGACTCAATGATTACTCCAGGGTTCGTCCTCTCCCATTTCTCTTTTTTTTATCAACTCATGCTTTTCGATGGTTCTCCTCTTTTTTCTGGCTCTTTCATTTCGAATTTTTTTCACTTCTACAACAGCATTTCTTTATTTAGCGCACGTGTTTAGCATATGGTGTCACATAGAATGAAACAACAAAAACAACAACATTCCAGCAAATAAAAGCACGTAAAAACACACGGTCTGCCCACTATCTATAGCTAATGGCATAGAGCTGTTTCGATTTTCTTTGGATTTTTTGGGTAGTCATCATTTTGAGTCAAAAAGAACTATTATTTCCGCTCGTCTATTACTTTTTACTTCCTTGTTTACCCTTAACAATCACTTTTTGTTTGTTTTGTCTTATTTGTTTACATCCCTCGACGTCGAAACTAAATTCGAGTACATCTTGATACGTCGCTATGTTTCTGGAACTTCCTGGATTACCGAAGCTAGGATTCAGTCTTATTCCATTCCTGGGAGCCTTCAGAGGAAGCCTTTTATTTGTCCGCCGCATAGCTAGTTATAATGGTGCGTTTAATTGTGTGCACTTGGCCTTGCGGGAAGGCATCGTCTTGAGGAGCTGGCTTTTTTGGCTCCTACAGTCTGGCGCTCATTTCCTGCGTTTGATGAGGCTTTCCAGGAATTAACCGCAGGCCCCATGAAGCAGCTTCCGTTTTCTTTCTCCCGGAAGTGCAATTACTACGGTGTTTTTGACAGCTGCTATGATTGATGGGCTTGCTACTCTTTTCTACGAGCCGGCGCTTCCTCTCTCCCTGATTTTCTCCCTATCTCTCTGTTTCCTTCACTCCTGCTACTTCTCGTTTTCGACGAAACGCTAAGGCTTGTCCTTGCTGGCCAGCAGTTCGTAATGCGTGCGTGTGTGTGTTCGTGTGATGACGATATCGATCGTGGTTTGTCGACGACGAGGAGCTGGGTGCTGGACGGGGGATTCCCCGGAGCGAGCGTCCAGAGAAGCAGGGACTGGGGGAAGAAATCGCAGCGGGAGACGCAGCTTCTAGAAGAAATGGGCTCTCCATCTTCATTGCCGCATGTTCACCTTCCACTGTTCGCCTTTTCCAACGAACCCACCAAAGGGGCGTGGCTTATTACGATTTCACGTACTTCCGGGTTCCGGATCCTCTAGTGTTACAGGAAGATTAATTTCATCTACCACCTGTTCACATCAATTATTTTTTTCTCTGTTTGTTTTGGTAGGAAGCCCAAATCTGCGATCATGCAAGCAAACACCTCTATATTTTGCCCTTTTCACTTTCGTAGTCATTTCACATGCTACTTTGTTGAATTCCCTGGAAAAAATCCTGAAAAAAAAGAGAGTCCATACTATTGAACAAATATCAATCCTATCAAAAGCGCGATCAATAGTGAAAATTTCGAAGGCTTTTTTTTACCATGGGAGTCGAGTTCAAATCTAGAAAATGAAGCCGATTTGTTTGGTTGTTTCTAGTTAATGTACATACTGGCTAATATATATTATTTTTGATTAAATGATACAATCTCCAGATATGATGACACATTGTGATACCAAACACCTCTAGTGCATTTATTGAATAAATGAATTTTGGATGAATATTATTGTTGTTTTAAATTAGTTGACTAACTAATATATAATGATTGTGATTCAGTGGTGGACTCGAAATGTATGCATAGAAAATATGTAATATTCGTTCAAACAAGAAGAAATAAAAGCTGCTCATTAATACTCGAGAATTATTACACACACTTATTCGTACGAGTGCACGCACTATACGTATTATACTACACTTCAAAAAATCTACATTGGTACAGCAATACTATTGATATTAATATTATCCTATACAATTCTATGAATGTATGCTAGTTGTACTACATAATACTGTAGTCATCGATGAAGATGTGTATACCACTATAGCTACTACACTACATATGTAATGCCTCTCTAATCTGAAAATTTATACCAATAATTCTATAACTACGTTTCACCAAAATGATAAAACCATAACACCATAGTAACATAATAGAAATATTGTATATAATACTATACTATATACAATACTATAAATTACTACACAATACCATCACTACTATACTATACATCTGTACGGCATAATACTGTAATTACTACACTAAATAATACCATAAACCTATATTATTGCAAATAATCTATATTCATTTTCGAGCACCCCTCTCCCTTTTGAGTCGAAGATGAGTTGAAAATTTTTTTCACATCCCCTAGTTGTGCATGTTGCACGGCGGTATTTTCGAGTCCTCATTATTATTCAAATATTCATTTTTGATTATTTGAATTCATATTCATGAAAATTGGATCTGCAAACTGCAACAAATCACAGTATTCACAAATTTCTTCATCCATTACGACGTCACGACTGACCTCGCATGTTCGGCGGTTGCGGCACGTACCCATTTCCGCTGTTCTTTTGATTTCCATCTCGTTTCTTTTTCCACTCGGCCGCGCATATTGTTTATTTCGTGATTCCTTGACGTTTATAACGGGCGATGGTCACGTACACATGCGAAGCTGCCCCGTTGTTGCTGTTCATATCGCTACTTTTCCGGAATTCAATGTTCTTCCCGTTAGTTCTATTGATTGAGGCGATTTTCACCTCATTTATGTGCGTAGAGTGAGCAGCTTAGCAGTCGTGGGGTGACTGCTCCCGCCATCCGATCGTCAACAGGTAGTACAGCTGCTCTCAGCGACGGTGGCATTCCAAGCGGCGGCTTATCTTCGGGGGAGACTAACTTCGCCACGCAGCTTAGGGGGACGGGTGGCCGTGTGGTCTGAAAGGACAGCAGGGAAGTCAGAGCCCTATGAAACTTTGGGTAACTTATACCCATGGCTATGGTTACTCATAGATGGGTAAAGACGACATTGTCATGCACGAGTATTTACCCAGCATGGGTAGTGCTGGGGAACGCTGTCAGAGTAATCATGGACACCGAGTTGAGCGAGCGTCGTCTCAGAAATAACCAGCCCAATAACGAAATTCGTTCTTTACACATTGCTTTAGGCCGCCACCTATAGGTGAACACTTCGGTGAGTATCAGGTAATAGGGGCCCAGCAATACATGCTTAGCAGATCTACCCTGGCTAATTCCGTGCAGGAAGGCCGTGGGCCTCAATACAACTTTGACAAGAGGTTGTCGGAAGAGTTTCCCGCCACTTCCTTCCACTTCTCGCTAATTTTCTCGAAATTGTTTGGAAGCTTTCTATCTAAAACATATATAGAGGCTGGGGAATAGCCTTTTCATACCAAATTTCTCTTCGCATTCCGTCATGGTTGTGGCCAAAAAATCGTCGTTGCCGAGGGTGAGCGTGTTGACGCAGATGCTAACTATGGGTAAATTTGCGTGGTGTCAACCCATTCACCGTGGGTAATCTCAGTGATGTATGCAGCCCTTGGTTGAGCAGATAGTGCAGGAATGCGAGTAGTTTACAGAAATTCTCATAAAAATTGGTGCAAGAACACCACTACCTCTCCCTCCTCGCACTCCTTTCTTTTTCTGGAAATGAATACCCTGGACCGTACTTATTTCCGTTCCTCTTTTTTTCATGCTTCCGACCTCCTTCTGTTGACGGAATAATTGGCTTTCGATTGGAATTTCTATCCATTATATCAGAAGGGACCCAAAAAACTTCATTCTGAAACAGAGGCGAGAAATTGAATCGCTAGCCGGCGAGAAGGCAACTCTAATCTCACCAGCGAAAGCACGAAATTCCAGTGCCGCAAACCAACTTAAGCAAAAATTTCCCTCTGAAAGAGACGATGCTGTGGTTTCGTCGTTGCTGTTTCACATTTCTCTGAAATTTACTGGTTTTTTTTCTATCACCGACTTTCCTTCCAGTTCCCAACTTGAACAACATCAATCTTTATATGGAAATCACCAGATTTTAGAAAAAATCCTGCAGATTTCTATAGTTATTTCCGACTGATGGATAAGGATTGACTGTATAGATTATGTGTTATGGTAACACATGGATTCCCTTTGTGTAGAAAGATTCGAAGGAATGAACTCCCTTAATAAAGTTTCATCCGTGCAAAGTTGGAAGCGAACTTATTTTAAAAATAAAAATTAAAATTAGAAACAAACAAGAATGTAGGAACAAAAATAAAATAAACAGAAATTAATCCTCTATTATTCGTAGAAAAAAAGTTCAAGACGTGCTCACAATTAATTGCTCAGAGCAAAACAATGCTTGGATATAGACAGATCTCTCTTTCTCTCTTTCTCTTCCTCTCTTCGAGTTGTTCTTATCCTTATACACAGTTCTTTCTATCTCTTTCTCTGTCTCTCTGCACGAGTTGTTGACGTCTTCACACCTGACTTGGGGTGAGAATAGCTGCTAGACTGCTGAAAGTATTTCTCGCGTCAGCCATAAACATGTAAAATTACATCAAACATCGTTTAAATGGATGTTTTTTCCATGATATTTCGATTTTCATGAGAATTTCGCCTAATATAGATTTCTGTTTTTCTTTTCCCTCCATAATCTATCGTTAGTGAAAACATTTTTTTTGTACTGGATGAAGCAATTACAACGGAACTTCCATATTTATTTGGAGAAACGCGGAAGTTGCTCATTAGTCGATCGATTATTCATTTGTTTATATGTTTATCTACCACCTATTTCATTATTTATTCCTTCAATTTTCTTCGCTTTCTTTAAATTTACTAGTTATACATCAAACCTTTTAAAAGAGATTGATCGTGATCGAGTTGGCCAGTGATTGCTGGGAGTTGACGCGCTGAATGCTTCTAATTTTCAGGACATGAGGACTTAATCTTCTTGTACATAGTGAGACTTACCTATTTACCTTCAATAGAGCTTCTGTCTATGTACATATGTGTGGTCGGGGTCAAAAATTCGAGAAACCCCTAATCCTCAAGCACTGGCATTGTCCACAGTAGCGTCGTCGGGCTAAATGCCTTCCCGGGTCCTCCAACCAGACTTTACTTGAAAGCGTCCACAAAACTGCAATAATCCTTGTTTTTGTCTCGGAATTTTGAATCTAAAAAGTTTTTTTTTATTGAAATTTCAATCGTCGCTCAATGAGTAATTAATAAATGAGTGAATGAATGAGTGCTTTGAGAAGCGACATACCTATAACAAGCTTTGAAGGCTCACTTCGCGTCTCATTGCTACGGTGAGGCAACCACGCCCGGTATTGTTATTACTCATAGCTGCGCTTTCAGGATGACAGCAGTCATCGTCATGGATGACTCAGAAAAACGGTGCCTACTAACGCCAAACTCACTATCAGACTCGAGGCCGAATTTTTCATTCGCGCAGGTTCGTACACTGACTTTCTGCTAGGATCAACCAATGTACCTAGTTTTTCCTGTACTTCAGAGTGCGCCAGATGTACAGGATGAGACTGCGCCATCTCCAGAGGCTCAGGATACTCCACGATCTCCAACGCCAAATTTGTTCCTGAACTGTCCACTAATTTACAGGTACCTATAGGTGTTTATCCAAAGCTTGCCCACTCAGAGGCCTCGAGCAAGGAATACTAGGTTTTCCATGGCTATCCTTACTCCTGGGCCCCGATATATTATTGAGATTACTCACGGTAAACTTGTCATCATGCAAAATTTATCCTTTACCTGACACTCATCACTTTGTTTACTATATACATAACTTCTGTATCGATATGCTTCCTATGGATAGTCATAGGTATGCGATCACCCATCCATCTAATGATGCATGCAGGCCCCAAAGAAGCCCAGACTCTGACGGTGTTTGTTCACGTAATTTTTCGGACTAACAGAAGCTGCGCGTAATGCAGTTTTTTGGACAGTGCGAGCCATTACTTGTATAAAAATTTTTAAAAAATTGAGGAAAACTAGCGGTTATGCTTAACGTGCCGAGAATTCCACTACATTGTCGGATACCCGTGATGAACGTTAACATATTCAAATTTATCCTTCACTTGGCACCATCAACCCCTCGACATGTTCCCACACGTGACTTTGTCTACCCTGCTGCTACCAATGGGTAATCATACCCATGGACGTAAGATTACCCACTGTTCAAGCGATGCAACCGCGCTCTGGCTGAGGTTTTTGGAGGCGAGTAAAGACAAATCTTGGGGCAGGGGTAATCATGATTGATTGCAATGGGTAAGTTCAATGATGATTATGACTCCTATACGTGAGCTAGGCCTACAGTAACCGGACAGTAATTATCCTAATTGGACACAGTACCAATCCGGAATCCCAATTTGGACTGTGTCCGATGAGCCTGGTTTCTGCAATCGAGAATACTTGTCATGTGGAATATTTTCTATGGAAAGTTTTTCGGGACTCGACTTCATAAGTCGTTGTAATCTACCATCGCCTTGACATACACGTGTCCGCAAGATCTCTCTATCCCTTCACAACTTCACCACTTTTCATTTCCATTCGGGGCTCAAAAATTACGGAAATGTGTCGGTTAGTCTTTATACCTTGCTCATCGAAATGTCTTGCCCTTCCAGTGTGGAAGAACATCGGCCGAGATATCAATCGATGATGATCGATTTATCTATCGTTGTCCCAAGAAGTGTTTGCAGTATTTCGCATCTTTGTGGAGATTTTTGCGCAGCGGCAAAGTGATTTATCGCTGCCGACACTTCCACTGATGAGCTTCCCTCGATGCGGAAGTGACATCACTTCGAGGCTGTAACTGCTGTGCAAGGCGGCTGCTTATATGTATGCTCCTCGGTATGCGCTAAATTCCCCCCTCCTGAGAAGAATTCAACTACGATGCGACGTCACGTTGTCGTTTTATGATGTCATCATCAGTAATGTAGGCTTGTTTCCCACGCGCGCGTGAGCTAAGCACATGAGATTAGATATCTCGGGAGAGTGGGAAAGAAAAGCGAAGCTCCGAGAAGCCGCCGCTTCCAGTTGCAGAGCTGTTTTAGTCGCATGAGGGATCTCTGTTTCAGTGAGCCAGCACTCGCCGGACAATGTCATCAGATGCCAGTCTCGTTGGCGCCGATCTTCGCTATCAGCGACACGGCGTTGCCACAGGTGGGCGGGACTTATTATCACTGAAACTTTACCTTTTTAAAGTCGTTAGTCGCTAGTTCCTCCCTGGCAAGGGTTAGGCGGCTTCTCACATCACTGATTCACATAGATAGAGCAATTTTTGGTTCCAGTACTACTTTTTGTTCTGCAACTTCCATAGTAACCTAAAAAAGCCATGGAACTTATTAATTTTATCAATATAATGCTCACGAATTAGCAAAAATGCACCCCAGAGCTCGTTTCGTTACCTAGCCAACAGTGACGGACAACAATTGCGTAGAGTTATGAACATACGACATGTGTATTACAAGGCATTTGACCCTAATCAGGAATATGGGCCCATAAAATATATCAAATAAAGGTACTGAATTTATAAATCATTGATAGAGTCAGTGAATCAGAATAGTATATTGAATGTATTAAGTAAGGGTAATACGTTTACAAATGTTTAATAGAATTAATAAATCAGGTAATCAACGAGAATAGGCTGCAGGATGTGTAGACAAGTATACGGACAGAATTCACAGCTTTTTGAAGAATATTTTCCAGAGGGAAGGAGTAAAACAAGGGCGTGGCTGACAAAGAAATTCATCGGCCTCATTGATGTTGAGACCAATCTGTAAAAATGAATACAAAATTGTGAATAAAATAAAGACTAGAAGTGAGCTAATACAGAAACCTTGTCTATTTTTTAAAACAGTTCTGAGAGAAATTGCCGGGCTATCCTCGGCGGGGGAGGGGAGGAGGGGGGACGGGAGGGGAGCATGCCTCTCACTGCTATTCATCTTCACGAATCAGACAATGAATTTAGCTCCTACTCGTCATTATAATGAGGAAGATCTCATTATGTATCTGTACAAGAGTGGAAAAGGCCTGCTTACCTATGTTAATGTTTTCTGAGTTTAATTAGTGCCTGTAGAGTAAATTCGGACTTTTTCTAGCATTACAGAAAGAGAATGAATACTTTGCTGATGTAAAAAAACAATATTAGGACTAGAATAGTACTAAAGTGTTAGGAAAATGTGTTGCAAAGGTAAATTTGGACACGATCGGACTTGCTTTTTCGACTGTCGTATCATCTTTTTTTATTCGTGATTTGCTAGCGAAATTTCACCAATGCCTCCTCGTTTTCTGTTGCAGTCCTGTCATCTCTTATGCAGAAAATTTTAGAATTGGCTCCTCTATCAGGCGGAGTCCCCTATTGCATTCGTTAGTGTCCATTCCTGATTACGGTAGTGGAAGCACCAACGAAGCGATATCCCATAATTGCCATCTTGAAAAATGTTTCTGAGAAGAGATGGTGAACTGGTAGCGCAAACAGCGTTCACAGCAGAAAACTGCCTTCAACAACGTGGGAACAACAATGAAAAAAAAACGGAAAAACAAGACAAAACTAAAAACTTGTTTCATCACACCCCATAACAATATGCACTCTTCTTTGGTCGAGAAACTTTTGGTGTTATAACACCATTATGAAAAATTATGTAAAGGCGATTGCAGTGGTGGTCTCGTTATTGCACCCCAGGAAACGAGACCGCAGCGTGCCATCTATGCGGCGCAGCAGACCGGTTCAACGCTGTGCTTGTAGTTGAGATTGCCGCTTTTATGCACAACAGCCTAGATGTATGTAAGGATGTGCACAAATAATCGGCTATAGAAACTACAAACAAAGGAGCAATCTTGGCAACGCCGGCCACTCACAGCACTTAGCTGTTCTGCCGCGTTGCGTAGGTGGCGCGGCGCGGCTTCGTTTTCTGCGATTGGCTATCGTTCTGTGTTCTCTGGCAGTGGATTCTTTTTCAGATGTGCCTAATTCGAAAGAGTGACAGCGGTATAGCTTCAAGCAACGCTGTCAACGAAGACGAAGCACAACCAGGAGAGCAGGCGACGCCGAAGTCGTCGATGTACATGTCGGATGTGTCGTTTGCAACCAGCGTCGCTGGAGGGTATGTTCCTGACTGGTACTGTCGATAGCGTTGAAACTTGGGATTTCCTTCATATTTAATGTTTTTGACTGTGCTTTAAGGATTTTAATGGGGGAAATGAGCACATAACCTTCCTAGGGGGGGGGGGCGCCCGGAAGACTGACGCAGTATTCCGCTCTATTTTTCTTTCTGTATTTACCAGGAAAATAATAGAAGAGTACCCGTTTATTGCACGGTATTTGTGGATGGAACAAATCCAAGCAGAATTTGCACGGATAGAACGACGCTGAAATTCTTCTATATTTTGCATTTTTTCTGACAAAGATATGGTATTTTTGGATACAGTTATCGTATTTTTTTAGTTTTTGGAAGAAAACTAAAAGAAATACGATTTCTCCTCAGTTGGGCACTGTTTGCACTCGAGTTTTTCACCTGAAATATGTCGTTCGTACTTTAACCTCACGATCAGAAAACGGAACATGGCAAAGTATATGAGGTTTCCTCAGCTTCCGAAAAATCGACTCAGTAGTCATGTCTTCTGACCAGGTAAGGATACTAGGGGGGTCACGCAACTCGTAACGAAATGTATACAATCACATGCATTCTGTGACGCTGATATCGAATCCGTTTTCCTTATCTGCTGCGGAACTCTCTGTAAAGAGTTACGGGGCAAAATCTTGGCTTGTCAAGACTGGCCAAATTTGACTCTTGAGCCATATTCTGCGGAAAATTTGCGCGAAAACTATTTCAATTACGTCAACTATAATATTTAGGGTCTATTAATGCTTCCAAAACTTTCCTAGATCCAGATGAGTTTCCTTCTGTGGCAGAATTTATCTAGGAAGGCAAATTTTGGCTGCCTCGGGCAAGATGACTCTTCCGGGAAGGTTCCGCAGCAGAAATGGAAAACGGATTTGAGATCAGCATCACAAACTGCATATGACAGTATAGATTCCCTACGAGTTGTTGGACCCCTTAGGATCCTTCCCTGGTGAGTTCGTACCCCATCGCAGTCTCCACTGCGAGGTTCTGCTTATCTCCTCGTCACCCCCATCACTTCCGGGATGCGGCTTTGACTATGTTTTGCTACTGGTGTGAAGCTCTCTGGCTCTTCTCCGCTGGTCGAACGTGTTTTTTCGGATCCAACCGCCTTTCGGGGGAAACCAAAGCTCAGCGCTTGTTTGCTCTGGCCGCTACCTCGCTCCAGCAGTCAATGCTGCTGGAGAAGCTGCAAAAAGGAGGGGAATCTGCGAACGGGGAGCTTTTCTATGGCTGGTTCGATGGCAATCGATGTTGATATTACGGTTTATTGTAGAAGTGGGAAACTGTGGCAGTCAGTAGTTTCATCACGATCTTGGGATCTATGTGCATACTTTCGTTCTTTAGGGGTCGATGCAGAAACGCACCCTTATAACTTAACACTTCAGAGATTTCTTTCATTAGGATAATTTTCGCGAATTGTTCATTCTGACATCTGTTTCCTTACCAGTAAAATTCTCAAGTAGTACACATATGCACAGGGGGCATACGCCCTGTCGTCCCTGTGTGGCCACATTAAATGATGCGCATTGTGCACCACGCGAAATGTGTTTTTCATATCCATTAAAAGTTCCCCTGTCAGCTGGTGCAAATGGTGAGT
The DNA here is from genome assembly GCA_037903475.1 of Ancylostoma caninum. NCBI lineage: Eukaryota > Metazoa > Nematoda > Chromadorea > Rhabditida > Ancylostomatidae > Ancylostoma > Ancylostoma caninum. Next base: position 301,938 of record JBAJFG010000423.1, read on the forward strand.
TATCGAAAAAATGACCGCTGGCCACACACGATTGCCATGCAAAAATGTGCTCGATCCGCAACGTGTTAAGTTATTTCTAGCGCCCAAGTCTTCCAGTAGACAGATTAATTATTGCATAGACGAACTACGAATCATTCCAGAAGAATATCATTCCTATCTAACTCATCAGACTCTTGGTTCCACCTGAGTGCTGATTTCCTGCTTAAAATGATAACCATAATCTTTCATCCCTTGAGTCGAGTGATTTCAGGCGACAAAGCCACAAACCCTCGTTCTCGACTCGAGAAATTCGCGAGCAACATCAGCGAATGCAGCAAAAATACCGTGAGGATACCAAGAGGGAGCGAAGGTTCACGGATCCCGTCGATTTTGAAGGTGAGCAGTTGCGTGCACGATTTTTCCTCGTTGCAGTTTAGATGTAGAAAGGAGAGAGCAAGGTCATCTACACACATTGTTTCATCTTCCCCATTGCATTGGGTCCTCGTAATTTTTGTCTTTCGGGGAATCTCATTTCGGACGGGAATAATTCCCGTTCCCGGAAAGGTTCTCGGCTTCCAGCTGATTCAAAATGGGCTAGTTATCCGAGCATAACATGATATTGTATTGGTTCCCGTTACTCAGCGCCGACTTAGGCAAGTAATTTGGACCTGTTTTACGGACTTTTGGCCAGAGGACTCGTCCACATTAGATGGGCTAGCAGATAGCAACATTCCCAAGAACGTTTACGATTGTCGTCTCTGCTCCAACTTCAGACAAGCAAGTGAAGCTAGAAAACTCCGTTACGTGATACGCCTATCATCCGTGGAGTGAGATGCCTCCCGTTGTCTGCTGCCTGATCGAAGATCCCGTCCAACCACAACCACGGCAACGAATAAACACTGTGATTAATGCGGCATTGATAGGGACGTGGCAGAGAGCTGTCAGAGTCAGCAGCTGGTTCACGGGGGACTTCGGCAAAAGGGTCGAAGACCAAACCTGGTTTGTGGACGACGTGGCTTCTAGGGGTTTGGTGTCGGGCTTTGCTTCGATATATAGACTCCATCATAGCAGAGAACATACATACGAGAAAAGAAAGAATATGTAGAATGGCTGCCAAATATCAGTACACCCACAATCTTTGACGACAGAATTTTTCATAGCCCCGCTGGTTTATTGCATAGTCTTGGATGTGACCTACACTGTATGGGAGGATAGTTGCTCACTACTTTGCCACGGAAATATGGATGTCATTAATTGCTAGAAATAGTCCAGTAGTGCAGCAAAAGTGCAATTATTCCTGTTATCCGGAGAAATCCCAGTTTTCCCACCCCACAAATGATCATTTCTCATATGCAAGAACAGGTAATTTGCAAATGTTAGCCTAGTCACTGGACTGAAGCCACTAGGTGCTTTGGACTGAACGCATGGATGAGCAATTTGGTGTTGGTGCAAGGATGCGTGCACATTGTTGCATGGATTATGCAAATATTCTATGAAAAGGGAACATTAGTTGCCCTACATGGGAATTTTTAACAGGAATTGTCGGAATATATCCTGTGAGACATGAAAACAAAAACGCGTTGGATTGGAAGTTGGAACGGAGAGGGGGAATTCCTAAGTAAATTTGCAGTTTATATTTAACTAATTTCGGCTTTATTTTTCACTTTCCATTATATTCTAGTTCCTGGAAGGTCATCAGTATGAAAGGAATTTTTTTCCATTTTTTCCTGCTGCTCAAACGAAAATGGTTTTCAAGGGATCCTCAACATCATTGGCGGTTGTTCATGGTGGCAGATCTGGATCTATGTGCTAATAGCCATGCAACAAATTCCACATGCCATGTTCAACCTCAATGTCGTCTACATGATGTATGATCCGGAACACTGGTGTGAGGTCAGTGCTGTTTATACCAAGTAACAGTATGGGTTAGCATCATTGTACGACATTATCCAAGTACTATTGGTGAAAATAAAAAAAGCGCTATGAGTGGACAGTATTCTTCATCGAATTTACATTTTCGGGCTTTCTCGTCCAATTTCACTCCACGAAGTCTCTGAAATCTCTGAAATATCTAAAAAATTCTCAGAAAGCCGTCAAGCGCAACATTGTTAGTTAGAAGCACGAAAGTTCTATTAAATATGAAGCTTTATCTTTAGTCGATAGTGATCTGATGTGACACCAAATTGCGGTATGATTCTTTGATTTCCAGGTACCTGGGTTTGACGATCCCAACGACACGACGGTGTATCAATGGGGTCTTCAAGACGTACAGAACATCTCATTTGTGTTCCCGAATGAGAACGGAAGAGGCGGTGCTTACATTAGAGATTCGGTTAGTTTCTGTTGCTATAGAAATATACATTTGGGGGGAACGAACGCAGGATCTGGTACTATTCCGAATATACATCTAGTAGAATCCCTCAGAAAGATCTTATAATTAAGTAACAATGTGAAAAATTAGAATGATCCGTTGAGAAACTAAGGAAAGAGACATGACAGCCAGATCATGGTTACACCGGTTGGCGATAAGGGGGAGGGAGGTGGTGGGGCAGGGTGTCGAGCAGTGTGTAGAAGGATTGTCTTGACATTGGAAACTAAGAGTTTGGAAGTGATTTGGTACCAGTAACCTCGGAGTTTTGAGAGTTTCCTTTCAGTGCCACTACTACGCCCGACCCGTGGAAAGATACAAAGAACTCAGAAAGATGCCGCTGCAGCAAGCCATTCACAGTGCCTGGAAAGACAGTGCCCTGAAGACGAAATGCGAGCGCTACCACTACAAAACAGATGTGAGACCGCGTTTGCGCCTTGCTCATGCTGTAATCAATTATCGATCGCTTTCAAGGTGATGCACGAGACCATAGTGACGGACTGGAATTTGGTCTGTGACGACTACTTCATGAAGGGGCACGCACATCTGTTCTACTCGTTCGGCTACCTAGTGGGCTGTGTCGTCGGAGGGATGGCCAGCGACAAGTAAGTGCCCTAATTTCTTCCCTTGAGCACAACGTTAAACTTCTATTTTTTTTTCTACAGCTCTAAGACTACGAACGATAAAGTAGTGATTTTTAGCTTCGGTCGTAAGCCAACTGTGATCGGCTTCGGTATACTGTCGTCGATGTTCGGCGTGTTTCTACCGTATACCACTTATTATCCGATGTTCTTGTTCATTCGATTCTGCAGTGCCATCTGTAATGAGGCGGCCGATCTCGCAGCCTACACGCTCTGTATGGAGATCACTGGTGAGTTTTCCACGACATTACCTTCTGAGGTTGTGTTTTTCAAATACAACGCTTACATGTACTTATCAGGGGTAGAAATGTCATTATCAATCGGTTTCATTGTACTAAGTGCTCACTTAAACGTGGAGCTAGTTTAGTTTGAGATGGCCTGTGCTCCCACTCATTTGAAACCAAAATGATAATCCCCTATCATTATTGGAGACCATTGTTCATTTTTATGAATGTTCTTAGGATGGTTTTACCTTTCCCGCAGCGTAGACGAGTTCTATGCGTAAAAATTGGTATCGATACACCGATGAGAACATTTGTGATCTATACGAAAGGTTCGCGCTTACCCCCCCCCCCCTCCCCTCAAATTTACCCTACACCTAGCATCCATTAACATGTTTACCCATACATGACGTTATCTATATCCAGCTACTATAAATGGGCTTGTCGTAGCCGTGGGTATCAGATTGCCCATCTTTTCAATGATGTATCGGGTTCTAGGTATAATGAACGTCGCATTCGGGTAGACACGTTGATCTGTTTCAGGTGAAGAGTGAATTTCGTTAGGTTACCAAGTTTACCACGGGTAATCTCAGTTATGCATTCGTGCCAAGAAATTCAGATGTTTTCCCTCGTGGTGCAGCAGTGGCGGACGCAGAAAGTGGGCGGGAGGGGGGGCGTGGGAAGAAAAGTGGGGTCTCCGCCGTTTTGGGGACCCAGACGGAAAATAAAATTAATAATAATATTAATTATAATAATAAACAATAAATAAAAAATATATTAAAAATAATAATAAAAATAAACAATTAAAAATAAACTAACACAAGATTTTTATTTGTATTGTAAAGTAATTTCGAAAATTTGGCGACCCATTCTCCCCCCCCCTGCGTCCGCCACTGTGGTGCAGGTATCAAACGTACTCTGGGTGTTTTTTATACATTTGACCATTGGTTAATTTGAAACCTTATAAGTAGAATTTTGTCCCGAAAACCCACTAATTTTCAGATCTCAGCTACGGTACTGGATAGGAACTTAATCATTCTCCCTTTCTGTCATATTTATCATGTTACGCGAATTTTTATCGATCGAATTTGAGGCATCAGAAATTTTCTGCAGGAACGAGGTACCGCGCCATGGTTGGCAGCATGCTGCAAGTGCCGTGGGCTATGGGCTACGCTCTATTGGCTCTCATAGCCTACTTGGCTAAAAGCTGGAAAACCGTTCAGGTGAGGTGTGGATAGGTGTGGCAAACAGAGAATAGTTAATGCACTTTGCTTCACTGTGCTTGCCCTGCTCCTTTGACTCGATAATCCCTACAGGTAATCGCTGCTGGGCTTCATTTCGGCGCTGTGTTGTTGATTTGCTCGCTGCCAGAGTCTCCTCGATGGCTAATGGTAAAAGAACGAGTAAACGAGGCTGAAGAGGTGATTCGGAAGGCATGCAGGTGAGCATTTTTACTACCCTCGATTTTGCATGCATGTCTACGATTCCTAGTCTATCATTGTTCCAGAACACCACCATTTCCTTTCAATCTTTGCCGAATTAACAAGGGCTCGTTGCCTTCCGATCTTGAGCTGGTCTGTCATCGGGAAAAGAGGCTGAATAAGAAGGTGAGGATCACATCGTTCTCCACGGACAACACTGTCACAATTTGCATGGATATGTCAGGACGGCTCAAATGCTCAAAAAATGGACAATCGGCTTTCTTCTTCTTAACTCCTTTATACGCAGGGCTCAGGACTCTGACAAGCATTTGGTATATCTGATCGTTATCTGATCTTTCAACTTTCAGACCCCGTCTGAAATTTGCACGTCCCAAGGCTTGTCCGCAACTTGTCGGTACAAAAGCCTGTCGGCAAGTTGTCGGCAGCATAAATTCGTTGACAACTTGTCTCCCCCGCTGCTCACCAGCAGCTTCTCAGCCAAACATAACTGCCAGGAATTTGCCTACGCCTTTGTTCAATTCGCCTACGCCTTTCTTCAAAGGCGGATGGCAATGCTCCTACAGAATATAAGCTGACTGCGGACATTTCCTTTCAAATCCTACTAATGTAACTAATGCCCTGGCAACCTCAGCGGTTGCACTGTGTACTACTCGGGTGAGGGAACTTGACTCTAATCAAAAACATGGCTGAAAAAGTTGTCTCGGTTCGAAAACTTGCCGACAACTTGATTTGACTCTTCCTTGTCGACAAGTTGTTGGAAGGAAAGGTTGCTGACAACTTGATTTCGAATGGCACGGTGACTCGGACCTGTCGACAACGATTTCCTGGCTAAAAGGTTGTCTGCAAGCTGCTTGGGACAAAGCTGGGCTGACAACTTTTTTGGGGTTCTGAGGGTAACCCAAAAGCATTGACCGGTGTTCATGAAGACGTGTGACCATGACTTTTCTGAACAACTAAGTACATACATACATCCGTTTTTGAGCTCCGTCTTGAAAATACCAAGTTCATTGTTCTTGACCACCTACTAAAATTATTTACCTTACCATACCTTTGGAAGTGTTCCGGTATATTGCCACGCATTGCCTAACCGAAATGTTAGAACTGAGTATTGAGAAACTCAAAAATTCCGTTCAATCACTTCCACTTCAACCTAATATTATGGATTCCGGATTCGTTTTGGTGAAATTATCCAAGACATTCCATCTGTGAATTGACATCAGTGGACTTTTTCTGCGTACTATTCAATTTTTGACCTTCTGGATCAAATCCTGTATGAGGTCAATAGCATTCATCGTCTTCATTAAATACCCTTCTATTTCAGGGCAAAGTCGGTATGCTGGATCTTTTCAAGACGCCTGAGCTGCGGTTCCGTACCATCACTGTATGCATTGTATTCATGGCTACAGCCCTGGTTTACTACGGTCTCGTTATTGGTAAGTTACTTGGTCCTCCCATCAACTAAATCTTCACAGTAATTGAAAACACGTGATAATTATACGTACTCAAGAGCATGTAAAAATCCAGTAACTCGATTAATTTTGCTGTAAATTAAAAACATGGTGAAAAATTCAATATTTGAAAGCGAGGATCTTCTGAACTCCGTATTAACAATCACCAAAGGGCTTCTCTCAATTTCCCGAAAACCCAAAATTCAACCCATTCAAGATCAAATTTTTGAATTTGAAAATGTCTATGTAATGCATCGCTAGGTCCTAGGTGTAGCAATGATACGCTCGATTTATTAGGTTGGTGCAAACGAAATGGCGCGGTTTTTCTTTTCAAAACCATGCGATTTTCTTACGACATAGTCTGACAGCCAGATATGGTTGCACACTTATAGAGAAAAGCAAGCTCTTTTGTGTTGTACGTATAAGAGCAGTCGGCTGGGATTAAGAGTCATGGAACAATTGAAAATTTCCAAAAATCTCGACTTCGATTTTTTGAATTTCGAGGATTTTTCTGCATCACCGCCAGCAATGGAGCCCAAAACACTTCATTGTATTAGGGCAGGATGTCAGTACTTACTCCATAACTTTCTATCAACGGAGCACTCAAATATCCGGTATGCCGGTTCCGCAGGGGTCAGTTGGTATACCTGCGTGCCGAAGTTCCGGCATACTCCAGTAGCTCAAGAGCTGCTGGGCACGTGGCCAACTGGTGCGGATTGAATCACCTCATTTCACCACTATCAGTTAACGGCCCGGTCTGTCGTGTAAACTTGATTGCTATTCGCCTTCAACTTATGCCTTATTCACCAAATTACCTGCGAAGGTGGCTAACAATGGTGATTTTTATTAGTTCGCCAAAGAAGTTGTATTACTAACGCTGTTTTATGGAGCACTGGAATGTTTTCCTTATTTTTCAGTGCATTAAATAAATAAATAAAATAAATAAATATGTGGGCTTTGGTGCGTCTTCGCTGTTGAGAAATGTGGACGAGCACTATTTGGGGCGTCAAGGTGCTTTTCGAAAAGAGCATATTCGCTAATGCCTACTGATGTCATTTGCTCCGAAAGTGGCCAGTGGTCTTTTGGAAAAGCGCTCGAGTTGCTCAAATGTCCATTTTCTGCACCCTAACCTTTGGCCAAATTTTGCGTTCGAGAGTTGGCTTAAATTTCGATGACTGCTAGAAAACATTCAAATAGCCATCTTATCCTCCAGAGAAATTGCAGTATCTCCAGCGCTTTTCCCAGCCTCAACTCCTTTATCTAACAAGACAAGAGCTACCAAATTTGACAACCTGAGAAATCTCCCTGTTCTTCGCTCCTTAGTCTTTCGAGTTCTCTGCGCAGGACCTCAGGGACATGCTCATACGATGGGCAATGATCAGGGGTATGCGGAAGTAAAATTTTAAATCCCGTAAAACGTAAAACGGAAAACGGAAGGCCAAAAATGGGCGGAAAACGGAAAGCGTAAAACGGAAAACGGAAAATTTTGCCCAAGCATGGGTTGTGGATAAAGTGGTCGGCGTTAATCAATCCCGTCACGAGGGATGCGCCACGCATTCGACTTCATCTGAGCATCGTAGAGGCGTTGAATGCGTATGTGCCCTGTACAGTGACTTGCGGGGGGCACCCGATGAACCAAGTCAGTAAGCACTGACTTGGTACATCGGGTGCCCCCCGCAAGTCATTGTACAGGGCAGATACGCATTCAACGCCTCTACGATGCTCAGATGAAGTCGAATGCGTGGCGCATCCCTCGTGACGGGATTGATTAACGCCGACCACTTTATCCTTACTTTATAGGGTTGTGACCAAAAGTCCTCCTCAACATTGGATTTCCTAAGTATCTTCTTGATGAGCATAAGTGGTGACTCTTCCAAGGGTAACTTCAAGTCTACTGTTGGTACTTACTTCAAACGCCTAGAATATAGGGAGATCGAGGAGCATCTATCCTTCAACTAGTTACGAAAGATTATCAGAATTATATAATCAATGGGCACATTTCTCACTGAACTTACTTACTAAGACGAGAAACTGTAAAGTGTGAAAAGTGCGACCTCTTTCCTTTAGTTTAGAGCAGACCTATTCTGCAAAAATTCAGACAAAAAGGTAACTACGGTAGTCAATACATTTGCAATCTGGGGAGGATCACGTTATTCACAGAGGATCCCGTTGGAGCGATGGAGGAGGGAGGAGAAGAACATTGTGTGGCGAATGTGAAACACAGGTACCCTAAATATCACGCAAAACATCAGGCGCCAACGGCGCCAGTGTGGAGCTGGGGATTATCGTCTGACTAAAACAATGGCAATTGTGATGTAGCCCTATACTTCTGTCAACTTGAAAGAAAGCCTACATCATGCGTTGATTCGCAGGAATGCTTTATGCTCTCACCATGGCAAGTCACAGTTTCATGGAAATTTTATATAAGTTCACCCCTCATTTCTGTGGAACCTTGTTTTTATTTTGAGAATTTTGAGGAGAGCGGGGCACTTGTATGGCATATTTGGAACAATGATGAGGACCAGCGAAATTGCGACGGTAAATGGCGGTTGGGCGTCAATTTTGACGCCATTGTTGTGAACTCATATACATTGCGCATCGAAACACGTGAACCCTCTTCAGGATAGGGAAATACCCCGAAAACAAATACCTCGTCTCCTTCCATAATTTTCCGGCATTTTCCGTTTTCCGAGCTAAAAACCCGTAAAATGTAAAACGTGAAACGGAAGGCCAAAAATGGGCGGAAAACGGAAAGCGTAAAACGGAATACGGAAAATTCCGCACACCCCTGGCAACGATCCTTGCTAAGCGAAGGGATTAGAGGGGCTGAGAAGGTTTTTAATGCTATGGAAAAGAAATGGAGTGAATGCAAAAACGCGCCATTTCTTTTACACCGACCTAAAATTTTTATGTTCCGATGTAAATCATGTAATTATACAGTTCTAAAATTTCTGCGAGTGACTACTGATAACAAAATTAATTAGGTTATGATATAGAACCTAATAAGAATTCCCTGCGGAGAAACATGTCCAGGATTGTGTTTACGCTAGGAACTTTCGAGAAAATTTGCTTTACGTAAATTCATTGAATCCAAGATTATGACACAATCAATTTTTATGGTTTTTCAGAAATCTTATAATACAACTTTAAGCACATCTGCTAATTCACCTGCGCAGCTAATTCAGTCTTTAATTCCACTGTTTTTCTTGACAATTAAGCTTGTGATCTTGCCATGCTTAATGTCCTAAGAAAGTATGAGTCCTGGGCGTCTAGGCCTCATATATTACAACGTACATGGGCATTTCCTTCATTTTTTTTTGATTTCAGCGTTGTCTGATCAGTCAGCACCAGGGCGTGTGTTGTTCACGGGTAACTTCTTTCTAAACAATGCTGTCGCCGGTGCTATCGAGATCCCCACGTTGTTCTGCTGCGTGTGGCTAATGAAGTTCGGACGTAAGAAGTGGGCCATTTTACTACTATAAATTTTGTGAAGCTTCCAAGTAGCATGTGATTTCTGTTGAGAGTCGTGGGTGTTTCAGAGCGCAGATGATGACGCTGGTCTGTGGCGGAATTTCTATCATTGTAGCGATGTTGGCTGTGATCAGCGAGAATTTTATGTTTGCGCTTTCATTTATGATGATCGGCAAAATCTGCATTCAGGTAACTTATTCTTCAAAATTTAGTGGCTGACACGTTATAAAATGAGAATATTTAGGGTGCTTTCAATATCTTGTACATTTTCACCTCTGAATTGTATCCAACGATCGTGCGCAACACTGCGGTAGGAGTGACATCGATGGTGAGTTCGTGTTTGCTACATACGAGATAAACAAGAAATATTGGACCAGAGAAGCGTTCTGCGTCGAAATGGTCAAATGAGAGAAAAGCTATCACCTCTCTCGAAAATCATTCTTATTCTATGTCTCGCTGGGGCTCTTGTACACACAATATCATACAACAGATGTCTCTGCACGTACCTATGTTCAAATAAACTGCCTTCATGATGCTTGTTGTATTTCAGGTGGCTCGATTCGGATCAGGAGTCTCTTCATACATCGCATTGTTGTCAATCAACTCCCTACCTATCACGCCGATGATCATTTTTGCAATATTTTCCCTATTCGCTGGAATGCTCGTCAGTGTTTTGCCCGAGACCAGTGAAAAACCGCTACCAGAGACTCTCGATGTAAGGGAGATTTCACTTTGCATTCTTTACTTTCCAGCCCTGATCCTTATATTTCTCAGGATGCTGTTACTTTCCTTCGAACGGAGCAAAAAGCATGCTATGGCTGGGGCCTCTCGGGGCCGCACACTCGAAGCATTTCGCTCCATGAACAACCATCGGCTGTCGACGAGAACAACACGCCAGTCCAAGGCAAGGACGATAAGGCTGATGACACTGCAGTTGGGTAAGATTGATTCTTTTCATAGCGTTGTGTGGCCTTGGTAGCAATTTTTAACACACTAGGCGGAGACGATATCCAGCAGGAAGTCAACGCCGTATGGTATCGCCACGCCCGCAGATCAGCCTGCCCAGAAACGTAAGTAGTTTTTTTTTTCTTTTTCGCATACTGAGCAGATTAGGAGAATACTTCGTGCGAGAACAGTTCCAACCCGACCAGCTGAATTATTATGTTTGCGACTTTGAAAACAGGAACTGTCACAAATTCTGGCTTCAGGTAAAGTGTTATGGTTGAGGTGTAATATTAACTTATAATAAAAGTGATACACGAAGTACATTTAAACTCTGTTAGCTCAGAGACGACCGATGGAGTGACTTTGTGTGCAATTACGGCCGCACCGTTTCCATCGATGGGAGGACACCGCAGGATGCGTCTGGAAGAAGATTCGGCACTAATCGGCTAGTTCTGCCCCAAAAATTTCTGGAATTTTTTTTCGCCAAACTTCGCATAGGAACGTTATTTGAGGTGGTGAACACGGATATCGCATCCGTTTTCTACCGTAACTCCGTTTTCATAGGGTTACAGTAGGGGAATACTGTGGATACGCTATCTCGCAGAATCCTATCAAATGTAGCATAGTGGGGTTGTTTTAGGCACTGATCACGAATATCAACTTTATTTCGCATGCCTCCTTCACTTTCCTCCCGAAATCAGCATTTTCTCCCAATTTTATACCGTATACCTACCGTATCTCTATGGAGATGAGGTTACGGTACAGAACGGACACGATATCCGTGATCAGCGCTCAACACAACTCTTCTTCGCGAAATTTGAAAGGATTCTATGAGACACCGTATCCACGGTATACCTACTGTAACCCTACAAAAACGGAGTAACGGAACAAAATGGATACGATATTCGTGTTCAGCACCTCAGATAACCCCCCCCCCCAGGCGAATCTTGGGCGAAAACTTTTAGTTCGAAATTTTGGGGCAGAACTAGCCGAATAGTGCCGGAGATTCTGCTAAGTGGCGGTAGGGAAACATCACAGCGGAGGGAATCACACTGCAAACATATCAAAACTTGCAGAAAAAAATGTAAAAACTGCATCATTCGGCAGACACCGTGCTGAGGTCGTAATTGCAGACAAAGTTCCCTCTGAGCTAGCAGAGTCAGGCCCCAGCACGAGCCTTTCATAGGGTCGCAGCGAAAACGAAGCCTCCTTTGGAAAACTCAAGGTTTACGAAGTCCCCCTTGGATACTGATACATTAGCAAAAACCCAAATTAACGCGTTTTCCACTGATCACGAATCACGGATATCTGCCCCAAGAGAGCTACGTCACCGTAAACAGCAATATACACTAAGTGCGTTGGTCAGTCGCGCGCCAGATGCACGCCTATATGTATTAGTGGCAGTAAAGGAGAAGATGTCACTAGGCAGATTCAGAGCTAATAATGGATACAATCGCACAAACGCGAGGGGACCGAAGTGGACGATCTGGCTGGCAATTCCTGAAAACCGAAAAGCTGGCCTGATAAGGTACATTGCCACTATCCTCTTCGGGGAGAATAGCGCCTCGTGTCACCGTCGCCGGCGACTGTGCGATCGATTGCCTGAGTGACAGCTGGTCAAGGATGTGTCTCTTCCGAAACGATGAAAATAGTAGGTGAGGTGATGGGTATGCATGAGGGATGAGCGGAAGTCAGATTTGAAATTTCGGAAGTCCAAAACCCCAGAAAACGAAAAGTCGGAATTCCGCTCATCCCTGGTTTGGATCACAAATTGCTTCACACTGTTCAAAAAACGAGTATTCCCAAGATTAGCAAGGCCTTTTCATGGCAATGCCCGACCCCACGTGGCAAATCTTGCCCTCCAGGAAATTGCTGAACTAGGTTAGAAAGTTCTACTTCACTCTGCTTATTCTTCCGACTAGGCCCCGTCTGACCACCACTTGTTTGGAGCACTGAAGCTGCATTCACGAGGAGAAAAATTCGATGATCAGACTAAACTGAAAAGTGAGATTTCAAGATTCTTCGACTCGCAGCAGCCAGAGTTCTTGACTTCTGGATTTGATCATCTAGTGCAGCGTTGGTCATACCTCGTGGATCATAATGGTAATTACTTTGTTGATTGATACCTATTCACAATAGAGTTAACTTTCTTTGAAAAAAGTATGAAATTTGGTGCAAGACTTCCGGACCAACCTAATAATACTGAGCATATTAGAGAGCATATGATAGTGCTCGATCAGTTGTATGGGTATATGAAGAACGACCAGAAATTTATGTGTCTGAATATAAAAACTGTGCTCCTCGAACCTCACGAAAGGCTGAGCCCTTTGTGCAACCTTTCCCACGAAGAGCTAGACCGTATAATTTTTTGATTCACATAAGTTTTAGGCTGTTTTTCAAACACTTATTACGTACTTCGAGATACACCTTTGCCCAAAATTTGAAGAGAATCCGTCAAGTCTGAACATAGTTACCTAGCAGTTTTTTTTAGTTTACATAAGTTCTTATCGTCTTCTTTGAAAACTTCCAGTATCCCCTTTGTTCTTACTTCACTGAAGATTTCAAGTCAATCAGCGCAGTTTTGGCAACGCAGGAGTCCTTCGGATCCTCCATATAGTAGGAAACTATAAATAATCTGCTCCATTCGAACTTCTTCTACCTCGATCGCCGCTATCCTCGCAAGCCTGCTCTCGTTCTATCAACATATTGCCTTTCTTGAGATCAAAGAAAATTCAACCTCTTTTTCGGGGCTCCTGACCCCGTACGAGGACCCCTTTGATTTTTTTTTTGAAAGCCGTGCTGGAGCCTGAACAGAGTATAGAGAGAACTACAAACGGACGCAATCAAGAATCAGGACCGCGGCGCGCAGAGTCACGGAAGCTCAGCATAGTGTGCGCCTGCATCTCTGCCCACTAGAGCCGCACCGCGATCTCGACGTACGTTTGGAGTTTCCTATACCTACTTGTGGATATACTCTAGTCATAGCCGTGAACCCAGCATCCTTCTCTGAACTCACGCCTATGTCAGACATGGACTCGGGCAAAAGAAGTTGGAGGTAGAGGAACTTGGCTGAGTGGCATTAGGCTACTAGGCTGTTATAAGTCGATTCATGTGTGCGTCGCGAATGCAACCTTCAAAGGTACGAGCAGTGCTACAGGAAAATGGACAGGTTTTCTGAACTCGAGTGGGATAGATAACTGATATCGGAGCCACAAATTGCCAGGAGATGTCACTCAATGCGCCGAGTTTGAAAAATCAACTTGGGAAGTACGAAGCATACGGGCGCGGCGCGGTCATGTAGCGACATACTTCTAGACCTGCCACCCGTCGACCTTGCTGGAGATCGCAGAGGTGCTTTTGACAGGGCGAACACGTTTAAACTTGTTAATGGCAATGATTTTCAGCTAGAAGTAATGGAAGCATCTGAAAAATGGCTGTTGTCAGTTTGTTGAATTTCCGTGCATTCCACTCTGATTGCTACGTTAAATTATTTTATTATTAGATCGGGTAACCTTGTTGATTGGCGTAGGCATCAAGATACCTGCTTAGGTGCCATCACCAGTTGTCTCCCCCAATACCCTTTTCCCACAAACTCGTTAATTTCTTGACAGGCGCGCGACGCGGATCCGCGTATGTTTGAGGGGAACCTGTAACCGCCCATTCAAACACATCAATGACCCCACGATATATCAATGACCCCACGATACTTTTTAAACTTTTCGTGCCTTTCACGCAATATCACCATAGGAAATGAGTTCTGCGAATCTCTCAACCCGGGAGTATCCCCTTGTATGCGCACTTGTTTGATTGGGAACTGTTCTCGATTGCGTGAATCTTTCTTCTTGACCCCATTACTTTTTTCAGGCGAGTCGCAACGATTCGATACTTCAAGATTTGGCGGACCTCTCAATTCCGGAGCGCCTTCCGGAAGCGTTCGGAGAGGACCAATGAGGCATCATAAGCCACCATCGAATCCATTTCTATAGCATATCTTGTTGTTCCTGCGGTATACTAGCTCGTTGTCGATGGCCGTCGTCGCCGACCTATTTGTACAGCACCTGCCTTCATCAACGTTACGCTCACTCGGAGACGACAGCGTTGACCAGGAGTACGCCGCTGCTTCCACTACTCTTTTATCCTATGATTCGCTTAGTCAGATGCAAGCACGATTTTGAAGATGACGTCAACCACGCGTGTCTGATCTGTCCCCGCACGGATCCGCCCCGCCTCGCGAGTGCGAATTTGCCTTTGTGTTTCTTCATCTCTTCGTTCTACGCTCTTGTTTGCGTACTTATTCGGGTATTCATTCCTTCCTGGAATTGTGATTGTACAACCTCCTCATTCGGCCCACGACCTCACCTGAACCCTCACGGCTATCGATCGCTACGTTGTTCTCTGTTTTTACGCGTCCTCAGCCTGCGCGGGTTACGGTGGCTTTGCGTTTCTATGTTTACGTACTACTACATGTTTTGCTTTAGGTTGTTAATGAAGCGCTCTAGCAGGCACTGGTTTATAGTTTGTACTTTTTTTTCGCTGCGCATTAAAGCTAGAAATTTTGAAATATAGTCAGCGTACGATCCTTTCTTACTTAGCATGCTAGCAAATTGGATTTTTCCTGCTTGTTGCAGCATAGTTCTTTTTCATGTTGTTTAGGTGCTTTTTTTCCTTAATCTTTATCTATTATTGATTTGTGGATTCTTTTATTCTGTCACATTTCTCCTCCCATTTTGCTCCTTCTACTCATCGTTTGCCTTTGCGGATCCTGCGGAAGATCGCACACACTTCCGTATGACGTCACCACATGATTTTGTCCGATACTGGTGCTATTGATTGATTTTTGTTGAATCCTACCTGACTGTGTCTTTTTTCTTACTTTTCTAGGCTTGGTCTATGAACGTTCAACATCGTTCCGTTACCGCATAAGTATTTTTGTTCAGCTGAGCGATAAGCCATAATTATCGACTATTTTGTTTAATGCTTACTTATTGGCATTTAGCATTAATTGGTTTGTATCAAGTACATATATTTTATGTGTTTTTCACGTACGTCCATTTCGGTTACCGTGACAATGCGGCCATAATTTCTACTCAGTGATGAATGAAGAGTTTTCTCAGGTTTCAACGTCGATAACATTTGTATTTTCTTGACAAGATTGCGACGCGTTGTTGGAGGATTCATTAGCCACAACAAATCAGGGCACATTGAAGTCAAGAAGGCGTTTCGACACCTCGCAGTGATATGGTTATGGCGAACTAATAATACAAGGAAGCAGAGCCAAGAATTCGTCCCAGCCAACTCTCTGGCTCGTTATAACTAGAGCCCTCTCCAAGAACATCCTTTCCGAATTACACCTTCCTTCAACCCTACTCTCTTTTTTGATCCTCCTTCCTTATTTACAATTGCTGCAGAATATCAAACAGCAAAGTTCTGTTTGTGATTTGCCTGGGCCGGTAGTAAAGTAGCTCATGACGTGTCATCAAGATGCCGTCATGTAGGCAGGTGCTCCCGGCATGTTGGCATCTTTGCTCCCAACATGCTCTCATCTACGGCGGCATCTACTCAGGCAACAACACCGTGCGACCCGACGGCCAAATCGGCCAGACCGGGCCACCCGAGCTACCAAAAAAGTGTTACTAGGCGACCCGAGGGAATTAATTGAACCCTCGGGCGACCCGAAGGGATAACACGAGGCACCGGGCAAGCCGAGCTCATGATATGAACTCACCGGGTGAGCCGAGGGAATGCTAAAAATTACGGGGCGACCCGAAGTTCAGTATTGTGGAATCTAAGGCATATAAAAACACCTTCACTGACACATTAGGAAAAAAGATATTCATACCAATGCGGCGCAAAGCTGTGTGAGAGTATCTTTTTGATTCGTTCGCTAACATTTTCTTGATATTTGGAGTTTTCAAATATTTATGAGCACTTCTACTCTTGTAGGCGAATTGGCAAGAAATTCGGAAGTGTAGGAATTAAAGTACTTGTTTGCAGCTGTTTTCTGTAGGTTTTCAAAAAGTGGCTTTTAGGGAGAAAAACCAATTAAATTCTTCCGAATGAAAAGTCTCCAACGAATAAATTCTTTGTTGCTAGCAAAATTTGAACAAAAATTATGCTTATTGTGATGTGAACTATTGAACACCCAAAAACCAAAAAAGAATGAAATTGACCCTCAATGAAGCGTAAGAACCTTCAGTGTTTCGTGCCCACTCGCTGTGCCGCATCATGTTTTGCTCGGTGCTCTGATTGCCCGCGTACCCATACATATCGTATTTTGTATCCGCACATTTTTTTAAACATTTTTTTGCATAGTCCCCATCCTCGATTGGTCTTCTCGTGTGGGATGGTCAACTAATCCGACCCCACTGCACGTACAGTTAACGAGCAGATGCAAAGTGTTGAAAGCTTGAACTGCTATGAAGATGGATTACTGCTCTTCGAATTTCTTCCTACGTTAGTAACGCGTTCACAATGGATTGCGGTGGACCGGTAACACATCAATCACAGCAACAGACTCACACATCTCGCAAGGCAGACCTCCACGATCCCGATGTTTGCTAGAGGAGTGCTGACGAGGACATGATTGAGATCAGAAGAATGAGGTGTGTCGACATTAATGGCCGAGTGGATAAGAAGGCGGATTTCCAGGACAGAATTCGGTGAGAAGGCAGGTTCGAATCCTGAGGTGGAGAAGGCTGCGATGAAGCATTGGGTGGTGGTTGAAAAGTTTGCATTTTCCTTTTCGGACATTCCAGTGTTGAAATCTCCGTGTCTCCAAGCTGCCACGGGCATGTACGCGCAGGTAGAGTTGATTTTAACTTTAACTGCCAGTTGCTAACTTTGAAGTGCGGGTGAGCCGACAGCATTTACAGTGCGACCCGACGGCCATTTCAGAGCGACCCGAGGATAACGCGTCGGGTCATCGGATAATCGCCGTCGGGTAGCCCTGTGTTATTGCCTGAGTAATTCATTCCCATTCAGCAGTGTGTTGGATGCTAGTATGCTAGTTTGATTCATTTTACGACGAAGAACTTCGGAGAAGGTTGCACTTAATAATCCCACCCAAATCTTGACGAACTGTGGTAAGGATTAATATTAAGCCTACTCTAGATTGTATAAGAGAGAACATCAGATGAAAAACGAGTAATACAGCCCTTGTCGAATAGATAGACTGATTCTGTGACTGCAGAAACACGGTGCTACCTGAACGATGTTTGCGGAGAGAGCACGCCCCAGTGAGAGGGTCGAGTGGGTTCCGCCGCAATTCTGCGGCCGCATGCGCAATGCGTCTATCTTTCCGAAAAGTATTGTAAATGATACGTAAATCGAATTTCACATGAGAATGCTTCTATTTCTTTATTTATTTGGAAGAGTATATTTTCTAGCGTCTCTACTTGCAACCTTAATGTCGTGCCAGAGCCACTATCAGCAGCGTCAAATTTAGTCTAAGTGTAGAACTCAGTGGAGACAGATTCGAACTCGAATAAGTAAGTAAGCAGCCATTTTCTTAGAAGCAGATAAATCTTTTCTATGAAGTGAGAGAACTGAGAGAACCATTTCTAGACATGCTCATGCTCTTCCCGCGCCCAACAAGGCGTTCTTCTAACATAAGTTATCGCCGCCTTAGTCCAGTTAGATTATTCGAATCGAATCAAAAGATTCTTCAACAGAAGTACAGAAACGAAGAGCAACTACGAAGACTGTGTAATCTTGTTTCTCCTTTAATAACTAAAACTCAAATACCGTCTTGGAGCATCGAGCACGAAAATAAGGTTAGATATTTTCTACAGAGCTTCCAAGTGCGGTACATTCGGTATGATCACGTATAGATATCACGTTTTAGATGATTATTGCGTTGCGGTACATAACAAGCAACTCACATCAAACTGTGCTGTCCGACTGCATAGAATGTTCACAAAAAACCACATCAAATGCCGTTGCAGAATTCGTAACAGCATTGAACCATCCACTGATAGTCAAAAAGTTTATAAACTTCAAACCCAGCGAGTGCTTCACTGTCGTAGAATCGCCAGAGATTCACACGATTGGGTCGACCTCCAAACATAATAGGTGCAATTGATGGATGCTGCATTCCTCTAAGAAGACCAAGCGAAAATGGCTGGCAGTATTACTGTCGTGAGGGTTTTACAGCCCTGAATGTACTGGCAATCGTTGATTAAAAAGGAAAGTTCTTGTATATCAACGCCGACTTTCCCGGGGCTGTCTGCCCACGACTCGACCATTTACTCTCTATCGAAAGTTAAAGAAACTTTCGATGATAGGTGTGTGCAAAAAGGATATTGCCAGTGGGCGATTCAGGATACCTCGACGGAAATGATGTCCTTACGCCCAACCGCAATGCTGTAACATTTGGAGAGCATCGTTATAACAAATCGCACAAGAGAATGCGAGTACCGGTGAAATGCGCATTTGGGCTCTGGAAGAGGCGCTTCTCAATCTTGGAATCGAAAATACGCCTTACACTAACTGTAGCTACCAAAGTGGTTGTTGCATGTGCCGTCCTTCATAACATTATGATTTCAATGGGTTGCGGCAAACAAACAGAACTCGGAAAAACTCAAAAATCCACGTGTCGCTTCCCAACAAGGGATGTGAGAAGCTTTAGAAATTTTATTGTTAATGCATTGAAATAAAGATGTAGTTGATTTTAAATAAAGATGTAGTTGGTTTTGAGAAGGATCGATTCATTAAGCACATTTTATTCGTAAATATGGACAAAGAAAAAAAGAAAAATCATTCAAAGCATTTCTAACAAGAAATGATTTAGAGAGATATGTACGACCCGGCCAAATTTGGGTCTCCTTCGAGAGGAATGTAATCCTGAGCATATACAGTAGCGAGCAAAAAGATTGCAACTTTTAGTTTTTCGTCTACAACTTCTTTCAAAGCAGAGCATGAAGGCTCAAAATTCTAAAAGAATTGTAGATACTCATGCGAGATAGGGAGAAGTTAAAACCTCCTCACCCCGCCGATTCTATGTTTTCTAAGAAATTTTTTTTCTCGCAGAGGTCGAAATCTGTAATTTGGCACCACGCGCAAAGTCTTTTAAAATATCGCCTATTGTTGGGATCGGGCTACAAATTGATTGCTTACATAAGAATCAACTCGTATTTGTTGGGAAATGTGCATGTGGTGCCTATTGGCTGACATTTGCGAAGACTATGTGAAGTTAGTTCAACAGTGATGCTTTATGGATGTTTTTGCCTCTCTAGCACCCTCTATCAGCTTTGTTTCAAAGGAGTAAATGCTGCTAATGGTTCTAATCGTTTAGCTACAGGTGCTAGAATTTGACACATTCCATTGCTTTTTCGGAATTTAGAAATATCCCTGCTAATTGCAACGCAACCAATTGTGCACATCACGGAAAATAAGTTTTGATTCTCAACTGCTACGCCACACAGGTTGTTATATGAGCACCTTTATTGGCCTTACGTTTCAAACAATGCGTCGTCTTCAGAGGCCTGAAAGTGGTTCAAGTTTACGCAAACTTGTAACTTATCCGATCAAACACCTCCTCTCCCAGTGCTTTCAACTCGTGTTAGCGAGATCACTGTGAGATCCTCAGTATACGATGACACCTACCAGGTGCTCCACGAATCTTGCGGAGATGGTGTTCCGCTCCGATAATGGTGCTTCTTATGACAGACCGCTGTTGGTGAGCTAGTGCGGGTCACTGGGCCGTACTGGTCAGCCATAAGTGATCTACAGAAATCTTATAGCTCACATAATGATAGGAAAGGCATAAGGTCACCAGTAATCGCCAAGTGCTCATTCCTGCTATTCATTTTAGGGGTCCGCTCACAGATCCAGAACGCCTCGAGGGCTTTTCTGGCAGATGTTTGTTGTTCGTGTGCCAGAATAGTACACCTTATGTTAAAGTCTTCTCCACCGTGATCTTCCTTTATATGTTTTCCTAAAGGTGTTATCAGGCTCTCCCGTTTTTTGCTAGCAAGATGTTCATTCACGCGCACGCACAGCGGTCTACCAGTCTCTCCAATATACTTCGCATGGCAAGTTAAGCATTCAATTTCGTATATGACCCACGCAACGGTTGGCTCCCATATCTCAATACACAGCTGAAACTGTCGAATGGTATGTTTCACGTCAAATGGTATCGCAAGGACAGCTCAAAAAACATCATTGTGCACGCCTCTTCATCACACCCAGCAGCCGTGAAACGTGCTGTTGTTCGCAATATGCTCAGAACGGCAGTCGGTGTCTGCAGTGGTGAAGAAGAGCGCCAACAATCTCTGGAACAAGTCTCCAATATATTACACGATAACGGTTATAAGGCAAGAACAAGAAGATCGAAGAAGATACGCACCGCTCCTCCGAGAGAATCGCGTAGCACTAAGCTTTCATTATGCCTCCTCTTTATTTCCGACAAGATAAGCGCGAAAATCAGGCAATGTCTAATTCGAGCCCAACTCCACGATGATGTTGTCTTAGTCAACATCCCTAACGATAACATCAAACGTCAGTTGGTCCGAAACAGAATCTACGACAGTGCCTGTGCTTCAGAAAACTGTGTTATTTGTCCTTATGGCAAATCAGGGGATTGTGCCAAAATGGGAGTCATATACGAAATTGAATGCTTAACTTGCCATGCGAAGTATATTGGAGAGACTGGTAGACCGCTGTGCGTGCGCGTGAATGAACATCTTGCTAGCAAAAAACGGGAGAGCCTGATAACACCTTTAGGAAAACATAGAAAGGAAGATCACGGTGGAGAAGACTTTAACATAAGGTGTACTATTCTGGCACACGAACAACAAACATCTGCCAGAAAAGCCCTCGAGGCGTTCTGGATCTGTGAACGGACCCCTAAAATGAATAGCAGGAATGAGCACTTGGCGATTACTAGTGACCTTATGCCTTTCCTATCATTATGTGCTGACCAGTACGGCCCAGTGACCCGCACTAGCTCACCAACAGCGGTCTGTCATAAGAAGCACCATTATCGGAGCGGAACACCATCTCCGCAAGATTCGTGGAGCACCTGGTAGGTGTCATCGTATACTGAGGATCTCACAGTGATCTCGCTAACACGAGTTGAAAGCACTGGGAGAGGAGGTGTTTGATCGGATAAGTTACAAGTTTGCGTAAACTTGAACCACTTTCAGGCCTCTGAAGACGACGTATTGTTTGAAACGTAAGGCCAATAAAGGTGCTCATATAACAACCTGTGTGGCGTAGCAGTTGAGAATCATTATAGAGCCAAAGCATGCCCAGGTTTCAAGATAAGAGAACATGGAACTTACTTCATGATGTACCGCCAAATCTGTTCTCTCTGGTGCGCGAAGCTTTATCGCTTCGACAGAAAGTGGTTGTCATCAAACAAACCTTGATCTTCCTCAAACGATGCAGAACAGCTGACATGATTCCAAGCTTCATCAGGAATAAGAAACTGGGCGCAACATGCAATATGCCCGAAGATCATCCTAAGATACGAGGCCTCCATCGCTCTATCCTTAGCGTTGTGATCAAAAACAAAGAGCATATGTTGTACTCTAGTTTATTGAAATGTAAAGCAAAAGAAGAAGCTTGCCGGCGGTTCCTGCCTGAGCAGAGTTGGAGGAGGATTGAGGGTGGATCAAGGAAAATTTGTGATTCTGTTCGGTCTAACACTAAGTTTTCACTTTGTGCAAAGTTCGACAGACTTTTAGTTAGATCTCAAGTGAGCAGTCCAAATGTTAGAGATGACCAACCAGCAAAACACGAATCAGTAAATACGACCGCTAAGTTTGATACGTTCAAGAATAATAGGATGGAAAGGGTTACTGTAATCGGAAATGTTCAGATCTCTGCTAATGCGCGGGAATTCCTAAGCCTCGGTCCCTCATTTGCACCAGCGCAGAATATCTCTGCCACGACATTCCGCAAAGTTGTAGGAGGCTTACACAGATTACGAGACCAGCTCAGAATAAGACTTGCGCACAAAACTCAGGCTCACCCCTCTAACCCTGTTAGTAGAAGACCACTGCCTCCTATTCCATTCCCGTGTCCTTTTTATAAGGAACCTACACCGTGTCTAGAAGCAGATGTTAAGTTTCGAATACTCTCGTCAGGTGTGTTTTCGTTGTTGAACGAAAGCAGGAGAACATCCCAACCTAACTTAACATATAGACAACAACAAGGATTCAGGGAGGTACGAGAACAAGTTGCAAATGGAAACATCCGCCTGTCTGTTAGCGACAAAGGTGGAGAGTTTGTAGTGATGCCACAAACACTTGACCGGGCCATTCCCGAACACCATTTAAGTGATTCAACCCTTTACAAGCGCACTACGGAAAAGGAATTTCTTTCGCAGTGCAAAAGGCTGAATCACGTTTGGCTAACGGTTGGCAAAGCTGCAGGCCTGAATGACAAGTTTCTGAGCAGGCTCAAGCTAGAGACCCCAATCTGCCCCGTTTTTTACAGCTTGATCAAAACCCATAAGTTGTCCGGAGATGCCTGGCAATCCATGTTACCTGAGACGTACAAAATTCGACCGATCATCAGCTGTGTAAACGGACCAACTGACCGAATATCCTGGTTTTTGAACAAAATAGTGAGCCAGTTGTTGACCAAAATACCTTCCCATTTGGCAAACACAGCTCAATTCCTTGAACGACTGCGCAATACTAACGTCAGTCAAAGTTGCGTTATGGAATCATTTGATGTAACGTCTCTGTATACCAACGTCACAAACACTGCTGCTCTTCAAGCATTGTCTGAAATGCTTGAGCTGCATTGCCGAACTATAGAGATGTACGGAATGAGTCGACAACAGGTTATGACGCTAGTAAAGGAATGTATTAGCTGCAATATCTTCAAATGGTCAGGAACCTACTACTCTCAACAACGAGGTCTCGCAATGGGACAGAGGCTTGCACCAGTGCTGGCTATCTGCTTCATGAGCAAAATCGAGCAGCCTGTCCTCTCACGATTTCCAATCATGTACTGCCGATACATCGATGACTGTTGCATTGTGACTTCAACGCAATCCGAAATGGATGAATGCTTCAGAGTCCTCAATCAACAGTCGCAGTACATAATTCTAACTAGAGAGACCCCACGCAACGGTTGGCTCCCATATCTCAATACACAGCTGAAACTGTCGAATGGTATGTTTCACGTCAAATGGTATCGCAAGGACAGCTCAAAAAACATCATTGTGCACGCCTCTTCAGCACACCCAGCAGCCGTGAAACGTGCTGTTGTTCGCAATATGCTCAGAACGGCAGTCGGTGTCTGCAGTGGTGAAGAAGAGCGCCAACAATCTCTGGAACAAGTCTCCAATATATTACACGATAACGGTTATAAGGCAAGAACAAGAAGATCGAAGAAGATACGCACCGCTCCTCCGAGAGAATCGCGTAGCACTAAGCTCTCATTATGCCTCCCCTTTATTTCCGACAGGATAAGCGCGAAAATCAGGCAATGTCTAATTCGAGCCCAACTCCACGATGATGTTGTCTTAGTCAACATCCCTAACGATAACATCAAACGTCAGTTGGTCCGAAACAGAATCTACGACAGGGCCTGTGCTTCAGAAAACTGTGTTATTTGTCCTTATGGCAAATCAGGGGATTGTGCCAAGATGGGAGTCATATACGAAATTGAATGCTTAACTTGCCATGCGAAGTATATTGGAGAGACTGGTAGACCGCTATGCGTGCGCGTGAATGAACATCTTGCTAGCAAAAAACGGGAGAGCCTGATAACACCTTTAGGAAAACATAGAAAGGAAGATCACGGTGGAGAAGACTTTAACATAAGGTGTACTATTCTGGCGCACGAACAACAAACATCTGCCAGAAAAGCCCTCGAGGCGTTCTGGATCTGTGAACGGACCCCTAAAATGAATAGCAGGAATGAGCACTTGGCGATTACTAGTGACCTTATGCCTTTCCTATCATTATGTGAGCTATAAGATTTCTGTAGATCACTTATGGCTGACCAGTACGGCCCAGTGACCCGCACTAGCTCACCAACAGCGGTCTGTCATAAGAAGCACCATTATCGGAGCGGAACACCATCTCCGCAAGATTCGTGGAGCACCTGGTAGGTGTCATCGTATACTGAGGATCTCACAGTGATCTCGCTAACACGAGTTGAAAGCACTGGGAGAGGAGGTGTTTGATCGGATAAGTTACAAGTTTGCGTAAACTTGAACCACTTTCAGGCCTCTGAAGACGACGTATTGTTTGAAACGTAAGGCCAATAAAGGTGCTCATATAACAACCTGTGTGGCGTAGCAGTTGAGAATCATTATAGAGCCAAAGCATGCCCAGGTTTCAAGATAAGAGAACATGGAACTTACTTCATGATGTACCGCCAAATCTGTTCTCTCTGGTGCGCGAAGCTTTATCGCTTCGACAGAAAGTGGTTGTCATCAAACAAACCTTGATCTTCCTCAAACGATGCAGAACAGCTGACATGATTCCAAGCTTCATCAGGAATAAGAAACTGGGCGCAACATGCAATATGCCCGAAGATCATCCTAAGATACGAGGCCTCCATCGCTCTATCCTTAGCGTTGTGATCAAAAACAAAGAGCATATGTTGTACTCTAGTTTATTGAAATGTAAAGCAAAAGAAGAAGCTTGCCGGCGGTTCCTGCCTGAGCAGAGTTGGAGGAGGATTGAGGGTGGATCAAGGAAAATTTGTGATTCTGTTCGGTCTAACACTAAGTTTTCACTTTGTGCAAAGTTCGACAGACTTTTAGTTAGATCTCAAGTGAGCAGTCCAAATGTTAGAGATGACCAACCAGCAAAACACGAATCAGTAAATACGACCGCTAAGTTTGATACGTTCAAGAATAATAGGATGGAAAGGGTTACTGTAATCGGAAATGTTCAGATCTCTGCTAATGCGCGGGAATTCCTAAGCCTCGGTCCCTCATTTGCACCAGCGCAGAATATCTCTGCCACGACATTCCGCAAAGTTGTAGGAGGCTTACACAGATTACGAGACCAGCTCAGAATAAGACTTGCGCACAAAACTCAGGCTCACCCCTCTAACCCTGTTAGTAGAAGACCACTGCCTCCTATTCCATTCCCGTGTCCTTTTTATAAGGAACCTACACCGTGTCTAGAAGCAGATGTTAAGTTTCGAATACTCTCGTCAGGTGTGTTTTCGTTGTTGAACGAAAGCAGGAGAACATCCCAACCTAACTTAACATATAGACAACAACAAGGATTCAGGGAGGTACGAGAACAAGTTGCAAATGGAAACATCCGCCTGTCTGTTAGCGACAAAGGTGGAGAGTTTGTAGTGATGCCACAAACACTTGACCGGGCCATTACCGAACACCATTTAAGTGATTCAACCCTTTACAAGCGCACTACGGAAAAGGAATTTCTTTCGCAGTGCAAAAGGCTGAATCACGTTTGGCTAACGGTTGGCAAAGCTGCAGGCCTGAATGACAAGTTTCTGAGCAGGCTCAAGCTAGAGACCCCAATCTGCCCCGTTTTTTACAGCTTGATCAAAACCCATAAGTTGTCCGGAGATGCCTGGCAATCCATGTTACCTGAGACGTACAAAATTCGACCGATCATCAGCTGTGTAAACGGACCAACTGACCGAATATCCTGGTTTTTGAACAAAATAGTGAGCCAGTTGTTGACCAAAATACCTTCCCATTTGGCAAACACAGCTCAATTCCTTGAACGACTGCGCAATACTAACGTCAGTCAAAGTTGCGTTATGGAATCATTTGATGTAACGTCTCTGTATACCAACGTCACAAACACTGCTGCTCTTCAAGCATTGTCTGAAATGCTTGAGCTGCATTGCCGAACTATAGAGATGTACGGAATGAGTCGACAACAGGTTATGACGCTAGTAAAGGAATGTATTAGCTGCAATATCTTCAAATGGTCAGGAACCTACTACTCTCAACAACGAGGTCTCGCAATGGGACAGAGGCTTGCACCAGTGCTGGCTATCTGCTTCATGAGCAAAATCGAGCAGCCTGTCCTCTCACGATTTCCAATCATGTACTGCCGATACATCGATGACTGTTGCATTGTGACTTCAACGCAATCCGAAATGGATGAATGCTTCAGAGTCCTCAATCAACAGTCGCAGTACATAATTCTAACTAGAGAGACCCCACGCAACGGTTGGCTCCCATATCTCAATACACAGCTGAAACTGTCGAATGGTATGTTTCACGTCAAATGGTATCGCAAGGACAGCTCAAAAAACATCATTGTGCACGCCTCTTCAGCACACCCAGCAGCCGTGAAACGTGCTGTTGTTCGCAATATGCTCAGAACGGCAGTCGGTGTCTGCAGTGGTGAAGAAGAGCGCCAACAATCTCTGGAACAAGTCTCCAATATATTACACGATAACGGTTATAAGGCAAGAACAAGAAGATCGAAGAAGATACGCACCGCTCCTCCGAGAGAATCGCGTAGCACTAAGCTTTCATTATGCCTCCCCTTTATTTCCGACAAGATAAGCGCGAAAATCAGGCAATGTCTAATTCGAGCCCAACTCCACGATGATGTTGTCTTAGTCAACATCCCTAACGATAACATCAAACGTCAGTTGGTCCGAAACAGAATCTACGACAGGGCCTGTGCTTCAGAAAACTGTGTTATTTGTCCTTATGGCAAATCAGGGGATTGTGCCAAGATGGGAGTCATATACGAAATTGAATGCTTAACTTGCCATGCGAAGTATATTGGAGAGACTGGTAGACCGCTATGCGTGCGCGTGAATGAACATCTTGCTAGCAAAAAACGGGAGAGCCTGATAACACCTTTAGGAAAACATAGAAAGGAAGATCACGGTGGAGAAGACTTTAACATAAGGTGTACTATTCTGGCACACGAACAACAAACATCTGCCAGAAAAGCCCTCGAGGCGTTCTGGATCTGTGAACGGACCCCTAAAATGAATAGCAGGAATGAGCACTTGGCGATTACTAGTGACCTTATGCCTTTCCTATCATTATGTGAGCTATAAGATTTCTGTAGATCACTTATGGCTGACCAGTACGGCCCAGTGACCCGCACTAGCTCACCAACAGCGGTCTGTCATAAGAAGCACCATTATCGGAGCGGAACACCATCTCCGCAAGATTCGTGGAGCACCTGGTAGGTGTCATCGTATACTGAGGATCTCACAGTGATCTCGCTAACACGAGTTGAAAGCACTGGGAGAGGAGGTGTTTGATCGGATAAGTTACAAGTTTGCGTAAACTTGAACCACTTTCAGGCCTCTGAAGACGACGTATTGTTTGAAACGTAAGGCCAATAAAGGTGCTCATATAACAACCTGTGTGGCGTAGCAGTTGAGAATCATTATAGAACTGTATATAGCCTTTGACTGGGTCCGCAATTGCACCAATGTTTACTTCGTGATGGATGCCATATACATACATACAGTCCTTGTCGAAAAGATAGACGGATTGCGCTTGCGGTTTCATAGCGTTGCTGCAACGAGATCGTGGCGGGACCTAATGGACCCTCTCACCTAGAGCATGCTCTCTCCGCATCCGTCGTCAAGGTCCCGGCGCGGTTCTATAGCTACGGAATCCGTCTAACTTTTTGAGAAGGACTATACATAGAGTGGTTGTACCATGCTATTTTTATCTGTCATTATTCCACTAAATATTTTTGTTGTATGGCAGGGCTCGGAATACGAGATAGCTCCTGGAATCGCGTATTTGAAAGAGACTCCCGAGAGGTTTGTTCTAAAACTGAATTTTTCTAGACAACCACGCATGTGTCTCAGCATGTTCTAATGGAATCACAGCTCGAAGAAATGTTGCGTAATGTCTCAGATGCATTCCGTCAACTTTTCTAGTCTCGGTTAATGTCTATAATTATATTGTTTTGTGCAGTTGTGTAAACCGTTCATTTAAAGCAGTTTTGCTTTGTAACTTTAACTTTTAACTTTGATAATGGTATTTTTCTATGACGAACTCATAGTGAAAGTTTTTCTGGAAGTAAATTTGAAGTAGCAGAAGTATATTATTAGCGGCAGCTGGGTATTACAACTAATTGGTTTTAGATTATTTGCATTGCCCCAATGCTTCCGTTCTGTAGGTAGTATTGAACTCCAGCAGAGTTTTGTTTTATTGAAAATCTTTACTTAATGTTCATTTTATTGGAAATCTTTACTGAATGTTCAGAGTTCGTGCTGAGGCTGCGCGTACAAAAGAGTCTTCTTCTGATGGTAATGAACAAAGAAGTAGACACGCTGAAGAGGTTTGCACGTTCTCCATCTTCCAGATATTATCCTACTTCTTCGTTTTCACAGTTTATTCGTCTAGGCCTACTCTGGTCCTTTGACACCGGGCAGAGTGACGTTAGTGGAAACACCCCATAGGTATGCTCTTCATATTCTTAGAACAATTCAAGCAGATTTTATTCATTGTTTTTTCTTTTCTTTCCAGTAGCTAATAGTGCAATTGTGAACAATTGTAGCAGGTAGGGGTGTGCGGAGAAACAGCTACTTTCCTCGAAGAGCTAGACTTTTAAGGGCTTACCAACAAGTTATGTTTCTTGGCAGCTAGCTGCTTTTCAGGCATAAAAAGAATCGTGTATCTCATAACGAGATGTACTGCCCCATCTCTTGCTCTGAGAGTTATAGTTGGTGGTGAGACAGTTTTTAGTGCTGTGTTTAGAAATATTCATTCCAAATATGAGAAGGAAAAGCGTACTCAGCCAGTCTTCGAATACTTTGCTTTTGTGTTTATGATATTTTTGCATCTCGTAGGAGTATTTTTCAGGCAGCAGGTCACGACTGCTGAAATTGGTCAGGGTGACGTGCTAGAAAGACGCTACGTAAGTTTTACATTTTCAGTTATTTGCATAAGACGATGTTTTACGCAGTTTTCTTTGCAGCGTTCTCTGCCTGCTGACCTAGCAACACCTGGGATCCCTGTGGATTCAATACCGCTTGCAGCAGATGTGACGCTCCCAGAGTATGATCGTTACAGAGAATCTCGCAGTTCTGTTTTGGAGCAGGCGCGTCGAATGACTCAAGGAACTGATGGCATGGGTATGTTTCAGGATTCTTCTAGGAGTATTCAAACAGGATGTGTACGTATGTGTTTAGAAGGCCGTCCTTCATCGGTACAGCTATACGATCCCATTCAGCTGGGAGATGTCTCGCAGTTATCGACGTTAAATGCTTCCGGAAGGTTGGTTGTTAAACTAGTCTTCCAAGTATCGTTCTTGCGCCCTGTTCTATACCCAGTTTCACTTGATCTTTAGACAACTTTCGCTATCTCCGTCGTTGCAGGAGAAGATAAGATCAGAGGAAAGTCGCCTTTTAATGGAGTATGTACATCATTTCTTCACAGTGAAACCTCTCTGGATACTATCCTCTTGAGTTCGCGGCCGTATTTTTAGTGCAGCAAGAGGCGCAAACAGACCCATTCCCTTGTCGACTCTGATCCCGCATTCTACGACGTCGAAGAAACGTGCTGCTGCTGTGTTTTCAACGCTGCTCTGTGAGTTTCTTGAGTTTTGCAACTCATAAGATTTTTCTTCAACTGAGCAAGTTCATTTATTGCATGAGGTAATGTTAGTGGCGAATGGGAATAGGAAGGGTAGTCCAAGAGTTTCCACGGCAGCTAGTGATTGAAAAGGACGTCAGTGGTATGAAATCGGCGCTACACTCCAGATGAAGCGCAGCAATATGCATCGCAGGCGCAGGCGACTGTGATACCGCCGCGTATCGATTGTGAGCGGGGTGTCGCTGCGGCCGTCGATGTCGGGGATGGGAGTTCCAACATTACTAGACTTTCGTGTACGGCCGTCGCCTATATCTGCGATTGTGACATCGGTACATATCGACTGTGGGCTGTGACAACCTGGCAGTGGGTCCATGCATTGAGGAACCCACAGCAGTACCACCAGCCGCAATTAATGGTGCGGTTGCCGGTAGTTGACAGCGTCTGCGCTGCGCAACGCTGCTCATCGTTAATTCCAGCCTCTGCAAAGCCAGCGCAGCGCACCTTTCACCCGCCCCATCCGCCGCGCGCGATGCGCTTACGTCGCACTGCGTCTTATGCGCTGTGGAGTAATTCCGGCGCTTCAAAAATGGTAGAAATTAACAACATAAGACAGGAGATACATTCGAATCGAAGTTTACTACTGAATTTTGTGCAATGTTAGGTTGATGAAAAATCTTTTCCTTGCATCATTTTTGGTGCAAAGAATTTTCGATTTTTCCTATCACTACTATGAGTAGTCGTATATTGTTTTGTAGCAAATCTCATGGCCTTTTCAGGTGCCTCATCTATTTCGAACGAAATTCACATCTTCGTCAAATTTCTAGTTTCGGAACGAAAAGTGCCAAAAAAGGATTTTCTGCCAAATTTTGCCTAGTACATGTATAGTAGTACTGCGAAATATGAATAAGTTTTGTAAACGAGCTGTTTCTGCCCTGATAGTCCCATTATTTTGTATATTTTGATAAGTGTCTCGCATATTACATCACTTCTCTCATTATTAGCATATCCCGTGACAATGAGATTGCAATTCAAAAAACAGAGCTCCTCCGAAATCGATCATAACTGTTACATCTAATTAATCCATCTAACAGTCGCGTCGGTCGCCGGTGTTGGCGATCCGGCTTCACCAGTATTGGCAATCGGCGTTCGCCAGCGCCACCGACGACGACGCAGGTTATACTCCACGTGGACAACAGCTCCAACCCAAACTCAAAAAAGTAGGTGGTTTTGGGTTTAAATTGTTGGAAAATCTGAGAAGAGGATCATCATGGTGTTTGTGTATGTATGTGTGTATGTTGTGTATGTGTGTATATATATCAAGCGAAAGATGATTTTCTCTGAGGAATGAAGTTAATCTTCCTTGAATAGTGAAGCGCCAAACCAGGAAAAGCTAAGAAAAGAAGACGGAAGGCATTATTAGAAAATATGGCATGGTTATTAGTTCTTTGAAACGAGTACAAAAAATGCGAACGAAGCGAGCACCAGGAGAAGTCTGGAAGTCCGGTTAGAAGAAGTTTTACTAGCCTGGTTTTGGCTAATGCAGTTCTCATCCGAAACGTCTTCGCTTAACTCACAAATGACATTATAAACAGAATGACGATATTGCAGTTTAGGGCTGGTCATAATAATTATCAGCCGTTTTAACCCTCTCTTCGTGTTGAGCTGATTATGACTTCAGCATGGACGCACGGGATCTTAGCGTTGCAATGAATTCAGATCTTGTGGGCAAAACTGTCATGGAGGCGAAGCAGTACGACCCTTATGGAGAAATTTGGGTACGTGCTTGTTCTGCCACAACCAGCAGCGATCACGACGTAGATGCAATGCTTTCTGGGGGAAGCGTAATCTCTTAAACTTTGTAAATTATTGTCTTCTTTTTCTACTTTGTTTCTGTTGTTTTCGATATATTTTGATTTTTGTCGGTCCAAGACCGGATTAGCTTGGTAAGGTGATAATATTGATCGCATGTTCACAAGTTGTGACGTAGTCACACTGTAAAATACGACAATCATCATCTATTTTGTTCCTGTAAATGCTTATTTTTCACTACCTATCAGTTTTTTTTTTCTAGTAGAATCCTTTCGTTTTTGCTACAACGTTTTATTGTTCTTGTTGTGCGTGCATGCATTCTGTTCCGTTTCGGACCCCCTGTGAATAAAACTTATTTTAGCAGCGTAATGACGTAGATCAATACATTTCATATCTAGTATAACGCCATTTGACTGAAGGGATGCTTACGGAGCATAGGCTTGGCCTATACACATTGCGATTTTCACAGTCCTTCCTCGCGGGCTTGTGGTACGGTTGAATTTCTTTACCTCATTTCTATCCTTGTTACATTATGCCGCATAGTAGCTAGACGTCATGTATTAACATCAGACAGCCATAGTTTCACTGCCGATGACGGTATGAATTATTACCAGTTGAATTATGTTTCCCTCCCTAATAACAAAAAATGTGGACGTAAAAAAGAGGTGTTGCATCCTTATTTACTGTCACTTCAGATAAGCAACAATAACAAACAACAATACTCACATGAAACAACAAACAGTGGAACATTTCAAATAGGACAGCAATATGGTACAGAAGCAATTGCACATGAAATATTTGTAGAAAAAATTTGTCCCTAGTTGTAAGGAGACTGAAAAATGAAGATCGCCTTCCCAGTCAAAGTTAAAAAAAAAGAAAAGCAAAGATCTACGCGGAGGGAAGAAGTGTGTATATGAACTTTTGGGAGGGTGTCGAGAACAAGCTTATCCGTCAATTTCTACCACAACCACATTCGTGGTTTTGTTCTCCTTTTTGCCCTTTCTTCCATAAATGCGATGCTGACTTTGTGTAGTGCCTGCAATCCTACATATCGTAGCTGAAATGAAATTCCACATATTTTAGTTGTAATACAGGCAGTTAGGTGCGTCCGATTCGTTTTGAGAGAGCGATAGCGTATTAGACTTACACTATAGTAAGAATAATGCAAGTAATTCTGCGGATATCTATCAGTCCCTAATTAAGCCTGAGAGAACACATCTACTCACTTTTTTTGCTCGATTTAGACCTATTGATGGGAAGAGAGCCCTGCAAAGACATTGTCGATGTCGTCTTCCTTCTAGGCAGCTTCGGCCGTTTTTGACTCACAGACTTCTGAAGGTGCATATAGTGGAAATGAAAAAAAAAAACATCTAGATATGGTAAGCTTAGAAAATCGTGGTAACCACGGCGAGAAAAAGGTAAATTTTACTTTGAAAGGATAAAAATTGGGTGACTTCCCGAAACACATCTAGATATGGTAAGTTTAGAAAGTCGTGGTAACCACGGCGAGAAAAAAAAGGTAAATTTTACTTTGGAAGGATAAAAACTGGGTGACTTCCCGAAACAGACTTCCTCACCGACAATGTTCAAAAATACCAATCGGTGGAGTTAGGAACGGTAAAGGGCAAGAGTCTCATACCTTTTTGCCTTTTGATAAACTTTTCCATCTTTAATTCCTTTTTTAAAGTAATATTTACCAGCACGTGAAGCACAGCAATAAAAGCGGCATCTGCAGCGCACTTTTTCAATCATTTGAATCAAACGCGGCGGAACGATGGAGGGATAGGCACTGACTTGTATATATTAGGTGTTAACATAAATCCTTACGGCTTTTTCAGTTGCGCTTTTTTTTCCGCCCCCATTGCCATTTTTTTGGACCTATTCCAAGCCCTCTGAAAGCGCTTTTCTTCCTCTACAATCCTATCATCATGTCGTTACACAGAAAATTGAATTAGATAAATTTTAGGCGTAAGAATAAAAACACCAATTTGGGGTAAAAAATTCGTTTCCTCCTTGTATTCCATAGGGACCAGAAAGCACTCAATGCTCTTTGAACGCGTAAGCTCTGCAGAATTATAAACGCCGAAGAACATCATTAATGGAAATGTAGTAGGTCCAATCTAGCGATGCTGGCAAGGGTGGGGTCCGCCGCTGTCATCGGGTAAGATGAAGAGACCCTTGCATTTGGATTTCTTAACAGAACTACTTGTTCTTTGAGACGTATAATGTCCACCTGCTACATACGATTCCTCTGGATGTATGTGAGATGCCCCCATTCCATTCACAGTGTGGGTGTGTTGCCAGTTAAAGTGTCACTATGAAGGTGGTGTGGTACTGAAGTCCGGACTACTGGCCTCCTTAGGATGTTATTTTTAAAAAATCACAATGGGGCTCACTTGAGCAGACTCGAAATCGCCCTCATCGCTCTCGACAATAGACACTTCGGCATTGTTCACATTCTGCAACCGATAAAGCTCGGAAAGTGACTTCTTAACAGTTGCAACCATCTCCCTTGACGGAATAGGTGTCATCGCTTGCAATTCTGATGGATTTTGTGTTGGAATGCGAGAGCTCGGCTCACCTAAAATAAGCGAAAATCGACTGTATATAGTATAAGCGACGTTCTACTGTACACAGACGTTTGATAGATCTTGAAATCTTCGGTGTTTTTGGCGTTTTCGGAGAGAATTTCACGGACCAACTTGGATCCCAGTCTTCAGAGATTTCTCGCTTTAGTTTCTTTTTGAAAATTCTCTGCAATATGGAAAAGGTGGGATAAAAAACAATGAAATAGATAAAATAAACAGTAAAATAGTTCTTAACAGAAGAAATGCACAGCATACTTGTTCAAATTTGCAATTCCTTCGTCTCATTAGGTTTTCCACGCTGCCAGCGAAACGCCTGACCGGAGCTGCCAGCCTTACCAGCCCCTCCTTCTCAATTACCTAGATGGCAGAAATTCCGAGATGTCCTAATTGAGAAGTTCCTTAGCAAGATGTTCCAAGTCAAAGGAAAAGGATATCGAAATGATACAGAAATCGAAGCGACGACTCATCACGACCTCCAGGGCAATGCCAATGTGGGAATGTAACGGCGGTAAAGACGATGTATCAACATCTTGAATATGAAGTGTAGAGAGGATATTCGCCAAACAGCGCGCTGTAGAGCCCCAGGGCTCCAAAAGCATGCGATTCAATATTCCACGACAAAGCAGCATTGAAGAAAATATCTGTACAAATTCAACCAGCATCAATATCACATAATCGAATGTGGATGCAACAATAAAGCTCCTACTTTGACCTCCTCGCTTCCCGGTACGGCAACTTCTTTACCAGCTTTGCTGCGAGTCTTTTTGGTATGAGAACTCGATCCATTCTCAAGAAATTCGCGAATATAAGAAGACAAGGCGGATATGGGATTCGCTTGATTTGATGACTCTTCTGATTGCACTTTTGCCACACACCATAAGAATGCCATCACAGTTTGCACACTAAATGACGTACACATTAGGAAAACTAAAAAATGACACAAATACGAATGTGAGCCATACTAACCTGAACATCTTTCCTTGCTTGATAAAGCCAGCCATGAATGAAGAAACCACTTCTTCTAGTTTTTGATTTTTTGATTCAATCGTTCTTAAATAAGCTTTAACAACAGCACGGAAAATCTCCGAAAAAAAAACATAGGCTTGAGATTACAGAATGGATTAAGAAAAGAACACGAAAAGGACGACTGGATACCTCAGAAGCATCCGACCTAGCATTGCTGGCCAGTTTAGCGACATCGAGGTTAGGACACGGAGACATGTGAATGCAAGCGATGGCAGAACAGCATCACTCTATGTGACATCAGCTTGGCACAACAAGAAAGGCTCTAGACCACAAAAGTATGAACATACCACACTATCAAAAGTGTCTTCGAACAGTTTTGCCAACTGTTCTGAACTTTTCCTTTCAACAGGTGGTATTGTTTCATCCTGAGATCCGTAAACTGGATCCTCTCCAAACATTAGCTTGGCGATTGCAGAAAAACCAAAAACAGATATAATATCAGCTAAAGCAGCAAGAGCAGAATCCTGAAAATGGTACCAGCTTGTATACTTCTAAATGAACGTAGCGAACAGGAGGACGGTAATGGCAGAAACAAGGGGGGGGGGGAGGGGTGGAAAGAAGTGGGGTCTTTTCCACCCAATATAAACGAACGGAACTTACTTCACAAATTAAATACCTAGAAAATGATTACAACGACAATAATTATAATAAATAAAGAAGTTAGAACTTCTGTTCTGAACAAAAGTAATTTAGAACTGAAGTTTTAACTATTTTACGTTCTCAAAAATTTTTCGACCCATTTCTAATCACATCCCCTCCCCTTCCACACCATCCCGCAACTTGTGGGGCAGTGATGTTTTTGAGCTCCAATTCTTAGATTAGCACTACATGTTAAGGAAAACCAAAACGTATAGATTGATTGTGAAAAATGAATTCGTGTTTGAAAGAACGCCAACCAACCTTCACTTCACATACGTCAGTTTCGAGAGATTGATGCAAAATGGACAAATGATCTCTCATAATATGTTCATCAAGACAACTTGCAAGGCCAATTATTCTGATACATAGAGAACGGCATTCAATGGATGGTGCATTCGAGAGACGACCTGTCTGGAAAAGAAAACAATATCAGATTATTACTATTGCGGCATATAGTTGAAAACTCTAATGCTAAGATGTCGCAGTTTTGCTGAAAAAAAAAACTTTGACCCATCCCTGAGCATATATTTTACCTTCCATGGATAAGGTGAGCGAAGCACATCAAGAATAGGTTGCTTATTCTCAACAACACTTTGCAACAAATTAACAAAATATCCTATGGAAAACAACGTACCATCATGATCAGTAAAAAATCATAGTCATCCGGGAACTGCTGAACAACCCCTTCAGCCAACACTGCATGAATAATCGTAGCCGCACGTGTTGCTTCATAAACTGAGCATCTGCTTATCAATGCAGATAGAACCTGGGTTCCAACTTCGTGTTGCGAGTTCTCCTTGGTAACTTCTCCTTGTAGGAAATGTGCTGATGTATCTCGTGCCCACATCAATGTGTCCTTAATGATCTGGTTACTAAAGTTGGCTCTTCATTGTATGCTCCGTTCCTTCACTATGGAACGATAAACCAGAAAGACTGCTTTAATTTCCGAAAACATGACCTCTGCCGGGTATTACCTCGTAATGGCCAGTCGGCTGGTCCAACTGCTCAAGCACTTCTCGGACGGCAAAATCGACAAGAGTTGGGGTAGGATGAATGCCAGGATGTGCAGCTACGTGGTGCAGCATTTTACGCCAAGAATCCCTGTGAAGTAGCAGCACGAAAATACGGAAATTAATTTTCACCTTGCACTTTGGCAATGGAAAAAGCTTACTTTCCAAGGTCGCATGAATTATCAACAAGCCTCAGCATATAGCAAAGTTGACGTATACTAAATTCGTTAAAAGCCAAGTCTTCCTCATCTTCTAAGGTATGCAGAACGAAGCTGAATTCAAGCGATTTTATTACAACAGCAACGGGAAGAACTGCAACAGTAACTTCCAACGTGGCATTGTGCACAGCACGGGAGATCACGAAACTTCATATGAAAAGTGGAACAATGGAGATGGGTTTGCAAGGCAACAAACAGCCAGACGACATCCACTTTTGTGGTGCATTCTAGCGCAATCTTTTTCACCGTTCTAAGAAAGGGGTTCGAGAAAATTCACTTGAGTACCACTGCAAAATTGAAGGGTTTTCAGCAGCAGCAGCAAAAAAAAAAGGATGGCGCACAGTAACAAAAAAGTAAGAGTAGAAGCGTATATGGCCGAAAACAGAAGTAGAAGCGTGTGAAGCAATGTGTATACACTGAACTCACTTCTCACTCATATCTGCTAAGTCGTGTAGCGTAGGTAGAAGCTTGAACAGCATTTTATCAAGTGTGGCAAATTGTTCTGGCTTCCTGTACAGCGAACACAAATGTTCAGTCACACAACGGTGAAAGAAAAGGCGAAGATAAATGTGTTCTCCCGAAAGGCTAAAATGCATAACTTGACGGCTACAATAAATATCGTGATCCACATTTCCATGGTGAACATGTCATGGAATTATGAATATTTCCGGAAATGACTGATAGCGCACCGCTTCAACTCCCCAGGAAGCGAATGAGCGTGAAGGACAGCTAGATCCTCGCGTTTTTGGGCAGGCATAGTTAAGAGATACTTTAAATACTCCTCACCGTCGTCCTTTTCCCGTAAAACATGCCCCATATGGCATGATATCGCAAAAGAAACCTTTGAATAAATAACTCGATAGCAAGAACTGAACTGATTGAACATACTCTATTCTAACATACCACTTTCACTACTATCTCCTCATCAAGTAATGGATCTATATATTGTAGTAACTTGAAAGGAAAGGCGATTGTATGATTTCCCAGAAACTTCCTAGTAATTGACGTCTCTTCAACGGTGTCTATTCCTTCATGACAGTTCTCCAGCCACTTAGGTACAAGCAATTGTGACACCATCAGTCGAATTATAGCTGGAAATAAAGTCCACCAGCGATCTAAGAATTGACAGCAAATAAAAATAAAAGAACTCGATGAAGTTTAGAAAATGAGAGGATTCATCAATACTTTCTGCGCAAGTATTTCAGTGACTAGAGAAACATGCAACAAAAAATTAAGCACTATTCTAGCTAAGGGACAAAACCAACAGTTTTCGTCATTCATCATAAGACGAAGAAGTCGCATTCTGGTATCCACAGTGAACGCACGAATGTGTGTCGATCTAACCAAGTGTTCCACGAGAGCCTTGCGCACCTATTGAATAAAAGAATCAAAACTTGATATTTTGATGAATGTGAGGATAAAATTCCAAATAATCCCATTCGCTACAATGGCGACAATCTATTTGGAAGCCTCTTACATCGGAATCGTTCTCATTTTCAAGATATGAGAGGCAACTTTCGATATCCTGAGCTGTGCGCAGAACGAGCGATTGAATGGCTGCTTGACGGACTTCGACTGCAGAGTCGCGTAACGATTCAAACACCACTGCAAAAAAGAAAGAAGAGATAAGATTAAAGAATAACTATATACACCCGGTTCAGACAAGGCCCACACTTCGAACGTACAGTCATTAGGAAGGAACTCCTTGTTGTCACCATCAACATAAGAATCGTCGCAAGATGGCAACTGAGATATTGCTCGAACCGCAGCTGCACGCACAGCAGCAACCTTAATGCGTACGAGAACAATATATTTTATTCACTCTACTTGACAACAGCGTTCAGGTAACCTTATCTCGCCGTCTTTCCGCGAGAAGTAGAGCCCAGTGTTTCACGAGAATCGATGGAAGTCCATGGCGTTCTACAGCTATGTCTTCTAAAACTCGATGGATACGTAACGTAAGATCAACAACGAATATATCGGTTCACCATCAACGACTTCCAACTCTTGTTGTTCTCTAAGTTCTGCGTCAGCGTACAAAATACACTGCAAGAAGAAACAACACCTTGAACGGGTCTTATCGTTTGAACTGTGTTTGGCCTGTTAATTTGTATATGATTAGAATTCTCCGCCTTTGAAAACGTTTTCTTTTATGTGCACAAACACTTACCCAGTCAAGAATTTCGCAAATACATGACAACGGTTTGCTGGTTTCTGCAGAATGGAAGCGCACAACAACCTGAAAAATTCATGATAATAGCTCTTCCCAGCAAAGGAAAGAAAAGTGAATATATGAGAGCAACAACTTCCACTCGTTCTTGAGGACTATGTTACTAAGGGGAAGCAATGCTCATCCAGCTACACTGGACGTCAATGAAGGTGGCCCATCTGCGGCCTCGAGAAAGACGCCGCGCAACCGCGCCGTGCGCACCGGGATCGGTGTCGTCTGCCACCGGAATGCTATTCGTAAGCGCTTTTCTTCCCGATTCGGTCGAAAATCTTTAAAACGGGTAGAAAATCAGCTAGAAATAGTATAACAGCACCAGAAGACATCAGTTATGGCACGCGCGGCGCGGCTGCAGGGCGTCCTTCTCCAGGCCGCGGATGGGCCACCGCCATTGACGTCCACTGCAAGTGTGTAGAAGTTTTGGCCCCGGGGGCAGCACCAATTTCACAAGAACAAAGGATCAATTAATCACAAACACATGGGAGCCTACCTTGGAGATGAACTGAAACAATGGCAACAGAGCTGAGTGTCCAATTTCGTGAGTGGCAGTGAAAATATTACAGAGGCCATCACATAGTAACGAAGACGCTGCGATGCGAGTCTAAAATCTTCGTTATTTAGCATTTGGTATCTCAAGAAAGGTAAGTGACCAGTAAAGATTAACCGAAACACCTACTCTTGCGAATATGGATAGTGTATCTTCAATAGACTGTTGATCAAAACTTTTGTTTGCTAACACCGAGGTGAGGTAAGCACATAGATTTTCTAGATCTGCACTGTCCTCAACTATTTCACACTCCATCGCTATAATAAGAAACGAATAAATAGGTTTCCTTTGAAAAATAATTAGGATAGGCGAGCACCTGATACATCAGACTGAAATGCACTAAGTATACTACTGTCCCCATCGGAACTCGATACATGTCGGATTACATCACTTTCAGAAAACATTGAACCAGCAGTGCTATAGAAGCAATTAGCAGGCGTCGGTAGGTTCTATAAAAAATACACCTGAACATCTTCCTGATTAGCAGCTTGATACAATTCAGCTTGCGAACCCTGACCCACAGTTTTGATTCTTTGACTAAGATCGCATTCCAGTCCCTCGGCTGCATTGCCTCGATACAATAAACTCAGGCACTCGTGGGGTTACTTACACCAACAGTCGAACCCCTCGTTCATCCCTCACATGTTGCTGTTCCCCCCCCCCCCCGTGCTGGGTTACTCCCCTCACGTGGTGCTGTCCCACACATCACTTGCTCAGTTCTTCATAAGATGTGCCCTGTTCGTCCCTTACATGTCACTGCGTGTTAGACGTGTCCTTGCACGTCCACATTATAGCACGCTGTCGCTCTCCGATAGTGAGCAGGAAGCAAAAACGCGCATGGAATGGCTGAACGCGCATGCGCTTTGTGCGCCGGCGCCCAGTCCCCCTCGTTCAGGATTGTGCTCAGAACAAGGTTTTTTTTCACAGACTCAAAAACCTTGAAAAAATTTTTTTGGTTGAAAATTGGTACATGGCGGTTATTTGAGGTGCTGTACACGAATATCGTATCCATTTTATACCGTAACCCCATTTTTGTAGGACTACGGTAGGTATACTGTACCTGGCACTATTCCACATTAGAGGCCCCAAGATTTTCAAAAAAAAAAATTTCACCGAAACTTTTTATAGCAGGGTCATTTGAGGAGCTGAACGGGAATATCGCATTAGTTTTGTACCATAGCCACATTCACGCAAGATTACGGTAGGCGTGCTGTAGGTACAGTATCTCACGAAATCTCCTCAAATTCTATGTAGAGGGGTTTTTCTAGGCGCTGATCACGATTATGAACATTATTTTGCGTCACACCTTCGTTTTTTATTCGAAATCGACATTTTCTCCGAATCTCCTACTGAATACCTACCGTATCCCCGTGAAAATGGGGCTACGGTACAAAACCGATATGATACTCATGTTAAGCATCTCAAATAACCCCCTTGTCCCAGAACTCAATATCTACATACAAAGAAAAGTATACCTTACTGAAGCTGCGAACTTGCAAGCTACAATGCAAATCCTTACTCTGGCTAACATTAAAGTCATACCCATTCGAGGGATTCCAAACAGCCTTAAAACATTAGCTTCTGAGATTTATTTCTTTTTCTGAGATTTAGGATTACTTAGCTGATGATTCTTGTTGGAAGATACCAGTCGCCTACAGAAATGCTAGCACAAAACAAAATAAAGAGATTACTAGTAATATCTCATATCTCAAATTACGAATAAATAGACCCAAAAGATGAACCAAGTTTTTAGCAATCTTCACTTGGCGAACAAATAACAGTCGGTTAAGCGAACCTCGTTCAAGCTGTCGATCGTAGACATTGCCTCCTTTTGGGATGTGTTTTGTGGTTTGTTCACACTTGGTTTGAGTGTGGCGTTAGAGAGGACAGTCTCATTACGCTCAGATGTCAAAACAGCCTTAAAAAAATGAGAATTGCAAAAAGAGAAACAATATATCGCGGACATAAAAAATGTATAATCGGCTATTGATACCTCATCGAAGCTGTCATCAGTTGGAGGTAGATAACAACCTGGTGCAACCCCATCCGACTTCGTTGCGGTTGACGGCCTCCAGACACCCCAGAATTTCAGGCGAGACTTTGCCTATGGGGATGTTAGCACTTTTTCTTTCGAAGAGGAAAGATAGGAAGAGAGAGAGAGAGAGAGAGAGAGAGAGAGAGAGAGAATCGTGGTGTGCTGAATGTCGCGCGTGAAGTGTGATGAGAAATATCGGTACAGGTACACCAACAGGTAAATAGTAAAATAAATGAACGTGATGATTCTGCAGATGATCAGAGTGATATTATCTGTTTCAATGAGGAAGACAGTTGAAAAAAAAGCCCTGCGGTTTGTAAAAACGAGCACATATGTTGATATGGTAGACAGTAAGGCACTATTCCACTTGTTCTGCCCCAAAATCTCAAAATCAAAAATTCCTCTGAAACTCCGCCTAGCGGGGTTATTTGACATGCTGATCACGAATATCACACTCATTTCGTGCCGAAACCCCATTTGGGTAGGGTAACGGTAGGGTTAGGGTAAGTAAGTCATCTCACAGAATCACATGAGTTTTTGCTTACGGGAGTTTTTTGACATGCTGATTACGAATATCGCATTTATTTTGCAAGCTGAAAGCAATTTGAGGTTTTCATATGGACAACACTTACCCTAACCCTACCTTAACCTTAACCAAATGGGGTTTCGGCACTGAATGAGTATAATATTTGTGGGCAGCATACCAAATTATCTCCTCAAACAAAAATTCAGATGATTCCGTGAGATGGCCCACTTACCCTAACCCTACCTTAACCTTACCCAAATGAGGTTACGACACAAAATGAATGTGATATTCGTGATCAGTAAGTCAAATAACCCCCATAGATGAAGTTTCAGAGGAATTTTTGATTTTGAGATGATTTTGGGGCACAACAAGTGAAATAGTGAACTGGAAGAGCAGTGCGCAAAGGGAGTTTGCCTTCAAACCAATCCCATTTTGTAGCAGCATGCAGAATTTATACTCTTCTTCCTCCATTTGTCATACCTGATCATCATTTTGTGAGGATAATGTATGTAATCTTCCCGTTTCCGTAGTTCCGCTTTGTTAAAACTGTGTTGTATTCGTATGCCTAGAAGCGTGCTCGCTCCGCCTCAAGACCGCTACTTCTGCCCCACCCTTTGCTATAAAAAAGCGTCGGCCACAGCCTTATTCTTATCATTCAGACACTCGGTCGCGAGTCCCGCCTAACAAAATCATGACTCCCGCTCGAGTGTGAGCGGAAGTCATCAAAAACTGCGCGTTTTTGTACCTGCGGAGACCGGATTTTGTCCCGACTATGATACGATACCCAGCGTCGTGTTCCGGGAGATCGAATTTTGTCCCGGAACGGAAAAGCATGAGAAAGCAAAAATGCGCATCGAGTTCAGGAGCGTACGCACTCCATCCGCTACTAGCGGATCGGTACGCACTCCTGCATCCGGGCCGCACCTGCGCGCGACCGCTCCCCAAGCATCTCGCCTGGTCTCTGCCGGGCCTCAGTGGGCCAGACGAGTCCCGTATGAATCCACTCATCGCCGAGGCGGAAAGTAGACTGAGGTCTACCTGCAAACTGATGCCCTTATATACCCCTCGCTGGAGGCGTATACCGCCAAGTGGCGATCACAATCCTGCAATATTTTCCGATCAATCCCGCAATGAAACTAAAATGATGCCTCCCGCCGGTGCACCGGATTTCGTCGCGAGAATGAAAAAGGGGCGTTTTGTCAGGCGGGACTCGCGCCCGAATGTGTGAGGCAGAGGACGGGAGAGCAGGAGCGTGCCGCAGAATCGAGTGGACGAATAAACTGAAGAAGGAAAGGTGGACTAACACACCCCTAGACAGTCCGAGACAGCCCCGGAATCACTACACATTTTCTATTCGGAAACCTCTTCCAAAGGAGAAATATCAACATGGTGACTGCAAAATGGTCAAGTAAAAACTGCATGTACTATGAGGTTACCTCATCAAAGCTGTCTTCTGTAGTTGCATCACACGTCGACACACATAGCATCTGGTCTACAGCACGCGGGACCTCCACGTCTCTCTCGTACACCTCCTGGAAAAATAATTTTAATGTGTACTGATACTCGCCCAATCCTGATGAAATTAAGGGTTTGTAAAGTGACAAACCTCGTCAAAGCTATCGTTTCTCTGCATGGCTACTTCACTGAAGTCAGAACTCACATGTACAGCGGCGTCAACTCTGCTTTCCTCAGCATTTTCTGTGGATACTAGTATAACCTAGAGTTGTGTAAAACTAGCCAACAGTGGCTGTATAAGTCACAAAAGAAAAATACTCACACTGTCGTCAAAACTAGAGTCGAAAGCTTCCATCGGAGACTGATGCAGCAATTACTTCCAGGACCAGAAGAAATGATGTAGAAAGTATCAAATTCTGAAGGAAGCCAGTCATTCAAGAGATAAAGCTCGAATGGGACCTTGGACAAATAACTCGTTTTCCGATGAGTGTATGTCATCCA
Source organism: Ancylostoma caninum (assembly GCA_037903475.1). Classification (NCBI taxonomy): domain Eukaryota; kingdom Metazoa; phylum Nematoda; class Chromadorea; order Rhabditida; family Ancylostomatidae; genus Ancylostoma; species Ancylostoma caninum. The sequence goes on from JBAJFG010000423.1 coordinate 346,517, forward strand.
CTAGTTTGAGGTAATGTATAGCAAACTGAGCTTGTCTCGAAATAACTGGCAGATGATGCACGTGGCGGGACCTACTTAGCACTCTCATTCGGAGAACGCCCCTACGTCGCCCTCCGTTTGGGTCCCACCACGCATCTCGGATTGCTGCGGTGCTGCGCAACCAATTCGCCCATATTCAGTTCAGAGTATCCCCAGACTTCGCCTATTCAAAATGAATAGAAATGAACCGGCGATATAAGAGATAAGGATCGTGGAAATGATAAGTATCGATTCCACGTTACATCGCCATGGATCGCTGCCAAACGGAGCTCATCGCCCGTACTCTCCAAGATGTGCTCAAAATGAACTGGCGATGTGAATGATAGCAATAGTGGAAACGATGCCTATCGATCGCCACGCCCCATTTATTATCATCGCTCTTACGTCTGGGGTCTCCTCATTCACTTTATCCATGTGGCGATCGCCGGCGGTCGTGGCGATCGCGACGACAGCCGGCTGTCGTGGCGATCGCCACGATTGCTGGCGGAGTCTGGGGATACTCTCAGAGTATCCCCAGACTTCGCCAGTTCAAAATGAATAGAAATGAACAGGCGATGTAAGAGATAAGGATCGTGGAAATGATGCGTATCGATTGCACGTTACATCGCCATGGATCGCTGCCAAACGGAGCTCATCGCCCGTACTCTCCAAGATCTGCTCAAAATGAACTGGCGATGTGAATGATAGCAATAGTGGAAACGATGCCTATCGATCGCCACGCCCCATTTATTATCATCGCTCTTACGTCTGGGGTCTCCTAATTCACTTTATCCATGTGGCGATCGCCGGCGGTCGTGGCGATCGCGACGACAGCCGGCTGTCGTGGCGATCGCCACGATTGCTGGCGAAGTCTGGGGATACTCTCAGTACGACGTACTGACAGGCTACAGTGCTCTCGCAACTCAGGGGTCGTATCCACGAAACTTCCCGGGAGCGGGAAACGGACCTTTTGGACCCTAGCAATTATAGCGGGGTCAGCGGCTGGCTGGGACAGGGCCGCGATTAGTTGACTGTTTGCAGCCGTATGCTGCGGAGCGGCCGTTGCGTCGCGGTCAGTGCGGCAAGTCGCGGAGAGAGCGTGAAGGCCTGTACGAGTTGCTCGTCACTAATTTAGATAAGGCGAGAGCAGCAATTAGCTGCTGCTTCAAAGCGAGCGTGGCCGACACTGACATGGACTGAAACTGCAAACTTGCGCACGCTGAAAATGGACGCCTCGGGGTTATTCGATGTGCTGAACACGTGTTTCGCATTCGAATTGCATCTCAACGTCACCTTGTACGGCATGACCAGGTGGAATTTATTGTATTCTTCAGGATCTTATGAAACTTTACAAAAATGGGTGATTTAGTTGTGTTATTCCTTGTGAGGATCTTTTCTTCGATTTTTTATTTATGCCACACCCAGACAAACTTTCGGAACTTCCGCGGAGCTTGTCGATTTTCGGAACTTCCGCGGAGCCTGATTTACTACTAGAGCTCGATTTTCGGAACCTCCGCGGAAATATGACGTCACTCGTCGATTTTTTCGGAAGTTCCGCGCAGGTTCCGCGCAAGTTCCGAATGGAGACGCAGAGAAAAAAGTAGCTTCGGAACTTCCGCGGAGCTTGACACTTTTCGGAACTTCCGCGGAGCTTCGAGAGAGATGGAATGATCCAAGAAACTAACAGATCAAATGACATGTTTTTGTCCAATTTTTATAGTGATATGTTCTTGATTAACTTCGGCTAACCAAATAAGAAGCCGTGTAAAATACAAAAATTTTTACGCTATTTTTTCCTCGAAATTCACTTCGGGATGCCCCAATAATGACATCTTTAATGTCGAATTTCGGGTAAAACTCGTGTCAGATAAATGTACGCCTGGGATTATTCCCATAAATACGAAAATTTGACAGATTTTTACCAAAGAGGAATTTTTCCATGTTATCATTGATTTTGAAACCTGACGCGGATACGTAGCACAGTCAGAGGGCAGACCTGCTTGGAGCTCATCTTCAGAAAACATAGTTACTACATGCGCAACTAGTGCTACGTGGTGGAACGATCTGTGGTGGGATTCATGATCCCACGATTTTTGGCATCGGGACCCCTGGAGGTGTTCATCACTCCATGTTGGCCCATTTCACCTTATTACTCGAATTATGGTTGACTCTATAATGCACGAATTACGTCACTGCTGTTCGATTTCGGAACTTCCGCGGAGCTTATTCGGAACTTCCGTCGGGTCACCCGCGCAAGTTCCGAACAAGCTCCGCGGAAGTTCCGAAAGTTTGTCTGGGCAAGCAACAGTATGTGTACTGAACTGATGTAGCTCCAAAATTACATTCCAGATCTTGCCCCTCTTACTAATATTTGTAGAAATTTTTGAAGCTAAGTCTACGCAATTTTTTTTTTGAATTGTGTTGCTCATTTTTCGGAAAACTGTGATATCTTGATTTTGAGCTCGGATGCATAGAAAGATTGCGAATTTCCTTTTGAAATCAAGAAGAAACAGATGGAAGTTTACTTCAAATACCATACATATGCACTTTCGGATAATGTCCGTTGTTAATTGGATTAGGACATTTTTTGCTTGTTTTCCGTTCGCATTATATTCTATTTTATTACAATTTCCTTGGAGTGACTGGATATGATGTCTTTGCCGTTCTCAGTATGACCTGTGCTAACACCTAAGGACTTGTCGTTGCCCTAAGGATATGCCATCTTGTTTCGGGAAGTTCCTTAGGGAAAATCTGCCAACCACTGCGTAATTGAGGTCACATAAACGCACTAACACTCTGGGAAAAGTAGTTGTTGAATCAATAAAAAAATTTGAATATCATACCAAGGGATATTCCCATTCCCATCTTCGTGAAAAAAAGGGACGGCGGTAATTCTTTAAAAGGACTACAAACTCACCCTTGAAATACTGAAGCACACAACAACAATTTTGAAGTGTATACGGCAAAGGTTAGACAAATGTAATTGCGAAAGATGGGACGTCAGATTCGTTTTCAGCATGGTTGAATATGCTACATATTCTTTCCGGATGAGGAAAACTGATAGTTCAATGGCTTTAATTTAATGACTGAAATCTATCAATCTCTAAGTAAATGTAACCCTTATAGTAGTAATTTCAAGGTGTTGCGTTATTTTAATTAGTTCATCGGTTCTAGACAGCTTTATGATAATCAAAAAAAAATCTAGATTATCAAAGTGAACAGCCCATTTTCAAAGTTCCATAAGATCCTGAAAAATGGTTACTTCAGTCTATCCATTGTAGCCGCGAAAGATGAAGTCATAGTGCGAAATGGATGTGAAATTCGTGCTCAGCACGTCCACTAACCTCTAGGTGCAAATTTACAGCTACTTGCTGCCTATGAGCTAAGGAACTCGTCCACATTTCTTCGCGCTCCACCCCTATCGGCGGCAGCGCACGCACCGCAGCCGTCCCGCGTCCCCACCCTATAATTACTGTAGGCTTACTGTAGGGTCCAAATGGTCACGCAGCCGAGTTCCCGCTAGCTTCCCGGGAGCCTCCCGGGAAGCTAGCGGGAACTCTAGTTTGCGTCGCGTACGCGTCGCGGTGGGGTTCCCGAGTGAAACCGTATCCACGAACGTTTTTGACACTTCCCGCTAGTTCCCGGCAGTTCCTGGCCACGCCCATTTCACTCCCGCCGAAATCGGCGGGAACCTAGGTTCCCGACAGAGAATATTTCGGTATTGTTGTAACCTTTCCGACGTTTGCGTGCACTTTTCATCATGAAACTTTGAAAATGAGCTAATATTTCTCGTTTTGATAGTTCTGTAGTAAAACTGGTTCACAATTCGTTATTTTTCAGGGCTACTGTATTGGCTTCAGCACTAATATTTTCCGTTAAGCTCATTTCTGAACAGTATCACCTTCCTTAGATGTTTTAATCGTTGTGGTCTCGACACGCGTGTCAGAACTGCGTTCTGGGGACTTCGCTTGTCTTGCATGCGTGTCTTAATGGGGTGCATTTTCACGAGCAATGAGCGTTTTTGACTAGTTCGTCTAAGGATCGTACTTTTCGAGAAGCTAACAAGATTCGGGAAGAAACACCAGTTTGCTGGTATTTTTTTCCGGACTTACACCGTTTCACAGAGTTGCTTAACCGCCACCGTTTTCGGAAGATTCGGAACGTGTTATGGCACCACTCCACTTTTACGGACGCAAAATCTGTCATTTTTTTAAAATGGAAATTACGTAGTTGCGTCGAAATCGTGTTCCGTAAAGCTCCAGCATATCCAGTAAATTTTCGCTAGATTCAGCTGGACTTTATGTGCAAGTCTTGTCTCTGTCAAAAAAAGGCAGAGTTCGCTAAAAATCTGGGTGAGCCCGGTGGTTTTTAAATTGAATTAGTGGTAAATTACAGTCGGCTTTAACCGAATAGATGAATAACCTTTCCCGCCAACCTTGTAATTCCAGTTGCGAACTACCGACTTCTTTCAATCGTTTGGTTGAAAGAACTTATTGCGTACCATTTTACTTATCTTTGTCTCAAGTAGCACTTCTTCGATTGGCAGACACGCACGAAAGTATCTTCTCTCGTGTTACTATTAGGTGCGTGCAAAAGTTCCGGGGCAGTTGGTGGTATTTCACCGTTCAACGTCGTTTTGCTCCTTGTGTTTGCGATATCCTGCAATGGTTTTCATGTACGCTGCTAGCCTAGAACATCTGCTACCTAGACCACTTTTGGCTCGGGTCTATGTCACAGCGTTGCTCTGATTTGGGTGTAAAACCAATGCTATGAGCTGTGCAATATTTTGGGGAATTTCGCTTTATGAAATCAAATCTAGACGATCAACAGGGGAAGCGATTCATAACATCAATAATGTGTTTGTGGAGAGTATGTTCTCTAAAACGCCAGGTGCTCGAATGTTCCTAGGAATTCTGAGCGGAGGTGAGAGCCTGGAAAATGCTCCACAAGTTGGTCAGAGATTTGGTGATCGCAAAGGCGCCAAGAAAGAGCAGGTTGAACCAGACCGTGTGCAAAGTGCGCAAGATATTACGGGGAATTGAGTCGACTATGTCTCGTCACTTGAAGAAAATCGGTACAAACGGGAAGGTGAGTAGATGGATTTTGCGTGAGTTGAGCGAAGAGCACCAACGTCCACACTGGCAAGTCTGCAGATATTCGACATTCAGATTTCCCAACAATTCGTTTCATGGAAGAATTGTTATTATTGATAGAGAATGGGACAGGTACGAAAATAGGAGGAGGTCATCCCAAAGTCCGGGCTCCTGCCATCCACCTAAAAAATGGCCGAACCATCACTACCTTCTTTAAAAGAATTTTGACCCTTCATGGTCAGCAACGTGACTCATCTGCAATGATTTTTTTTCTAATGAATGCACAATAATCGCCCCATAGTATTTTCTTTTCCCTAAAGTAATCACGGGAAAACTCTCAAGGATAGGGCAGACACAGGCGGAAATATGTGGTCTGCTCCTGCTGTGGGATAACTCACACAAGCGTGTTGCAGTGTCAACCGTATAAAGAATTGGCCATTCGTGCTCCGAAATTCTAGCCTAACCTATATTACTCCTTATACCTGTCTCTAACAGACTACTCACATTTCAACCTTCTACGGCTTTACCTCCGCTGTAAAACTTTTAATGAACAGACCCTACTGGAAAACGACGTGTGCCACTCTTACAGGTGTAGACCTGTCAAATCTTTAGCTTCTGGAAAAATCTTTTTTGTGCCATATTGGCAACACTACGCAGATGCTAATACTTTTTGTTTCGAATAAAATTGCTGACTTTGAGTCAAGTTATGGCGTTTTGAAAAATAAGGTGCATCTGCCCCGAAACTTTTGCACGCACCTAATACTTCAACAAACGATCGCTCATTTTCGAAACATGGTAGATGGTCGGAATTGATCACAAACAATATTCGGTATGGTTGAAAATGACGTAGTGCGTTGATTCAGAGGAAAAAATGGTTAGGAAATCTTCAAAATAGTTGATTATAATTCGAAAATTTAGTGTTCGCGCCGTGCACGCGAAATGCGCAAGCCAAAATACACTGTTAGGTTCTCGGAAGTTCCCGTGCGTTCGTGGATAGTGTCTTTACACCGGGAACTTGCGGGCACTTCCGGGACGGGAAGTCAAGTTCCTGCTGAGTTCCCGTCAAGTTCCCGCGACGGGAAGTTTCGTGGATACGACCCAGGAAGTGCATCTGTGACTTGGTATGCAATTACGGCAGCAGCACGGTGTCAGTCGGCTGGTCAGCTGCTTGCATCGATAGAAGGACGACATAAGATGTTTATTGTGGCAGATTTTACTGACAGTAGAAAGACATTAAAGTGAAAGGAATTCCATCATTTATGTACATATCAGAACTTACAGAGGAAAGCGTGAGAAGGAGATGCATGTGTCAGACGCGCGTCTATACAGAAACGTCTATATGCATACATATGTATGTACAGGAAACTCCAAACGTACGCAGACAAGGGTCGGGACCGCGGCGCGGCTCTCTTGGGCAGAGGCGTAGGCGGTCAGCATGCGAAGCACCCATGTCTCTGCCCAAGAGGGCCGTGCCGCGGTCCCTACGCTTGTCTGCATACATTTGGAGTTCCCTGGACGCTCGTTGTGTGGCCGTTTTTACTTGAGAAAATATTCGATGAGCTGAAAACAAACGAAAGGATGTGCAGCAGCTGGAGAAAGTGACGAGAGGGACATGAAATATGTACAAATACTCAACTGCCTCCGCAGTTAGTACAGAATAAGGGTAATTTATACTAGCTGCGTGCGTCGATCGCACATCAGTCGCACGCATCCATTTGCAAAGGATTTTCGGTGAATGCCGGCCAACACGTCATGTACATACATCCTTAATGAAAAGAACGCGCGGCCGCCGCGAGGCCGTAAACGCGTGCATCTGAGGGCTGCGGCTGCGATGCGACTGGGCCCTATTTTTCATCATATAGACGCACGCACGTCAGTCGCACGCATCCATTATGAATTGTCCTAAATATTCCAAAGTGGAGAGCACGTGGCGGCAGTTGACGAGTTCTGACATGTTGTTTGCGCAGATGTCCAGTTGTAGTGACATGTTAAGCGGTCTCGGAAATCACACAACCGTTCTAGTCAGGCCCTAGCATGGCTTGGCGGTGGAACAGTTTGCGTTTTTGTTGATCCTAAGAAAAGCAGTGAGTTGATAGAGGCGATGAAGGACGAAGAAGGTTTGCGAGTTGAAGGGCGAAGCTCGATTGAAGCAAATCATTTGCAAGTTTCTACCATCAGAAGGATTCGAAGCAGTCCGGCGCAGGGTCAAGCGTGGTGTTGGTAAAAGTTCGACCCCGAGGCGACCCCCCTTGTAGACGGGAAAAATGCGTTCCGCTCCAGAACATTTATTTTTTTTTACAGTTTTAGTTATTGTAATCTAACAACTTTCAAAACATCCGGAGGATATTTTTTGGATTCAATTAATTTCTAAAGTTAATTTCTCATTTTTTAAAATTCAATTAACTTAAAAAAATCCACTTTTCAATTTTTAATTTTTATTTTTGAATTTCTAGTTTTATCAACGAAACAACCACTAACCACTCAGTTGTCGCACATTTCTATGTCGCACATAAACACATTTATTATAAGCAACTGGAATGATGCAGAAGTCGTATTCATGCTCAAGCAGGTCTAGGGTTCGATCCCCGCCGGAGATCAATTTTTGCAAAATGGAAAAATGCATGTGGAGCAGTCGGACGTGAAGTATCTATGTGTATGAACAAAAACAAATTCTCATGACCCTTTACGAGCTGTGGAAGTAACGTGCGAATAGTGTTGTTTCACTCAGAATTTGAGCCGTACACGTGAAGATGTATGGTTGTTTGTCACGAATTGAAAAAAGGTTGACAGGTGACCTAGGAAAATCGCTCAAGTCGTTCTGCTATGAGGAAGATTTGCGCTTTCTTGTGCACATTTTTTAGCTCAAGAGATTTGGATTAATAGGGTTAAATTTGGGTAGAAATTCGTTGGTAAAAAGATGAGAAAATTGGCATTTTTGCCAACGGTTTACCATCGGTTTACCAACGGAATAAAACTCGTCCCAGGTAAGATTGAGAACTGAAATTTTACAGGATTATAGGGATTATAGAGCTTGACCTCCTCTTCCGGAATCATGTTTAAGGCTTTATCAGCTTTTGAATATGCGCTGAAAAAAAAGCCATGGGAAAAATCTGATTTTTGGCAAATTTAAGATTGTAGTGCTAATCTGAAGCGAATAACTTCATAATTGTTTAGTATGAGGGAACAGCTTCAAGGCTTTACAATAGAGTAAGATTTGCTCTTTCCTATGCATAGGGTCATTTCTTACACGACCTTCTGGTTCTGTTAGGTATTGAGTATCAACATTCCTCAAATTTAACAAATTTTGCGGTTATGTCTTATGTGGTCTTATCGCCATAAAAACATGTCCAATGAACGAAAAGCCGTGATATTTTGCTTCCTCAAGAGGTTTGATTCTGGGAAACCGCCCCCATAGCTTCAGAGCATCATGTGGTGTCCAGAGGTTCTAGGACACCCTCCACGGAATTGCCTTTCGAGCTACATATTTATTGGACCGTGAGAGCCGATTTACAGCCAAATAGAACGTCCAAGCTTGAGAAGAAAGTGGTTACCGACTATTTTGCACTTGTTATTCATGGTACCAAGAGAAGAAGAGCATATTGAAGTGTTTGAAAAACTACCATCCTCGCGAGGAATCGAACTTGGAGCTCGCTGGTTAAAAATGAACTTGCATATCTTGCTGTTATCATACTACCTTCTCCAGGCGACCCCCCTGTTCCTCCGAGGCGATCCCCCTCGGTAAATCACCATCGTACGCTTGACCCTGGTCCGGCGGTGCCAAAATTGCAGGGATTTGCTTGAAATCTTCAGTGAGATCATAGAAGGATATAGGATAGAAATACTGGAGGTTTCTAAAGGGGGCAGTCCGATTTTACGTAAACTAAAAAAGTGCATGCTCACATTCATTCTCTGAGTGAGTACTGATGTACTGTAGTTGCAGGGTTCTTCCGTCAAGTAGAGACTTCACGAGTTGACACGAAATTTGGGTGAAAGAAGCATTGCGATGCTCACAATGAGTGTTTGAAGCAAGATGTACAACTTATGTGAACTAAAGAATTGTATGCTCGGTAAACGGGCCAACCTACCGAAGACAGGTTGCAATGCAGGCTGCACCGGCCGTAAGCGTGATTCTCCTATTGAAACACTTAATTTGGCAGCCTCATTGCATACATCTATACAGGTCCGGAAGTGCTATCATACACATACTTTATCACTTGTCACCGGCTATGATCTGAGTATTTACCAGTGGCGGACGCAGGGCGCCTCCCCCCTCTCCCCCTAAGAATGAGTCGGCAAATTCTCGAAATTACTTTACAATACAAATAAAAATCTTATATTATTTAATTTTTAATTGTCAGCTTTTGTTGTTCTTTTTGACATATTTTTTATTAATTATTTATTGCTATAATTAATATTTTTATTGGCTTTATTTCCGTTTGGGTCCCCACGCTCCAGAGCTAAACTGCCGAAGCGTCTCACTGACGCTTCCATTCTCGCTTTTACGTTCATTGAGACGCATCCCATTATTTTACCTAGCATTAATTTCTTTTTCTATTCTCGAAGGATTTGCTTTCAGTTATATAATCATTCCATCTGGAACACGCGTTTTTGTAGTCAATTTCGCGACCAACAATTCTCGCACGCTCTAGTAAACGGTGCCTGCCGGAACTGGGTTTTTGGTTTTATTCTATGACATTTGTCATTCAAGTGGGTTCAGTTCAAGGCATTTCGCTGATGTGTTCCCATTATTTCACAGGTTTTGTTTGTCTATTTATTCAATCCTACAATACTTAGAGCTACAAGTTTCGTGGTTAGCCTAGCGCTTCGTGTTTCTCGAGCTTCTTCTTCGTTCGCATTTCTGGTCAAGGGCAATTGACCTCGCGGCGACCGCATGTTCCTTCCATTGAGGATGTGCGCTCTGATGTTCACTGGCGATACGTTTGGCGGCGGCGGGGTGTTTGAGCTCAGTTAAAAAAAAAGGGGGCGTGGCCAATGATGCCCTATGGATATATGAGTGTTACAGTGCTTCTGCTGACAGCTACACCGACTCACATAGAAGGATGTGGATGTCGCGCATTTCGACTACTCGGCAATTCATCATTGTTACTTCTACTAAGTAACAATGATGAATTGCCGCTTCGGAGCATTCATAATAAAAACGGCACCTAAAGGGTCCATTCGAAAGAAAATGGTTTGAAAAATTTTAATAAATCAAAGGGAAGTAATACGCTTCTGAGTAGCATAGCAAGTACCCTTTTCTGGGAAAGTTTTGGAGGGTTTTGAGAATTACATTTCAAGAATTTCAGCCCTCTTCGTGAGCCTTCCTGGCTGTCACTTAGCGGCTGTGCGCTGCGTTCATACCTGCGAACCACCGTCAGCCACGCCCCTTTTTTGGCTGAGCCCAAACGCGCGCCCTCCCATTTGGCGAGGTTTGTTTGGCAACCTCGTAGACGAGCTTTCCAACTATCTAGGCAAACGAAGCCTGTCGAATGTATTGTCGAACAAGAAATACCGTAAATACCGGGTCGTCAACAGCGCAAAAATTTCGATATCATCACGAATCGAGCCATAATACATACTAATCTTTGGAGTCTGCTGCCTAAAATACCAGCTGAGCCATCCTGGTCCACACCGTCGATAGCTAAGCCCCCACCTAACAAGGGAAGGATGCCAAATGTCTGTGGCACTTCAAAATTGGATGTGCCTCATAACTAAAGTTGACAATGCTGGTCTCGAATATGTTCTCCATTAGTGCTCAATTCCACTGCGAAAAACGTTACGTCCTTGTCTGTGCAGTATACTCGGACGCGTAGTTTCTGCATCCACCTACCATAACCCCACAAAATAGGCGTTGTTGTGCAAAATGGAAGCAGAATTCGCGATCAGCAGTTCAAACAAACCTGTATGCAAAGCTTCAGCAAAAAAAAGAAGCAGAAATTACAGCTAGGTAATTACACTTTGATCATTTACTATTAGTACTACTACCTACGAGAGAACGGTCATTAGGTCTAGCATAGTTTGGGCATCCAGCAGAACCTGCAAATTTTGCACAGAAAAGTAGTTTCAGGCGCTCATCACAATTATCATTTTTCATACCACTACCATTTTAATGTCGAAATTCAACAATTTTGTTCGGTTTTCCGCAGTAATTGCTGTTAATTCAACCTCAAACCTATAAAAGTGGAGCGACGTCGCAAAATGGATACGATTTTCCCACTTCAAATAAATTCTAAAATTATATTGAATTTTTTTGTGGTCTGTTTAGTTTTCGTTTCGTGCATGAACGTTATATGAAAACTAAACGTAAAAGTAGGTTCCCTCCTGCACTCATCAGGAAGGTGAAGCAAACCTACTGCATTGTGTTTATTAAGTAATTTTCAATACGTGCACATATTTTTGAAATACACTTACTTGAATTTTAGGTTTCAAAACTTACATCTGGTTCGACTGACATAAACATCCAACCGCATATAAGCAATGTGCATAAAAAATGAGTAGTACCAAGTGGAATATAATCAACAAGAAAATGTTGATTATATGGCACTTGCAGCGGCGGACGCAGGGGGAGGGGCGCGCCCCCCCCCGAGAATGGGTCGCCAAATTTTCGAAATTACTTTACAATACAAATAAAAATCTTGTGTTAGTTTATTTTTAATTGTTTATTTTTATTATTATTTTTAATATATTTTTTATTTATTGTTTATTATTATAATTAATATTATTATTAATTTTATTTTCCGTCTGGGTCCCCAAAACGGCGGAGATCCCACTTTTCTTCCCACGCCCCCCCTCCCGCCCACTTTCTGCGTCCGCCACTGGGCAGTTGCTACTACTGTTGGTATATTACTGGATTAGAATTGTTTATTTGTAATAGATCATGACTAAATGGATGCATTGAATGGCTGGAATGGATGGACGTATTTGTTGATTAGAGATTTAATTTGTTATGGTATTTTGAGTCCTGAATCTTTGGCTCTTTTTTTTTTAGCAATCTTTGGCTAATTATACTGTAATCAAAATATTTCTTTTACAAATTCCTGAGTTCTAGAGGTATGTATGTCAAGTTTATGAAAAATATAATTATTTTTGAACAAACAACGTATATATGAGCTTCCTATTACAGATCGACTGTAGTCCATGGCTAACAGTATGTTTTTTGTTCGATTCAATCTGTTTATAAAGTCTTTTCTAGTGTAACAAGTGCGGGCGATTCGTAAAACTTCAGTGTAAATGGTAGCTTTTTCATACCTATTGAAATATTAGAGGAAGAGTGTGGGAATCGTTTAATAGCAAAGTCAAAAGAATCAGTCTTGTTATACATTTTTGTCATTACGATGTTGTTATGTATATTAATCTCCAAATCTGGATAATACATTTGTAATTGGACTTGTTTGTAGTTTCCAACGACAGTACTTTATGATAGACTTCATCCAGAATTGCCAAAATTGTACTCTCTAAAGTATTATGTATTATCAGTAGATCGTCCATATATCTGTAAGGATAGAAGTATATGTATGTTCGCATCTAAATAATTCTTAGCGTAGATGTACTCATAGTACGAGAGATCCACCAAGAGGGGGCTGCAATTGCCACCTTGCGGTACATCTACGATTTGTTTGAATACCAGCGCACCAAATGAACAAAAACTATTATTGAGAAGATAGTCTACTAAAAAAAAGAATATCTGTAATAGTATACTGTCTGCAGGGATACTGGTCATGATTTTCTGAATAAAAAACTTTGTTATACTGAGTGCAAATTAATGTCTGCTTATTAACATTGCTAAAACACAATTTGAGAACTTCCCTAATGTTAGTAGGGATAGTGGTATGTGGGAGATTGGTGAATATATTATACTAGTGAAATCCGCAGAGAAAAGCTTGAGATTATTAGATCTATGTCCATTTAGATGCTCACTGATATTTATATTATTTATTGACCAGTAACAATTAAATGAGTGGATACGTGTTGTAATAGACTGTACATATTTTTTGAAATGGTTTTTAATAAAAGTAAATAATCTTGTGAGAAGTTCTAAAGCTAAAGATTTTCTGCTGCTGTTGAAAGCTCCTGTAATATAACTGAGGTTTGGTGGGATTTATGTAGTTTTGGTAAAGCATATAATATAGGTATATCCGGATGATCGAGAGGTTTCAAATGATTATTTGTGAAAAATGTTTTGTGTCTGAGAACGATCTCTTCTCCAGTTTCTCTTTTATAGTATTCATAGGTATTATTGGTTTGAGAGGGAGTGAAATTTTGTCCATTGCAGCTAACACCCATTTCGTTCGTGATTTGTAAGATACAAAATTTTTTACAAATAATTCTATAGTTCCCTTTGGCTTTATCCAGTGGGCAAAGAATGAAATTGCGCTGAAACTTTATTGGGCTCGTTGCGTCTCTCACCCGGACAGCCGGCTAATTAGAGGTGCAAACCAAGTGTGAAGCGCTTTTGGCAAGAGCCGGTACCACGTCAGCCGGATCGTCCCAGTTGATCTCAAGGCAATCTCAATCACTTGTCGCTCTGTCGGCCGCGATCATACCAGCGCGACGAACAATTCTACTCTTTTTACACTTTGGGTTTTCGGCTTTTTGGAGCTAACAACACAGTGGATGAATAAATTGTAAGGATAAGAATTATGCAAGTTTTTTTTGACGGATCTAGTGCAAAAATGAAAAATATCGATAGATAAATGAATAAATAGATCTTGACAGTCATCACGGAAAGATTGCTCCCACTTCTTGGGTGCTACTACAACAAAATGAAGAATCGGCTAGAATTTGTATCCGAAAAAAGCGACTTCGTCGCACCACGACGATCGTATGCCGCAACGCGACAAGGGGTTTTAGTTGCTCTGAGATCAATAAGACGGATACGTTTGGTTTGATGCCAGCTCCTGCCGAAGACGCTTCACACTTGTCTTGCACCTTTATTGAGTCGGCTGTCGGGGTGAGAAACGCCACTCAGCCAACTTTATTATAGCTTCGAAAATTTTTTGTGATAACGTATTTCCGTGTGCAAGTATTCTGTGGTAGGGTTTTGGTTTTAACCTGTTGTTAGTAATTCTTTTACTTTGGCTGGATGTAAGTCTCTCAAGGTGCGGTTATAATTAAAAATCTTTCTTGACATTGATAATTCGTATTTGTGTACTATTCTGAACGGGACGTATTTCACTTTAGTGTTGCTTGTGATAATTGATTTAATTACACTATCGTCGACTATTTTATTAATACTTAATTTGTCAAGTATTTATGTTGTGTATGTAAAAGGTTGGGAGATTACAGTAATCTTGGGATAAAATTTCATTTTTGTTCAAATGCAGGAAGTGAAATTTGCAGAATAGGCACAACAGAAAACGTTTCTGATCAGGAGGTATAATTGCTAAAAAATTATGACCAAATGTATAATGAATAATTTTTTAATTTTATTTTTTTGCTAGGGAGTACAAATAGTATTCAAGCGTGTGAAAGTCGGTGTTATGTCTAATGTAGTTCAGGAAGTGTTGCTTAAAATCTGTTTTTTTTTTCAGAAGTATTTTGTTGCGAGCGATTTTTATGACCTCTTTTTCGTTGTGTAATAATTTTAAGAGAAAAATAGGGGTGATTCGGACGAGATCTAAGTGGGTTTTCTATATTGGAAAGGTTACCATAACTGTGTATGTTACCGTTGTTAACAAAAGGATAAGCTGTTACTAACAGTTTAATCCAAAACAGCTCCTTAGTTATTATCATTCTCTTGTCGTCATTTGCTGATAGATTGTCAAGAATAGATACCGAAATGCTCGTGTGAGGGCAATTTATTGTAAAGTGAATGTATAAATAATTAGAAATAAATAAAAATCGTATAAATAATAATAATGCTAAAAATTTCCCAAATAACCCTATCATGGAAAATTTTAGCAAAAAAGAATTCTTTGAAAATTTGGGGTCACTGTGTCCATCAGTAGTTCTACTGTTAATTAACAAAGTTGGGGTAGTGAAGATCATTCAAAATGCTTCCAAGCTTTCAGAATGTCTAATTATAAGTAGAAACACCTATAAAACTGCACCGAATAGATTTTTAGAGGAACGCAGTAAGTGTGAGAAAAATGCAAAAGATCGGGCTCTGAGGACATCCATCAGAATCAAGGCACTTACCACTGCACCACATATAACCTTGACTAGGAGACGTACCTTAGTCTATGAGTACCTCCTTATCACATGCGCTTGGAAAAACGGGCATAACTACTTATGTATGGAAACGAGAGTGGATCAAGATTAAAATAGTTTTGAAATCAGTGCTTCGAGATTCAGGAAGCATTGTACACCACGTAATGGTGGGCCTTCAATGAAGTATCGTTCCCTTGCAAATGGTAGTAGTAATAAATGATCAAGGCGCCATCCTGTGTCCGGAGCGATGCTTTTTTTGATGAGGTTCTGCATACAGGGTTATTTGAACTGCTGATCACAAATTCTGCACCCATTTTCACGGCATCCCTGCTATATGGGGTTAAGGTAGATTGACGCAGAAACTGCTCATATATACTGCAAAGACAAGGTCATAATTTCATGCACAGTGGCATTGAGCGCGGCGCGAAAACATATTCAGGATCGGCATTGTCAACTTCATATAAGGAGGCATATCTCGTCCTGAAATGCCACAGACATCTGGTATCCTTCCCTCGTAAGAATGAAATGAACCCCTCATCGAAACACCCGTGAAATATATCGCCAAACAAACCTTCCCTTTTGTATCTCCAAGCAAATCCTGCCAAATATGTCGCCTATGCCGGCGAAAGCCGGCAGACATTGGCCCTTTGAAGGGCGGCGCCAGTTGTGGGAGCGTGGGTCCCGCGCGGAAGACACAGAAGGCATGGGGCCCCCGCTCCTGCCATTTCGGAATCTCTAACCGAGAAGTTTCCAACTCATTCGTTCACGTTCTGTTGCTAACCACGCCAGTTCTGTTATTCCGTTCAAGAAGGAGTTATCACTACCACACGGAACCAGCGCAATCCAGGAACCACGTGAGTTTGCTTGCATGCTTGCTCCTCACATCCAAAGTTACTAGGTCGCCAACAGATTCTCTTGCCTTATGTTTTGCCAAGCAGGCTCTTCACACATTCTCCCGTAAAATGTATTGTTAAGCAAGATTTTATCCCGTAAAATGTATTGCCAAAGACATTCTTTTGCAAATGTATTGGCACCAAACATCATAGCAAACCGCGTCGACCTGTCATCATGGGAAATCTTTCCAAATAGATGCATCTGGCGCGCGACTGATCCACACACTTAGTTTACATTGCTCTTTACGGAGATATGGCTCTCTTTGTTCAGGTTTCCGTAAACGACGCAATAAATAGGGGTTTTCACAACATCTCAGAATCCAAGGGAGTCTCCGCAAAATTTGGATACTTCAAGGGGGCTTCGTTTTCGTTCCGACCATACGAAATGCTCGTGCTGGGGTAGGGGTCTAGTTCTTAGTTTCAACATCAGAAGTGTGGAAAGAAAGCACTGACTCAATTATATCACTCATACGCTCTTCTATGTTCTCACTGCACAACATTGTGGAAATAATCAGGACTACATTATCGCATACATACATTCTTGAGGACTTTCTTCATAACAGTTTCACCATACAGTCGTTCTATTCAATTTACGATGTATTCTCTGTTTTTTCAGTGATGTATAATAATCTTCGGAGTGGTCTTTACATTTCAAAGGTTTATAGCGCATACACATAATTTACACAAGCAAAACCCGTACTCTACTGTGTAATACAACTGATTTTTCTCGGTTCTGGCTCTTGAGGTTGTGAAATCTTCCGGCGCAACCCTCTAATTTGTTCCAGTGCATAGTTGTGACCAACTTCAAACGCTTCTTCGAACACCTCATCAAGTCCTTCCTGAAAATTTAGGAAAATGAGAAGATTATCCGAGCCATGTGGGTTATCACAGCCCAATGGTTGAGAATATGAGACATTGGGGCTTACCCCAGTGACTTCCGAGCATTCAAGGTATTTGCTTGCTCCGATTCTTTTCGCAAACGATTCCGCTTGGTTCAGAGGCATTGGTAGGTACTTCACTTCACCGCATCCATAGTTCTCAATGAGCATCGAAAGTCGCTTATCAATTTGTGTACCAACAAGAACGAACGGAACACCACGGATGCGCTCGATGACAGTGTCGAGGATCTGAAAGGCATGAATTGAAATATAAAGCACTAGAGGGTGTACCCGGCTTCGCTCGGGTGTTCAATTTCTACCGGCGATTTGAACCTGATGTCAATAGTTTTTGGACCAAAAAATTCTTTCAAAATGTTCATCATTTGGGGATCAGCTTAAATGACTCTTCTTCACCTCCCTCCCCCTACTTTCCCTCAAAAAATGGGGTGAAGTTGCTTGACTGGTGAATAAATCCTTCTATCCTTCTAAAGTGCTTGCCTTATCCACGATCAACGTTTCGAAAAATCCCAGAAGGCAAAAGTCAATAAAAAAAAATGTCATATTCGTGTTCAGCGCCCCGGTAGAGATGTCTTTACCACCCCATGATCAAAAATAGAGAAAAACCAATAAAATCAATAAATCGATAATTTGGCGCAAAATGGTTGTCATATTCGTGTTCAGTGTATTGAGATACCCCGGTAGGCATGTTCTCGCTAGTCCCTGGTCAAGAAAAGCGAAAAATCAATAAAATCGATATAATCGATAAACTAATCGATAATCGCAGGTGCAAAATAGCGTATAACCTCCGCCGACATCTCCTGGATCTGCATGCAAAATTTGGTTCGGATCCGTCAACTCTGCGCGGTTTCTATTCGCAACATACACACATACAGACACACATGCAAACACACAGACAAACTTTCACTTTATACATACAGATGATAGGATATCGGTTAGTGTTAACTGAAGTACCGTGTAATGAAAGAAAGGAGGGAAATTTTCACAAAGGTTTATTCACTCATTCATGGATTTATCTCTGTGGATCTCAACGGGATTCCGGCGTTTAATTTAAGTCGTAGTGTGGAAATGATTTTCCAATGTTATCTGCTGTCTTTGGTAGAACAGATGCACAAAAATCTGCTTTTGTTCAAAGAATAGTTCACGTCTTTGCTCTTGCTTCCTCAATACTGTTGCAGCTACTCATATATCAGGTTGGTGCAAAATTAATTGTCGTTTTGAGGTAAGCACAAATAAACATCTCTGTTCTATGGAATTTTAACATTTCAAGTCTACTTCTGTAACCTTCTGAAAGAGTTTTTACTCCTCTTTCAAAAACCGGCTAAATTAGTAGCGTCTGATAATCTTGCATTTGTTTTATATTGGGATCGCCTTCCCAATGGACAGTGAGCTGGGGTTTCGCGCACTTTTGCTCTTACGATTTTAAACTGAAACGCAACCATTGTCGTGGTTGTGGAATGTCGCTTAACGACCAGGCGTTGAGGACATCCGTAGAGCCTAACCCAATCTTACCATCTAGACGTTGAGAGCAAGGATGAATGCTCACTATACTACAAATTCAAAACATCCGACTTCAATCAACAGGGTAAGAAAGGTGCGGACGTGAGCACCATACAATCTGACAGCGTCTTACCTGGTGTGACATCTTTTCTAACTTAATTTTTCGTGCCAAAACGGCTTAGTTCTAGACCATGTAATTATTGTGGGTAAAGCTCGCTTTCTATACAATAACAAGAAGTGCAAATGGGCATGGTTAGAGACGTTTTCGCACTTCTAACAAGTTTTATTAAACCAGATCTTCTCCCTAGAGAAGATGTGTCAGGAGTTGGTGCTGTAAGGGTGTGAACCGCTGCAGCCTTCTCTAACCTAGTGAAGCGTCGACAGCGGAGTTCTAGTATTGTAATTTTGTGTTGATACCCGAAAATCTGCTGTAGATATGGTTGGCAGTTGTGAACCGAATCAGATTTTCCTCTGCTCTAGGATAGCGCTGAGCTTACTTAAAAATTCACAAGGCAAAAACTGGCGCAGTAAGGCATCGAGGTTTTCGTTTATTGTCCTCATTCCTCAGATCTTTCCCTTACTAAATGTCACTTTTCCTGAGTCCCTGATGCAAAACTGCAACAGCAGCAGACTGCTGATATAGAGCGTGCCGAAACCGCCTTTCAAAAGCTTTTAACTTTTGTGATCTAACTTTTCATTGTAGAAGCATACCGCCTTCACTATAGTGTTAGGGAACGCTTAGCGAATCAAATGGGCATTAAACTGACGAAGACAGTTGTGTTTAAGCAAGGTTGTAATATTTTGAGCTGGAGTGCTTGTTTCGGCAATTAATTTCGCACCAAACTGATAGCTCCGATTGAGCACAATAAATCAGAGCGTGAACTTTTGACACTAAAAACTCCTCGAAAAATATTAAATTCATAGGTACACGCAAGCATAACATCACTAGTGATCGGAGCATGACATCATCTTTCTACAAGTCCATCTTCCTCTTTGCTCGGTCGCTCAGCTTTTGCAGAATAATTGGTGTGCAAGGAGGTCCGCGCAAGGAAAAAAAATGCGCTTCCAGTCACCGTTGGCGACAATGGTGATGGACGAAAAGATTGACGAGGAACATCTCCTCACGTCTCCAGCGATCTTGTCATGGATTGTTCTTCAGCGCTCGCACCGGTTTTTTTTCATAAAAATGAATGACAGCTTCGAGTACGGACAAGGGTATATGCTACATATTGTAAGTTCGTTCTTGCACAATGATGACAGCACAGTGTGACACTGGAAGATTCCATGGAGATCAGCAAGAGGGTGATGAACATGAGACCATGGATCCAAACAAAACGGGAGCAGAAGTCGGCT
The DNA here is from genome assembly GCA_037903475.1 of Ancylostoma caninum. Lineage (NCBI taxonomy): Eukaryota > Metazoa > Nematoda > Chromadorea > Rhabditida > Ancylostomatidae > Ancylostoma > Ancylostoma caninum. Next base: position 366,419 of record JBAJFG010000423.1, read on the forward strand.
TCGCAAACTATCGCTCTTGATGCATAATTTAGACTACCTATGATAAACGTCTTTACCTACTTGATACGGTGGTAAAGCATCTCTTGGAAGGATCTCCGTTTACCCTGTTGTATACCGTTGACGTACGACTGATTGCGGAATCAAAAGTCGAGCTCCAGCTTAAGATCAGCAAGTGGCAGTTAGCTCTGGTAGATGCAGGGCTGAAGTTGAACACTAAGAAGGTTGATGTCATGAGCAGCATCGGAGAAGACGATCACGTGTCTGACGCAAACAGAACTGCTCTCACGCAAGCAAAAGTACAAAGCTTCCTTGCAAAGCTTCCTGAGCGCGAACGGAGCTGTGGATGCGGCAGTTCGAGGAGGAATCAGATGCGCAAAAAATGGCTGAAATGGAGGAAGCCGCCTGGTATTCTTTGCGACCGACGGTGCTTAAGGGTACTAAAAGGGAAAATCCATCGTAGTGTTGTGCGGCAGTGAGTGCTGGCCGTTATCGAAAGCGCACAAACGCATGCTGAATACTGCTGGGATGCGCAAGCTTAGAAGGGCATATGGGTTCACTCGACGCAATAGGGTTCCGAACGAAGACAGAGGAAAGATGATGCAGACAGTATTACTATTATTGTTATTATTACTATTTATTATTATTAATGATAATAATAATTATTATTACTAGTATTCAGCTCAAACTACGTGCACAAAGATTGTGTCGGTACGGCCACGTGATGAGGGGACAATCACCGCATCCTACGCGGCAGACAATGGAAATGAATATTCCCGGCAAACGCGCTAGAGGTGCCCCCAGGAAGTCGTGGAAGGATGCAATGTGGACGGATATGAAGGAGGTTGGAGTCACGAAAGGAGACGCCCAGTTTCGTGCTCTCTTGCGCTTGAACCAACACAGCGGATCCCGCGATTGCTCAGGATAAACGCTAAGGTGAAGAACAAGAAGTAAAAGTCTTGACCTGTCTATATTTACCCTTTACCTCTCATTGATCAACATGTTTACCCATGCCCAAGTAACGTTGCCTACCCATTGGTGATCACACCCATAGATATGAGATTACCCATCCTTCAAGTGATGTATCTGGGCATCGTCAAGTCCAGTTGTCATTAAGGTTACCCAATGGAATTATACTACAAAATACGTGACATGTATATTCACCATTCATTCATTTTGCTGTTTATTTTCTACTATTATATTTATCTATTCACATACGTTATAACATTTTACAACCCTTCAATCAACAGGGTAAGAAAGGTGCGGACGTGAGCATGAACATCTTTATCATTTTTGTTTATTTTTATTATCAATTTTAATATAATTTTTATTTATTATTTATCAGCATCAATATTTTTATTAATTTTATTTTCCATCTGGGTCCCCAAAGCGGCGGAGACCCCACTTTTTTCCCACGCCCTCCCCCCCGCCCACTTTCTGCGTCCGCCACTGGAGAGGGGTTATTTCACTTGCTGATCACTTATAACAGCACATCAGCAAGGTTGAAAAATTTTCAGAATATTATAGGTCAACGTTGGTTTGACGCGTACGGTAATCCATAATCTAATCAAAACTGTATGCTTACCGTAGCAACACACAGGCGCATCACGATCCCAGAGTCATCATACGAAAATATGTGCGTACTTCATGCTCGAAGTTTGGTTTGATTCCGAGAGAAACGATTTTCTATACATTTTACGGTAACATATTTATACTTACTTTTCTACACTTTTACGGTAACACTGTAATTCTAGCATCACTGTGGGAAATGGATGTCCCATCCTTGGTCAGCATGCCATATATAATCTTGCTACCCCAACTTTTGCAAAAACAAGGTATAAATTTGAAATGGTCTCGCGTGACACAGAAAGAAAATCTTGCACTGTTGTGAAAGTGTTAAAGATTTGATGTTTTTGATCCAAGAGAGAGGTGGAGGGAGGGAAAGATGAGCTTCTCAGAAAATTTTTTCGAATCCCTCGAACGGCGAGTTTATTTAGTATTCGCCCAATAGAAATTTCGTCTTAGAAAAGCAAACAAATTGCCAGTTCAAGTCATCATTCTGATCCCACAAATTTCAGAGTCAATCATCGGCAACAAGGTTTGCGTAGCGATTATATCAGCCCTTAGAGCTCTCTGTTGGCAAGGTGCAGGGGAATATTAGCTTTACTTTTTCTCTGTATTTAGACCTTTGTTCCTGCAACATTCCGCTTTCCTGAACTTTCTTGGTATTAGTGCGTGGTTCTACTAATTTTCTCCATCTTTGCAAAGTTGCAGGAATGAAGTCATAGTTGTACAGCTTGAAATGCATCAGCTTATTTTATTCTTGAAGATATTTCTAATATAAAAGGCCTTTCCAGTTCACGTTTATCCATCAGCTATTTAATCCACAGATCCCAGTTGAGGTTGGTCAGCAGGTGAGGGTAGGCTTCATAATCCCGCCATAAATTACTGATCCCTAGCCCTGCAATTTTTTTACTCTTTGGAACTTGAGAAGGAAGTGATGCATAAGTGATGGATGAACTCAGAGAACACATATAGGACGTCATTTGTTTCTAAAGCAGGAAGCGATGCATCCAACAGCTTCCAGATCACTTGTTTAATTACCCCAGGCTAATCACTTGCAACACTCGCTAGCGTGCCTCCACGTCATTTTGGCGCTTCGTTATAGAATTATTCATTGGTAAATTGCCACGACGTGCGAGCAACTGCACCCACGCAGTCGCTGTTTGCAGGAGTAATCGCTCTTTTGTTGGGGAATGAAAGGACGTCCGCTCAGAGAGTGGTTGTTAGGACGGATGTTTGATGTGTAAGGAAACTAGGAAAGAACCCAGAAAAGATTTTCCAGTCCGAATTCTCGGAGAGTAGGCTGTTAATAGCCCAATTATTTCCTGCAATGCTGGTACTCACCATCATCACAGTCTCCTCGACACTCGCCTTTCTTGCAACTGACACACATAGCAGGAACACATGTGGTCCCTCTCCTTTTCTGTCAGCCTCATCTGACGACGAGTCCACGAACACACACTTCCTGCCGTTGAAAGCTGTCACGATCTCGCGGCGCTGAAATATCTTTCTATTTTTTTTTAAATTTCCATTCCGATCTATCTAATGGACAGCTGATGGAAATGAATTGTGGCTTCTTGTTGCTATGCTTTACAAGCTTCAAAATTTCAAAATTTCATATAACATATGACTGTCCGACAGAGCGACTAGTGTGCTTACGCACGAAATGCCAAAGAATGAAGGGTAGTCCAGTCCGATTCAAAAAAGATTAGAGTATGAAAAAAAAAGAAAATTGCGGGCATTCAAGCCAATTTTCACTATCCTTACTTCAGTCGGAGTCGATCAACATATGAAATCAGAATTTTTCTGACTTCACTGATTTTGTTCTTCAAAATGTATAGGAGGAAATTTGACATCGCCGTAACAGCCAAGAAATTGTGTGGAAATGAAAGGATATCGGAAGATCTTTCTATTTATTCAATACGCTCATACCAAGAACTAAAATAACTAGACTAAATCTTAAAATAACTAGACTAGATCTTAAGTTATCGAGGGTAGCGCCTAAGTTTTATACACCACTTCTACCTTTCTAAGCGATTTATCACATTCTTCGATGAAATTTTGAAGTTTGAAATGCCATATTGGTTGCAAAGTTTCAGTTACATGAAGATAACATCACCAAGCTCTAGATAACGAGTATCTCAACTGAAGAACCCGGTGACGTTCAGATGAGTTTCGGATCTCGCTTTGTAAGAGAAAACTGGAATATAAGACCCTCTCAGTGGTGCTCACATGGAGTGAGCAGTTTTTGGCTCCATCTAGATCATACAAGACGCAAGCGATGAGCCTCATGGATCGTCGTCGACTTTACCCTTTATTTCTTCTAAATAATCCATCCAAGAGTCCAAGTTGTGGTGAGGTAAAGCAAAGATTTTCCTTCACTGTGCCCATGTGATAAAATCCAGCAGTTTGAAAACGAAGAAATAAGGTGCTTATTAACGTGAACTGAAGGACTCGCGAATGTTTTTTATTGAAACACCCCTCCGCTCATGATCTCATTAAGATGTCATCTACAAAATCATATGATGCACTTCTACTAGATGCACCCTGGATTCCTCACCTCGGCATTATAGGGTACTCCAGAGAGCGCAGCGTACTTCTTCATCATCATTTCTTTGCCACACTGGTTATCACCAATCACAGCACATCGCACCAAATTCACATCGGTGAGGTTTGTCATAGTGCAGTTCTGAAATTTAACAATGGTTTCACCGGGCAGCTTATTGTTGATAAAACACAGGTAAATGGTGCAGACAAGTAAATAATTTCGTTGAACAGGATAATCACCAAGGAAAAATGAAGGAATAAAGGAAGAGGAGCGGTGTTTGGGAAGATTATTCACATAGGTCGAGTATGCTCTCAAAAAAAAGCAAAAACTGCAGATGTCACTTGGAAATTGTGGGAAACGAGCAAATGAAATGAAAAAAGAAATTAAACACATGAGAATGCACAGAAATAGCAGTTCAACATATAACTAACACCCCTTCAAGGAATATTAGAATACACAATTTTCAATCATCTCGATCTGAATAGCTCTATTCGCATCATGTCTGAAATGCCCATATCTGATTTTGCCCTATTCAATAAGGAAGAATGAGGCCTCTCTCTTGCAATGGCAATAAGTCACGATGTAAGGATGTACTGATTACCTTTCTTTGTGCAAGACCATAAAAGGAAGTAATCCTTCAGCTCTAGACAGCCGTCGTTATCCGAGATTAGCCTATTCCCCATGATGAGGCGAAACGAGCTTGAAGCAAAAAAAAAAAAGATTGCTCGGACTTGTTCAAGGCGAATTCCTTCCTGCGGCACTCATACATATAAACTAGGGTTCCAATTAGGATAATTGGGAAATGTCCACGAGGGGAAACCCGGTCTCCGAGAACAATAGGGAATAACATGGTTTTGGTTCGTTTGTTTATATGACATACCATGGCATGCAACTCCAATTCAACATCGTGCAAAAACCTTGAATAGGCTCAGAAAGATGAGAAATATGGGAGATACAACCTGAAGGTCTAAGTTATGAACAATGAACTTTCTATTATTTTAGTTTCATGATTTGGGAAAAAATTTACTTCTTAAGTTCAAAATCAATCAACTGTCCTTAACTCGCACTAGATGTGAATGAGCGAGGCAAATAATGGAGTAGGAAGTATGTTAGAATGAAATTTTTACGCCATCACTGGGTAACATTAGCTAAACCGGTTAATCTTGGAAGGAACCCGGTGGAAAACCAAAAACCAGAGTCTAGGTGCATAAATGAGATTACCCAGGGTGAACATATCAACGCCCGTTTTGGGGGTGGGTAAATTCGTGCGGCAGACGTTTGCCTTAGTAATATTAATGATGCATCCAGGCCCTATTGGAGAACCAATCTGAGAGCCTTAATGCATGACTGAAATTACCCACGGTAAGCGTGTCGAAGCCCTTTTTAACATTGGGGATATTTGTGAGGTGTTAGAACGTTCATTATGGGTGATGTGGGTGATCTCAATGATGCATTCGACCCCGACTTAATTTTTAGCTCCCAGAAGCTCCTTACGCACTTATTTACTTATGTACTGGATGTGCCCAAGGTATTCTTCGTGTATAATCTGTTCAACTATGGAAGACAGTTGGAGATGTACGACATAGAAGAAAAGTGCGGGAAGTGCGCAGAAAATGGAGAAAGTAGAGAGAAAAACAGGCAGTAGGCGCGATTATTCAACTCTCGCCGCGCTTGAAATAGACTATAGACATATGTGCGAAAGTCTGATAAAGAGCAAACAGCTACGTATATGCTACTAACATCCATTTTTCCTGCTTCTTCCCTAAGAGCCGCTTCGCCGTTAGTGCAGAACAATCTCTATTAAAACTTTTTCGCCGTAAAGTTTGACTTTTTTCACTGAGAAATAAGGTCACGGAAGTTATAACTCTGTAATTGTTTGACGACACAACAATTGGTAAACATGTAGGATGAGATTGACATGTTAACACGACAATAAACATGTTAGGCACTGGCTGCAGAAGCTGCACAGCGGCTGAACGGGCATTAATAGTGAATGGCGGCTCGGCGGCTCTAGCGCCGCCCCCAGGTTCCAAAAGCCACCTTGGCCAATCTCATTTTTCACAGGACGTTGGCAATTTCAATCCAGTTTTCCGCAGGGCAATTTTTCATGCACCACCATTGCAGGCACCGTTCACTCTGCAATAACGTGAACAATGATTGTAATGCAATTTGTGATGAGAAGAGTAGAAAAGGTGGTCTATCCTCTGGATTTCGGAAGCGCATGTTAACAAATATTGGATGGACGTCAGTAGGATGGATGAGCATGCGGAAATCCGCAATGAATTCTTGCTTCTGCAGAGCAACATGTTCCCCTCTGCAAAGGAACAGCAAGCTATGTCTTGGATAAGCGAAAGCCTGGCGAAAATTCAGGGATAAATGGAGATGAAGTCTAGAGCCAACCAATTTTAAGAAAATCAATGGTAGACAAACAACACAGGTAATTGGTGCAATGCCGGTTAAAAAATGCCTTTTAGTTAAAATTTCCTCAAGTATCGTCTATCGCAGCACATAAGCCGCATTAGCAAAGTAGCAGTTTTACTACTAGTACTAAAGTAAACAGTCTGTATGTTGCTAAAGTGTCGGTGGAGTCCGCCGTTGAAGTGTTCTATTAATGGTATCGAAAAGGGTACTGTTATCATCAATAACCCTCTATGATTCTGATTTTCGCTTTTTTACGTGCACCTAGACAGACTCTGGCCTCACTTTTACAGTGAGCATCAGCGACCATGGTGCGTTTTTCGCGAGCACGGGAGCGCGACGGAACTGCTCGCGCTGAAATTGCCGCTGTATTGGCAAATTAGGGTCTCCTCGATACTTCTCATCATATTTGATTTTATTATCGCAAAAACTAACTAATTATCAAGAAACCCTAAAGTGTCTGTTGTCGCGGCGAGGATTCCAGCTAGAGTTTTACATTCGAAAATATTTTTCGAATATTCGAATATTCGAATTTTCGAATTTTTGGGGACCCCCGAATTTTCGAATATTCGAATTTCCGAATTTTTGCGAACCATCGAATTTTCGAATATTCGAACTTTCGAATTTCTAGGGATCTCCGAATTTTCGAATATTCGAATTTTCGAATTCTTGCGAACCACCGAATTTTCGAATATTCGAACTTTCGAATATTCGAATGTTCGAATATTTATTCGAATAACATTCTATTTGGTAAAAACATTTTGTACCCATGCATGTAGGCGAATAAGGCGATATGTTTGCCAATCACAACGGGCATGAAACCTTTCGGGTAGTAAGTTTCATTTGCCGTTTTGGAATTTCTCACAACCTTCTCATGAGTGGAAGCTTGTGCTGCTTTGGAGTTGGTCCCTTATCGGTTTTAAAATTGCAACGGGTTGAAATTTCTAAGCTTAGGGACGCCTATCTCTTTTGAGGTCTGTAACCATCATCAAAGGATCGTAAAGTGGATGACACCCTTCGTCCGCGAAAAGGCTTTCTTTTTAATATCTCTGTGCTGTAGTTTAACAAAACGAGCCATGGTAGTGAATGTAGGGGTAGTGACGTGGTAGAAATAATGTTGGGTGCAGTGATTCATTTACTTTGATCATGAATGAGCTTCCAACTATCAACTAAAAAGCGTCAGCAAGATAAAAAACACACAATGTTTTTTATCTTGCTTACGCTTTTTTGTTGATAGCTAAAACGTTCCTTTTTATTACTTCTGTTTATCGGATCCAACTGCATGCTTGTACATTGAATGTTAAGACCAACAGAACTTCTATAACAAGAAGTCGGAGTATGTTTGGGCAGAAGGGATAATAATAGATCTCAAGATTTTGTGTGAACTTTGAGTTCCGTAACTAACGGTGATGTACTTAGAAAAAGTTTAAACGAAGCAGTAGTCGGAAATCAGCTAAATACAAGGAGGAATGCTGTGTAAAATTTTATATTATAGTTTGCAGTTGTTCATTACGTAGTTCTGGAGGAAAGGCTTGAATAATCAGAAGTATAGTTGAAACTGCTGGTTTCTCAAGTGTCTAGAAAAGTACATACGTAGGTTTCACCGGAGAGATCATCGCCGCCAATGTCGTATACCTCGTAGGATTGCAGTTTCAAAGCTTTCAAATTCTGTCGGTGGCTTTCGAATGCGTGCGAAGATACAAATAAGCAAATCTTTGGAAAAGTTGAGGTTGGAATGAGAAATTGGACTGGGGTTTCAGTTGGAATGGTTCTTCAGCGAGAAAATGGAACTGAAATAACAGTTGCAAAGCAAAACAATTCCAAATATTCGAGTTTTAGGCCTAAAATTTTCGAATATTCGAATTTTCGAATAATCCTGGACCCTCGAATTTTCGAATATTCGAACTTTCGAATATTGCGGAGCCATCGAATTTTCGAATATTCGAATTTTCGAATTTTTTGGGACCTCCGAATTTTCGAATATTCGAACTTTCGAATTTTTCGGAACCTCCGAATTTTCGAATATTCGAATTTTCGAATATTCGAACATTCGAATAAATATTCGAATTTTATTCGATTTGGTCAAAACTCTAATTCCAGCGCGAGCGGCGCGCGATCGCGTGCGTATTTTTCGAGTCCTCCAAAGTCACACCGCCATTGGCGCTCACTGTACCATGGTACTTTCAAATTAGCAGGGATCGGGGTAAATTATCTCAGAATAACGCTGTATAGTTATGAATTTTGGAAGCTTCAGAAATAAAATAAGTTGAGTAGGATGTGCAGAGAGTTTCAGTAGACAAACGGAGGTGCATGTGCTTATCTGCTGATTTAAATGTTCCAAAAACGAATTTTAAGCATCCTGGAGGATAGTTTTTTTTTTGAAGTGTTGTTGCCTCTTTTGTACGATTTAGTACCAGGAAATCGGAACTCTGATCCACAAAATTTTCAACACGTATTTAAAGTCACTAGGTTATTGGCCACTAGTGCTTCCATCCAGTCAAGATATATTTGCACATAATCTTCTTCTACATGCCTTTTCAACCAGAGGATCATTAGGATTATTATGTTTCCGGTCTGCGTTCACGTTAGTTGTTTGCATATGCTTCTTTTCCAGAAACAGCAGGATCTTCTCCTAATTAACCAAATCCTAGCACGAACAACAGACAAGGAAGCTTTTAGTGAGAATGACGTTAGCTAGGAATAGGAGCTTGGTCACTCACTATTAAGGTGTAGGGATTGTACAACCTGGCTATTCTGTAGAAAAGTTTTTGTAGAATCGTAAAACATTTGCTTGAGTATTCTCAATCTGTTGAGAGCCTAAAATAAAGTTGGGTAGCCCTAGTACGAGCATTTTGGTCCTTGGTCAAATTGGTGACTGACCATGAATGTCTGATGGGTACTAGAAAACACCTTGAATAATTAGCAGTGAGATGGGAACACCTAGGCTAGGACATGCAATCACGGAATTTCCAAGAATGCTTATATTTTTAAAAGTGAGGATATTATGGGAATATGAAAAAGTGCCTTGAAAATAGAGTGGTACCTAGGAAAGTGAGGCAAAGAACAGCTGCTGTGTTTTGAGACAATTTTGCAAAAGAATTTTGCTCCGTTGATGAGCAATGCCAGTTGGAATTGTAACTAACCCTGCTCTGTGCATTATTTTTTCCACGATAACTGACAGAGCGACAACTGATCCTGTATGTCATGCGAGTGGGGGGATTGCCGTCAAATTCTTGAGGTTCCTTCATGAAACAAACACGAATTTTGCTCTCTAGTTATTAGTTAAAAGTAGTTATTCTCAATTACTTAATATTAAAATCGATATTTTCAGTAGTTTTATGTTTCCATCTAGATCGCCGGAGTGGCGGATTTGCCACTTTTTTTCATTGCCCCTGGCTTTCCATTCCTGCTTCTGTCACTGGAGCCCAATTAATCATTTCAGGCAAGGCTTATTGAAAGTCCGTGCTCAAGCTTTTTCTCATGCTTACAACTGAAGGCTACCCTGCAGACAGTGAATCGATGCTTTCTAAAGAAAGAAAAAAAATCGAAAATTCACTGTCTGCAGAGCAGCCTTCGGTTTTTTGGTCTTGGAAAATTCATCCTCCAGGATTCTTAAAATTCACCATCCTTTTGGTATCTCTCTTGCCTGATACGCCAAAATTGAAACCGAATTTGCATTTGCTATCGTAGTTAGCACAGGAGCACGTGACCATACCAATTGCGTTACTTGTTCGCGCATTAGCTTTAAAATTTTGCAGCTCACTCTTTTGTATTAATGCACACCAGAGCGCAGGGCGAGCAGCGCATTAAACTGTAACTTTCAGCCACATTTTTCACGATAACTTCACGAAGAGTAAATACGGGGAGCACAGAATTGCGAACTTTATTTTCTCTCTTTTCTGTTTTTTTCTCAGTGTAGGCTTCTCTCCTTTTGCTGATGAGTGCTAATAAAATTCCGAAACGCTTTGAACTAACAAGGGAAGGATACTCCCTGGCCGTGAGCTTTCCTGATGACCTATATACGATTCAATGCAGTTGGCATCACTGATGCCGAATCCATGCCGCACCATTCCTGCGGGGTCCTGAGTGGAAAGTTATGGCGATTTTTGTTGGTGCGGGAGCGCACACATATGTGGTCTCGAGTGCCACGAGGGCAGCTCGGTCCGTGGTATAGTGGTAAGTCTTTCGCTTCACAAGAACAAGGTTGCTGGTTCGGATCCTCCTGCAACCAGTTCTTTTGCATCTACGATTTAGGAGCCGTCCTCCTTCGAGGAGGCTATTTTCAGGCAGTTAGGCTATTTCCCACTCGCATACCGACAATACAAGGGTTCGGAGTGATTCCAAAGGTTCTTCGTACATCACATCTTACAACAGCAGAAACTTAATATATGGTTTACTTTCCGACAGTTGAAACTCCTTCAGCAGATACGATACTACCAACTTCGGGCAGAACATTGTTCAGTTAATTTCGCACGAGAGGTTTTAACCTATCTCTTTGAATTATACCGCCAAACCACAGCAATCCACGTCATCCACGTCATCAGGGACTTGTTCTTTGTGGGAAACCACCCCATTTCGATCAGTTTGCGCCATTTTATCAGATTCAAACGATATCCCGAACTTGATCAGATATCGTAAATGATGAAATTTGATTGTCGGAGAGTAAACCATGCATTAAGTTTCTGCTGTTGTGAGATGTGATGTACGAAGAACCTTTGGAATCACTCCGAACCCTTGTATTGTCGGTATGCGAGTGGGAAATATAGCCTAACTGCCTGAAAATAACCTCCTCGAAGGAGGACGGCTTCTAAATCGTAGATGCAAAAAGCTAGCTGCAGCACGATCCGAACCAGAAACCTTGTTCTTGTGAAGCGAGAGACTTACCTCTGCACCACGGACCGAGCTGGCTCTGTGGCCAGCTCGAGACCACATATGTGTGAGCTCCCGCGCCAACAAAAACCACCATGGCTTTCCACTCAGGACTCCGCAGGAATGGTGCGGCATGGATTCGACATCAGTGATGCCAACTGCATTGAACCGTACATAGGTCATCAGGAAAGCTCACGGCCAGGGAGTATCCTTCCCTTGTAAATTAATGGGCGTAACATGAAGTGAAATTGGAAAGTTGTTTCACAAAAAATTAAAACAGAGTTGTTTCAGGAAAAATTGAAATGTTTTGTGACTCGTCAATAAATAAAAATGAATCAATTACCCGCACATATTGAGCCACGATGACGCACACTAGCGAAAAAAAAGATTGCAGCATTCGGTTTTTTGTCCATTAATTCCGACAGAGAAGAGGTTGAGGATTGAAATTTTTGAAATAGTTCTAAGTGCTCAATTCAAATGGGAGAGACATGAAACTGTTTCGTTTAGCTGACCGATTGTACTATAAAATTTTTCAAGGACACCTCGAAATATCGAGAAACTGTGAAGCACCCCCAAGCCGAGGTCTGGTTTTCTCTGAATCGTTAATTTTTCCCGAAATCCTGCCACAGATACATATCTCGAAGAGGTTTTCATGCCCACCTCCTGGTAAGTAGCATAGCTTCCACAATGCCACTTGTCTGGTCCGAAATTGTCGGAAAAAGGTAAGTGGGCGGGATCGGGGTGCACCACAAGAGAGTGTAAGAAATGGGAAAATAATCCAAGGCTTAAGCAAACTGAACGTTCGTAATCCAGCAGGGCCTGCACCCTTTAGACTCTCTTTCGATGTTCTTCTGGACATTCCGAACAATAACATGCTTTGCCTACGCAAATGCTTGTGTTTTACCCTACCTTTTCAATTCATGTCGTCATACTAATAAGCGCATACAACACAATGAATGGTCACATCATTGTGATAATCTTATTACGTATTATTGTACAATAGCTGCTGATTTTCCTAGCAAATCAACATCATATGCACAGCCGTATATAACAAAAACAAAGGGAGTACAATCATGTTATTCCGGTTGCTTTACAGTGTTGACAATGAGGAAGGATGGTAGAAGAATGCAATGGTCTTTTACTGTAAAAAGCCTTGCAGTGCTTTGCAATATTTTCTCGGAATAACCAGCAGGGTACTAAAGAAAACGCAATTTGTTACGTTTGCAAAGGGCAAGCGTTATAAATCATCCACATATAGAACGAGAAAGCTTGCAAAAGCTCAACCATATTATGAAAATAATACAGAATATTGTCATTCATTTGCCCTCGGGATCACATCCTACGGCTAAAATAAGCATATAATTTGGGGAATTCAGTGGCCACATAAGATTTGCCGAGATTCGTGTACTTAGGTGGGGTTCAAGCAGGTGCAGCATGGAAAGTCAGGTATTCCTGACGTTTCATTGGTATCCTTCGATCGAATAGATCACGAAACTCAAAGTTCGCCTCGTTGAGGATTCATAAATCCAGGCAAGGAGATACGTGCAAAATCAACAGAGGTACTTAAATAAGAAATTCCTGAATTCAAATTAAGAGTGGAGTTTTTTGCCGCACACAAATTTGGCAATGAATTGAAATAATACTGATGGCCTGGATACGAAGCAATCAGTTCTCACAATTTTAGGGGAAGTTTGGCAGAAGTTCAGCAGTTTCTCTTGAGAAGGATAGGGACAACATTCTCACACAAAGAGAAAAGTTAGAGAAAGAAACAATGCATTAAGCCACAGTTCAGGAAAACCCATGGGAACATTAGGAAACATGATATTCGCAAGCAGGCAGTATTTCAATGGTCAGTCGGTGTTGTGCAAGTCACTTCACAAAGGAAGACAGTTGTAGGAACATTGAAAAAAGAAACGGTGGAAAAAATTCTATATTTGGAGAGCAAGGTGGAAACGGCAGGCAGTTGGAACAAATACTCAATTGTCATCTCTTTTGAACAGACTGCGGCGAAGGTCGGCGTTATTCCAGTCACTCACTCTGCACAATAAACCATAAAAACTGGTTATTTCCATGCTTCCACGAAAGATTTTGTGAGTTGATAGACCATGTGTAGAGAAAGCAATATTGGAAGGAAATAGGATGCGCATGACCTTATACGTATTTATAGCCAGAGATCACGAGTATACATTTTGTTGTGCTGCCGGAAAAGACGCTATTCTTCACGCGTTCACAACGACCATACGACGCGACATACTCATCGCTCTATTATATCCGGCCCCATGCTTCTCTAGGGGAATCTCGACGAACCCTTGTTGATTTTCTGGACTCGACACGAGGCTCGTTTACACATGACACCATCCTGGCAAACAAGAAGTAATTCGCAGAGCACTTATTCCTTTGGACGTTTGATCTTCGTGCAATCCTTGAGAAATGTAATGCCTATTTGGTTCCTGAGAGCCAGCCTATTAAGCAGAGATGACCATGCGACGTGCGCTTCTGAGGATTAAAGGGCGCAGGAGAGTGCGTCAGGCAGTAAATTTTTCCAATCCTCGTCATCCATGATTCTTCAAACAAGGAAGTTGTTCCTTACAGCACAGAGAAGCGTCAAGTCAGTCAGGATAAGTCATTTAATTTTTCGAGGGATCTAAAAAGACTATTTAGGTCATCTTAGAAGTTGCACAGTCTTCGCAGGCCTTCCTTCACGATATATGGTACTTTCCATTGGCTTCGAACTTTACTTAACTTTGACTATTCTGCACAGACAGTTTTCTTCCAGACTTTAAGGATTCTCACGTTCAAACCATGGTGGCTACTCAGGCAGGAGACTAGACTATGTAGCGCCGCAGTTCAATGCGGAGCTGAGTGAAATCGCATCGAGTCTAATGGAAGAAGAGCACTTCGTATGAATGAAGTTTCCAAAATCCTGAATCCTTCACAAGGGCACATTCTCTTAGCTTTTATATTGTGAAAACTATAGGCAACGTAAATAAAGAAAAATTTCTGAGCAAGCACTCTTTTAGGAATGAATTTAGTGGGCATGCGTCTCATGGCGCTAAGTGCATTATGTCGTCACTGTTTGCTTGAAATCAAGGGGGACTACATCACGGTGCTACGAAGATGGTCTAGAAAGCTAGCACCCACTTCCACAGAACTTCCAAACCAACGAATACAGTTTTTCTCGGACAGGCTTTGGAAAACTGAAAGTACATACCTAAATATGTACAGCTATAGATAACCTATATAGAACGTGATCACAATGGCAGTATTCTTGATTCCTCTACGAGCGCAGATCTTTTCTCGCTTATATTGATGTTGTTTTTTTTTTTGCTTTTTAGGTGCTATGCATGTGGAATAATTAATAAACCAACAACATTAATAAATAATAACTAGAAAAATCATTGCGTATGAGAGTCATAGAGCGTGAATCCATAGTAGGGTTGCAAAAGATAAAAAAGAGTGCTGAGAAAGATAGAAACCCGCGATCTCTGAGTTTGGAATACGTATTCAACAGGACCATATGAGATAAACAGAACTAACGATAAGAAAGGGTTACAATGGAAGAGCTGAAGGAAGCATTATGTAGTTTACTCTAATATTCTGATAGGAACGAAGCGCGCACACATGTACACACGGGATCTTCTATGAGAGTAACCATGCTATGTTCCTGCTTTGCATCAACATACTTGGCAAAGCTAGCTGCGATATCACACATTAGACTTCGACTAATCCGTTAGGTTCCATAAAGTGATGCTACTGCATCAATCCACGAGCACTTATAACAGAATTACAAACATTTAACAGTCCACCGCGCATTAAAAAAGCAAAATATTTGCAAGAACACATGAACGTTGCCGTTAAGACTTGGAAGATATAGGATGGCATGGTGGTGCACGAATCTTAATCTAAGGCAATGAAACGAACGAGCTTGAACCCTGCAACAAATTCCAGGCATGCACATCTTATGTAGACCTCGTGCAAGGAACGATTATTTGGTACATTTAATAAGTTTAGAAATGTAATTCTTTAGATGATAAGCATCTTTAGCTCAGACCCATTTTATGTAAATATTTAGAACCAATCCACTTCCTCTGTTAATCCACTTATGCAGATTCAAGGCCACAGCCTTAGTTAACCCAGAAAGACTTGGAGGTTATGGCTACTCGCAAACGTCCTGGTGGAGCACCAAAGGAATGATTAGATGATAATGTATGAAGGAAGGCCCTAGGATTGTGGTCTATGGCGTGGAAGAGCGAAAGTTGTGAACTATGTAGGGTGTGAGGGAAAATCTTTAAAAGGGAGTGGAAAAGTCCACCTATAAGGCCTTATGGAAAAAATGTGAAATGGGTGCTTTAAGAAGAGGACGTGCATCCTAGATCGAGCCCACGATCCGGTTAGCGATGATCACAGATGAGGAAGTATGTGGCATGTTGTAAACGCCCTAATGAGCATCTCTTTGTTTTCTCGCAAAACAAATGGGCCGTATAAGAGCCACTTCCGCTTTTCGTACATATTTTCAGCTGCTACTGTTTTTATTTTCCTACTCCACTTAATAGCGGTTCTTGATGCACAGCTTCAGCTGCTGTTGCAATAGCTATTCGAGATGGTGTTGCCCATTTTCGCGCTACAAAACAACATAAATTGTTCACTTACGAGCTCTTGCTTCGAACACGACAATAAGAGTAATGAGCTCGTTGCTCGTTTTTGATAAAAACCACATCCCTTAACATTTCTGGAGCCAAAAAAACCCAGCATTTTCGCGAAAGAAAATGACCGAAATTACGAAGGCAAGCATAGGAAAATTTTATCTCCTTAGATGCTTGATTTGCGAAAATTTTGTTGCAAAACAGCATCAGGCAACTTCTAGGCAGTGAAGGCTCCGAAAGTCGCTTCGCATCCCAAACAATTAGTTAGAGGTCAAGAAGCAAACGGAAGTAAACCGGCAGCTGCTATGCATAGCATTTGCTTATAAGGGCAGTTTCTTCACCAAAACACCATTATGACAATTAAATACGCGTTGGGCTATAAACGGGGATGTGGCATAAATTCACCACAATTGTGAGAAGGCTTCCAGGATCTCAGTACAATTCAGTATGATTGACGTGACCAGCTTTTGAGGGTTAAGCGTTAGAGCATAGCGACTTAAAGCATCACGTGGGGATCAATTTCCAATAACATAAAGTAACGATGAAACGGAGAAAACTCAAATATAAAAAAAGTCGAATTGATCTCTTCAAAAAGATGAAAATCTATTGATGACTTTCTTCGTTATACTCTACCAGTCTGGCCGTCCGGCTAACGCCGGACTTCCAGACTTCGATTAATGCTCGCTTCGCTCGCATACTGCACCTTGAAAGCAAACACAAAAGTGTAGATGAGTTGAAATCTGCATCCTTCCATGCAGTTCTATCGCTCTCCTGAGAAACCCTTAATCCAGTAAGTGGTAGCTTTCCCCCATATGAACGAAGTTATGCTCTCCCATATGAGCGAAGTTAGTGGCCGTGAAGAATTGAGTGTAACCGATTCAGTGCAAATGTTATCTTGAAATGATCTGGGCTCAACTGGTTGTTATGGAAATTCAAGTGAAAAGGGTCCGCCGGTGTATGTAAACGGAAAGGAAGGAGTAGTTCATCCAGACACAAATGGACTGGGAAGAGGAAACAGATACGGAAGGAAACAATGTACATCTAGGTGATTCAGGAAGGAAGGCCCGCCGACATGCAAAAATACACCTGCCTAGCGAATTCCTATTACTTGTAAAAGCCGACACACCCTTATCACACCGTTGGACCCGACTCCAGGCGTTTTTCCACTTTTGGACGCCGGCGCTCCCTTATCAGACCGTTGGACCCGACTCCAGGCTTTTCCCCACTTTTGGACGCCGCGCTCCCTTATCACACCATTGGACCCGACTCCAGGCGTTTTTCCACTTTTGGACGCCGGCGCACCCTTATCACGCCGTTGGACCCGACTGCAGGCGTTTTCCCATTTTTGGACGCCGCCGCTCCCTTATCACACCATTGGACCCGACTCCAGGCGTTTTCCCACTTATGGACGCCGGCGCACCCTTATCACACCTTTGGACCCGACTCCAGGCGTTTCCCCACTTTTGGACGCCGGCGCACCCTTATCACACTGTTGGACCCGTCCCCAGGAGTTTCCCCACTTTTGGACGCCGGCGCACCCTTATCACACCGTTGGACCCGACTCCAGGCGTTTTTCCACTTTTGGACGCCGGCGCACCCTTATCACACGTTGGACCCGACTCCAGGCGTTTCCCCACTTTGGACGCCGGCGCACCGTTATTACGCCGTTGGACCCGACTCCAGGCGTTTCCCCACTTTTGAACGCCGGCGCACCCTTATCACACCATTGGACCTGACTCCAGGCGTTTTTCCACTTTTGGACGCCGGCGCACCCTTATCAAACCGTTGGACCCGACTCCAGGCGTTTTCCCGCATTTGGACGCCGGCACTCCCTTATCACACCATTGGACCCGACTCCAGGCGTTTCCCCACTTTTGGACGCCGGCGCACCCTTATCACACCATTGGACCTGACTCCAGGCGTTTTCCCACCCGATCACACCATTGGACCCGACTCCAGGCGTTTTCCCACTTTTGGACGCCGGCGCACCCTTATCACACCGTTGGACCCGACTCCAGGCGTTTCCCACTTTTGGACGCCGGCGCACCCTTATCACACCGTTGGACCCGACTCTAGGAGTTTCCCCACTTTTGGACGCCGGCGCACCCTTATCACACTGTTGGACCCGACTCCAGACGTTTCCCCACTTTTGGACGCCGGCGCACCCTTATCACACTGTTGGACCCGACTCCAGGCGTTTCCCCACTTTTGGACGCCGGCGCACCCTTATCACACTGTTGGACCCGACTCCAGGCGTTTCCCCACTTTTGGACGCCGGCGCACCCTTATCACACTGTTGGACCCGACTCCAGGCGTTTCCCCACTTTTGGACGCCGGCGCACCCTTATCACACCGTTGGACCCGACTCCAGGCGTTTCCCCACTTTTGGACGCCGGCGCTCCCTTATCACACCCCCGACTTAGGCGTTTCCCCACTTTTGGACGCCGGCGCACCCTTATCACACCGTTGGACCCGACTCCAGGCGTTTCCCCACTTTTGGACGCCGGCGCACCCTTATCACACCGTTGGACCCGACTCCAGGCGTTCCCCACTTTTGGACGCCGGCGCACCCTTATCACACCGTTGGACCCGTCTCCAGGCGTTTTCCCCACTTTTGGACGCCGGCGCACCCTTATCAAACCGTTGGACCTGACTCCAGGCTTTTCCCCACTTTTGGACGCCGGCGCACCCTTATCACACCGTTGGACCCGACTCCAGGCGTTTCCCCACTTTTGGACGCCGGCGCACACTTATCACACCATTGGACCCGACTCCAGGCGTTTCCCCACTTGTGGACGCCGGCGCACCCTTATCACACCGTTGGACCCGACTCCAGGCGTTTCCCCACTTTTGGACGCCGGCGCACCCTCCATACCGCGGTGCACTCACCGCTCTCCACTTCCCCATCCTTTAGAGCTTCTCTTCATTCTTTGAACCTCACCATACCCGTCCCTATCATCTTGTTGACCTGCTAATCACCATCACTGACCAATCACGGAATTTCGTTTCTGACACACACACACACACGTGACAGACGAAGTAAGCCCGTTATTATAAGTCATGATAGTTGTAAGAGACAGATGCTACTGATGGATTGAAGGCATAATACTACTCTTAAGTATCAAAATTATGTTTTCTAGGAGCTTCAATACTAAAGTACGATCGTGATGCACGTTTGCTGCAGTTGCCCAGCATTCATTCTGCAGAATTTTGTTCATGTATGATGTGTACGGTCAATCCGTTTTCGTCATGGATTTCGTAACATCATGAAGTTCGTTGTACCCAACACGACCTGCTGTTCAAGCAAAACAACTGGGATTAGAGTGCATCAATGTGTAGCGTCCACTCTTCTGCAACCTAGCGACCTCACGGCTTATCGAACCTTGATATTTTTGTAACCTGCAGTACTGATGTCTATCCATGTTCCAGCTGCTTAGAAACTGCAAACAGTTTGTTTCTTGGATGTGATATCATGGAGCTTTGGAACGGCGTATAGGAGCGAGGCACAGCAGACCCTTCAATTCTTTTGCAGAGAATATTCTGCGCCGAAAAAAGTGATGGTCTTCTTCTCAAACACAGTTTGCACAAATTTTAAACTATGGATGTCTTTTTCGCGTTAAAGACGACAATTCTCAAACCTTCAAAAAGAGCGGATTCCTCATTCTCTTTCCAGGAGAATAGCAGCCTCATTGGCTTCATTACTAAGTAAAATTTGCACGATGGATGCTTTTTTTCTCACGATAATCGTCATAGGGGCTGAGAAGCTAAAAAATGTTCCATAGCAAAGGGCAATGTGAGCAGGTGCAAGTGAGTCAGCCTGAAAGTACAGAACAAGTGGTTTTTCAGGCCTAAGAGGTAGCTTGCAACAGCGTAAGAAGTTAATGAATAAGTGGATGAGTATGAGAATGTAAGCAGGTATGAGCAGATTTATCAATGCCTTCCCTTAAAAGCAGTTCATCACCTCGTTTTCATGTCATCGAATTCAGCTGATTCTGAATCTCGTCAATGCGTACAGCGGTATACAAAAAATGTTACAAAACAGTCCTTGAACCCATTCTTTAGACGCTTCTCAGGACGTTTTTTGCGTTTTGACGTACATCATTGGAATCATCCAAACGAGGAGGTCTAGAGTCTGTTGTTATCTACAATTCACGAAACGATTCGACACACTGCCTTTAACGGAAATTCCGCTCTTGTTGTGTTTCGCTGATCTCTCGTCTTCCAAAGACTTCCCTGAAATCTTACACGTGAATTTGGGAATTAGAATGAATAATTTCAAGAGTTCGCTCATGACGCAATGGTTGACGTTGTCATCTGACAGGTGGATGTCCTGGTAGTAATTATGATTTTGTTCTAACGTTGAATCAAAGCACTTAAAGCGTAGAAGGCATCTCCAAGAAACTAGTGGAAGGTGCCAAAGAATAAGTCTTCTTCATCCTTCATTTACTTCCTGGTGATGAGAGGTTGACGTTGGAAAGGTAGCATGGTCATCAAATGGAGACGGTGTTATCGGATATGATTGATGTCCTTGAGATTGCTCTAATGTGAATATGTGGATTAGGATGAGCGTAAGCGGATAGGATTTCAAGACAACGCACGTCATCCTAAAATAGGGATTGATTTGATTAGGCCAAATTCCCGCTGAAGACTGAGGACGAAGAAAAGAAGGTTGTTTCGATACACAGTAGTTTGGTCATGATTTCGGATTTTTGGAGAAGTGGGCTTCATTTTCACCCACCGCGGGTGCCCCTACTGGACGTTAGAAAGCGGGGTGGGGCAAACACTTGAGGCTTGCGGAGGAATTTCACAGCTAGATAATCCACAAAAAAGTAAAGAGCAATACTGTATATACATCCGCGCTCATTTTATAAAGCACTCCCAACGTTTGGAGGGACGCAAGTACTTGTGAATAGGATCAGAGTCCTGCCATTCAAAATTCTTACTGATGCGTTTTTGGTTCGAAAAGAACGGTAATTTTATATGACACCATCTGTATTTTCCCATGTAGGACACAAAAACAAAGCAAGCACTCCCGTGATCCATTTTATTCCGTTGTATTGTATTACATTTAATCAAAGCACTCGAAGCAATGATGGCAACGACGGTCGATTCCATTTAGAGTTTTGCACAACGTAAGAGGTTCGACGGCACTACGGTGATAGACGCAGATCGACAATGCCTTGTGATGTATCCATTGAGAAGGGCAGATGGTATGTGTATGTAACGATGGACTCGCTGCGTGGCATCTCCCCTCCTACACCGAAGCACCCATCCATAGGTGCGATAGTGGTGAGACAGGGGTCAGAAAAGTGAAGGTTGTCTTGGTCAAAAAAGTGAAGGTTGTTCACTAACCACTTCGATGAAGTTGAGGAAGGTAAAAAAGAGTGGAGTTTACAGAGTGCGAGATAGTGAAGCTCTTTTTGAAGATGGTTCGCACCAAAACAGCTCTAGTACTGCTCAAAAGGGAAAAGCAGAAGACATGTTCAGAGGCAGAATGTTAAATAGATGCTCACAATTTCCACATTTTCACTCTAACATGTCAGACATGTCAGAGATTTGCACTGGCTACCTGCTTTCCTGCCGGGACCCACGCTCATCTCAACACTAATAGCGTCTCCGCTTGGTTTTCCCTGAATATTTCGGTAATCTCATAAAACTGTATGTTGCGCAGTTGTCAGTAATCTTCCTCATGACATTCTCTGCAAAATGACATCAAGACCGACGACTTTTACCAAGAATCCGCGAAGAAATCAATTTTTTAAAATCCAGGTGGGGGATTTGCGTCCTTAAAAATTTCCCAGCAGTTTTCAAGAACGTTGGGATGCGTAGTTGGCTATCAAATTGCCGACATCCTTGCGCATAGAGCGGTCATGGAAGCAAGTGGTTTTCCTGAAACTGGCTCAAAAAACAGGCCATGTTTGAAAACGCTTTTCCATTGAATATCTCTTTCAGTTCGTAAAATCAGGTGTTGCGCAGTTGTCAGCTGCCGAGCCCGTGCGATTCCGAGTAGAATCGTATATAATAGTTGGTACTTCCTTTCATGCTGAGCTGAAAAAGCCCGCCTGAAACAAATGCCCCGTGTAGCTCAGGTGGGTTAGCGAGAGAGCACGCAATATGAGAGGGCGCCCGACGCGAAGGTGAGACGGACGGGGCATCTGTCTCACCCCGGATTGTCCGTTGGGAATGAATGAAACTACCAAGAATTATATATCATTTTGCTCAGAATTTCATTCTGAGTTCAGCTGACAATTGCGCAACTTTCAATTTCCCCAAATGAAGAAGATATCGTGGTTTTTACGTTTTAGGAGATTTCTCAGTTATTCTTAGCTACATTCCTGTCATTTCAGTACTATCTAGTGTGATATAGTGTTGTTATTCCGTCCGACAACTTACTTTTTTGAAATGAATGTGATAGTCCAAGCCAAAGCCCAGATTTCAGGCAATCTCATGCCTATATTCTCTACAGTTTTCCTCAACCCGGGTTCGCCGACGACTCCTGGTCTTCACGTTTCCTAACGCTGTTTTGTACGTAGAATTTACTCCATAACCACGCATTCCATGTATTTCTTTCTTTCCCCAACAGAATGCTCGTCTTTAGCATCCTTTCGCAATCCGGGGCTGCGCCCCTGATCTAACTTATCCTCTTCGTCATGGGTGAAGGTTCCCTCCGGGGGCGTAGCCGTAAGTGAAGGTGGGTTGCGACGCGTCTCAGGTTATCGTACCTATGCACCCATCCCATCTGGGCAATTATTTAGTTGTCCTTACGAGTGCATCCGAGCCTATGCCACATCAGGCAATTCGATAAGTCAAACCTTCTTTACTACCACACCATCTGCTACGAATGTAGCAGTCGCTCACTAGTGGTCCTCTGGGGTAGTATCTCCGCATTGGTGTCCGTATCAGGGCTGTGCGTCAAAAAAATTTAGGACTTCGTTAATTCGTTAATTCGTTACGTTCGGCCAAAAACGGGCCGTTACGCATTAATGCGTTAATTCGTTACGTTAGTAACGCACAGCTCTGGTCCGTACCATGACTGTAGATCGGTTAATTGGGGCTTTCGTCGCTATTACACTACTTTATGGCCCAGTACCCTCCATTCACAAATACGTACCTACAGCATAGCCTCTTCCTCACCACTGGATGCCAACTTTCTCATAAAGCATCTAGGTGAGATCAGATGACGTCGCTGCAGCGCAATTGGATACCAGCGTACCAGTGCCGGACGCAAGAGTGGCAAGCCAGGTGGCGGAGGGAGGGGAAGGAGGGGGGGGGGTGGAGAGCCGGGGAAAAATGGCAGCTCCGCTACTTCAGCGACCTGGAAGGAAGAATAGAAAAGACTAAAAACGTGCATTCACCACTGCAGTGTACCCGTCCGGCCATCAGCGCTCACCACTTTTAACCTGCAAATCCGTACTGCGTCAGTGGATTCATTGAGTAGAGTCTTCTCCACTGCCACATTGCCTTATACAAGTGCATCTTTCCGTAGGGGTGGACCCGCAGCGTAACATCTTCCTCACCACTGGATGCCAGGGCACCCATATTGGATATTAACAAAATCATAAGGCATTTGTTTCACTTACATGAACGCTGCGCGAATAGAGCAATACCGGATGAAGCGAAAGGACATTGGAGAGTGAGGGAAAATTGTCTAAAACATGTAAAGCATATAGAAGCTAAGTTGCTGTTCAAAAACTGACTGGCTTCTTACAATTTACTGAAAAAATCCTGAATCTATTGCTTATACCTGATGTGGAAAGAATTTTGCTGGATCACCCTTCGTAACAGATGTGTGGTGTAACATGTAGCTTCTAACAGATCTCCTGTTCATTTCCTTTTCTCTGCTGCAGTGCTCTTTTAGGAGATACACAAAGCGGTCAAATTTGGCTTACAAAATATGCCTATGCCTATGGAAAAAAACCTGTTAATATAACTGCAAGCTATCTATGTGGTCGGAAATGTTCAAAACATCCAAAATTTGTCTAGGTCGACAGGATATATTTTAGAAGCTAAGTTTGGCCGCTTTGGGCAGGAAAGAATCATGCCACATGCGTCTGTTGCGTTTGCATCCTAGTGAGAATATCGCAACAGATAAAGAGAATGGTTTTGAAACAGCAAAAAAAAACTGCACATGACAACCTACACTTTGTTTCGAGTGGCTGGGTCACTCAAGAATCAAGAATCGTCTCATATTAACTTTTATCCAGGTGAATTTATAAGAATGATCAACGTAAACGGATCATATCGACAGCTAATGTCGCTCTATAATGTTATAGAATAGGTATAGAAGAGCTTGATAAGCTAGTGTCAGACTTCCGCCAAAGGCCATACTCTGATGTTTGGTGGCGATACATTTGGTGGCAAGAGAATGTGTTTGGCAATACATTTCACGGGATAAAATTTTGATTGGCGATACATTTCACGGGAGAATGAGTGAAAAACCTGTTTGGCGATGCAGAAGGCATGTAAGCAGGGGAGATTTCCCATGCTTCGGTTTCTCATAGGAAAGATCTAGGCACTTTAAACTGTGGGAATCTGATCGTTCGATAGAATGATTCATCCTATTTAAGGGCGTGGCAACTTCGGCGAGCATGCGTGGAGAAGCCTGACGACCGGGCTCGAGACCGGCCGTGACCCCACGAGATCCCCATCGCCAGCTACGATCAGGCGGTGCGCCTGCAGGACCCCTACCAGGATCGCCCATCTGCCTTCTCAACGCCTCCAAGTGTTCGTCTACTGTACCTATTAATAAAGCCTGTTACTCTTGCTGCATTAAAAGATAAATTTATATTATTACTACTGTGTATCGAACATGTGATGGGCCAGATAGCCGCTCTCCACCGCGGCTACGCTCACTGGTAGCAGCGAGTGGTTCACCCCTCGCTCGGAATAAATCAGATAGGTCCTGCGGATCTCATTTTTTTATGCCCCTTTATAAAATCCTGAAGTCTGCGACGGAGACGGCCGCTCCGCCGTCGATTTTGATAGGGGCTTAATCTTACGTTAGCATCAGGCTCTCCCCGTAAACGCTACTGCAGTTACTCAAAAAAAACAAAAAAAATAGAAAGGTAGTGTTTGCGGTGTTTTTATTCCCGGGACCCTTCGTGGGTATAAACCGCAAAAGAAAGACCGGTCGGTCCGACATCGATGTCAGTTTCTTGTGGGCCAGAGGCCAGTGATTCCGCGCGAAGAAGCCAAGGTAGGGCTTAATTTGAGGTAATGGCGGTGCATTTAAGTAGTTAAGCAGTTGAGCAGTTGAGTTGGGGGCCCCATTAGTGCAGCTAAGCTGGAGTTCAAGAGTAAGTAACAGAAGCAGTCGAAATTGAAGTGGTTGAAGTCGTGTTGAGCACCGCGAGGAGTACGGTCCGGACCCGTTGAAGTCGAAGTCGAGTTGTATTGAGTACGTTGATGAAATAAAGTAAGTTAAAAACCGCGGTATTTATTTCATTCCTGATGATCGATCGATTTGGCCGGAGCGGCCCAGTACCAAGCTCAGTTCTTGTTATGTTCGCCAAAACCGCCTTTGTTTTCGAACCGCGAGGACCCCCTGAGGACCCCCTCGTCCCCCTGCTGGTCGGGTGACGAGAGGTCCCCCTCCTCGCGGAGGGGCAGAGACCACCCCAAGAGACGACGAACTGGCGCGTACCCAGCTTTGCATTGATTTACTTGGGGGCAGTGCAACGGTCTCCGGTGCAGTATTGCTACTACAGCAGTTTGCAAAGCCACGGGCCCCGGCGGGATTCGAACCCGCATGGGCACGCGCGTCAACAGATGACACGCGTGTTGCGCCATCCGCCGTCCAACACTCTCAGCACCTCTTGTGGGTGAGGGGTCGGCATGACTCAAGGCGGCACACGCGCAACGGGTGGACAATCGTGAAACTGCGGCTACAATACACGTATTAAGGTGGCGGCTAGATAACTTCAGGTGAAGGTTCCTACGAATTCCCCTTGCAATTCAAATTGTTGATCACTTCGGGAGTTGCACTTTCTGCCAAGTTATGAGTCATCTCTTTGAAATGGACAAAGAAAAGCGGCTTTTCTACCATTTTGACCTCACCATGCACTCGCGGACATGCTTTTTCATAAAGCTCGCATGCCGATCAAGCCGCTCCCATCACGGAATCAGCTTTAGATCAAGATCGCGATAAAAGTACAAGCTTGCAGGACTCTGGGAAACTATTCGAAATTCTAGAGATCGCCGCGAACCCCAAAGAATTTAAATTTAAAAACATAGCATTCCTTTCGCGCGCGCTTCTACAGTAGCCTGGGAAAGTTCAACACTTCAAAGCTTCCGTTAAGAAAGTGAATGATTTGAATCAAAACATCACATAGTTCATCGATAAACTCTTCCCCGCCCCTTGATTCGAGCATGGTATAAAATGCCCAACGGTTAGTTAGCTTTCTACACTCGCATAACACTAACTCGCATCGCTCGTACACATCTCGTCGGGTAAGTCTTCTAGGATTCCATGCCCTTGATACAATACATTGCCGTGGTCACTTGTTAAGCATTATTTCAGTTTGCCGATGGGGCCTCCCGTAACCAAATCGAGGACGGCCTCGAATGAATCTAGGGCGGTTGCCCCGACACCAAGCTCAGTATCGATGACCACCGGTACAGAACGGTTGGTCCGTACCTTACAGGAGATGAATGACGATGCCACGGTCCACGGCAGAGATGCTAAGACGCTCCGGGACGCAGCAGCAATGGCCATCACGGAGGTTTGGAACGATGCAAGGACCGCCACTACGAACCTGGCGAGGAAGATCAACGAAGGTAATGCGGAATTACTTAGTAATTCTAATGGATCCTTTAGTGCCGTAGGCAGTAGGATTGATTCGCTACCGATGGTAGCTACCTATAGCCCGGATGGGCCGACACCAAAGATAGTTCCTTTTACTGGCTCAGGGGAAGACACATCTCAGTTCTCCTTATGGTTGCGTCGTTTGGAAGACATTATGAGGGTTAGGTCTTCAGCCATGACTTGCCAACAGAAGGCGAATTTCCTCATCTGTTACCTTGAGGGAGTCGCCATGGAAAAGGTCGAGGAGCTCAGCGAGGAAGATCGGTCCAACTACGACGCTGTTGTAGCCCATCTGAAGCGATTCTTCGAAGGACCCCAGCACAGGTACATGGCGAGACAATCCCTCTCAACCTGCCAGCAGCATACAGGAGAATCGTCTGCAACTTTCGCAAACCGTTCGCTGAACCTGGTACGAGCAGCCACCACAGGACAAGATCCGGCTAGCCAGAAGGAACGGGTATTAGAAGAATTTGTGGCCAGGCTACGGCCCGATATCCGGTACTATGTTAAGTTGGACAACCCAGGTACGTTCGAGCAGGCAGTAGCAAAGGCCCAGATGGTGGAACAACTCCTGGCAGAAGCCACAGCTGACCGACTCATAAATCCTGCTGGTCCCTCGAGGACTATAGAGGTAAAGTCGGCTGCTCCGCAGTCGACGTCCCGAAACTTTAATGATCAAAGATATGGACGTAGTAATTCAGGTGGCCTTAATCAACGTTTTCAGGTAACGACGCCACAGAGAGGACGAGACTATGGCCGGGACTATGGCCGACGTCATGGTATTCCCAACCGACGTCCTATTCCTAGCCAATCTAACTGCTACAACTGCGGAGGAATTGGTCATCAGGCTCGTCAATGTCCTTCACCTCGGGTTAGAACATTCGAGTCAGGTACGCGAAGATATACACCTAGGTCAGCCTCACCATATAAAGGACCTTCTCGCTCATTTTCTTCTCCTAACGTGATGCATTATGCTGCTGAGCCTTCCTCCGAACTTTTGCAGGCTCGTGAACAAATTAAATCCCTGTCTCTATCCTTACGTGAGAATCAGAACGCTCTTGAACAATCCAACGCCCGAATTTCGGCTCTTACGAAACGAAACGAGGAGTTAGCAAACTCCACTTTTGGCCGTCCAGCCTCGAATTCCTTGTCAGTATCTGCAGGGCTCCTGAAATCCGTTTACTTCTGCCTGGTATTATGGCTCTTTCTTTATGCACTCAAGCCAACGCCGCTCTTCCTCCGGCATGGCTGTGTCCACGAGACCCTTCTGATGTAGTCGCTCGAATACCGGTATCTTATAATTGCTCACGAATCATCCCACAGGTAGATGTTTCCCCGAAGGTAATGTCGGTCCATATCTTTCGCCCCAACACCCAAAGATATGATACACCAGCTTACCTCTGTAGGATAGTTACACATAGCGTCACCTACTCGGTCAACTTTTTTGGAGCGCGTATGGAAAAACATTCTGAGAAGTACGAGATGGTTTCACTTGAATCGTGTAAACGTATGGTGCAACATCACAAATGCGATCATGATAGTATGATGGCGGTTGAGGACACCTGGGTTACTTCCAATGAGCCCCAGTTTGAATGGCCTTCGGCGCCCTTCGGTTGTTGTGTTGAGCACCGTTTGTCCGTGTCTAATTGTTATCTGATTAGCACGGTCGTCCATATGCGTCATGGTTCCAAGTACCCTGATTCGCCGGCAGGTGACCTACGTCAGTGCACGTATCCATCTGGTAGTTGCACAATGCGTGACGGAGCAATGTTAACGTGGGCTCCTCACAAGGATGAAGCCTGCCAGTACATTCCGGTAACTAAGATGAAGGGGCATTTACTTGGAGACATCTGGGTAAGTGATTCTAAGGAATTCGCCCTTTCCTGGCATGACAACAGCGATAGGATCCGTGACTGCGGTAATGAGTTGATAATTACGGACCAAGGATACGCCCTGATGACGATGCATAGGTTCCCCCGCGCTGTTGACCCAACGGTAGGTATTATCACCTCCAATCAGCTAGCAGCGCAGCTCTTAGCTGTGGAAGATACGGTCCAGATGGCGGTATCCGCACTGTTTCCTCATGCACTCTCGGCCCTATGCGATAGACCTAATCTCTTAGCGCTATCTTTGCATACCTCTCTTGCCGCCAATCCTACATTCACTATAAGAAATCTGCTAGATCGCCACGACTTGGCAGCATCCCACTTAGGAAACGATCTAGTGCAAGTTCATCGATGCATGCCAATCCCGCCAAAGAACTACCGGCTGCTAGCGTCTAATGGAACATGCTTTGGCAAACCGAAGGTAGAACTGTCTTTATCTAGTGGACCAAAGCTGCACATGTTCGTTGACCCCACGACAAACGTCCTATCAAATGAAGCGTCTCCCCGAGACTGTACATTGGCGCGTTACTTCTACTTCCCCATATCAGGAGGTCATCTGCGCTTCGACTCGCTCACAGGAGAAACATCGCCAGTAGACAACATCCATCCCATAGGGTTACCTAATGGCGTTAATTCGTCAGCTCTGGCGCTACCCCTCACCATATTTCACAATTTGGTGCTAACAAATTCAAGTGAATTAACTCAGGACCATCAACTTAGCGAAATCTGGTCTACAGTGGACCAGAACCGCATCCTCCAGATCGCTCATCATACAGCCTCGTTTTCTCGTTCATCACCATCAGAATCCAGCACCAGTACCTTCTCCTTGTGGCCTCGATTGTTTGGAACGTGGACACTTTACGACACATGGGTAACTGTGTGCTGTGTGTCAATCTCGATTGGGCTACTGAAGGTGGCAGTTGTGGTATACTGTAACGTTCTCTATCCTGGGTGGTTGCCCCGAATTCAAGGTCTGTTCCGTTTCCAACAACGCCACGGCGTTGAGGAAATCCCTCTGCCGGTAATGGCGTCCCCACTACCCTGGGTGCCATCATCAACCCAAGAAGCTGACTCAATCGAGGTTGCTCGCGTAGAAATTGACACCACAAATGTTTGGCCACCACGCGCCTCACTTAGTCCGGTGAATGTATTGGCTGTTGCTAACAACGAACAATTTTTCGTTGCCCAGATCCCCGTCAGAGTAAATGGCATTCAGGTCCTAGCTCTAGTAGACACAGGAGCAGCAATATCGATAACATCCAAGGCTACAGCACCGCTACTGGGAGTATTTGCCTTAGCGGATACGGATATAACCTGCGCCGTGGGAATGGCAGGGGTGCCAGTCAAAATTATCGGTTGCGCTCGATTACGATTCGAAATAGGCTCTTTGACACTTCACCAGCCAGTATATTTCACAGAAAGTGCTTGCGTACCTAGCGAAGTTGAAGCTTATAACATAATTCTAGGTAACGACCTTCTTAGTCGTTTACCCCCTTGGAGTATAAACTACAAAAACCGGACCTTTTACATGGCTGATCAACAGGTTCACATTTTGTGTAGCGCCCCGGGCAACGAGGAAGTTCCTTCCTCAGACCCTGTAGCGATCCGAGTCGCCGAGACCACGGTTCTATCCCCTTCTGCGGAAACGTTTGTTCCATGCTACTCCGAAGCCGCTGACGATTCTTTGTTAGTCTTAATCTCGGAGCCCGAGCAGTTGGCTGAACGCTCACTGATAGTCACGCCCGCCGTATTCAATGCCGGTGCCACCAGGCTGTTAATCTCTAACCCAACCTGTAGATCCGAAGTTCTTTACAAAGGCCAACAAATATCGTCGGCGATAAGAATTACAGAGAGCGCTGAAGGTACTTTGGCGGAAGCTCCGTCTTGCTCCTAGCACTACTCCGTTAGTAGGTAAAGTGGCGGTGCGCCCCGACAACCAGCACAATTCTTTTCTCTCTAAAATCGACCTCTCAGAGGCCGATGTTTCAGAAGATGAACGTCAACTACTCCTTGATCTTTTCGAGGAATTCAGTGACCGTATTTCGCAAGACTCGTATGATTTAGGTTCGTACGAGGAATCCGAAATAGTCATCAAAACGACCACTGAAGTCCCTCCTACCAAGTTCAGACCACCAAGGATACCCGTTAAGTTCCAGAAAGAGTTAGATGAGCATATAAATAAATTACTCCGAGCTGGTCGTATTGTAGAAAGCGACACTTCGTGGGTCCATAACACGGTGTTAGTCAAGAAGAGAGATGGATCGTTAAGGGTATGCCTAGACTTTCGACCCCTTAACGAGATAACAATTCCTGATCACTATCCGTTACCTCGTATAGATGACATACTCGCTAAGATAGCTGGTCATAAATTCTATACGACTCTCGATTTAGCATCTGGCTATATGCAGCTCTTACTCTCCCCGGAGAGTCAAGAGAAATGTGGCTGGGCCACTCATCGAGGTATCTATCAGTTCGTTTACTTACCTTTTGGACTCAAAAATGCAGGTGCTTACTTTTCTCGAGCGATGTCACTGATTCTAGCAGGGTTGGAAGACAATTGTTTAGCTTATCTGGATGACATCGTAGTTTTTGATAAGGACTTCCAGAGTCACTTGGCATCTTTACGAAAAGTGTTCCACAGGTTTCGATTGTTCAATATCAAAGCGTCCGGAAAGAAGCTTACAGAAATTGCTAGGTCGAAAATTACCTTCCTAGGACATGAAGTCTGTGGCGATCATTACAGTCCAGCTGAGAGAAACCTGAAAGCCATTAAAGATTTCCCTCGTCCCACCACGGTTAAAGAAGTAAAAGGCTCTGTGGGAATGGCTAACTTCTTCCGCAGATTTATAGCCAACTTCTCCTCTATCGCGGCCCCTCTTTATGCTCTCCTCAAAGACAAAGCCAAATTTGTCTGGGGTCAGGGACAGGAAGAAGCCTTTCAGCACCTCAAAGAATGCCTGTTATCCAAGCCATGCCTAGCCTTCCCGAGGGACGAAGAGTTTTTCCTCCATACGGACGGTAGCCAACTCGCTGTGGGCGCGGCGCTTTTCCAAAGACAACCTACGAAAGACAGCCCATTTGTGGCGGTAGGATACTTCAGCAAGGCGCTGTCCGAATCTCAAAAGAAGTGGAGCCCGACACATGTCGAGCTCTTCGCGATAATAAGTGCGCTTCGCTTCTTCCGCGCCATCATATATGGAAACCATACGACGATCTTTTCGGACCATCGTCCGCTTACATTTTTGTTAAAACACAACAAAACCCATGACAATTTAGCTAGGTGGGTAGTAGAGCTGCAGAGCTACGATATTAGTATCGAGTACCTCAAAGGTTCTTCGAACGTTGTCGCCGACGCGTTATCTCGCGCTGTTAATAAGCGGGTTCGCTTTAAAGACGATTCACCGGAATCCGATGACATCGTTGAATTCCCAGTCAATATCAATATAAGTCAGCCCAGGGTCTATTCCGTGAGATCCCCGCATATTTTTGCAGGACATCCGATAGCTATACGACCCTACGACGCGCTCATCGAACAAAAAGTAGACCAGGTATGTTCTGCCATCATGACCCTTATAGAAACTCAAAGGTTTCCCGAGAATATCCCTGAGGATCAAAAAACTACCTTGTTGGCACTAGTGGGAAAATGCGTTATTTGGACCAATGGCTGTCTATATCTCGCCGACAGTCCATCCGGAGCACCAATGCGCTTTGAACGTCTAGTTTTACCTGAGAAACTTCGAGAACCGGTGTTCCTAGCGTTCCATGCCAGCCCCTGGTGATCATTTCAACTGGCGCAAAACGCTCGCCAAAATAGCGCGTAAATATTTCTGGCCGCATATGGCTGAAGACATCTACACGTTAGCTCGCGCATGCGATCCCTGCCAACGGAAGTGTGCACAGCAAATGAATCGTGAACGCCTCTTAACCGTCCTTAGCGGAGGTGTTTTCGAAAAGGTTTATGTCGACCTGACAGGTCCGTTATACACGTCAGATTCGGGTAACAAATATATTATTGCGATGATCGATCACTTTACGAAGTACGCAGTCGCCGCCCCCTTGCCTGATTGCTCAGCTATTACGGTAGCCCAGGCCGTAATGAGTGAGTGCATCCTAAAGTTCGGCGTGATGACTCAGGTTATATCAGACAACGCTTCCTACTTTAAAGGAGAAGTGATTTCCGAAATAGGTAAATTACTGCAAATCAACCGTTATTATACCACACCCTACCATCATGAAGGTAATGGAGCTTGCGAACGCGTTTTCGCCACCTTCCACCCAATGCTGCGCACCTACATCAGTGAAAATCAGAACGATTGGGATAAATACGTCACGGCGTGCGCATTCATGTACAATACGAGCGTCCACAGCAGCACTAATAACACCCCTTTCTTCTTAATGTTTGGAAGGGATCCCGTGTTTAACATTGACCTGCTGATTAAGCATGATCTGCAGCGTCATATCCCTACCGATGAAGAGTCTGGCATCTATATTGAGAACTTAGTATCCACACTCCATGCTGCTTGGAGGTCGGCCGTTAGGTTCAACGAAAGCCAGAGTCGTAAGTTCAAGCAGCAATACGACCAATCTCATCTGGGACCTCTTTCAGTTAAGGTAGCAGACCGCGTCTTTCTACGTGACTTTACCCCTAGAATAGGTCTATCCCAAAAACTATGCAATCCTTGGACAGGCCAATTTCGTGTTATAAAAGTTGAACACCCTCATCTCACAAGTGTTAGCATTTCGTCCCCACAATCTCCACCTAAAAAGGTGCACATGAATCAGGTAAAGAAATGTTTTGATTTATCTGGACCTGTGTTCACCTCACCTTGGTTGCCCGAAGAAGAAACACGCGCTTTAACCGCTGCTAACGCGCTTGAATCCGAGGTATGTGGTTACCGACATCAGGTATTATCACAGTCGGAACAACCTACGCCTGAACCTTCCCATAGTTCTAATACTCGTTTCAGGTCTCGCCGTACCTCGCTTTGACCGGTTGGTCCGAAACCACAGTCATTTATCGATCCTCATGCTCTCATTTCCTTCACTAACACTCGTGCCTTCTGCACGTTTATTCAGCCGTTGTGCCATTGATCATATCGTTCTTCCGCGACGAGTTTCTTCGTTCTTTTACTATAACCGATCGATGCGTGCTCGCCCTATCGTTTTTTTTAGCTTCTCCTGGCACACCATCGGTGACCTCTGTTTCAGATAATTTGGGTACACCCGCCAGCGAACGACCAAGCCTATTGCTCTCATGGACACTTCGGACACCGGGGACCCGCCCTCGGCGGACGACCCTCAAGATCAACCCGCAGGGAAGTCTCCTTCCGATTGTTCACTTAGCCGGGATCCGGCCGACACCAATGCCAGTTCTTTTTCCGAGCCCTCGGGGGAACCTCTTGAGGGAATCTTGCCTTCATCTGAGGCGAGACCCACAGATACGCCTGTGGTCTTTTCGTCCGGCTTAGACCGTGCTTCTGGTTCCACCATGGAACCTCGGCCGGAGTAAGGTCAGTATGGTCCGGCGGACTCTAATTCAGAAGTCGTCGACATGGACATTTCTTCTCCTCCAGTATCACCTTCCAGCCGGGAGCCGGCCGTTATCCAAGCTAGTTCTTGCCCCACAACATTGGACCTCTCTGAGGAGGCCCTGCTGGCATCTGACGACGATCGCTCCTCCGAGGCGTCGAAACATAGCCAGCCACGCACAATCACGACATCTATGGAGAACCTTTCTATTGATCACTCTAATACTACTTCTGCTGCAACCCTAACCGCGAGACCTTCCATGCCAAATCTTGCTGACGATCCAATGATTACGTCCACTTCATCTCGTTCCAGCACGACAGCATCCCCACCACCTACGAGGACCGCTTCGCCATTCCGAGCCGTTGGCTTTCCATCACTCCCAGGCTC
This sequence comes from Ancylostoma caninum, assembly GCA_037903475.1. Taxonomy (NCBI): domain Eukaryota; kingdom Metazoa; phylum Nematoda; class Chromadorea; order Rhabditida; family Ancylostomatidae; genus Ancylostoma; species Ancylostoma caninum. Next base: position 401,063 of record JBAJFG010000423.1, read on the forward strand.
GCGTTCGCCACCCCCAGCTCCTTCTGGACAGTAGCCGTCAGTCCCATCTAGACAAGAAGCAGGTCCATCCGCTGGCTCGCAACCGGTAATGTCCGCAAGAGAGAGGTACCTCGCTTTTCAGCGTGGCGGTAGTATCTGGACGTGGACGTGGTCGTGGCCGAGGACGCGGCCGAGGTAGAAATTCGCCTAGACGACGTGGTCTTCCGGTACCCGAAACGGAGTCTGATCGCAGATCCACCGGTATTCCGAGTGAGACTCCCCGAGATTTCCATCATTACCTGTTGCACCTGCATCCTTGGGGGAAATTTGTCAATCCCCGCCCTGTTCGGTTCTTACGCAGTGACTCGGTACAAGTTAGCCTCCGCATGTCTCCTGAGGAATATGAGCATCCTCCATCTTCCGGATACCTCAAGCTCAGCTTTAATCGCACTCTATTTCCCAAGGTTGTCATTCCACCTGGAGGACCAGCCCCACCAATCCCTCTCATCGAGATGCAACACATTGAGGATACGAGAGGTTTCCGACAGCGCTCCGAGCGCATCATCGAGCAAGTTCTGGATGGGACCTACGAGGACGTTGACGTCGGGCACATCGAGAAAACACCGGATGGCCGGCATGACTCGGTATTGATCCCTCCGATCGTGAATGGTAGGCGGCCTGTCCTTTACCAAGTAGTCTCCACAGGATGGGGGACCGGCGTCATATTAGAAGCCAAAGACTTCTTCACAGTCGGCCCCGATCGCCGCGATCTTCACTGTATAATCCTTGATCATTTTGCGATCAACAATGCCAACTTTCTACGAGGGTACGACAAGATGATGGTCTCTGTCAAGGACTTTATTTGGATATATGACGTCAAACCAACCCGTCAGGCACTTGACAACCCGCATGGCACTCTCGCGAAATCTCGCATTCCTCGCACTACTACCCTGGAGAACAACTCGGTCTATTTCTTCAGAGCATCGGAGTTTGCCTTCGCACCTCCCGACACCATGGATGAGCCTGTCTACGGCCTGGTGTTGTCGAGGGTGTCACGACGTGAGCGTATCACACACTTGCGTGCCGTATTTGAAGGAGCGCCTGAAGCCGTGTCGCTCACCCCCCTTCTATGCGATTTCCCAATTGCTAACTCAAAGGAGGATGACTTTCTTCTCGCCAAGTCTCGAGCGAATGTGTCCAGCGCTATGCGGTTTTCAGAGCCACCAGCGTCGATGTGGGCCCGCAAACGCCTCTGTCACCTCGTCCGTCAATTCCTTCCCATGCACCCGGACGAAGCCATGACTCCTTTTAAGGTGTTTCTACCTTCGGAAGAGGAGAAGTTGTGGCTAGAGGATCGCGCACACAATTTCGACAACTACTACTCTGATCCACCTGAGGCTAAGAAGCGTATGACTCGTATCTTCAGTGTCTCATGTTCTGCGCTATCTGCGTACAACACTATGGCAGACGATCGCCGCACACACTGGATCACAGCCACGGTGCCATCCCTGGACACGTTCCCCATCCAGATACACTGTACGCTACCGAACATGCCAGTGGAAGCCGGGTGGACGAAACGCCGTAGTACTATGGGTCGTTGGTACGCACTCTGTCAAGCGAGCGCTAGTTCGTCGGATAGAACCTCTGCCAGAACGTGAGGCCCTTCAAGTAACCTTAGATGCTTATGGATGGTCCTCGAATCCGCTGGAAGAGGATATCAAGGCGCGCGGGCGATTGATGGAAGAGGGGTACCTTCTCGACATCTGTGTCCGCCTCACGAAGGCCCCAGCAGCCGCGAATCCTATCTATGAGAACATTTCGCGCATGCAGCTGTTTGAGAACATCCAGAGTGATTCGACGGCGTCATCCATCCTCAACCATGTGTTCGGTCGGCAACTCTCGTTTGCCCCAACCGGGATGAGCCTCAGCTGATGCGAGACGTCGAACCGCGCATCGACATACTCGTCAACAACAACATCGTCACCTTCTCGGCGGAACAACGTAAAGCGGTCGCGCTTGGTACCAGTCAGTTTCCAATTGCTGCCATTCAAGCGGCCTTCGGTACCGGCAAAACCCTTGTCGAAGCCGTCATCGCAGCTCAGCTAGCCGACAACGGTGACATCGTACTGGTCACAGCCAGTACAAACGCGGCGGTTGCCCAATTTGCCCAAACCATATTAACGCTTAGTGCCTATCAGCACCTGCGCGTCTTGCGCTACGTCTCGGATATGGCAGTACAGGAGAACACGGCTCCTACGAGCGTCGACATGAATAAGATCCTCATATCATTGCACGAGACATACACTAACCGCTTGTCACCAGAAGCCATGGAAGTGTGCAACAAGTTCACCATCGGCCGACGAATCCTGGAAAGGTACATCGAAAATCCAGAGTTGGCACTGTATCTCACCGATGAGGAGAAAGAGGAATATGCGATCGCGGAACGCAATGTTTCACGTACGCTCGAGAAAATGATCGCGTTGATGTTCATTTTGCGCCCACCAAACATCCTCTGCCTTACAACATCGTCGCTCATGAACACGATTGGCACGCCCGATGGAGCTTTCAAAGCTTACGGCGACAAGTTCACCATTCTAATTGGGGACGAGGCCTCTCAAATCCCTGAACCAGCTCTCACGGCCATCAGCAACCGGCTTCCAGGAGTTCGCCAGATTTATCTTGGGGATGTCCACCAACTTGAGCCCCATGCTAAGTGTCCTCGCGACTCACACGCAGCAATCTACGGTGCCCGAAGCGTTATGTCCGTTCTCTGCTCTGCACGAGCTGTTCCGGTTGCCTCCCTCGTTCGCACCTATAGAGCTCATCCTGCTCTCAACGAGCTCCCCAACCGAGTGGCCTACGACGGCACTCTGGTGAGCGCGATTACTGCCCTCGAGCGACCAATGCTGACACGAGTGATGGAGTTTCCAGCACCTGGCATCCCATTCAGGCTCGTCAACGTCGATGGTCAATCCACCCGTGCGCAGAACATGTCGCACTTCAACCCCGCTGAAGTCGACACATGTACCAAGGTAGTCCAGTTGCTGAAGGGTAGAGCCATCGCACCGCGGCATATTTGCGTCATTACCTTCTATCGCGAGCAGTTCCGTCAAGTCGAACAAGCTACGTTGGGACAAGGCATCGAGATCTCCACCGTCGACTCCGTTCAGGGCCGTGAAAAGGAAATTGTCATTCTTTTGACAACTAAGACCCACTTCACCCCCGAGTCGGCCGATTTCCTGGACGAGTATCGTAGGATGAACGTAGCAATGTCTCGCTGCCGTCAAGGCCAATTCATTCTAGGCCATGTTCCTTCGCTCTCAGCGGTACCATTCTGGCGACGCGTTATCGAATGGGCCACCTCGCTCCATGCCATCGTCACCCCCGACACTCTCGAGCGGTATTTTCACGATGTTTGAACATCATAGTGAGCGGTGGGTTTTCCTATCTTTTGCTCGAAGTCCGGGACGGACTTAATGTAAAGGGGGGAGGTGAAGCAGGGGAGATTTCCCATGCTTCGGTTTCTCATAGGAAAGATCTAGGCACTTTAAACTGTAGGAATCTGATCGTTCGATAGAATGATTCACCCTATTTAAGGGCGTGTCAACTTCGGCGAGCATGCGTGGAGAAGCCTGACGACCGGGCTCGAGACCGGCCGTGACCCCACGAGATCCCCATCGCCAGCAGGGGTGTGCGGAATTTTCCGTTTTCCGTTTTCCGTCCATTTTTGGCCTTCCGTTTTACGTTTTACGTTTTACGGGTTTTTGGCCCGTAAAACGGAAAATCCCGGAAAACAATGGAGTGAGAGGGATCGTTGTTTTCGGTGTACTTCCCTATCCTGAAGAGGGTTCTCGTGTGTCGATGCGCAGTGTACATGAGTTCACAACAATGGCGCAGAAATTGACGTCTAGACGCTCGAACTATTTTGTTTCTTTTCTTTTGTCTTAGCTGCAGGGTAAATGTCCCGTCGCGGTTTTGCTGGTCTTCATCGTAGTTTCAAATATGCCATACAAGTGCCCTGCTCTCCTCGAAATTCTCAAAAAAGGAAAAAAAAGGTTACACAGAACTGAGGAGTGGACTCATACAAAATTTCCATGAAACTGTGACCTGCCATGGTGAGGGCATCAAGCATTCTTGCGAATCAACGCATGATGTAGGCCTTCTTTCACCTTGACAAAAGAATAAGGCAACACCGTAAACTGTCACCGTTTTAATTGATCCCCAGCTTCACACTGGCGCCGCTGACGCCTGGTGTCTTGCGCAATTTTGGGGCTGCCTGTGTTTCACGTTCATCACACGCTGTTCTTCTCCTCCTTCCACCTTCGCTGACTCGCCCCAACAGGATAAAGTGATCCTTCTCGGATCCTAAGCGTATTAATTACCATAGTTACCTTTTTGTCTGTATTTTTGCAGGATTGGTCAATAAAGCAAAGAAGTCGCACTTTTGACACTTTACAGCTTCTCGTATACTTAAACATTCAATCATAAAGATGCATATCGATTATATAACTCTGATATTCTCCCGTAACTAGGTGAAGGATAAATACTCCTCAATCTACCTATATTCTAGGCGTTTGAAGTACGTACCATCAGTGGGCTTGAGGTTACTTAATTACTTGAATGAGTCACCACTTATGCTCATCAAGAAAATGCCTAGAAAATCTAATGTTGAAGAAGACCTTTCGTCACACACCTATGCTTGAGCAAAATTTTCCGTTTTCCGTTTTACGCTTTCCGTTTTCCGCCCATTTTTGGCCTTCCGTTTTCCGTTTTACGTTTCACGGGATTTGAAATTTTACTTGCGCACATCCCTGATCGCCAGCTACGATCAGGCGGTGCGCCTGCAGGACCCCTACCAGGATCGCCCATCTGCCTTCTCAACGCCTCCAAGTGTTCGTCTACTGTACCTATTAATAAAGCCTGTTACTCTTGCTGCATTAAAAGATAAATCTATATTATTACTACTGTGTATCGAACATGTGATGGGCCAGACAGCCGCTCTCCACCGCGGCTACGCTTACTGGCAAGAGAATCCATCAGCGATACATTTGAGGAGGTTTGCTTGGTGATACAAATGGCAAGGTTTGCGTGGTGATACATTTTACGGGTGCCTGTGGATGTCTTGATAAGTCGTTTACTTCATTCTTAGTTGGAGGCTTAAAGGCAAGGTCCGGCCAAAATCTTGCCCACCCAAGTTTTTGCTCTCTGGAGTCCAAACCATATGTGCCACGCACCGGTGGTCCCCCACCAAACGGACCACCGGTCCTTCAAATACAAATTTTTTCCTACAACAATGATGCCACAATAGACAGCATGTAGGGCGCGCCGTATAAAGTAATTTGAAGGACGGATGCCGCAAACCCGCAAACGCCGCACCGAAATTGGTCGACAGAAAGCATTCGTTGTGGGACCTTTTCAGTGACTTTTCTATTGTTTTCGTCCAAGGCATCGCCTAGGGCTACGAATCCAATAGAAATTCGGGAGATGGAATTTTGCCCGGACCTTGCCTTTAACCATCAATGGTGTTGACTCAGATTGCTCAGCTGGTAAGGCACCGGACTCCGAAGATTGGTGTCATGGCACGACTCCTGATGATATCGAAATTCTTGCGCAGTTGATAATCCTTTTGTTTGATGACACAATTGGCAAGTTTTGCTTGGCGATACATTTGACGAGTTTAATTTGACAATACATTTGACGGGCTTTGTTTGCTTAGGTAGTTGGCAAGCTCGTCTGCGAGGTTGCCAAACAAATCTCGCCAAATGTACCGCCAACTCAGACAAACTTTCGGAACTTCCGCTGCGCTTGTTCGGAACTTACGCGGGTGACCCGAGGGAAGTTCCGAGCTAGCTCCGCGGAAGTTCTGAAATCGAACAAGAGTGACGTAACTCGTGCATTATAGAGTCAGCCATAATTCGAAGAATAAGGTAAAATCGGCTAACATGGAGTGATTAACACCTCCACGCGTCCCGATGCCAAAAATCCTAGGATCTTGAAACCCACCACAAATCGTTCCATCACGTAGCGCCAATTGCACCTCTAGTGGCGTCTTCTTCTGAAGATAAGTTTCAAGCAGGTCTGCCCTCTGACTGTGAAACGTATCTGCGTCAGGTTTCAAAATCAATGATAACCTGCAAAAATTCCTCTTCGGGGAAAATCTGTCAAATTTTCGTATTTATGGGAATAATCTCAGGGGTCCATTTATCTGACACGAGCTTTACCCAAAATTCGACATTACAGATGTCATTATTGGGGCATCCCGAATTGAATTTCGAGGAGAAAATAGCGTAAAAATTTTCTTATTCTACCACGGCTTCTTATGTGTCTAGCGAAGTCAATCAAGAAGATGTCACTGTAAAAATTGGACGAAAATATGCCATTTGATCTGTTAGTTTCATGGATCATTCTGTCTGTCTCGAAGTGCGGAAAAGTGTCAAGCTCCGCGGAAGTTCCGAAGCTACTTTTTTCTCTGCGTCTCCACTCGGAAATTCCGCGGAACTTGCGCTGAACTTTTGAAAAAACCGACGAGTGTCGTCATATTTCCGCGAAGGTTCCGAAAATCGGGCTCCAATAGTAAATCAGGCTCCGCGGAAGTTCCGAAAACCGGCAAGCTCCGCGGAAGTTCCGAAAGTTTCTCTGGGAATGAACATCAGAGTGGAAAGTGTTAAAGGCAGTGTCTCAGCTCATGGGCCGCATTAGATTCCCATCTCAGCCGAACATATGCGAGGCGCTGAGCACAAAGATCTACTTTAAAGGCAGGGGTCCACCTTATTTTCGTAGTTCAGCTAACAGCAGATTCTGCATCTACTCGGCGCGATGGTCCCAACGGTATACATAAATTGTCTCAGAGTGGTCGATAAACCCGTCTTCCAGGACGGGGTCTGTAACAGTTTGCCAACCCGAATTGACATGTGAAGCCGTTGATCTTATCGATTGGACACGCCAAGACTCGTTGACCGACGCGGCAGCCGTGGCAGGCAGCCAGCACAGCTTGGAGCGATCCGCCTCCGGGCTCCAAACTTTTATCCAGTTCGAGCCTTTCAAAAATGGGGATTTCGTCGCTTCTGTGCCTGTTGATGTACATCCCAGGGATCAACATGATGAGAAGGTCTAGGATATGTTGGTAAATCCAACAGGCAGAACGAGGTGGTCCTCTGCCTTTAAGTTCCGTGAAAACGTCGAAAACCCCATAAGTTACGGGTTTCTTTGGCCGAGAATTTCGAAATTCTCGGCCAGTGGACGAGAGAGTTCATTCCGCAGTAAGAGCTTGCTGAGGGTGCGGCATGGTTTTTCAACACGGAAATGTTTGTTTGTTTGATAATAGCTGCTGCTGAGAAGTTCATTTTAATGTGCAATCTCAGCTTCTCAGCTCCGCTTTTGCTAGCTTCCTAGCAAGAAAACTCGTCCGCTCCTGTATCCAATTTTGCCTTAAAAGTAGGGGTTTTTAAGGTGTTTTCTGACATCAAGCACATCATTGGAATCAGCACGTCGAGTAGGACCCGATTCTGTGATATCTCGATACCCAACATGAGGTGAGACACTGCCTTTAATGCCATAAAAATGAAAGTTGTGCGAGTATCAGTGCAATTATGATTTAGATGCACTTTGAGGAGGTAGTATGGTTCATTTCTACTTCTTTGCCTATACTCTGCGGCAGAAGAACTCCGTCGCTCTGACAAGCAACTCATACTGAAAGGACAAAAATGGTCTGTTTGAAACTCTGGTCGTAACTTTTGACTAAGCGCTGCAAATAAAAGGAAACTTTCTAGAAACTTTATTCTAAGATGTGAATTTTGCATTTTGCAAAGGATGCATTTCAGGGCACGCGTACGAAAACCTCGATGTCAGAAAGCTTGGGGCCTGACGCAATGGAGAGCCAGCGGTTGTTGCCCAGAGGTAAGGTTGTATTACGATATTAAAACTGTGCTCCTTGAGAACAAAAGGCAATTTATACTGGATGCGTGCGACTGACGCGCGTGGGTCTATATGATGAAGAATAGGGCCCAATCGCATCGCACTCGCAGCTCAGACGCACGCATTTACGGCCTCGCGGCGACCACGAGTTCTTTTCATTGAGGATTTGCATGCCGCATTGACCGGTCTTTATAGGAAACCCTTCGCAAATGGATGAGTGCGACTGATGCGTGACTGACGCACGCAACTAGTACAGATTGCCCTATAGATGACAAAGGCGTTCAGATTTCTCGAATTATTGTTTTAATTTTACTTCTACGTTCAGAGCAGGAAATGTGTGTTTGGATGAGGGCAGAGGCTGCCACAAATGCAAGTAAAATAAAGTAATCTGGTAGTCCAGAATTTCTAGAATTTAGTCAACATCTTCAAAAGTCATGTTTACGTACCTCTCCATAAGTAATGGACGACGACAGCTAGATCGGTTAGAGGCAGCACCCACGGGAACTTTCGTGTCAGGATTCTGATGGTTTTGGATAATTAGCAGTGGTCGCAACAACCATACGAAAGTTGCACCACCGTAATTATCAGCATTCTCAAGATGTAAAAGGATTAGATTTGTTCCGGCGTTGAAACAGGATGAGATGAAGTATAAAATGAACGGGTGTTTTCGTTCACAATCACTTTCTGTCCCTATGATAACATTTGTTATCATTCTCACCTCCTCCCATTTTGAAGGTAGTGTGTCAGCTCAGGGATTACGTTCGCGATCGTCACCTCAGTCAAACATAGGCTAGCCGCTGAGCCCAGAGATGTACTTTAAGTTTAGCGGAAACGTCGAAAACCACATGAGTTATGGTTTCTTTGGCCGGGAATTTGGGAGTTCTCGGCCAGTGGACGAGAGGCTTCATTCCGCAACAAATACTTGCTGAGTGTGTGCTGAGCATGTTTTTCGGATAAAATGGAGATGGGGGAGGGGGGCACTTGGTATAAGTCGATAATATGACCTGTCCTGCACGTTCTGACTTGTTAGTTGGAACGTCCAGAACGCTCTGACTTGTTAGCTCTCCTAACGTACAGTAGCTACCTAAAATGCAAACAAGTCAGAACGTGTACGACAGGTCATATTATCGGCTTATACCAAGTGCCTCCCCCCCAACTCCATTTTGCCCTGTTTTTCCAATACGGCAGTACTATTCAGTCGATAATAGCTGTATTTCGATTGAAGTTCATTTTAATGCGCAAGATTATTTTTCTCAGCTCCGCTTTCTTCGGACTTTCTAGCAAGGGAACTCGTCCTCTCATTATCGAATTTCGCTTTCAAATTAGGGGTTTTGACCGCTTTTTTAGACAATTGGATAAGGCAAACAAAGCACAACCCTGCAAGCCACACCCCAAAGAAATGGAAGACAGACATTGCTGCAGGAGGAAGAATTGCTGCATTCCGACTGCTAAAAGTAGCGAACCCGTGTTCGGCTGCGTTTTTGCCCTATGAACTGTGGTGCTATTCAATCAGCGTTCTGCCTGCTCCTCGCCACTCTCGGCGACACGAGTTTGTCTTCTCCACCGCATTTGCCGCTAGGCATCGACTCCACCGCATGGCGAACCCTGGCGTGAACAGGGAGGTGTATATAAGCCGCTGGTAAGCATCAAAGTTTAGTCGTGTCTCCGCTTCGGCGGAGACAAGGCAGACAAGGCGAGCCCAGCTAGACTCGTCAGTCCGGCTGAGGCCCAGGTAATCCCGTGGCCCAGTGCAATAATCGGTCAGACTAGATACGTGAGGTGCGGACGCGTGCGGGTGCGGCGCTGGTCTGAAAGTCCGCAGCGTCCCCTTAAGCGCTGCCGCGGAAAGCGCGTACGCGTTCGGGACTATTTTTGGATGAGCTTGGGTAAGCATCCATTTACCCAGGTATACAGTACGAACCCAGCCCTGCGCCCAAATGAGCTGCGATCCTAGGTTTGAGACATGCAAACCAGTTCATTGCCCCCGAAACACAGCCTTCCTGAGGCAAACGCAGCTCGTGTGGCGACAAAATAAGATTTCACCTCTGTAACTGCTGTTGAAACGTGTTCGGCCCGTGTTCGTCCTCCTGGAATCGCTGAGTTCAAGCACAATGCTGGAATCGGCACGCCGAGTGGGATCGAATTCTGTTGATATCCCGATACCCAGTATGAAGTGATATGCATTTAAGCCCGAGCAACTCAGACATTCTGTGCAAACAGGCTAAATTTGGTGGTCGTGGTGTTGACAACAATGTTAATGAGGCTCTATTATCAACCCGGGCGTAGACGGTGAATGGCAACAATAATACAAATCAGGCGGCTTATATGCAGGAGAAATGAGGCGGTGCCAACCTATCAGGTTGTTACATAAGTTTCCGCTGTTTTCGCATAAGGATATCTGAACGCTTGTAATAAATGATTTACGATTAGATTTGCTAAGGTCTGCATAAAGCGCTTGATCTCGCTTCTTTCTGTGAATCATATTTTTCATACTTCGCATGATTCTAACCAAATTTGGGTTGTGTATCTCGATGCCATTCCTATGCTCTTGGTACTTTCTCTCTACATTTTAATGTTGAGCAGTCTCAAGCAGAGGCAACAAACTTGGTAACCCAAAATTTTAACTATGCCGTTTTTTCTCTCTGGAATTGGAGCAAATTGAGGTGGGGCTTTTTCTACGGTTACTGGGGACATTAATCATTCCAGAACACTAATCGATAGTATTTTATGGAAAGTTCCAAGCGTTCAGTGGAAATCACGGCATTTTGCCACACTGTAACGGGCACCTTAATTTTATTGGTCGAACTCTCTGAAAAGATGGAGAGCTCGCAGAACATTTTTCATTGCGCATTATGTAGCACAAACTTGGCTCTAACAGAGCTCGGTTATCAGATCACAAGAATGACTAAGCGAGAACCGATTTCCCAAAGCCAGTGACCTCTAGCACTGCCCGACTCAATTCTTTCTTTCGTAGTCCACGGATTTCTGGACCAGCAGAAATCGAGCTCCTGATGTGAAAACGGGAAAAGTCCAGCGACTGTTGTTTTGCATACCTCAATTGTTATCTATTGTTGCTTGAAATTTCATAAAACTTTTTCGTGGAAAATTTCAGAACAGCGAGAACTTATGTAATAACCTAATACTTTGTGTGAGAGGTTGCCACAAGGGGCCATTTGATAGATGGTTCAAAATCGATACCGCACCCGTTAGCACCTGAATGATAGGGGATCATACCCCAATTACTTGAGAGACTAGGGCACGTATAAGTGCCTACACACATTGCCTATGGATAGACTCGCTGGCAGAACAACGTATTTCCATGACAAAAACAATATGAAATATCATACAACGTTGCAGCCTCTTTGCAACACTGGACTTTTGGCAATGAAAATCGTCTTTTTCGTAAGATTTGACAAAATTGAACACAGCATCCATCTAACTGCAGCGCTAAACCTAGGAATATAGCAAAAGCTGTGATAGCGAAATTTCCGTAGATGCTTTAAGGTTTTGCTTCTTGCAGAACAACCGCAAGACCAAATTCTAGCATGGATGGATATAGAGGCCACAGTACCTATGATTGGCAAAAGCGCGAAAGCCAGAAGAAGACCCGTATTGCGAAAAGGTGGGCAAATCTCAAAGTGAAACGTGAAACATGATACGAGTGTGTATGTAGCTCATTCAGTATCTGGAGTCGCTTTACCACGAGAGGTTCTTGCAATCATGGGCAGCAGTGGAGCTGGGAAAACCACACTCATGAACATACTCGCATTTCAAAGCAGCAAAGAAGTTGAGGTAGATTTCATTTACTCCGACGGAGCCTGCAATAGTTGCTAGGAATGAAGCTTCAGAGTAATGGTGCTGTACTGGTGAATGGGAAAGCCATGACTAAGTATGAAATGCGGCGCATGTCTGCTTATGTCCAGCAGATTGACCTCTTCTGTGGAACCTTAACAGTTAAAGAGCAGCTTATGTACTCGGTAAGTACTCCGGGAATTCCCAGTGTTTCTTTTGCCATTCTTCCAAGCAAGAATTGAGACCAGCTCAGCTCGCTATGTTTAAAGGCAGCAAGAGCCGAAATCCTCGACTCGGAGTTGAGGTGCGGTTGGTGAAGTACAGACTCAGCACATCACAAATGTGAAACGAACACAAACAATGATGGCTTACCTGCAAAGAAAATGGAAACGTCGTCGCGAACACGCCTGGCCGAGTTCGCGCCGGTACGAGTTTTCCTAGGAGCCAAAGCCATTGCGGCGCGTGGTTTGGCGCAAAGGTAGTACGAAATGCGTTCAATTCGCAGGATTTCGTGGTGGGACCCGCACACCCGACATTGGAGCACTCGTCCGCGCGCGAACACGGCCAGGCGTGTTTGCGACGACAGTTCCAGTTTCTCTGTAGGTAAGCTATCATAGTATGTGTTCGTTTCACATTTATGATGTTCTGAGTCCGTACTTCACCACCCGCACCTCAGCTCGGAGTAGAGGATTTCGGCTCTTGCTGCCTTTAAGCTGTAGAATACTCTATTTGAAGCAGGTGTGAGGTCTTGTGAGAATTGGAACTGCATCTGGGCGGCCGTGAACCCCTCTAGTTCGTCACAAACAGGCGCGAGTCAGATTCGTAAAGGTTTGGAACAAGACGTGAATGTCTCACGAGATAAGCGCGAGAGTGTCGCGAGCTGGAAAATCTTTCTGCAAAGTCGTTGCGAAACAAAGGCTTTGGACCCTCGTGTTCGCCTAGGCATACATGTACGTGCTATGCGCAACAGTGCACAGTGTACGACAACACCCTAAGATCGCAATATGGATCACAGAGTTCTGTTCAAATTACACCACATACGCATCTCGACGTTGCTTGAGGAAAGGTGTGCCTCTAGATGAGCTTGATCGACTGATGAGATAAGAACACCGGAACCATTGATGAACGATAATTTCATACCGAACTAGTACGCTGACCTGAGAAACAAGGATGATGAAATTTTTTGTGTGGTGAATATTTGGCAAGCTCTGTGCCGCATAGATAGAGCCGCATTGGTCATGCCTCGCAGTAAAAAATGCTCCTGTAGCTCCCATCACATGTAACAACATGTGTTGGTGATAGCGTAGTGGCCTTGTTTCCGTGAACATGAAGCACATTACATTCGGTGAGTTCTGCCCGTACAGGTCGCGACAACGCTTGCGTCACTTGCCAGAAAAAATATAATTGACGAACCATCACGAGCTCGGTTGCACACGAGGATGTGAACTTCATGGAACACCGCTTGTCGCAATCTCTATTGGATGATTGTTCCTTCTAAGCGCTACTTTCTGTTATCAGGTTGCCGTGAAGTTCATAACGTTGCGACAACGTGATGATCTCGCAACATCGTAATAGTCTCGCAACGCCTTTGCGTGCCGGTGTTTCCATATGGTTTAAAATGCGGTTTCCCTAAGCGAACCTGCCGTGCGCATTACATGCAACGAATATGATGTCACGACATGAAAGGGATCCATACCACCCTTGCATCATCCTACGGTCACGTCCCAGAGGAAAATGAACTATCAGTATAAACCATAAAAAGCACAGAAAGATTTGAAGATCTACTTATCATTTTCAGGCCTTATTAAGAATGGGAAATAAATATTCGCATAGAGAGAAGATGGAAAAAGTTGAAGAAGCAATAAAGGATATGAACCTCTATGAGTGCCAGGATTCCATCATAGGGGTTCCGAACAGGAGAAAAGGTATATCTGTCGGCGAGAAGAAGCGTCTTGCATTTGCTAGCGAGGTTTGTCAACTGGCAGTTAGGGGATCTCCCACGTTTTTCTTACCTTTATGCATTTTCTATACCTGTAAGTCAATGGATTTTTTGCTTGGTTTCATAAATCACCAGGCTAGACGGCCAGACTCATAGCATATCCTTAACTTTTGTTAGCGAAGCCTTGAAAAGTTGATGGGGACGAACCAGTTCTTCATAAGGAACAACTTCGTTTTTACAGACTTGTGAAAAAATTCCTGAAGTTGCTCAAAAAGAATCCCGTTTTGGTCCTATTTCGATTTTAGTTGCATTTTTCTCCAAGAGGTCTGAGTTCAAACCGTGACTCCGTAGAATTTTTTAGATACTCACCGATCCAGCAATCTTGTTTTGCGATGAACCAACGAGTGGACTGGATGCGTTCATGGCCCATCAGGCATCTTATCCCATTTTAATAAAGCAAAAAGACGAAACTGGAAAATGTGGTCTCCTAGCTTAGCGAAAGAAAACATTGCCAACACGCGAAAAAACTTGTGGAAATAGAGCGTGGCGTTCTTAGATTGAGTCTAGGAAATAAAAACACATTATGAAGTATGTTCGAGTAGAACTCAAGTTCTAAAACGTTGTCTACGTACTCGAAGATGATCCTTCTAAGATATGAACTGCAATCTGCTTCCGTCTGGAGGGTCGCAAACAGAATTCTTATTATTGGGTTGGGCAATAAGTTCGTGCGGCCTTTTTCGACTCAATTTTTTCATTAGTATTTGAAGCGACAAGGAAAAGATACTTGGTCAGTGTGGCTATTCATAGCAAGGTGAATATTGCATTATGCAGCCTGCGACGCTGATTTCGAATCCATTTTCAAAATTTACCAAAGCCCTCTCTGCGATGAGTTATGCCCATTTTTGGTATTCATGAGGAAGCGCTGAGATTAGTTTCTAATGAAGGCTCGTAGCGCAACGGTAAGGCTATCATTCTCAAGACAGGCAATAACAGACTCAATTTTTGCTGAAGTATGATACAGATTAGTGAGAGCACCAGAGTTCGTTACAATGAAAACAACACTTGAAGGAAATCTCTTCACAACCACTATGTTCATAATGACCACTCAAGTCCACAGTGAAGAAAAACACGACTCCAATTACAGATTTACTTAAATATAACTTAAAATTACGGAAAACATCTATATGAGAGTCCGTTTAGAAATCTCAGAACTCCATCATTTGAGTGAATTTCTAATTCCAGCCAAATATTGTTCCTCTCCAGATTTCGTTCGATGTTAAGGAAACAACAATTGTGACTGAAATTTTTTCGTTCGCTACTCTGTCTATCAGGAAATTCTGAGTTCTATCTATTTTGGAGCTTTTTATCATCATTCTATGCGTACAAACTATTGAAATTTAATCTTTGTAAACATAGCCACACCAATACTCAAGTACTTTAACCGCTCCCAAATATCGATTTAGTGGGAATTTTTCCAGATGCTCCCAAAACCTTCACAACATCGAATTTTTTTAAAACACGATAGAACAACCTAAAAACGGCTTTTCAAGAGGAAACAAGCGATGAATAAAAATTGCAAAACGGTGGTGGTAGCAGGATTTGAACATGTGACACTCGGCGTGAAGAACGCGGCTACTTACCTCTGCACCACAGACCACAGTGGTGCTGCGTTAAACGTTCTGGATGACGCACTCAGCGAGAAACTCCCATGTTTCTATTATTTTTTAAATATTTTTCGCTAAGATACGAGCCAATAAGTACTTGAAGGAAAGGCTTACTTTTGTCTTACCTACCCATCCAGGTACACAAAGCTTAGAATTTCTACATGGATACCAAACATGGGCATAACTCATCGCAGAGAGGGGTTTGGTAATTTTTGAAAACGGATTCGAAATCAAAGTCGCAAGCTGCATGAGGAAATATACACCTTGCTATGAATGGCCACGCAGACCAAGTATCCTTTCCTTGTGAGTTCGATTGCGTATCACAGGTCATCTTGTGGCTCTTGTTTTGCTCTTCACGATTATCTACCTACGTACGTGTTAGCTGGTATTTCATGTGTGTGTGTCTGTGCGGGAGAAGCAACCATCAAAAACTAAAAATACCTACACCATTGTGTTCAGCACGTCAAATTGTGCACGAAAATGTGGTAAATTGTGGTATTTACTTCGAACTACAGGTCTTTCGAACCACTTCAGTCATGTTCAGATATGTTAATCGCCGACAGCTGTTTTCATCACAGTCGAAATGGATGAGATAGGCCTGTGATTACAGAACCGTATAGAAGGAAAAAGACGGGTAGGGTCCCTTTATAACAGAGGAACCAGGCGGCCGAGGAATGACAATGATAAGGCTTGCGCCAGCACAGTTGGAGGGGAAACGGAGACGAATTCAGCATGTTAGAGGTAGGACGGCGTTGGTGACAAAGATGCTGCGGCGCCAGATTCCAGGACGACGAACACAGGTCGAACACGTTTCAGCAGCAGTTACATCGCGAGGTGAAAGTTTATTTTTTCGCCACACGAGCAGCGTTCGCCCCGGGAAGGCTGTGTTTCTGGGGCAATGAACTGGTTTTCATTTCTCAAACCTAGGATCGCAGCTCAATCTGGGTGCAGGGCTGTGTTCCTGCTGAAGACTTGGGTAAGTGGATGCTTACCCAAGCTCATCCAAAAATAGTCCCGAACGCGTATGCGTTTTTCGCGGCAGCGATTGAGGGACGCTGCGGACTTTCAGACCCGCACCGCACCCGCACTCGTCCGCACCGCGCGGATCTCGTCTGACCGATAATTGCACTGGGCCACTGGTTTACCCGGGCCTCAGCCGGACTGTCTAGTCTCGCTGGGCTTGCCTTGTCCACGCCGAAGCGGAGACAGGACTAAACTTTGATGCTCAACCAGCGGCTTATACACACTTCCTAGGGGGGCGTGTCGCCACGTGGAAAGGAGCGGACGGAATGCAGGTTGAACGGCACCACAGTTCATCGGGCAGAAAACGCAGCCGAAACACGGGGTTTGCTGCTCTTAGCAGTCGGAATGCAGCAGTTCTTCCTCTTGCAGCAATGCCTGCCTTCCATTTCTTGGGGCGTGGGTTGGCAGATTGTACTGCGTTTGCCTTATCCAGTTATGTGAGTAAGTGGAGAAACGCCTGGAGATGGGTCCAACGCTATCATATAGGCGAGTCGGCGTGTAGAAGTGGAGGAGCTCCTGAGGACTGATCCTACGGCGTGAAAATGGTGCGCCGTTGTTCAGGTCCAAACCCAAAATGCACTGATTCCGTCACTTTTTACCATTCACGTCCACCACAGCCAACCGAAATGCGTTACCACATATGGATGATAAGGATTTGTCCATAATGGGTCAAACCACTTAATGAGGAGCTGTAAAGAATATTCTCTGTGGATAGTGTGTGTTCATCCACCTGCAATAATCTCATCTGCGGACACTGAAAATATGCGAGCGAAGCGAGCATCAGGAAAAGTGGTTATATAGTTCATCGGAGTCCGATCCGGTCGGATAAAGAATGATACGTATCGATCTTCGGATGACGACGATCAGTACGTATCGTTTGTTATCCGACCGGATCGGACTCCGATGCACTATAAATGAAGCTTTACTTTGAAGGTCTCTCTCAGCTGGCGATCATCTCAGCGGTCTCCACAACTTTTCCACATCATACGATTTCTGGCGACCTTCATCCAATGTGGTGGACCTCGTTTCCTGAAAAACTTTGTAAACGAGTCTGCCCATCGTGCGGCGGTCGCCCCAGCGGTCTCGTCTTCTTTTTTGGGAGCCATTGGGTGACGCGGAGACTCCAGTTATCATCATTACATCGAAGTAAGTGGCCAGCCCAGCGAGGCTTCAAATGCTCCAAGTACTTAAGCGGATCTTTCAATCGCGATTTCTCTCGTAAATCGGAACTTCGGAGGCTTTGATGCTATTGCTGGTACCTATTCGTCTTTAGAAGACATCTTCCTAGTGCTCGGGGCGTTTTTCGCATGAAACTGGCGATTGTCAGGTTATCAGGCTACGTTTCGGTCGTGTAGCACATCGCTGGCAGCACAGAAGCGTTGCATATAGATGCTCTGAAGTCGGGATCTTTAATCTGGTCCGTTACTTCTCGACCCGGAAGCTGCCCAAGCACCACACCTCCAGCGAGATATTTCAGGGGCGATGTTGTTCATCATGTTCACCACTCGTCCCAGATAGACGTAGGAATCCACTAGTTGGAGAATGCTTCCTGTCAAATTCACTTCTCCCGCATCACACCACTGATTCACGATCGCTTGCGTTTTGGACATGTTCATCTGCAAGCTTATCTTCAGACCAGCCACATTAAGTTCGTTGATCATCGCTTTCATTTCAGCCGTATTATCAGCTACCAACACTATACTCTGATTCGCATTGGCGATACATTTGGCGAGGTTTGTTTGGCAATCTCGCAGACGAGCTTGAAAACTACCTAGGCAAGTAAGCCCGTAAAATGTATTGCCAAACAAGTAGTCACGCCAAATGTGTTTCCAAACAAAACTCGTCAAATGCATCGCCACGCAAAGCTTGCCATTTGTATCGCAAGCAAACCTTGCCAATCGTGTCGTCAAACAAAAGGGTTATCAATCGCGCAAAATTTTTGATATCATCAGGAATTGTGCCATGATACCAACCCTCGGAATCCGCTGCCTTACCAGCTGAGCCATCCGGATCGACACCAACGATGGTTAAGCCTCCAATTAAGAATGAAATGAACGCTTCATCAAAACACCGTAAAATGTATCGCCTACATACAAACCTTGCCATTTGTACCGCCAAGCAAACCTCATCAAATGTATTGTCAACAGATTCTCTTGCCTTTTGTATCGCCAAACACCCGTAAAATGTATCGTCAGCAGATTGTCTTGCCAAATGTATCGCCAATGAGCATCGGAGTATCTTCTGCAATGTGGAGATTACTGATTTTCTTTCCATCGATGAGGTATCTATTGTCTTCCCAATCTAGTTCCGACGTCGCACACTGCAGAGCTGCTGTGAGTAGCTTTGGGGATATCGTGTCTCCCTGCCGCATTCCTCTTCCGATGAGAAATTCCAGCTTGCGATCAAACAACTGAATGGTAGTTGACGTGTTTGAAGAACATTGTTCAAGCAATTGGATGTACACCGAGGGAATTCCAGCATGCGTTAGGGCGTTCAGGACGGCGTAGATGTCTACAGAGTCAAATGCTTTCTTGTAGTCCACGAATAGGACTAGGGGAAGGTGGTACTCGTGAATCCTCTCAATGAGCTGGGTGATTGCCTGAATGTTTTCCATGCAAGAGAAGTTTCTACGAAAACCGGTTTGCTCCTTTGTTGATAATCCTTCAAGATTCGTTCCATGCGGTTGAGCAGTATTTTGGTGAATGTCTTGTATACAATCAAGAGCAGACTGATTGGCCGGCAGTTGGCATTGTCATCCCGCTGACCTTTCTTAAATAGGAGGATTGTTGTTGATTTCTACAATGTCTGGGATCATCCCATTTTTTAAGTAGTGATTGAAGTGCTCGGTGATGACAGAATAGATAGCGAAACTCCCTGCACGAAATAAGTCTGCTGAAATGTTGTCTGGGCCAGGAGCCGTTCCTTTCTTCATGTTTCATATGGCTTGCTCAACCTCTGATTCAAGAATGAGAGGGAGTTTCTCTATTTGCGGCATCGAGCATCTCGGCGGCCCAAGAGTGGAGGAAAGAAGTGAGTCACTATGGAATTCTTGAGCGATAATCTTCATTGCCGTCCTAGAAAATTGCGTCTTCCCCTCCTTATCTTTGAGGGCCGCCACGACGTTCCTCTGAAATTTTTCTAGCAGCACTTGATGCTGGATTTTGTTTACGCCGCTTCCAACAGCCTTGTTCGTCTATAAGCTAGGAGTGATCTTCAACTGCCATGTGGCAGGCTTTGTTGAAGATGACTTTTCTGGATATGTGGCGATGGGATCCAATTTGACAATTTTCCTTTTCTGTAAGAGTTTGGTCGCTTGAGCATTCACTCTCGGAATGACTGCTGGTTGCGGATGGCGTGAGGCGTCTTCGCATTTGAGCAGTCCCTTGACCAGATGTTCGTAGTCTTCCGTTGGGTCGTCGAAGATTTCCCAGTCGTAAGATTCGATAGCCGATTCCAAAACTTCGGGTTTGAAGTTGGGAGTCCTGTGCTGGTATTCATGAACGCACGGGAACGGGAAGGGGCGTGACAGATACCCACTGCAGCTGGTTCCCGGCGGGAACCTTCCTAGTCACCCGTACGGGAAAGATTTGTATTCATGAACGACCAGGAAACGGGAAGACCGGGAAGCATCGAAGTAAACACGGCCGAGTTTTCAGGATGTAGAGCGCGAAATGAAAGTTTTGGAAAATATTTTGTGAGGAATTTATAGCAGAACGTTGTTTTCCTCTTCTTTTTCCTTCCTAGAAGTGGGTCTCCATGTGGGTCTCTTACCATTATAGTAAAACATGAAGAATCTACCGCGCGGATTGGCGCTGCATATTCCACATGAGAGGCCTCAAAATGTTTTTTGCCGAAACTTTGTATAGAGGGGTTATTTAAGGTGCTGAACACTAATCATAGTTAATATTAATTGGCATTTTATGTGTGTGTGTGTGTGTGTGTGTGTGTGTGTGTGTGTGTGTGTGTGTGTGTGTGTGTGTGTGTGTGTGTGTGTGTGTGTGTGCCCGCATAGATGGTGAAGGTGACATGAAACGAGCCTAGAGCTATGTCAAAGGTGCATCGGCGCTCGGTAGGGGAAGAGTTGCCGTTGAGGGGAGCACAGCAGCGAGAGTGATGCGCCGGCGCTCATAGGTGGGAGAAACGGGTCCACCGCTGTGATAGGGGTGCGGCGGCATTTAGAAAATGGGCAAACGCCTGGAGTCGGGTCCAACGGCGTGATAAGGGTGCGCCGGCCTCCA
Source organism: Ancylostoma caninum (assembly GCA_037903475.1). Lineage (NCBI taxonomy): Eukaryota > Metazoa > Nematoda > Chromadorea > Rhabditida > Ancylostomatidae > Ancylostoma > Ancylostoma caninum. The sequence continues at coordinate 421,612 of JBAJFG010000423.1, forward strand.
AAAGCGAGGAAACGTCTGGAGTCGGGTCCAACGGCCTGATAAGGGTGCGCCGGCGTCCAAAAGTGGGGAAACGCCTGGAGTCGGGTCCAACGGCGTGATAAGAGTGCGCCGGCGTCCAAAAGCGAGGAAACGTCCGGAGTCGGGTCCAACGGCGTGATAAGGGTGCGCCGGCGTCCAAAAGTGGGGAAACGCCTGGGGTCGGGTCCAACGGTGTGATAAGGGTGTACAGGCGTTCAAATTTGCACCACAGCAAACCGAATTGTGTTGCCACAAATTGTTGGAAAGGAGCTGTCCATATGGGTCCACGAACCGCGGTAAAGAATACTTTTCTGTGGATAGTGTCTGTTCATCCACCTGCACTAATCTTATCTGACAATGAGAGTATGCGAGCGAAGCGAGCACGAAAAGAAGCCTGAGAGTCCGGCGTCCGCCGGACGACAGGCTGGTATCGTATTCATTTTGTACCGTTATCTCATTTTGGTAGGGCTAAGATGGGTATATGATGGTCATTTCAGGAAAAAATTTGGTTTTGCAGAGAAAACGAAGGTGGCGTGCACAATAATGGGGAAAGTCGTGGTCAGCGCCTAAAACGACTGCGACTTGAGCCTAATCGACCAGATGTCTTTTTAATCCTTTACTCCCACACTCTTAAGTAGCCTGGGCCCCAAATTGCTGGGGATAAGAGCCGGCGAACACCCATTCAAGCTTACGCCTGGGGTTCGTACCAGATCAAAGAGTCGCCTTAGCGACCGCCTCAGGGCTGGGATTCATGAAACGATAACCCAGGCTAGCAAACCAACTTTTGTTGTCTGCGTCTGTTAGCACTATGTAGTCAATACGATAACCAATCACCCTAGCCATCGTTGGTTTGATTGGTTATCGTTTCATGAATCCCAGCCCAGAATGGGATTCCAGTTGCGTTCTTGAATCGTGGTTATCTCAAAAGTCTGTCCCCCAAAAGTTATCAGCCCTCATTCAATAGCACTTGGTACTTAGGATAACTCAACGACTACGGCTGACCTCTCCACAAGTATGCTCTCTGTTAGCCTTCTCTCATCTGCAGCAACTGAGGTCCAATATGGGAATGAAGCTCAGACTAGTCGCTCTGCGTCCTCGCTGGACTTGTGTTTTAGTTATGCCATTTCGGGCTCACGCAACCCATTTGTCGTTCCAGCTTTACTAGTTTTATTCTACAGTTTTATCGCCTACACTTGCCGAGTCTTATGATTTTTGCCTTTGTGTGGCACGCCTGTGCGATGTAAATAAATAAATTAATAAAAAACAACTCCTCTACGCAAAATTTGAGAGGATTCCACGCAGTAATGTATCTACAGTAGCCCTGCTTTAGCCCTATAAAAATGTGTTTACGGTACAAAATGGATACGATATTCGTGTTCAGCACCTCAAACACCCCCCTCCCCCCTCCCAATTTTTGGCAAATTTTTTTGGAGATTTTGAGGTATTCTGAAATAGTGCTTTTTTCTTTTCGGATAGATGCCATTTTTGGGTGATCAACGGTAGTGAGAAATCAAATAACACACATATCTGAAAATAAAAAAGAAATATTGTTTGGGTAGTGAAAACAAATAAGTACGGAATGAACATAGCATTCAATTAACTAAGTGGAAAGCAACACAAAACTCTTCTGAATCTTAGGAACGCATTACTATGTCAAGATTCGTCAATGAAACGCAATAATGTTGAAAAATGTCGCAGAAATCCATCGACGGGTAGAACTTCCCGAGGCCTAGATGGTCGGGTAAGCGGGAACCTTCCCGTTCACCCGCCGGGTAGGTCGAGAAGATACCGGCCGTTTTCATGAATACCAATTTTCTACCCGCGAAACTCGTCCACCCGGCGGGTAGGCTAAAACCTACCCACAAAATGAGCCTTCCTTCATTTCTAACGTTCATATCTTACTTCTTCTTAATTGGCAGTTCATATGTGTGTGTGTGTGCACGAGAACCAGCCACCAAAACGGGAAATACCTACACCATTGTGTTCAGCGCTTCGAGTTATGTACGAAAATGTGGTAAATTTCGATTTTTACCTTGAATTAGAGGTGTTTCGGGCCACGCCAGTCATGTTCAGACATGTTAATGTCCGACTGTTGTTTTCATCACAGTCGGAATGAATGAGATAGGCCTGTGATTACAGAACCGTATAAAAGGATAGGTTGCCTTTATAACGAAGAGGAGGAAAGAGGCGGACGAGGAACAACGAGGATGAGGATTAGGCCTTAGTGTAGTGTTAGAGGTGGGCTGGGGGTGTGATAAGAATGGCTCGAGAAATGCTCCGGCGTCCATAAGTGAGGAAACGTCTGAAGTCAAGTCCAACGGCGTGATAAGGGAGCGCCGTCATCCAAAAGCGGGAAGACACCTGGAGTCGGGTCCAACGGTATGATAAGAGTGCGCCGGCGTCGAAAAGTGGAGAAACGCCTGGAGTCGGGTCCAACGGTGTGATAAGGGTGTGCCGGCGTCGGAAAGTGGGAAAACGCCCAGTTTCGGGTCCAACGGTGTGATAAGAGTGCGCCGGCGTCGAAAAATGGGGAAACGCCTGGAGTCGGGTCCAACGGTGTGACAAGGGTGCGCCGGCGTCCAAAAGTGGGGAAACGCCTGGAGTCGGGTCCAACGGTGTGAGAAGGGTGAGCCGGCGTCGAAAAATGGGGAAACGCCTGGAGTCGGGTCCAACGGTGTTTAAGGTAGCGCCGGTGCCTAAAAATGGCAGAGAGTCCGAAAATGTGGATATCGACGGAGGAAGGATGCGCCGCTGTCCGCTACTAAAGAAATGACACGAGTCAGGTGCATATTTGCTCAATCGTTTCGCTGGCGCCTAGCATCAATGGTAAAAAAACTAGAAGTCAGACCTCAGCAGTGATTAATATGCAATCCGTGTAAATCCCTCCTCCTCACATCCCCTCTCGCGTTCTTCTCCTCTCATTTGTTTATGGATACACCACATCTTCCTCTTTTATATGTTCAAAGTGACTCTTATCACTTGACCAGTTATAACAAACAAAGAATGATAAACCGTTTCCTGCGATCATTCCAGATTTAACCAGTCATACATAATTATTTCAGTCAACTCTATATGTTTTGAATAGTTCAACGGCTATTTCAGTGGAGCAAAAGGTAAAATTGTCGCGAGAAACTCGATTTGCCCTCTTTGATAGGTCCAGTTTCACATGAAGAAAAGCAATGGAAAAGATGTGGAATGCATTATAAGTTGTATGGCTGAGTTCATTAGGATGAAAAAGGGAAAAAGTCATGCGAGCGAAGCGAGCATTGGGAAAAGTCTGGAAGTCCGGCGTCAGCCGGACGGCCAGACTGGTAAACAACTTATTTGTAACGTATTGTCATCTTAGATTATCACTGGGGCACCCTGGACGTCTTCTCAGACAAAGTATCGCACACAAGCGTAGGACTACTGTAGGGCACCCGGAGGACTTGGTCAGTAGCGGTATTCATGAACGCCGGCGGGAAGGTTTTAACCCACCCGTCGGGTGGACGAGATTCGCGGGTAGAAAATTTATATTCATGAAAACGGCCGGTATCTTCCCGGCCTACCCGGCGGGTGGACGGGAAGGTTCCCGCTTACCCGACCATCTAGGCCTCGGGAAGTTCTACCCGTCGATGGATTTCTGCGACATTTTTCAATGTTATTGCGTTTCATTGACGAATCTTGACATAGTAATGCGTTCTTAAGATTCAGAAGAGTTTTGTGTTGCTTTCCACTTAGTTAATTGAATGCTATGTTCACTCCGTACTTGTTTTCACTACCCAAACAATATTTCTTTTTTATTTTCAGATATGTGTGTTATTTGTGCTACTGTAGATACATCACTGCGTGGAATCCTCTCAAATTCCGCGTAGAGGGGTTGTTTTTTATTTATTTGTTTATTTACACTGAAGGGTGCTGGTCTACGCATATCGCGTTTGAAGTTTCCTGGTTAAGGGATATCTTCGTGCGAATTAAACTGTGCGCCAGTGTCGAATGAGGGTAGTACGGACACATCGAATTGACTCAAGCTACGGTTGGTTAGAATGTGGTCGATTTCTAGACGCGCTAGCCCATCCGGACTTACCCAGGTCCATCGTCGATTGGCTGGTTTCTCAAACATGGAGTTTCCATGGAAAAGCCGACATGCAGACAAGAAGTTTAATTGTCGTTGTCCATTCTCATTCTTTGTGGTAGGACCATGAGGCCTGGGTCTCCAGTCGCCGTTGCAGTTCGTGCCAACGATGGCATTGAAGTCACCGACAACAAACTTATAGTAACTCTTCCCTTCTCGAACAGTCTCTTCCAGGAGTTAATAAAAGTCTCCTCGTTCTCCGTCCGTGGCTGCAGAAGTTGGTGCGTAGCCATTTATCATGGATATCACTTCCTTCTCCTTGGTCCAAAGACAAAGAATTGCTAGACATGGAATGGGCCCCCTGCTGACCAGGTCTCCTTCCGTGGACTCGCTTTCTGGCATTTCCCCATTAATGGGGCCCTGCGAACCCAATTTCCATCGATGGACACCTGTCCTGATGTCTTTCCGAACTATGGGGCCCCGGCACATCCGTCCGTCATCAGTGCACCCGCACTCATTGTAAATCTCGAGAGTAATGGAAGGAAGTTGGGAAATATTTAAAACGTTTCATCATTTACAGAAATGGTTTCAGAAAATTCCACAACAGCTTATGATGACGCGTTCTTCCTTCGTTCATCCTGTGTATTTTATTGTATTGCCATGTACTTGATTGTACTGCCCTTCTTAAAAACAGTTGGATCCTCAGGTTGCATAATCCCTATGGGACCTCAATGAGAGGTAATCCCTATAAGACCTGAATGATAGGTGCTCAAGGAGCATATCCCAAGTGCGGAAATCAAGTGAATCATATCTCCGCGGCATGCATACATTTCCTCAGATGATTATCTTCCTTTGTTTCCAAATTGAGTGATGTGAATAACAAAGCTGCAGCAGAGGGGCGACTCTGCTCCGTACATTGCTGCTACAGAACGTCAAATCGTTGTAAACAGTCTCTAGTCCGGAGGGCTCGAGACCGCTAGCCGCTGGTCCCACCACGAAATTCTGAGTGCACCAGACTTCCACTACGTCTATGCACCTATGACGAAACATCGACCGAATGCCCCGTCAGCTTCGCATCCTCGCGAGCACTGTCTATAACTGAGCCCCATCATGAACGCATGCGATCACGTGCTGGCCTCCCACCGCCTGCGCTCTAGAAAATTTTGTTACACTACCGTGATTTATATAAGAGGATCTCACAATCACGATCACTGACCAGTTGTAGAATTTCGTAACGGTCTGACACACATACATACTTACATACTGACAGACATGTAAACAGACTAAGCCCGTTATTATATGGCATGATATTCATAGAGTTGAGACTTCACAATTGTAGCGACTTTTATTTTTTATTTAAATAATTCTTCCCATATCTTATTTTCTGTTGCATGAATTGTGACCCTTCAATTCGACAAAAGCGAACATCTCCGACCCCCTCCCCTTTCTGTTTGGCAACAATATTGGAATAAATGCAGCTCAAGCTGCTGGGGATGTTAACAGCGTCTAAGTGGAAGCCAGATATTAACTCTTAGAAAAACGTTAGATCAACTAATCCACTTCGTGAAAATATTAGGTGTTAAAATCTGATTTTCCCAAGAATTGGTTTTTCTTCTCAAGCCTAAAAAATAAGTAGTTCAATAGTTCTGTAAAAATACTTGGTGATAGGATTGTAGAAGATTGAAAGAAGTCGTTGCGCTTTTTTTCGGATGCCTTTTCTCCACTAGTTGCCGTTTGTAGAAGATGGAAAGAAATCTGCTAAAAGTATTCAATCGCGAGAGTCTTCTGGTCATCCTACCCATGGTGACGTCAGACTACACTTAACAAAAATCGTAAAGCTGGCGCCCCAACAGTTCCACTGATGATGTTCTTCCGCGTTTTTATTCTACAGAGCTTACACGCTCAAAAAGCATAGGGTGCTCTCTGGTCCCTACCGGATGCAAGGAGAAAATTTGATTTTACCAAGAATTGGCGTTTTTCTTCTTAAGCCCAAAAAAAAAAGTAATTCAATAGTTCTGTGAAATCACTTGGTGATAGGATTGTAGAAGATGGAAAGCGCTTTCAGAACGTATAGTGCATGTCGAAGAAAAATGGCAACGGGACTAAAAAAATGGCAATTAAAAAAGGCGCAAGGACTTATGTTAATACCTAATACATTGAATGCTCGGCACGAGGTCACCCTCACGATGTAAGCGTGCCACTCCTTTGTGCAAATTTCGAGAAAGGATAATCGAGATACTGGATTGGAAGGTAATTCTGCTCACACCAACTCTACAGGTCCGCGACAGTCGCCATCAACCTATTCTGTCTACTTTGTTAGGCATTCTGTTCAAGAGTTGCAGTTGACAACCATAAATTTAGTGGTCTCAAACAACGTGGCTTTTCACGAGGATGGAACTGAGGAGATTGCCTGCATCTGGATAGCACTGTTAGGAAAAGGAAGGGTTTATATGATTCTCTTGTTGCGGCTGATTTTGTTTGCGGAAAGCAGTGGTATTGACTCCCATGGAAAAACCGCATGCACTTATTGCTCAACCTAATAGATACATTCTGACAGACTTGATTGTACAAGTGGTACTGTCTTGCATTGGAGTTACTCTTTCAATCAAAGAAACGCAAATAAAACGATCAAAACCTCAATCTGATTTTGACTGAGTATCTTCTCCTCCTTGTCACATAATTACCCTTGGGTTCGTGGAAGGTTTAAGTTTAGGTTGTAACCGCCTTGCGTTTAATGGCTGATAAAGGCAAGACTGTCGTTACTGTGATACATCAGCCTGGTAGTCAAATTTTCACAATGTTTCACAGGTGAATGGACGCTACTTGCAGGCATATCGGCTTCCTTTCTAGGTTTGTGGCACATTCCAGGGTTTGCTTCATGGCTCTGGGCAAAACCGCCTATCACGGTACCGTGAAAGACTTGATTAAGTTCTTTGCTAGGTTAGATTTTCTCAGTTTGCTCGTATACTCACTCTATCATACCCTAAAATAAAAGCACTACTATAATAATATTTGAAGCCTCGGAGATCCAACTTTACGAGTGCCAGAATCATATAACCCAGCCGATCATGTTATTGCAAAACTGTCGGTTTCGAAGGACACAACAGATGAAGATATGGAGCGAGTTGAGGTTATGCGGGATACTGTCCGACTAGTCCGAGTCCGACATTTCTGTTTGGATCATTATTTCTTTCAGTTCATAACGGCGATGTTCCATGAAAGTATAATGGGTGACGAGTTGAGAGAACTTATATGGGCAGGATCTACAAAACTAGGAACTCACAATGAAGAGGAGCACGAGAGACACAAGCATAGGTTGGTGTGTGACCCGATCTGCTGTCTCCTCCAAGAAGCACATTGGGTTGAATGCACTACGTTTGCAAGAACTGGTCTTCACCTTTCAAACATGGTGTTTTTAGTCACATTTCCTATTGTTAGGGCTTCACAAGCTTTCCCAATATAAACAGGGACTAGTTATTGTTATGTTCGAGGTGCGTTTCTATTTTTTAATTAGAGAAAGTAACTGGACCTAATTTTAGGTACGCAGTATCAATGTGTATGCAAATGAACGTGTTATTCCGCAGAGCATTCCTCACCACTATACGAGATCCAGTTTTGTTACAAGTACGGATACTTCAAGTTGTGGTAAGCACGGATCTACGTACTGCTCATATACTATGCAACGATATCCCGTTCACGATAGCAATGCAGGATGCGGAAACAGTATTGATGATAAAATCGATCTCTGCTACAGCGCCATAGATACACTTATTGCAATAGTCTTTATTGAGTAAGATTAACAACTAAGTAACACTTGATATTCTATAATTCGCCCTCGATTCGGTCTCCTTTTGTCTTGATACACTCGCGGAGACGACGCGAGAAGGCATCCTCGGTGCGTCGCAGGTAGTCCGCATCAGATTGTTCCGCTCACAGGTTCTATCAACTTTTAAGGCTCTTGAGGAAGCGATTTTCTTGTGATGCTCAGCACAGGCTCTTGTAATGACACTCTGAATAATCAAGTGGATCCTGACTTCTCAATGGCCAGTTTTGAGAAATAGTGAATAAAGATCTAATTGGCACCATTGTTGGGTTTGGCGAGCCTTCTGGGTTGGTGCGTAATCTTGTTGGAATGCGCATGGATTGTTTCCAAAATGAGAATTTAGCCATGCGAGGATGCAAGAAAATAATTCTACATGTTTAAAAAACGCTCAAAAACACTACGGAAAAAATTATCAGTCCTTTTCGCGCACCCTGTACAACATTTTATATTGTATTCATGCATTTACACATTCGTGCTGTCCTTTGTGCGCCAAATATCAAGGTTAACAGCGAGGGATGGACATGAGCATCCGAGGGTACAGACACAGGACGTGGAGGTAGCACGAACGCAACCCGTAGGGGAGGGGGAGGACGAAACTAACACGTGAAGACGGGGGGAGGTAGTTCTGGGATACACTCTCACACTCTCACGTGTGGCTACTATGCTTGGATTGCGGCAAGTGGAACTGAAGGCAGCTGGGATTCATGGAACGTTAACAACGCATACAAAGATTAGATAATGTCAGACACAGCAATTGAAGTTGGCTAGTTAACCTGCGTTCCTGAATACTAGCCAAGAAGTTACTCGGGGTTTATCGTGCTTGAAGTGAGCTGCACGATTGTCCGAGTAGTTTAACAAGCCGGAATGTGCATTTGTGGGTCAACCAGAACGAATAAATTCATGATCAGTTTTCCAGATCACCTCAGTAGCAATCGGTATAGTGAACTTCCGCACAGAGATTTTTGGACCATCAATTCAGAATCTTGAGGGCGTCATGTACAACTGCGTTCGTGACATGTCATTTCTCTTCTTTTTCCCGTCAATAAATGTGAGTTTCCTAAGTCACCTTATTGTCGGCCTTGGGAGCCTACAACTTGAAGCGGTCCACTGCGTATTCAGGTTATTACTAGTGAGCTACCTTTGGTTATGAGGGAAACGAAAGCACACATCTATTCAGCTGAAGCATATTTTATCTCAAAGTCATTGGCAGAGGCGCGATTACTTTTCTTGGATAAGAGTTTTTTTGCATAGACAGTAACTGTTAAAATAAGCCATTAAAAATTTCAGATGCCGCAGTATATCGCACTACCATTGATTTATTCGGCAATCCTCTACTGGATGACAGGTTAGTCGGGCAGGAGGTTAGGCTGGGGTAAGGGGGGGGGGGTAGACCGTAGCAGCTGTAAGGGTGCCATTTCAGACCACTCCCTGACTTATTTTTTTACACCCATTGATTGCGGCAGCGTATACTGAATGCGTGCGTTAGGCGCACATCAGCCGCACGCATTGCTGCGCCAGCGCCGCAAGCCTGCAAATGCGTGCGTCTCTCTTACGTCAGGGCTCTGACTGAGCCTATCCCCAGACATTCGGGCGTTTGGAACGCCGGTCTCCACTGTTTTTCGCGGCATGACACCTGCGGGACAAATGTAAAGGTGGGCGAAGTTGGCGCGCTTATTCCGCCTTTATATAGTTGCTCCTCATCCTGCATTTGACCTGCCATGATCCTGCTACGGGGGTGGCAGGATTGAGGGAGGTCATGTTTGATTGCAACCAGTGACTACAAAAATAGTACAAAAATGAGCTCGCTGGGCACGTATGCGCACCAGCGCTCGACGAGCCGGACATCTGCGGCGAGGCGGATTTTCCCGTCCGCGCCGCGTCATCATGCGACCGCATCCTACGCATTTTGGACAACAGTTTTAACGGGCCTCAGTTGGCCAGACAAGTCCCGTAGGGCTCATATAGTCTCCACCACAGCGGAGACTAGACTAAGCTTTCACGGCCGTCTGCTGGCCTAAAGACACTTCGATTGCCCCGTGGCAATGGGAAAGAAAAACAGGGTTCATGAATATCCGGATATACCCTGCCTCATGGGCGCTCACAGCATGTTTTCCTGCTCCATCCGCACCTCCACCAAGTATTTCTGCTCCACTCGCGACTCGCGGGTTCACCGGCGCTCCAAACGTCCGAATGTTTGAGTTATTCAGACACATTTACGCGCACAACTGACAGTGTACCTCGATGAGTCGTGTGGTTAGCCGTGAAGCATGATACAATTCTCACTTAGGGCGAGCACTGAGTACGATATTTTTTCAGGGCTCGCTCCAACAGCTCGACAATTTGCAATTTTCTCACTAGCGAATGTCTTTCAATCATTAAATGCTATTTCTATAGGTGAGAAATTTTCGCACCTAAACTCTGGATACTTATAATATTTGTGAACTTTTGCATTTTCGCCTGACATCTTCTAGGCTACGCATCTGGCTGCGTTTTTGGTGACGAAGGTCTAGCTATCACGGCGATGTCCGGATTTATGCAAGCCATGCTTGTTTTTGGAGGATTCTACATCAATCTTCATACTATTCCGATGTGGTTGAGGCCTTTTTCGGCCCTCTCGTTCTTTAAGTATAGCTTTGAAGCGCTGCAGATCAATCAGTGGACCGATGTAAACTAGCTTAGCTGACTCTCGGCCTTCACTTGAGTTTCTATTGGAAAGCTCCGTGACTTTACAGGTGACATACATTCGTGGATGCACTGGATTACTGAGCGCAGGAAACAATACGGTGTATTGCCCAAGTGAGACTGGGAAGGGTTCGTTCACAACTCACTCCTCTGTTCTACAATAACTCCTAAAACCATTGCACTTCGTGAAAAATGGCTATATTTTGAAAGGGGTGATTTCGAGTTCGGAAATTGGAGGGAAGAGGGGAAGTAATGGTAGTCTATTTCTGTTCAAATCTCGAAAATAAATTCTGAGTTGAGGCTCTGACTCTGAGTAGGACTAGTAATTGTTTGTTTTCCTGCATGTACAGGGACATGTAGGGATAAAAAAACAACAGCAACCATGTGCAATCTGAATCAACTTTGATTCATACTCACCACTTGTGTTACCGGACGTGCCCAAAGCAGACGTAAGAGCTTTCCTTCCCGTATTTCTTCGTACCGTACGCTTTGCAGTTCAGTTCCTTGCATTCGCAGTATGCTTCACCAATCGTGAAAACCCGTCCGTGGAGGTTCCCAGCTTGACTCCTGTCATATGTTCCGCACTTGACTCCCCCTCACTGCGAAGCATTTATTCAAAAATTGATAAATTGCCTCAAACTCAGCGGAAAATAGCGTGCAGTAAGGTCACTTGCACAATGCACTTCAATCGGTGTAGACAGTTTAATGGTTAAATTGCATGAAATTCACTATCGACTGATTTTTATGACCTCCAAGATATCCAGACATTTTTGAAACTTCTTCTTATACATTTGCGCTGCAGAATCGAGCACTCCTGGGTTTCTCCGTGTTCAGCAGTAGGCATTAGTCGTCACTCAAGGCGAAAAATTTCTTCAAAAAACTAGCCATTTATTAAGCCTTCGCATTACTTTTCTTGCAAAAATTTCCGTCTCCTGCTGAATGTCTGAGGATGGGGGGAGAGGGGGGGGGAGTGAAAAGGAGGACTACTGCCTCTGAAGCTTTACAGAATTCTATGCACAGATTATGAATAGCATTTCAGGTCTTCTGCTTAAGCGCGGAATGGATGGTTCGCTTCTTATAAACATTTTGCTGCTGATATTCTTCATAGCAATGTATCGAGTGATTGGTCTTGTTGCCTTAGCACTACGGGCGAAGTTGGCCTGATGAATCTGTGGAAAATCTTGGAAAAAATGAGAAAATATCCGTCATAAACTTCTTGATTTGGAAAAAGTTACGTTCCAGATCAATAAAAAATTGTATTCAATCACCATTACCATTGATCTATTTCTTATTTGTGGAGGTAAGAAATTTTTGTAGATGGAAGACACTGCGGGCAAATTTATTTCCCCACCTATGTGAAATATAATATGGTTTTTTGCTACAGTATTAGATACTAGCGCCCCTTCGGGACGCTAGAAAGTGGGGTGGGGCAGCCACTTGGGACATGTGCAAAAGCATCGCACTTGCCAAATCCCTAGAAAATTGATAAAGAAGCAGAACCAATCTTTGAATGGACCCAAACACGAACTCCTTCTTATGAGTTGAGTATGAGTATGAGAAGTCCGTTCTCCATCGTATAGCGTATTCGTGCGTATTCCTCACTACTGGGGTCTCCATCGAAGGAACTGTATCCTGCCGTTCGCCACACTATTGGACCAAGGCGAAATCGTATATGAGTGTTTTCCACACTACTGGGCCGCAGTGGGCTTTCTTCCATCGGTGGACCCGTATTCTGGCGTCATCTTCACTATTAATCCACAATGAACCCTTTCATCGTCGGGTGAACCGTATCCTGGTATTCTCCATTTTACTGAGTCACAGCGGACCAATCCTATATTGGCGGACCCGTATCCTGGTGTTATCCACACCATTGGGCCACGGCGGGCCTTTCCTCTATCTGAGCTTCCGCACTCTGGCGCCTTCCTCACAGTTAGGGCAAGCCGGATCCGTTCTCCAGAGGCGCGCCCGCATCCCGGCATTCTCAACACTATCGGACCAAAGTGAACCCGTATCCTGACGTTCTCCACACCATTGGGCTACGACGGGTCCTTCCTCCATCGGCGGACCAGCGTTCTCGCGATTTTCTCACTGTAGGGCCGTGGCGGACCCTTTCCTCTTCTGCGGAGCCGTATCCCCGTGTTCTCCACACTATTGAGCAACGGCGGATCCTTCCTCGTGGACCCGCATCCTGAGTCTCCACACCACTGGGTCACGGCGGTCCCTTTCTCCATCGGTGGACCCATATCCTGACGTCCCCCACACCGCTATGTTAGGCGGGCCCTTCCTCCATCGGTGGACCCGTATCCTGGCGTTCCCCACACCACTGGGTCATGGCGGGCCCTTTCTCCATCGGTGGACCGGTATCCTGGCGTTCCTCACACCACTGGGCCACGGCGGGCCATTTCTTCATCGCTGGACCCGTATCCTGGCGTTCCCCACACCATTGGGCCATGGCGGGCCCTTTCTCCACCGGAGGACCGGTATCCTGGCGTTCCCCACTCCACTGGCCCACGCCGAGCCCTTTCTCCATCGGTGGACCGTATCCTGGCGTCCCCACACCACTGAATCACGGCGGGCCTTTTCTCCACCGGAGGGCCGGTATCCTGGCGTTCCCCACACCATTGGGCCACGTCGGACCCTTTTTCCATCGGTGAACCCGTATCCATATATTGTTGATTGGTTACAAAATGTCATGCCTTGATATGTTGAGGCGTATACTCTGTGTTAGTGCAGAAGCTTCCTCGAAACCAATGGATGTCGTGACTGCACAAACGTTGCGAGAAATCAGCAGGGGATGCGGCATTAGCATCCAGCAGATATGGCGACCGCGTAGGCCAAGCCTCCCCTAAGCTTCCGGAACTCTGCAACCTCCATGAAGTTCCTCCGTTGCTTCTCTGAAAATGACTGCAGCGCCACAACAGTGGAAGGGTGGTTTTCCTGCTGCGTACATTGTGCAGCCTGAAAGCTTTTAAAGGCAGCAGGAGCTGAAATCCTCGACTCAGAGCTGAGCTGTGGGTGATGAAGTACAGATTCAGCACATCATAAATATGAAACGAACACAACAATGATGGCTTACCTGCAGAGAAAATGGACTATTCGTCGCGAACATGCCTGGCCGTGTTCGTGCGCGGACGAGTTTTCCCCGGCGCGAAAGGCACTGCGACGCGAGGTTTTGGCCGAGTCCCGCTATGAAACCCTGTGAATTGAATGCATTTCGTTTTCCCTTTGCGCCAAACCACGCACCGCAATGGCTTTTGCGCCGGGGAAAACTCGTCCGCGCGCGAACACGGCCAGGCGTGTTCGCGACGAATGTTCCATTTTCTCTGCAGGTAAGCCATCATTTTCTGTGTTCGTTTCACATTTATGATGTGCTGAGTCTGTACTTCATCACTCACAGCTCAGCTCAGAGTCGAGGATTCCAGCTCCTGCTGCCTTTAAACACTCCCTCACCCCTATGCTGCGAGACCGCCAGCGAAGGTGATGAAATCACTACCTCGTGCATGCGGGAGAGCCAGCAGTGACGTAATTGTGAGTCCCGAAACGAATGTGTCTGAGTCCCTAAAAATCGGCCATTCCGCCGCACAGTCTGCGCCTCAAGATTACGGTGTCTATGAGTGCCGCCATGTATCTCTAGCCGCTCTAGCCCCCTTACTGCGCTTTGTTTAATAGATTTTGACGTTGTCGAGTTCCAAAAAAAACTTCCGCGAAGGTGACGTTCGATCTGTGTTTGCAGAAAACTGAGTTCGGCTGATCGACGTCAGTACGAATGATGTCAAAAACGTTTTTCTTATAGAAGACTAATTGAAACTTATTCATTAAAGCCAATCGAGTCTGCCATGTTCACAGTTCGTTCATTGTTTCACCTGCTGCTTCAGAATGTTAAAAAAATTGGTTTTCCCATGTTCTCTGCTTATAAAACTTGAGCATCCTCACTCCCATGGCTCTCAATCGTTTCTGTATGGCACACAGATTATTACTAGATTGATCGAAAAATAAGTAGACAAATCTAACGAGTTCCAATTTTATTCATAATTTCATTTGAACTCAATATCAACGGCATGTGCTTGAACACGTAGCGCCTTTTGCCTGGAAGAGGGTGAGTTCCGCGGACGAAGAAGTCAGGAGGTTCAGCGATGAAGAGGTCGTCCACGCCTTTCTTGATGTCCTCTGTTTTAGGATTTTTTCCCAAAAAGAAGGGTCTCGTTGCTAATGCTAATAGGGTGGATGGGATATTAGATCGATTCCAAGAACTGCTAACTTCTCACGGCTCTTCTTGGAAGGCAGTGATTGGCACCGTTCATTAAGAACAGAATTTTATCTCGATGTCAGTCATTTTTCCAGATGTTTACAAGATCATAGCTGAGACAGTTGCAACTACAATGCCAGCTCTCAGAATCTTTGGGATAGGACAAAACCAACTATTGAAGGTACCAATCATAGTCTCTCGAGCCTATGAATCCAAATATTTACATAAAAATCCTATTCGAGCTCAATTTGGCGGTGGAAAAATGATGTCATTTTATAGATTTATTTCACTTCCGCACGAGGATGAAAGAGTTTTGGAACAATTTTCTCCAAACTTGAGGAAAGCAACCTCCAGAATGGTTTTTACTGTAACAATGATTTGATTGCTGGCGCCTAGCGATAAACATGTTCTGATGAGAGTGAGGACTTGAGGGAATTTTTGTTGAGCGGCTACTCACATTCAGTGTAGCTTCATGTAATTTGTAAGTTACACTGGCCAGGAGTGTAAAGAGTGGCTAATCTGCTTGTAAACAATATCCCCTTGATGACCTGCAGTTGATTCGTCATAGGTTACGTACATGTTTTCCTTTCGTCTAAATTGAAGAGCTCCAAGTTTGTTCCAGCAGCGCCTATCATGCAATAAAGGGGGACGAATATGATTGCTGCATAGTGGAGAGTCCAAATATGAAGTTTATTTGCAGAAATTGAGTGTCAACATAAAAATTAGGCTCATCTCTAATCGATGTGCAAGCAAGTTGTTTAACTAACAAGGGTTATTTTGTTTTTGTTGGTTTGATCTTGAACGGAAGTTCTCAAATATATGTTTAGATCAGGAGCTCATCAGCTTTCGATTGGTGCTTTCAATTTTAATTTCGTCATTCACAAAGATTCTCACAGTTTCCACGTATTAATCCGTCGGAAATGGACTTCGGGAGAATTATGACTGGTACTGCGGCCCACAAGAGACTAAATCATTAATGTCTCACCAGAAATTTAGAAATTTAGCAGCTCTTTCTTGTGGTGGTTTTCGCGCCTCGGCTATAGTTTCGATGGTTCCCCGCACTCGTCCCACTCTATGAATGGTGCAGCATTATCGTAGGTGCAGTATTCCTCTTCCATTCCAACTATGAAACTGATCTAATCAGGTGTACGACTGTTGCTGAGGAGATTACTACAAACATGCAATGTCTCTTCTTGCTCAGAATGTGAGAGAGAAATAGAGGTCATGAAAACCTGCCAGAAGACCAAAGAATGTTGTGCAGGTGTACCTTAACGTTTGGGTAGGACCGGGACTGGCATACATCAATGAGAGCAATGATGGAACGATGGAGAGCCTCCAAGTTAATCTATAACTCACAACCAATCAAAATACCTTCCCACAAGTGGGAAGGCAGAGATCTGGATAGTCTACCTGACGCAGGGCATGTAGTAAACTTTATCGACAGCGAAGAGGCGTCATGACGTCACGTTACGTCATGCTTCGTGCGCCCTTATTGCCCGCAGATATCTGAGATGGAGCATTGAATTCCCTGTTCATTAACAAAACCTCAATTATTGTCTGCAATTCCTGGCTTTTCTCCTGTCCGTGAGCAATTCTTCGACATGTGGTGCTGATTTTATTGGAATGTTTGCGTGCCACATACATATTTAAGGACATAATCTCATCTCAGGCGATCTTCTTTACGGCGCTAGAGTTGTTTGAGCGCCTTATTCGCGAGACAATTCCTAGTGTCTTCAAAGAGCGCACGAATCCTGTACGCGCTTTATCTCTTATTCCATTCTGCAATCTGCCAATGGAATGGCTTTAATGGGATTCTCAAGCCATTATTCGTTTTCAGATCTCGGCCCGAACGCCAAGATAATGAGGACGTTTGGAGATTAGGAAGAACGTGCAAATGAGCGCTGGGTCTAATGCAATTGCGAAAATAACGTCATGCCAGGGATGAATGGCGAATTTCACGTGGATGTGAAGTCCACTGCACGAAGAAAAGGCGTGTAAAGCGGGGAAAGAATATGCCAGAATAAAATGGTCAACATGTCTAGACTTGCTGGTGAACTTCGCATCTGCGGGCTATTTCTCACTTCCGAATAGCGCGCCACTCTAGCTTGGAACGGCAGCATGTACGAAGTGGAATTGACTAACCTCTTTGATGGTAGATGTACGACACCGGAATTGCCCTATTAAATAATTGAATTGAAAGTTGTTCGGTGCTGATGGTGATCTGCATGTTGGGGTGCACAGAACTAACCTTATTGATTCACCTCTCAGCATACGCATTTGTGGTGAGTGGTCGCCTTTTTGTATTAGTAACTGCCGGCCAGTTTCGGAGGCTTCGGTGGTGGCGGTGGTGGGAAGAGATAGGGGTCTCGGGTCCTTCTTTACTGGTTATTTCTCGTCTTCCTTCTTTCCGAACAGCATATCGTCCAAGACATTGTCACCGCCACCACGGCGATCTCCATGTACACGATTGCGGACTTAGCCAATACTCTGCCAATACACTACCTTATATTACATTTGATTTCTAGTAGCTATCTAGCTGTTATGTTACTAATGTCTGTGTTATTTTTGTAACAACTCGACTCGACCGCCTTTTTCAGAAGACACCCCTCCTCTATAACTGCTTCCCTCCCGCCGCTGGGATGGGCATCAGTCTTGAAGTTCTTTTATGCGCAGCCAGTTTGAACAGCTCCATAACTCGCTCACTTACTAATTGTTATTATTTCAGGAGCCAAACATTCAGAGCCACTACTACTTATTGTCTGCTTTTTCGTTTAGGTATCAGTAGAAGAAGTGCTCTTCCCAGTAATTACTGTTTCGACTCCGAAAAAATCTTTCACACACTTCATTCTATAATACATTCTACTTCATTCTAAAATCTTGATTCTGTGAGCCTGCTAGATCTCTCCGGATAATTGCAAGCTGATTCCCTGTGAGTAGAACAACAAATATTTTGCTTATTATCAGATGTGTTCAGCGCAGTGGCGAGCCAATAGTTCTCGTTCCTCGTCTAGGACCAACCAAGCCAGCCTCCCACTCTTTGTCGTTAAATGGTAAGAAAGAAGTCTGGGAGAATGAAGGATCATCGGTAGCCTCCCTTCCTCTTCAAGTTATTGCATACTAGAGCTCATACGCAGTACTTCTGCGAACTCGCGGACTGCTACATTTAGGTAAATTCAGTTCAAAAACTTGAAAAGGAATGATACTAGGTTAGTAAATAAGCTACCATCCATTTTATCATCCAGCTACCATTTTATCACCATGATCACCTTGATTTCCGTTGATCTTCGGATGTACCGAGCGGGTGCCAGCAATCCTTCCATTTGTCCCTCTCATGTGTCGGAGTCGTCCAGTGGATTCTGTCCATTCGAGGGGACACGGAGAGCATTGTATCTTTCCTTGAAGTGCTTCGCAAGAAGTTTGACCATCGGGTCGGCGGTCTTCCTGTTGTGCGCTTAACGTTCCGTGGAGTCCAGTCGCGAACGGCTCCTATCCAACGGTTGTCGCTAAGACGCATCACGTGTCCGGTCCACCTGATCTTACTCAATTTGGCTTAAGGCTCGAACCAGACTCGGTGGCGATGGTATGGGCGACGCCCGCGCTTTGTGACCCCTCGGCTTCCTGGGGTGTCGTGGGGCGGCGAGAGGCTGCCATCAACGCAATATGCTTCAAACTCGATAATTAAAATTTATTCTCGAAGGAAGTTGGAAAATGGTAAAAAATGATCATAGCAACCAATAGAATACTTAGAGACATTTCCACAGTGTCACTAATCATGCTCAAAGCTTCTAAATTAATTTTAATGTCTTCGAAGGTATTTAGTAGGCCAAAAAATTAACGAGATGAATCCTGGGTTGGATCCTATAATGATTAGGAGCAGATATGGGGAATAATACAACACTGATATACGGCCACCGTACTTAGCGCCAATCCAAGGAACCCCTGGAATTCGCCCCAGACGTAACCTATTTCCCGCAATGAGTGCGAGAAATAACCGTCCATAATCTCTGAGGTCAGATGTCAGTACAGATATATTCAAACACTGATATACCAACTAGAGATAGTAGTGTTTCCTCGGTTCCTTTTTCTTTCGGTTCTTGTTAGTGTGTTTTTGTTTGCAAATTTACCATTTCGGTGCTTATTTGCTTGAAAAAGACGATTTTAGAAGGAATTTACATCTCCTCAACAATATTCATGTGTTATTTTTCATATTTGCTAATTCGAGTGAGAAATCACTTGTGTTTCTCTCAAATAAACGAAGCCTTCCCATGTCGACGCTACTTGACGCTCGAAGAAGCCGACTCGGTTCGGCTTCCTACGGGCGTAGACGCGCGGTAGAGCCGGTCTACGCTGCAGTGCGCGAGGTATGGCCGACCTGTTTTGTGGTGGCGGCGTGCGCAACTCCGTATCCCGGCCCTCACTTGCGTGAGGCGGGTTATTTCTAGCATCACCCTCTCGATGTTCGACGACGCTGACCGCACTCTCATCCTGCTTGCGCAAAGCTCAGGTTACTGCGGCGTACGTCAAAGCAGGGAGAACCGTTGTTTTGAAGAGGTGGGCACAGAGCGTGGTGTTCTTCGTCTTCTTTACTACGTCACCGACGGTCTTGTACGCTCCCCAAGCCGCTCGTTTCCTTCTGCCCAACTCTGAGCGAGGTCGTTCATCATGTTGCCTTGCCGAACTAGGTATACACAACTGGAGCATTCGGATACGGTCGTTCGATTGAGCGAGAATGCGGCATTTGGAACCCATCCGTTTTTCATGAACATCGTCATCGTCAGATTCAGAGGACCGATCTTTCCAAATCGGCTGGTATTATAAGGACGACGTCGGCAGCGAAGCCGAGAAAATCGGAGAATGCTCCAACCTAACTTGACATGTGCACAGCAGCAAGGAATTAGAGTGTTGCGAGATTTGATTTCAAATGCGACTATCCGTCTCTCTGCCAGTGACAAAGGCGGAGAGTTTATAGTGATGCCACAAACCCTGGATCGCGCTATTACTGAACGCCACCTTGGTGATTCATCTCTATACAAACGCACTTCAGAAAAGGAGTTCCTTTCGCAGTGCAAGCGACTGAATCACATTTAGCTAACGATAGGCAAGACAGCAGGTCTGAACGACAAGTTTCTGAGCAGACTCAAAATTGAAAACCCAATTTGTCCGGTTTTTTACAGCCTACTCAAGACTCACAAATTTTCCCTCGATGCTTCAAAGTTTATGGCGCCTGACACATACTAAATGCGACCCATTATCAGCTGTGTGGGAGGGCCAACCGACAGAAAATTTTGGTTTTTGAATAAATTCGTGAGCCAGTTACTGACCAAAGTCCCATTCCATTTGACAATTACGGCTCACTTCCTTGAACATCTGCGCGAAACTAAATTCGACCAGAACTTCGCTATGGAATCGTTCGACATTACATCTCTTTACACGAAAGTCACGAATGCTGCTGGTTTTCAAGCATTGTCTGGAATGCTCGAATTGCACTGCAGAGAGATGTACGGACTGAGTCGAAAACGGGTTATGATTCCAGTCAAGGAATGCCTCAGCTGGCTCATCTTTAACACATAACGGACAATGCGACCCACCGGTGGGTCGTACGGGAACTTACGTAGAGGACAATACGACCCACCGGTGGGTCGTATCAGTTTTATCCCTTTTTCTTAGGTGAAGCTCCCCCAAATTCTGCCCCTAGGGGTTATTCTACCTGCCGAACACGGAAATGGCATCCATTTTGTACCATAACTGCGCTACTGTAAGATTACTGTAGTCACACTGCAGATACTGTCGATGTATTTTCTCAGGCATCTACAGCAAATTTGAACTTTGAGTTACTTGACGTGCTGAACATGAATACGCCATCAGTCCTGCACCGTAGGCAGTACTCTAAGGCTACTGTAGCGTTATCGCATGGTTACTGTGGGCATGATGGAGTTTGTTTACCAAATTCAGTGAAACTTTGGCAAGTGGGGGTTTCTGACATGCTGAACACGAATTTGAGATCCATATTCGAGATAGGTGCCATCTTCGAAATCAGAGTGTAAAATAACCCCAGTATCGGGCAAATTCTGATGCAAAACTTTTCCCTCAGTTCCTACATTATAATTACAGAAACCCAGCAGTGATGCGATACGGTAGACAATGGATATCATATCCTTAATCTGTATGTAAAATAACCCTTCTGTGCAAATTTTGGTTGAATTCTGATAGAGAAAGATCTTTCTACAGTTTCTACAATATACACGCAGTAACATTACAGAAGTGTTTTACCAAGTAAAATAGATGGCATATTTGTGATCAGCATGTCAAATATGCCCCAATTCTCGCAACTCCGGTGAGAAACAAGCGCAAACTCGCTTTGGTCCAAAGTGGCCCTGAGCGGAAAATCTGCGTTGTCGCGAATGAGTTAAAGGGTCTGGAACATTTTTTCCCAACAACGAGGTCTGGCCAAGGGTCAGAGGCTGGCTCCTTCATTGGCTCAAGCAAAATAGAGGAGCCTGTTCCCTCGTAATTTCCAGTGATGAATTGCCGCTACATCGATGACTGTTGTACTGTGACTTCTACGCATGCCGAAATGGATGAATGCTTCAGGATTTTCAATCAACAGTCGCAGTACATAAAACTGACGAGAGAACGGTTGGCTTCTCTGCATGACCGTTGGCTTCCGTATTTGAATAAACAGCTCGAATTATCAGGTAGTGTGGTCCATTTAAAATAGTATCGAAAGGAAAGTTCAAAGAATATTATCGTGCACGCTTTGTCAGCGCATCCGACAGCAGTAAAACGCTGATGCTCGCAACATGGTCAAAACAGCTATCGGTGTAAGCAGCAGCAAAACAGAGAGGCGAGATTCTGTTGCACTGGTCAACAGTATAATTGCGCTGCAATGGCTGCAAACCAGAAGCAAGACGAAACCGAACACCACGAGCTAACAGCTCAAATGGGCCGCATATATTGATAAACTTCTGTTGTGCATGCGCTTCATCTCAGTCAGGATGAGCAGTGCAGTCAGGCAATGAATGTCTTATTCGGGCCCAAGTTATCGATGATGTTATTCTTGTCAGCATTCCTAACGAGAACATCAAACGTCAGTTGGTCCGAAACAGAATATGTGCCAGAGCCTGTACTTCAGAAGATTGCGTTGTTTGTCCCCACGGCAAAGCTGGGGATTGCGCGAAAACGGGAGTGATATACGAGATCGAATGCTTGGTTTGTCGTGCACAGTATATTGGAGAGACCGGTCGACCGCTCTCTGCTCAGACAAAAGTCCGATCCAGCGGGACGCGACATGGCAGCGAGCGGACCCCGGTAGAGCGGGCGGTAGCCATGTCGCGTCCCGCTCGCACGGTTATCGCAACCCACCCACACGGTTATCGTGGGCCGCTCGCACGGTATTTCGGCCCGTCCGCTGTTGTCGCGGCCCGCTCGCACGGGGATTTTCCGTGCGAGCGGGCCACGACAACCGTGCGAGCGGGCTGCGACAACCAAGCGAGCGGGCCGCGACACGGCTGCGACCCGCTCTACCGGGGTCCGCTCGCACGGCACTTTTGTTTGAATGTTCGCGTAAATGAACATCTAGCTAGTAACAAATGGGAGAGTCTGGTGACACCCTTGGGGGACATCGGAAGGAAGACCACGGTGGAGTTGACTTCAATGTGAAATGTACCATTCTTGCATATGAAGAACAAACATCTGCCAGAAAAACCCTTGGGGCATTCTGGATCTGTAAGCGGAATCCTAGCAGAAATGAGCATCTGGCGATCACTAGTGACTTCATGCCTTCTCTACCATTATGTGAGCTATACGATTACAAGGACTATTTACGCCCAGCAGTTGTCGCCAGCTTGGCAGGTAGTCCGCGTTAGCTCACTCGTAGCGGTTCTTTGTATACTACAGCGGAAATCCGTGGAAGCACGTGGTAAGTGTCATTTTCGGACCTCACAGTGCTCTAACTAATACAAGTCGAACGCACTGGGAGAGGAGGCGTTTGACGGGCTAGCTCGCGAATTGAAACATCTTTGAACCGCTTTTAGGCCTCTGATGGCGACGTGTAGTTGAAATGTTAGGCCAATAAACGTTGCTCAATTAACAATCTGTGAGGCACAGAAGAAAAGACAAGTGACTTTGGTGTTTTGGGGTACAGAACTAGCTGTGTAATGCCTACCAGTTAAATACTAGTGGGTGGTAAAAATATAAGTGTAGAATAGAAGAATACAAGTGAAAAGAAGCCATTGTCTCCGGGACAAGATGGATCTGGGCCAACCGGGTTCCTGCAACGCGCGCATACGGTGGATTTTAATAATGTCAGTCAGGGATACAGTGGTTTCTGGTACGTAGATGGATTACCATCACTACGAGGCTGAAGCAAAAAAAGAACGGGCAGTCATTGTAGGAACGTAAGTCGAAGTCATTGACATCTAATGAAAAGAAAAAGAATGAGCAATGGGTAGTAAAACATCAACAGAGGTCACTGAAGTCGAAATCAAGGCGCGACATGCACGACGGCGTGAAGTTGCATCGGTGGCACCGAATGATCGCGGCGCAACTTTGCGTTTCGGCGCGCCGTCTGCACGATTTCTCCAGAATAAACCGTTCAAGAAGGGAATTTTGACAGTTTTGAGTTGTAAAAGTCGCTCCATTATAATTAGCAGTGCCCCTACATTCTTCTAATACCCAACACTGCAAACTTGCCCTGAGTGTGGACACTGTCCCAGGCTTGTGAGAAGCTTCCCCTTTCCAGGAGAAATCCATGTAAATTCACTAGCTGTAGATTCAATTTAAATATGTGATCCATTGGGAGCGACCGCTGGAAAGAAGCTCTTCATCGTTCCCTAAGCCCTTCATCGTTCCCGTGGACTAGCACATGCCGTATTGCGGAGAAGTCATATGTTAGACGGTGATATCACGTATTCTCGCTCGTAGAGTACTTCCCCCGCATCTGAGTTCTACTCTTTGATAGTTCATATACAGATAATGGCTCCAAATGGCGTCATTGACCTTTCTGGCTTAAATAGCCCTTGAATGGAGGACAGCTTCTTAGAGGGCTTCAATTATCTCGCAGCATAAGAGGATTCAATTCATGCGATTCACGGTGTAATCTGCTATGTTTCTTCAATTGAGGGTGGCCGTTTTTCAGCTCGCAGACATCTAACATTTCATAAGTGTTACGCCCCAATTCAGTTCACCTTTTTTTTACAAAAGGCCACTCTTCAACATGAGCAGATGTTCTCGTTTTGATTAACAAACACATTGCAGACAACATCGTGTATCACGCGATATGTGCTCTTCATGCCCATAAAACGGACCCCCCTCTGTCATGTGTTGCAAATGGTGAATTGTTAGAAAAATGCTTTCTGACCATCCGCGCTCGTCATTCAAAAATGTGCTCGGTCCGCAATACGCTCATCTCTCCGTTGCTGTGCTTTGCGGGTGGAAAATTGGTGATTACGCGAGGGAATTTTTCAACACTGCTTCATAAAATGGATGAAAATTCCGGAAATATTGGTTCATACGTACTGCCTTATTGGAGTTCTGACTTCTTGAACATATATTTCCAGTAATCTTCACCGAAAAAAAAATTATTGCTAACGGCTTTTCTCAATTTAGCAAATCTTTTTTTTGGTATGCCACGCCTTTTTTCGGCGTTTCCACTCCTCCTCCCCTCGAGGAAGGTTTCTGCATCTACCCCTTTCTGGGGGATCGAATCGCAAGCGCAGAATCTCCTTTCCTTCGACAGAGTTCCCAACTACTAATCAATCTATAAAAATAGTCAGGTTTAACACTTTGTCATTGATGTTAGCCTTTGAACTCGTTTTGCGTCCATTCTGGAGAATACAGCCATGTATACGCTTACAAAGTTTGGGTAGCGGCCTTTCTGCTTCCTGATTGTTCGCAGTAATCGTTTCACCCGGAAGCTGGGGGCTCCTTGTGGAGGAAACAACAGTAACGGGAAGACAACACTCTCCTCCCAACTCCCAAATGCTCACCAGTAGAAAAACTGGTCGCTTCCGGCATTGCACGCAAGGGTTAATCTTGACATTATTTTCCTTCTCTCCTCACCAAGAACCGAAAAAGGGAGTTTGAATATGATTGGCTTTATAATTTTGCTCACATTCCACATAGTGTACATTATTCTACGTAAGTATTGGTCAGAAAGAGTACGTCACAGCTAATCTGCTATACATAGCTTCTAGTCTCGAAATTATGCACACATTAATGACCTTCACCAGCATAGGCGTCAGTAGTGTTAGAGATGCTTGTTATTCCAGCTTCTTCATCGTAATATGGTGGGCTATCTTTGTAGCTCACCTGCTCACGTTTTATTACTTAATTCAGCACATATGTGTCTCACATGTTCCATCCTCGAAGAAATATTCGTACCACAGGTGAAGTGCTCCAAAAACCAATTGAAGCACAGGGCCCATTGGAACTTTTACTTTGAGGTTGAAATACAGGTATGGTTGATAATAAGGGCAATGCTTCTCTGGGCTCAGTTTCTGGAGCACAGTGGAATGTTTCTGAATATTCTGGAATGTTTGCCAAGAAAACGTTCACCCGCAGTGATGGAAGCGAATGATCATCGTGTCGCGTGAAATATTCTATCCCTTCCAGACTATATCTGGCACAGGGACCCACGCACGAGTACAGAAGAGAGTATATCCATTAATGGTTAACAGTTATCGTCCTCCATACAATGCTCTACGGTATAATTTTCCAAATACAATACGTACGTACATCCGTGTAGTGTTATTCAACTAGGCAACGCCTTTCATGTGAAAAATCCTCGGCGTTGTTAATCACAATGGTGTATGTGCTCCTGTGCAAAACTGCCGAATGTCCCGTTTTCGAGCCACATCTTTTGTGGGCGGAGCTGGGGGGGGGGGCAGGATATGAGGAGCTTGAAGGATGCACTCTCGATAGCTCATCTTCTAGGGTAATTCGCGCCCTTCTTGTTAATTCCTTTTTTCATCCGTTTCCTAGCAGGATAGAAGCAGCGTTCCATGTATGAATAGCAGTGGAGTACATGGCGTAAAAACCTCATAATTCCACTTTGGCTATGCCCTTGGCCTACTGTCCCAAAGTTGGTGCTCGAAAAAGGTTTTTCCGGCAATTTTTCCCATATTAACACCCCGTGGTGAAGGATCTTCGGAAATATTGAAGAATACGCTCTGCAAAGGTTTGAATTGACAAATTTCAAGTCAGAAACACTCTCATGGGAACATTTTGTGAACGCCTTTCTACTCTGTTTCAGAGATATCCATTCAAGTGAAGCATCAACAATCTTATTTGTCCTTCTGTGACATGCATACATACATATGTTCACTGT
This sequence comes from Ancylostoma caninum, assembly GCA_037903475.1. Lineage (NCBI taxonomy): Eukaryota > Metazoa > Nematoda > Chromadorea > Rhabditida > Ancylostomatidae > Ancylostoma > Ancylostoma caninum. The sequence continues at coordinate 447,761 of JBAJFG010000423.1, forward strand.
GCTATCCATTTTCTTCCCTTCTTTCTATTCATTCGTCACACACACAAATTCAGCATCTGAGGCAATAAAGTAGGCCGATTCAGAAGCACTAGCAGTACTTCGAAACTGCTGGAGCTGGTAATGCAGAGCGCTGCATCGCCCCTTCTGAAAAACTCCTAAAATATTACAGTGGACGTCACCGGCGTTGACCCATCTGCAGCCTCGCCTCGCACAACCGCGCCGCGCGTGCCGTAACCCACGTTTTCTGCCACTGTTATGCTATTTCTAGCAGCTTTTCTACCCGATTTCAAGGATTTTTCACCAAATCGGGAAGAAAAAAAGGTTAGAAATAGCATCCCGGCGGCAGACTACACCGACTCCAGCGCGCGCGGTGCGGTTGCGCGACGTCCTTCTTGAGGCCGCAGATGGGCCACCGCCATTGTCGTCCACTGTAGGTTGTCAGGAAATGATTGGGACACTTCATCAGAAACTCTTCCCTGTATTCCTCCCACGTGACCTGTTTCCATGGTATGTATGTGATACCCTGCCTTCTGAGCATCTTCGCCATGGCTATGTAAGGACGGCGCTGAGCCTTTTATTATCTAGAAGCGAAATATTCGAGCGATCTCTTTGCACGAGCTCCTGCGGAGAGCCAATGCGAGCAAGAGGGACTGCAACATCATCGTGACATTCGGAACAGGGGTCGTCAGCAACGCAACCGTGAGCCGTTGTTCGTAACGCTTCGTATCGAGCGATATGTCTCCTCGAAGCCATTTTCCTATTTTGCGATCCCCTGAGCTTAAAGGCAGCGTCCCACCGTTTCGTTTCAACGTGAAACGAATCTCCAAGAGCTGTGATCATAGCGGTTTACGTGATTCCATGCAAGACTGCTGAAAAACCACATTTCCGAACCCCAATTTTTAAGAAGCCTTTGGGCGGAGCCGGGGGCGGAGCCAAGTAACTTTGCGAATAATTCGCTCCAGGAAGCGCACCTCCTAAGGAAATTCGTGTTCCTTGTGAGAGTTCCTCATCGACTCCCTAGCGGAGTAGAAACTGCGGTCCATTTGCGGCGAGCAAGAGAGCACGTTGGGCGGAAACCCTGCAATCCCGCATTGGCTTCGGATGCAAAGAAAATTTACAGGGTTTCTGAATCGTCAACTCCTCACACATGGAAGACAGTTTCTATTCTGTTAGGGAGCTGGTGAGGAACTCTCACGAGGAATACGAATTTTCTTAGAAGGTGCACTTCCTGGAGTGAATCATTCGGAAAGTTTCTTAGCTCCGCCCAAAGGCTCCTTAAGAATTGAGAATCGGAAATGGGGTTTTTCGATAGTCTTGCATGGAATCACTTATACAGTTGTGATCACCAGCTCCTGTTTGCTTTCATTTTAGGCGTTTCTCTTGCGTCCTCTTCCTTGAAATTGCTCAGTGTCCAGAGAAAACATGAGGGAGCAGAGTGGTGGGGGTCGTAGAAAAGTGGGGGTTGGGCGAGGAAATATGGGGGGGGGGGGTCGTATCGATGGTCGGTTTTTCCTATCGTCATGCTTGACCCTGAGCATAACTCCTCCAGATCGAGTGAACACGGCGACGTTGTCCAAGATTATTTTTGGCAGCCGCAAGTGTGACGACATTTGGGAGCTCCTTTGGCTGTTAGCGTTTTACATTCGAAAATATTTTTCGAATATTCGAATATTCGAATTTTCGAATTTTTGGGGGCCTCCGAATTTTCGAATATTCGAATTTTCGAATTTTTGCGAACCATCGAATTTTCGAATATTCGAACTTTCGAATTTTCGGAACCCACCGAATTTTCGAATATTCGAACTTTCGAATTTCAAGGGATCTCCGAATTTTCGAATATTCGAATTTTCGAATTCTTGCGAACCACCGAATTTTCGAATATTCGAACTTTCGAATATTCGAATGTTCGAATATTTATTCGAATAACATTCCATTTGGTAAAAACATTTTGTACCCATGCATGTAGGCGAATAAGGCGATATGTTTGCCTATCACAACGGGCATGAAACTTTTCGGGTAGTAAGTTTCATTTGCCGTTTTGGAATTTCTCACAACCTTCTCATGAGTGGAAGCTTGTGCTGCTTTGGAGTTGGTCCCATATCGGTTTTAGAATTGCAACTGGTTGAAATTCCTAGGTTCAAGAACGCCTATCTCACTTGCGGTCTGTAACCACCATTAAAGGATCGTAAAGTGGATGAAACCCTTCGTCCGTGAAAAGGCTTTCTTTTTAATATCTCTGTGCTATATTTCAACAAAACGAGCCATGGTAGTGAATATAGGGGTAGTGACGTGGTAAAAATAATGTTGGGTGCAGTGGTTCATTTACTTTGATCATGAATGAGCTTTCAACTATCAACTAAAAAGCGTCAGCAAGATAAAAAACACTGTGTGGTTTTTATCTTGCTTAAGCTTTTTTGTTGATAGCTAAAACGTTCCTCTTTATTACTTCTGTTTATCGGATCCAACTGCATGCTTGTACATTGAATGTTAAAACCAACAGAACTTCTATAACGAGAAGTCGTAGTATGTTTGGGCAGAAGGGATAATGATAGATCTCAAGATTTTGTGTGAACTTCGAATTCCACAACTAACGGTGACGTACTTAGAAAGAGTTTAAACGAAGCGGTAGTCGGAAATCAGCTAAATACAAGGAGGAATGCTGTGTAAAATTTTATATTATAGTTTGCAGTTCACTTACATAGTTCCGGAGGAAAGGCTAGAAGTATAGTTGAAACTGCTGGTTTCTCAAGTGCCTAGAAAAGTACATACATAGGTTTCACCGGAGAGATCATCGTCGCCAATGTCGTATATCTCATAGGATTGCAGTTTCAAAGCTTTCAAATGCTGTCGGTGGCTTTCGAATGTGTGCAAAGATACGAGCAAGTTCTTGGAAATGTTGAGGTTGAAATGAGAAATTGGACTGGGGTTTCAATTGGAATGGTTCTTCAGCGAGAAAATGGAACTGAAGTAACAGTTGCAAAGCAAAACAATTCCAAATATTCGAATTTTCGGCCTAAAATTTTCGAATATTCGAATTTTCGAATAATCCCGGACCCTCGAATTTTCGAATATTCGAACTTTCGAATATTGCGGAGCCATCGAATTTTCGAATATTCGAATTTTCGAATTTTTTGGGACCCCCGAATTTTCGAATATTCGAACTTTCGAATTTTTCGGAACCTCCGAATTTTCGAATATTCGAATTTTCGAATATTCAAACATTCGAATAAATATTCGAATTTTATTCGATTCGGTCAAAACTCTATTGGCTGTACAGTGCCTCGCACAGAAGAGCACCGGTTTTGACGCTACTGTGGATCCGTAGTGATATAAAGGCAGCATAAATCAACAAATTCTCGTCTGAAATAAGAAAATATGGATCTTCAGATATGAGTCAACCTGAGGATTGTTCCTGAATGTTTGAGAGTCCGCTGTCTTATCCACTCGGCCATCCGCTATCTGCCATCTGCTTCTAACCTGCTTCTCGTGTGCGCTCATCCCTGGTGCATGTGCTCTGATTATGTTTGGAGGTCCGAAGAGAGAAAGAAAGGAAATGAAGCTTGTGCAATAATGTTTTGAGTCACGTCTTATCTGCACTTTAGATAATTGTTCCCGTGAAAATCCTGGAAGCAGGTTACGAAAGATTCCAAATTTGAATCCCCGTACCTTCGTACTTCATTTCATTGCATTTGATAATTTCACAGACATTATCACAAGTCAGCATACCTCATTGAAACAATCTATATATGAAGAAAACTTGCGTGTATTGTCTGCGATTACATGTGGATCGTTGACTTGTTTTCGATGCTTGGGCAAGATTCATAATCTTTGAGCAAGATTCCATAATCTATGTGGAAAATACCAAATATCGCATGAGGCAGGTAATATAACAATGTTTTGGAGAGATTGTTTACAAGATTTCAATCTCGTATCCATGAATAGACTCTTCTCAAAGCTGAGAATGAAGCCAGCTGGACCACATATCGGATTGTTCCAAGAAAAAAAAATGATTTTTGGGGTTTCCGCTTCAATCGTTGATTGTTTATTCGTGAATAAGTGGAGAAAGTTGTACAACATTCCACGGATTCTCCTTCCTCCTCTAAAGTTGATCGGGGCGCACGTCCTCAGGATTCTTTAACAGTAACTTTGATCTTGAAAGTGTTTCTTTGAGTGCTTCTGTAGACTGACTGAATCCGTCCACGTTACCCATTGTTTTGCTGATGGATTTCATATACCTTAGTGAAAAACCACTTCTTTTCAGACGACATCTATCAAATACGCGTGTTTTTGCCAGTTTTCTGCCGGGCTTTAATCCTTTCCATTCCATGCATCCTTTTTGAATGAGGAGAATTGATTGCCTTTTCCGCTGCATCGCGAGTCCATAATTTTCATTCTTTATTGTGAGACTATTCTTGAATCGACCAGCGAAAGCACTGGTGGAAATCCCAGCGGACTGGCAGCAAAGCAGAAGCATGAGCACGCGCTTCTGCCGTCAGCCAGCAGCACAATGAGCTATGGACCCGCAGGAATGACGTATGTGCATTAGGCGGGGCGCTAAAAATAACTGCGAACGAACGCATGTGAATGCCTTGAAGGGGTTACGAACATGACCATTGTTTTCTCATACCGTTGAATTCCAGCTGTATGGCTTCAATTGAATAAATTGAGCTGACGTTTCGAAAACCGGGTTTCTTCCAGAAATTGTTGTGCGCTTCTCTTTTAGCACCTGACCAATTTTGGCAATTTGGATCCCGCCGCGCACAGCAGTTGCATTCCATTTGCCAACGGAAACCAATTGGCCAAGAATCAGAAATCACTCTCTTTGTGGCAGATTTTGGCTCGTAGACCAGAGTAGGAATTTAATTTCTATTGGGCTGAGCGTGGAAATTCGTGACGCTATTTCTCGGCCGAGAGGCAGGAACTCTTCTCCACAATTTTCATCCATAAAATTTCCTTTTACGTCTGTTTTCCCAAGTCGTTGGCTCATTTTTGCCACAATTTCCTCTTATATGCCTCACGGTTCTGACGTGGTGCATCTGGTTCGTCTTTGAAATCCCCGTGATCGACGACACATGCGAGTCCATGCCTCCGAAACCTCCTTCGGGTTGATGGGTTCATCAGGACGTTTCCTTTTTTGAATGGAAAGCAGCTGCAGACATTCGACACCATTGCAGAGCTTCTTGCCATTTAGCTCGTTAGATATTTGATACATAAGGATCTTCGTTTTTTCCTCCTTTTGTTGCGATTGGAGACTTATGTAAATACAGATCCTGCATTCCGCAGGATGAGTCCTTAAATCCTATTGGATTATGAAACCGCTGTTTTAGTTTCCTTGTAAGTTCTGCAACAAAATAGAATGTTCTATGAATACTGAATGTACAAAGTGGCCGAAAAGTATGGGCGCCTCATTTGGCGCTCTTAATTTTTTTTTATCTTTAATTCTTGTCACGTCTTCACATATTTTAGAGACGCCAGAAATCTTCCTCCCTTTGACTTATAGCTGGTTTGGTTTTCTTAAGCCACGCGGGCGTTTCCGCACCGCGAATCCCTTGTACTCCTCGCGCAGTCTGGAGAATCCACCGCAGCAATAGAAAGCTAGAAGCAGAGGAGCTGAGAAGTTGAGATTGCACATTAAAATGAATTTATCAGCAGTAGCCACTATAGATTGAACAAGTACTGCTTTGTTGGAAAAACATGTCGCACCCTCAACAAGGTTTAGCTGCGGAATGAAGCTTCTCGTACGCTGCCCGAGAATTTGGAAATTCTCGGCCAGATGAACCCGGAACTTGTTGAGGGTTTTCGACGTTCCCCTGAACCTCAAAGTATATCGTTGTGCTCAGCGGCTCACATAAGTTCGACTGACATGGGAAGCTTGAACGAGGTCCCTGAGCTGATACACCTTTAGGATGGGTTGCGAAAATCTTCGTAGTTGGTATAAATGTGATAATTTTTTTATAACATGCAGCAAACAATATAGCAAGCAGCAAATCATATAGCGCACAATGTAACAATATGTCCGTCCACAGCCATCTACCTGATCTTGAGGACCGTCGTCGATTTCATTCTTTGTTTCTTTATAGCAATCCACACGCAAGTTCATACTGTGGTCTAGCAAATGCTTGCTCCTTCAATGTGCTCATATGATGCAATCCAACAGTTTGAAACTTTATGAGTACTAACTTGAAAATAAAAGGCTCACGAATGGTTTCTAGGGCAACACATCTTCGCTGTCTTTACCTTTCTTTAACTTGTAAGCTCGAGAAAAATTTTCTAGGAGAGGTGAGGTCTACTACTAAACCAAAATTGCTCCGAGAGAGCATGGGCTTCTGGTGGATACCGTGTTCGCGGCCATCTTGTTATTTTTTTTATTTACAAAGACCGAAGGAAATGATAGGAAGTTTCTCTGTGTCGTTAACAAAAACCGAAACAAAGTTACATCATTACATAGACAGGAGCAGCTGGCATTTTCATTAATGGATTTGTCTCAGTGGGGGGGGGGGATGGGCTGAACATATGCTATTTCCTCTCACTTTTTGTGGAAACTCTCAATCAATTCAAATCAAGTCAAAGATGAGTATTTGCATCGCGATGTTGAAAATGTCTCTGGTGTTGTCTGATGACGACTGGTGAAAAAAGGCACAAGGCGGATTGAATCTATGTACGTATGCGTGTCTTAGATTAATATTGTTCTCGGAATCCTAGGCAACACAATGGTTGCACTTTTTTCATTTAATTTTGACCTTCTATATAAATTGTGTGTCACGAGAACCGGTCAATTCTCTTCACGCACCCTGTGTAATTAGGATGAGCCTATCACCACGTGGTCACGTTGTTTCTCTAAAGGCACTGTCACAGCCCCACCTCAGGATAATTTTTGAGATTTTTGCGTGAAAAGAATCTTTAGGAGCTACTAATCACAATGAGTTATGTACACGAGTGCGTGCAAAACTGCCGAAAAAGTAATTTTTCCAGAACTAACTCCTTGAGCTTGTGGGCGGAGCCAAGGAGGGGGAGTGGGTGACCGCATCATATACTCTTTTGTGGTCAAAATTGCTCGTAATTCCATGCTGTTAGAGAGTGGATGATAATAAATTTCTACTAATCACCACCATTTGCCCCGCCCACAAGCTCCCCAATAATTATGACTTGCAAACGGGGTTTTCGGCAGTTTTACACGAGTCACTTATACCATGGCGATTAGCTCTGTCTTGAGACATTCTTATTAAGCCATGGGAAAGTTACATAGCAGCTCTACTCTCCATATCAGCTTTTCTTTCCAAGACAATTTCTAATGTAACTTACCCTTTTTGGGTATTTTCTTTTTCGTCCTCATATCCTCTTGTAAAGCTCATATGTTGAACTATTCCCAACAAAGTTCTCTCTAATCAGTTATATCTTATTTCATGTTGATTATTGAAATAGGTAGGGTTTGGACATCTTGCCGAACACCACCTGGATTAATATCTTATGAATGTTTTGTCGTTTTCATCGCGTTACTATAGAAATGACGTAGAAACATCGAAATCATTAGGCTACTCCTGGGAACCATAAATACGCACATCGCCTGAGTTCTCTTCGTGGGGGGGGGGGGACCGTACCAAATGATTTTCAGTTGGTTTCGTAGTGCTTCACTGAAAGCATCTGCAGTTGACATTTTCCTAAGAAGGCGTTGTTTTGCTGTCCACGCTGAGGTAAGCCTGCCCACGCTTTGTCTAGTTTCAGCCAGGACTTACGGCTGTTTTTCCAGAATCCCGGCTTATGCGGCATCTTATCCTGAGAATCCCTGGATTTGGTTGCAATTCACATGATACATTCACAGGATATGATTTCATTCGCAGTAATCTGAAATGGGTTCGGCTTGACTGAATGGTCTCCATTTAGTTTCAGACGATTCGTGTATTCACGAAATGTGGCTGAGAAACCTCTCCAACAGTGTCCCTCTCAATCCTCCCAGAATGGCCGTCACTTCTATTAGGTTGTCCCATAAATAATGGCCGTTTTGGAGGTGCGCATTCCAAGGTGCATAACTCAGCTCAAACTTTTCCCTTAGAATAAAAAGTATTATGATCAGCATTTCTTCATTTTAGCAGTACAGTGTAACTTGTGTAAGGAAAAAAGCCCAAATCACAGGAGTCAACGAAGTGCGAAAGGTCAATTTTCAATACACATTGATTCGCATGAATTTTCTAGCCGAAAACTGGATTTACCGCAAGCTCGAAAGGATACTCTATTAGGCAAATGTCTGCCCAACACAATATTAGAAGGAGAGATCCAACGCCCCACTCAGTGAAATTTTTCTTGGTAGGATGTGAACCTGTGTGGATTTGCCCGCCCCGCCAGTGGACATGCACTTCTTCGGCTCACCAGAACTGAGGCATTTTCAATCAAATCTCAAAGCCAAGCCTAAAATGGTAACAGGCTAGGCATTTGGTAAATCCTGCTAGTGCCCTGGTCTAGCCACTGTCGAACATCTCGAGCAACATTTCATCTATCAGAAAAAATCACCTTTTTCTGAGATGTCGAGGTTTGTTGAAGTTATCCAGATCTCCCTCAGCGAAACAAACAAAACAAAACTCCATTTTAACAAGCAATGCCTTCTCATCACTGGAAGTCTCGCAACAATATTTTTTAGGGGGAGTCAAGTAAATGGTGTCGCAAGTGAAGCACTGACCGGCAGTGCTTTTGTTCAAAATCCACTTTGCCCATTTTTGGCCATATTTGGCTGCCAAGAAGGCAGAGCGACCAGTGATTTAGTTGCGCCCAACCTAGCTGCTAACAATTGTACAGACCACTTCAGAATCCTCGTCTCGCCTCAAAAACTATGCTTTCGTATAGGAGAAATTTCATGACCATAACCTGGTCAAAGTTGAAAATTCTTAGCGTTCTGGAAGTGTTTCTCTAGTCACAGCTTCTGCGGGCTTACAACGCGACTACCTGGCCAAATGCAAGGCTAACACCAAATCTGGCTTTTCTCCCTTTAGGGCAAAAAAATAGTCCAAAAATCGAAAGAGCACAAAAACCATGTTTTGCCTCATCGTACAATTTCGTCTGCAGAAACCGTAAAAAGTGCAATTGAGGAAGAATTTTAAGAGTGCAGGTAGAGCAGTTCTTGCTCTTTGAAATAATCCGAAGTGTGTCTATCTAGCCTCTAAAATGATGGATTTATAAACATCCAAAAATGCACTACTAGGTTGCGGCCATTTTTTATGGGACAACCTAATATAAAGATACGTTCCACTTTGTTGCTCGGCCTCATTCTTGAAACTCTGGCCGTTGGGATCCCCAAGCTAAGGCAACCCTTCGCCCCTGGCCCGCCCCGTCTGTGTCTGCCATTGCTCATTACATGTTATTTTTGTTTCTGTATCGCAAATTTCGTCTTGTTGGCGCTGTAAGCAACAGCATTCCTTGTGGAACTAATTTCTTCAATTTTTCAACTTCGGGTCTTACCCAGCAGCAATTAGTAACTTAATACCGCCCTTCTCCTTTTCTCAAAATGTCATGGAGCATAAAAACGAAATGGGGAGATGGCAATGGAACCTCGTTATCCTTCAATTAGTTCATGTATTTAAATCAACATTCTCCGCTCATTTGATTCTTGGGATCTTCCACTGTTTGTAAGGTTCCTAATTCCTGATTCCTGGCCAGTCACTCAAACTTTGCTCCTACAGACTTTCACAAGCCTGCTGCCTTTCTGCACTTTCATCAGTTCGTGTACTCCGGTAAAATCTTCTTATGCCTTAGCGGAGTTTTCTAGTACCGAAGCATACAATATTCGCTTGCTCTCCTTCTTTTCTGAGTGATCAAACATCTGTCGATCCTTTTTTAGCGCTAATCTCAGCTTTGCGTTTTTTTTTTTGAGGCAAGAATAAGTGAAAGGCCTACGTGGATGATTCTCGAAAATTCAAAGTCGAGTGCAGATTAAGCACCACCTTCAGATGCTATTTTTGTTCAGTATGATGTCAGAATGTAATATGAATTTTCGGTTTTTCTTGTATAGGGATTTTTGGAGGCTCGTAACAAAAACAGAATTCTCCTAATAGAATTTCCCACGTGTTTGTGTATTGTTTTGAAGCGCATGATCCCGCGAACATTCGCGGTTGTGAAACTTATTTTTCCGCCTAATTCTGAGATTGTAATCAATTTCAGAGTGAGTCCTCCAAAAAGGCAAATTCGGTAACTGTAGTTGCATGAACAATAATGAGACCATGACGTTGAATAAGGTTAACCATACGCATTTGCGTGAAATAATCTAGAGCCCATTTTAAATCCCCCTGAATGCTTCCATTCTCTTTTTATTCTAGAGCAATCTCAAGCATAAGCACCAAACGTGCTGACCCAGAATATTTATCATGTCGTTTTTTTCTCTCCAGAGATGATGCGAATTGAGGGAGGATTTCTTCCACTGTGACCACAAATATCAACCGTCTGAGGACACAAATCCGTAAAATTTTGGGAGAAGTCCCAAGAGTTCTGTGAAAATCATACCATTTTGCCATACTGCGGCGGGCGCCTTAATTTTTTCTTATCCAGCCCTCCGGGAAGACCTAGAACTCGCAATGGAATTTTGAATTGTGCATTATGTAGCAAAATTCGGTCATTAGATCACGATATTGTCTACTACACAGCCACCGATTTGCTAGGTAGTGTCCTCCAGCACTGCTCGATTCAGTTCTCTGCCTCGCAGCCCACGGATTTCTGGACCGGAAGAGTCGAGGTGCTGCTGCAAGAACGGCAAAAGACCAGCGACTGTTGTTGTACATATGTCGTTTGATGGCTGATGATATTTTATTTTCTATGAAATCCTTTTGTCGAAAATTTCAAAACAGCGGAAACTTATGTTACAACCCAATAGTTAAACGAATGCAAATGAAATGTAAATGATCGACCGAAAGGTCCAAATAAAATGGTGTCATTCCGATTAGATATAAAAAAGCTCCATGCCAAAAAGGAAACATAGTACGGCCTGAATGCAGAAAGCAATAGTTTTTGTACTTAACAGGTTTCGGGGCTCGAACTACATATACAGGACGGCAATGGCGGTGGCCCATCCGCCGCTTCAAGAAGCACGCCGCGCAACCGCACCGCCCGCATCGTAAACGATGTTTTCTGCTGCTGTTATGGTATATCTAGAGCTTTTCTGCCCAATTTTAAGGATTTTGGACCAAATCGGGAAGAAAAGCGACTAGAAATAGCATTCCGGCAGCAGAGGACACCGGTCCCAGCGCGCGCGGTGCGGTTGCGCTGCGTCCTTCTCGAGGCCGCAGATGGGCCACCGCCGTTGCCGTCCACTACATATGCCGTACACGTACGTATGTACGTAGACCAGAAGTACGGCTTCTTTGATATCACCGAGTGTAGTACCCTTAATTACAGAGCTACAAAAATAACTACAAAAATAGCATTGTCGATTCCAGGAATACTGGGTAATGGTGGACTCAAAATTGGAGGGAGTGGAGTGTGCTAGCGGGTTAATAATGTAGCCGTCCAACACAGCATGATGAAGAATGCGATTACGGTACGTAATCCACTTGTTTGCTACCTGCATCCAGTTTTAGCTAAAAATTCTGAAAATGACGGCAATTGTAGACATATCATCAAGATCTCATTATTATAATTTCTTGTGGTAGAATTGAATTTGTGGACTGCGGTATGACTAGTAAAGCTAGAAATAATCCCACACTTTCACCTTTAACAACTTTTTAGGACATCGAGCCTTTAAATTTATGTTGAGGAATTAATTCTGAGAACCATGTACTCTTATTAATAATATTTCTGTGGAAACTGTCACGCCTATATGATATTAGTCAGTCTACGAAGGGCGCACGAAATAGATCCTGGAAACGATGGCGCCGCCCAACTCTACGCTCAGGGACTCGCACCGGCCGAGCGGCGGGCGAGATTCGAAGACCGGCTGAGCGGCGCCCCTAAATTTAAATGCCGGTCGAGCAGCGCGATTCCAAGCGACCGGCTGAGCGGCGAAGGTGTGAGTTTTGCGATTTAGGTTGTAGTGGTTACGGGAAGGTCTAGTGAAGGTTGTAACGTACAGCGATGTCAAGCTGTGTGAACCACACAGCGTTACGGGTTCAATAATGCTTAGGGAGCGTCTTGATACTGCAGAGTGGGACTACATCACATAACCGGCCCGCTTCTCTCTATGTAAAGGGCATAAAGGTGTACAGATGCAGGTAATCATACGATTAATCGGTCAATGTGAGGGAAGGGAGGGGGAGGAGAGTGGTGCCGACATTTAGTATGAAGACGTTGCACAGAGCTCGGTCGTGGACTATACGTCATCCCACACTTTCTCTGTTATCACCCCCCCCCCCCAAAAAAAAAAAAAGAGTGCAGTAATAAACTTGCCCATACTGTGATGAAACCATTGTATAGGTACTTTTTTCATTATACTGTGCTCTCAGATCTCACACCACTCCTGCTGAAAGCGTATCAACAGCATCTGAATACAGTCTAGATATCTTCAAGTTCAAATCCGCACAGCGAGAAGTTGTTACATTAAAGCAAACGAATCAAGACTGAAGGACTCGTTTCAATCGACAGTAAACTTCTACATGTACCGTAGTGAACTGATCACATGCGCTCTAGGTGAACCCTAAATTAGGTACGCTATGCCTGCGTTGGCCCAACATATCAGCAAAGTAGTGACCTGATCAAAAATGGAGGCATTAGCAAACTGATGGAGTCTGTACTCATGAGCACGGGCGGCCGAATGGGTTGCGCGCTGGACTATCAATCAATGAAGAACAGTGGTGAGGTGAGTTCGTATCCGCTCATTTGGAAGAAGGACGTGGAGTAGAACAAAAAAAAAAAACGGTTGGGATTGCAATAGTGGTTGTTTCCATTTTATTAGGGTTGTTCTTGGTCTTCTTCTTATTCAAGTACTACCCGTATCGGGAATCTTGTTCGGATTTGTCTCTTAAGCGAGATGCCGGCTAACACTTGCAAACCAACAGAACTGCTTGACGGACCAGGCAAATCCAATACGATGCCTGATTGAGTCTTGGAAGAGGCTAGGAACGAATACCGAGTTTCTGTAGACCCAGCAGATCCAACGCGATTTGAATTTCTCCGGCCGGGCGGCGGGCGATTCCCGGTCGAGTGGAGCGTCCGGTTTTGCGGTGGCCGGTCGGCCGGAAATCGCCCGCCGCTCGGCCCGCACTAGTGTCTGAGCGCTGGTAAAAATATCTAGGTAATCAGTCGCAGAGCTCACTGCCATGCCCTTTCCAACTATAGCGCTCCACTCCTGCAGAGGAACACTCAAGACTTCCATTCAGTAGAATTCTAAGCCACATCTTCTATGTATTTACAGCGCTGGCCGAAATCACATATGTAGCATTCTGAAGTTTCTTCCGTGCTTCTGCCAACATGAAGTTGTGGAGGAAAGTTCAAAAAGCCATATAGTTTTGGTCGCTACTGTATGAACATCCAATTTCACGCAAATCCTCAAAAATTTCTGGCTGGCTGAGTGTTGACAAGTGTGGACATACTTATGAAGTATTATCGAGGTCCGGTACTACAGGCTGGACGCAAATTACCACTATACTTTGTCAAAATTACCGTATGCACTAATGGTTTAGTGCTGAACTCATATATTCAGATTTCATAGACTGCTCGTGGTCCAAAATGCTCTCTATCAATCTAGATACAGGAGCACGAAAGTTGAAAAACGCCATTCTTGCCTCCGAATCCGACGTTCTACCCTGTGCCACGGCTTTTGTCCAACAGATTCTTTGAACCTCAAATTTGACGTGGACTGAAAAGTTCCTTTTCCAGTAACCAGGCGTAGGACTCATTTTATTCTGACTCGATGCAGGCGAGGGCTTTTGCCGTTGCATAATGGCAAAGTCCGCTAAGATTGTTTCTGGAAGTCCTAGCTTAATGAGCTATTGCGAGTGATTCGAGTAACATCATAAATTATATTGATCAGAATAAGTCTTTGTGCAAATTTTTGTTTGTTTTCAGATAGATACACAGGTAATCCTCAGCAATAGATTGAGTATCCATGTTGGTTCACAAGCACAACTGACCTTCTCTTTTAAGAAATTTCCCCTTGTGCACAGCTAGGATCTCGTTCAATTACTGATGATACGAAAATATCAAACACCACAAACTTAGAATCTGTTGGGAATTTGAAGTATCAATCTTTCGACTTCGTCCTTAGATCACACAGTTCGATCAAACTTAGTGGAGCTCGAAATTGAGCTGTCCTGCTCCAATTTACACCTGAGTTTTTGTTCCGACATATTGTTTTCATACTGGGATGGAAGAACCTCTGCAATGATTCCATTTTTTCGGGCCCTGGTTAAATTAGTAGCAAAGCCTAGCCAAATGTTCAGCAAATTTTGAAAACTTTCCCGAATCAGTAGATCTGTGCAGGACAGCATTATACACAGTTTCATTCTATAACTGAATTAATAGCCTATCACTGAAAATCTAAATAATTGGAGAAATTCAATTTTTTGCAAATATGCTGCAAGAGTTGCGAGTTTTTTTTTCAACTGGTGCCTCGTACATACGCCGGTTAAAGGTATTTTGAGGTGTTTCATGGCAGGACTGTGACCTTGAACAGAAAGTTCAGGGTAGCTGGTCATTCAAAAAGAGTATGGAAGAAATCCTGGATTCGGAATTAATCTTTGAGATTCAAGTCAACTGGTGGAATTTCCTAAACCATCTGCGCATTGTGTTTTTGGATCCAGCTTGTCTTCACGGTTAAAAATGTTCGTTCCACCTAACACCTGCAGCTACCGTGTTTAAGAGAATAATATGTGCAAATTAATCTAAGTAGCTCATACATTGGATCCCTTTAACCTTGTTTCTATCAAAGAGGTGACACACATTTTTTTGAGCCTCCAATCCTCGAAATTAGGCAACGATGAATTTTTCACGATAATCCAGTATGATGCTGGAGATGCAAGCAGTTCGTGATTCTCGAGAAAAATCTGGGTGAAATAATGGGATAAAGACCTAGCCAATCGACGATGTACCATAATTCGTTTTTTCACTTACTTCCTTCCATTTTTCAATTATTCTACATCAAGAACCCATCGAATACGTAATTCGCAATTTAATGCACTTTTCAATACTCGCTACGATGACGATGTTTCTGGATGCGAGGTGGTGCTTATTTTAGCTCCCTATTCTCAAATCCACCCACAACCAAAGCACTCTCTTCGTTTGTGTCACTGCGCTTCGATTTCCCTTTATGATTTTCACGGCATTAAAGATGGAATTCTCATCCAATGAAGAAAACTTAAAGACTCTATGGCTCTTCTTACAAAATTAGAACGGCAAGGCCGAGAAAATGAAGGTTTTCAAATGTCGCACACAACATCTCACGAACAAATTTAGAAAATTATATTTTAGCTCTTAAAAGTTCAATTTTTTAGGAACTTTTACCAACTGCATGCTTATAAACGTGCAGATCTGTGGCAATTTCCAAAAAATGCGTTGTGGAATTGCATAGTTTTAGGAAAAACCTCTACAAGTTCCACGTTTCCACAAAATTTTCACATTTTATCATGGGCTACATAGAGTTATGACGATGTTTCTGTAGCCAGGTATTTGCTGCTACAAGCCATGCTGTTTCCTACGGCTTGTGCACCTTTCAACCTTTTTCCCCATCTTGCACTTGTAGCTGTCGATGAACATTTGATTTTCTGTGTGAGAGAAAGAATTTCCTTTTTCTATCTTGGAGAAACATGAGATTTTCCAAGTTTTTGATGAATTTTTGAAATGGTTTATGCGTGACTTCTGTTGCTGACGATGGCTATGACAGGAAAAATTTTCACTTCAAATACGTACGCACATACCTTTATCACTATCGGTATGCCGCTTTTTCTGGGTGGGACTTCTTGGATGTAATTATCGCACCTGGAACACTACTATCTTTTATCTCGCACCTTTCTCTCTGCAGGGTAACTGCTGTGTAAGCCCCTGCACTTTTTGCGGGTTGTAATTGCGAGTGGTTATTGTGCACCCACGTATTCTTGAAATTAATTGGTACGTGAATGAACACTTGGCCTCATTTCTCTGCACTGCCTTTCCACAGCATCTTTGATACCTAATAAAGTACGCGGGAAAATTCCATTTGGATAGGAAAAAGATATGGAATACTTCTTTCTATGGGAAAGCATGTGATGTCGAAAATCGTTTTGTTGCATAATGAATTTTTCTTTGGAGTATTTTTATGGTAATCATGTACAAATCTATTTCACCGTTCTTACCGTCTCGCGTAGTATAAAAGACTAGCGGGCAAGTTTCTGATGGAATCCGCTCAATAGATGATTATCCTCAACTTTTCACTAATTCTCAGCGCTCTTCCTCATCTGGCTGCCAATGTGTAATCCATTTGAATACTTTTTTACATATTGTGTTCAACTTTTTCTATTGTTTTCATTTGTCATCTAGCGTGGTTTTGCTTTCTACAAATAAGCAATTAAACAACCGTATAAATCGACGCTAAAGACTGTATGTCACATATAAGTATGTAGAGAAAGTTCCACACGTAGGATTCGTTTTATCCATAAAAGAGTTACGCGCCGAAAATAACACGCACTTCTTTGACCTTATACCTTGCCCTGGGCCTCAGTGCATAATTGAGATTACCGTTGGTAAAAATATTGACGTCCGTGCCAACGATGGGTAGATTCGTGCGGGCTTAACGCGCTTACCCTGGGTAATCTCATCCATGGATGCGATCCCTGATGTGCGTACCTTTCGTGCAAATTACCCATTCTTCTCCAGTGTTTCGCTTGCAATTTCCAGTTTTGCAGCAATGGATGCGATGGAGGAGAATGTGCAAAGGAAACTAACAATGGAGGGCACCGCTCCACGGAAATTGTCCACTCTTTCTGACATCGAACTTGTTCGATGTGTTATTATTGGCGATGATGAGTCTGGCGTCGATATGATGATGGAGAAGTACGCTCAGTACGTCGGTGTTCCGTATAATGCCCAGGTTGGTCTCAGTGTAGATTTACCAGGAAGTATCTGTAGGATATTGCGAAGCTCTCCTGCGAGAATGTGATTGCTTTAAGGAAATTGCGGTGGAAAGAGTACTTTTAATTCCAAAGTAAGCTTGATCAGGCCTCCGAAATTTTCGCCTATAGTTGGTTCTACGTTGCCAGGACCCTAAATCTTCCCTCAACGTAATCCATCTTCTCCGATGATCCAGTTCTGCACTGTTCCTCGGAATATCTCCGCGAATATTAGAGCTATGTAGGATCTAGGAAATGCCAACCAGAGAGCAGCGATGGCTACCCTAACCGGTTTTCGAAGGGAGCCTTGGATTTTAAAAAAAACGTAAATTTACGGTAAATGTTGCAGGACTTATGAAACCAGGTAAACTAAGTGGTCATTGCGACTATCCTATAGACTACATAATGTTAGCGGCGCAGGACGTGAATGTTGGTTAGCCAACCTGGTTCCACTTGGTCACGCGTTCATGAATCCTAGCCCAGAATGTTACCTCTGTGTCTACCTTCTATGTATATGTTTCATTCTTAACTATTACTACACTTTATCAAAGTTCTCTCCATGACTACCTCGCTCACCACGCACCCGTGCGAGAAAAGAATACCATCCTCTGCATAGAAACAAACTTGTAAATTGGGAGAAACAGTAATTTCTCCAGAAATGTCAGATCTTAGTAAAAAGTCCACTAGCTGACAGTGTTCTAGGTTGTTATTGTTTCTTTTGCATAATATGCGAGCTTTTTTCAGAGAGAAGACATAAAGTCTCAGAGTGAGGAAGTAATAGCTGTACGAACAGCTCTGTGGGGTAATTGAAACGGAAATATTTTTTACAAAAATTGAAATAAACTCTATTCGGAATGGTTTTATCCCTCACTGCTATTAGAACTTCAGGCTTTTGTATGTCCTTGGCACCTCTGGTTTATAATCTCGAAACGTGTTTTTCCTCAACAAATCACTATCCGAGAGGATAGTTTGTCGGCTATTCGATAACTTCGAGAGAATTGATTGCATTTAATGCAGATTACGGTGGATACGCCATAGTACGGTACCTCACGGATTCTGCTGGGACTTCGCGGAGAGGTTCAAGAAAAAGTAGACGAAATGGAAGAAATTCCAATTGTGTCTATTTCGACGGGAAAATGGCAATACCCTGCAACACATGCAGTGTTGATAACTGTTTCATGATTGCCCAGTAGAATCGTTGCGCTGCAAAGTTCAAGAGGTATACCGTATCTGCAGTACAATTCAGGTGACTGTACAAATATAGTGGTGTGGTGGAAAACAAGGCAGGTTTCGGTATTTACCCGATATACCCTTCTGAATCCCGTTGCAGCATCTACACACATTTTTTCCGAATATTTAGGGAAGAATTAATCCGAGAGGCTCTTTTTTTGCATTGGTATAGTACATTTATCTTGAAGCAACTCTTCGCCTAAAATCTGCGCATTATACGTACTTGCAACCGAATCGAATAATTATTCGGTCATTTGAATAAATCATTCGAATCGAATCATTCGAAAATTCGAATATTCGAAATTTTCCTTTTTCGAATATATTCGATATTCGAATATTTGAAAAAGTCAATTTTTGAATATATTCGATTATGCGAATGTTCGATGTCCCCATTATTCGAATGTGTCACCCGAATATTCGATATCCTAATCACATGAATCACACGAAATACTTCAGAAACGTTTGCCTTGTTTGCTGACCTAGTTTTGAACCGAATGAAGGCGCCAAATATGAGTACAGAGTGGTCCTACGTCGATTTTTTTCTGAAGCTAACAGCGTTTGAGTCATCCAATGCGCCCATCCAAAGGCGCTTTTCTCCCTCCACAATTCTGCCATCATGAGATTTCCAAAAATGTTGGGTTACCTAATTTCTACGCTTAGGAAGAAAATGCCAAGCTGAGAAAAAATGCTATTTTCTCCTTACATTCAATGGGGACTAGAAGGCATCCAATGCCGGGGAAACCCCTAAGCTCGGTAGAATATAAACGTGAGGAGAATCATCAACTGAGCTCTTGGAGTGCGGCTTTGATGGTGTTGGCAAACAGGGTCAAGCGTGATGATGGTAAAAAGTCGACCCCCATACGACCCCCCCCTTTGAGCCACCAAAAATACGACCCCCCCCCACCTTTGCACTCAAATTTCCTTCTATGCTTGCAGAATTTAGATATTTAGATATCCCATTTCAGGTGTTAGTACTGCGAGAGGTATGGTGGAGCCAGAGCATAAGAAGGAGAAGGAGGCTCTTTTGTATCTAACTAGTTGTTTGGAAGTTTTTTGGAAAACGTTGAAATGTACGCGGCGGACTAAAGACGTGCATCAACAAAAAACATCATCTACATGGTGAAGGGTTCGATCCCTACCGAGGCTAAAATTTTTGCTGAGGGTAAAAAGACACGCGCTTGTAGTAGATTCGAGATGATCGATCGTAAAGCATGAAATAACTGTTTATAGGGGTGGAGGACTAGGTAGGACTTTCAGTACGGACGTGCGAAAATTTCAGCCTGAAATTTTGACTCGTTCAGAGACATGGTTGTAGTCGGGCACGAATATCAGAAGATCTGGCCCGTTGAGTCCCAATTTTTTTCTAGGTTTTTAATAGTCGAAGGTTTGCGCTTTCAGGCTGTACTACTCGTTTTTCCGCAGCTGCTTCCACTGCGATTCAACTCCGTCGATAATAACATGGAAAAAAGGCCACTTTTATCGACGAAACCTCATCTCCGTAATTCCCGTGCTGAATCTTTCCTTTTGAAGCTGGAGACCTGAAACTCGGGGGTAAAGCACTATTGGGTGGGATCCATAAAATGACTTTTTAACGGCCTGCAGGACTGGATTTTTAGCCTATAACCCCCCACTTTTCACTATTCAAATCATACTGTTAAAGTCGTTAATCACGTCAAAACAAATTCTGTGTATGGATAATTCAGTGTCCCACTTCTTCCGTTTTTTCTACCTTTTTTTTCTACCTCCTATTCCAATTAAAGCACCTCCCTCCCGACCACGACCCCCCCCCCCTTGATAATTTATCGACAAACGCTTGACCCTGTTGGCAAGGTAGGACCAGATGTTCGCAGTCGTTATCAGGATTTTCAAACTAAAGTGATTGCATTTTCAGGGGATTTTCAGCTGAATTACTCGTTTTTTTTTCGTTTGAGAAGCGCAATGTCCATCTAGATCACGCAATTTCTCTCAAGCAATTCTCACTCCTTCACGGAATAAATTTGCCTAATCGTGATAGTTGGCGTCTCCGAGACAAAGTATGATTTTTTGGAGTATGGGACCGCTGATAATAGTTTCAAGCAGAACTTGTCTTCCTTACATAGCATAAGTGGTCTGAGAGGTTTTAGTGGTCTTTCGAGCTTTTCAAACCGACAATTTGCTTAAGTTTCAAGACTACGATATTAAGTATTCCGTTGTAACTCTTTTAGAGTAAGAATAATAGAGTAAGAATAGAGCTTTTGAATCGTGTACGACTCATAAGAGGTGACAAATACAGCAAGCTGGGTTTTTCGTAGACACAGCAAGTACGTGGCGCTGCCGCGTCACCCGTGCTGGAATATTCGTGGCAAATCAGGGTTTTATTGACATTTTTCTAAAATCATATTTGACGTTAAATATGTATCAAGAAAACCCTACAGTTTGGTGTCGCGGCGAGCATCCTAGCGCGAGCGTACAGTCCTGTAGATCAGGAGGGAAAGATCTCCGCGACGCTTAGAATCCTCCACGTCGTTCCATGTCGTTATCTCCAGCAAGCAGATCATGGCTCGACATGTTAGAGATGACTGAAGACAAGTTCGACCGTGACACGCAGTTATGTCTAACACGTTAATCAATGATCTTCTTGTTAGAGATAATGACGTGGGGGAGCACAAACGTTGCGGAGATCTTTCCCTCCTGATCTACAGGACTGTACATATTTCGCGGTGAGCCGCGCTTTTCCGGATTCCGCAAAAAACCCACCGCTCTCGGTGCACACTGTAGGTGGAGAAAACTGCAACTGAAAAAAAAAAAACGCACCTTATACCTTCTTGTCGATTTGTTGAGTTATATTTTTTGTTTTGTTCGACTTTTGATTCACTTTTCGGCTAAGTTTGCGTGGATTAGTTGAAGTCACTTGAAATTTTGTTTTTTAATCTAATTCGATAGGTTTGTTTGAAGGTTTTCCGCTGGTTTTTTACAACAATAAATTTGAAGGGGGCGCAAAATGTGTTCTAGATTGCTAGAGTTCCAAAGTTCCAATCTAAGACTTTTGTTCGAATAATTTGTTCGAATAAACTATTCGAATATTTATTCGAAATTCGAATATTCGAAGAAACCCATTTTCGAATAGATTCGAAAATTCGAATATTCGAGATTTTGGTTTTTCGAATATATTCGAAATTCGAATATTCGAAAAAGTCAATTTTCGAATATATTCGATTATTCGAATATTCGAAATTTTTTCGAAAATGTGCAAGTATACTGCGCATTACCAGTTTTCATATAAGAGGAGTCCTAGACTGGTAGATTGAGGAAAGAATATAAGAAAAATCTTATAATACCCCGTACATCTTCTTCTCCTCAGCGTCTGTCCCGCGCATTCGCGGGGTCCGCTATTTTGGTTCTCCTTCGCCATAGATCGCGATCCTGAGCGTCATCCTTGGTGACTCCAACTTCTTTCATATCCTTGCCTACGGCGTCCTTCCATCGCTTTTTCGGTGCGCCTCTGGGACGCTTGCCGGTAACTTCCATTTCCAGAGCCTGCCGGTAGGGTGTTGCAGTGATCTTCTCATGACATGACCAAACCATCGCAACCGCTGTGTACGCATTTTAAGCTGTATGGGCGCCGTCTGCATCATTGTTCTGATGTCTTCGTTACGCACCTTATCACATCGCGTAAGTCCACACGCCCATCTGAGCATTCGCATCTCGGCCGTGTTCAACATTCGTTCGTGGGTCTTCGACAGCGGCCAACACTCACCGCCGTACATCATTGCCGGCCTCACAACAGTACGGTAGATCTTCCCTTTCAACACCCTCGAGCACCTTCGATCGCAGAGGATTCCGGTTGATTCCCTCCACTTCAACCACGCGCAGGCAATTCGTCCTCTAACTGCCGCATCCACCGTTCCATCAGCACTCAAGACGCTACCCAAATACTGGAATTCCTTGGCCTGTGTAAAAGCAATACCGTTTGCGTCTGAAACGACGTCCTCTTCCTGTGTACTGCTCATGACCTCGGTTTTCTTCAAATTCAACCTCAGACCGGCGTCTGCAAGTGCTGATTGCCACTTCTGGATCTTGAGCTGAAGTTCTGCTCTCGAATCTGCAATTAGAGCAACATCGTCCGCATAGAGCAGTGTGTATGGCGGACCTTCCAGGAGATGCTTTACCACTGTGTCAAGTGTCATAATAAAGAGGAACGGGCTCAATGCTGAACCTTGGTGCACCCCCACTGTTATATCGAACTTTGATGTTGTGCCATGTGAAGTGCGCACCCTTGCCGTCGATCCATCATACATGACTTGGACTGCCCTCACCATGTATTCCGGGATGCCTCGTTCTCTCATCACCTCCCAAAGCACTGCACGCGGCAACCTGTCATATGCTTTCTCCAGGTCCAGAAATGCGATATGGCATGGTTTGTTTTTTTCGCGATACTTTTCCATCACTTGGCGGGCGATAAAGATGGCGTCAACTGTCGATCGCTCTGGGACGAATCCAAATTGATCCTGTGCAATTTCCACCATATCTCTCAGCCTCACATCCAGAAGACGTTCGTAGATCTTCATCGTATGAGCGATGAGCTTGATACCTCTATAGTTCGCACAGTCCATCACATCACCTTTCCTTTTGAAGATCGGCACTATGATGCTGTCCCTCCACGCTTCTGGAATTTTTGCTGACCTAGTGATGTTATTGAAAAACTTGGTCAGCCACTGAAGGCCTGGTTCGCCGAGTGATCTCCATGCTTCCACTGGGATGCCGTCTGGACCTGAAGCTTTGCCAACCTTCATATTCTTGATGGCCTTTCTCACCTCCTCAATTGTCCAAGGCTGCGTCGGTCCAGCTACTGGTTCCGCGGGAATCTTTTCCTTTCTTGGGAACTCCTTGTTCAAGAGCTGTGCAAAATAGGCTCTCCAACGCTCCTTGACTGCCACAGGATCTCTCAAGACTTCCCCAGCTTCGCTCTTAACAGCTCTGATCTCAGTCACATCTAGGGATGCTCTGTGACGCGCTTTCGCTAGCCGGAATACGTGCTTTTCAGCCTGTGGGCTCTCCAGCTTATCGTAGAGGTCGTCCATCGCAGCGTTTTTTGCACGAGCTACTGCAGCCTTCGCCTCCTTCTTTCTCAATTTGTACTCCATCAGTGCCGAGAGCGATTTGGTCTTCTGCCAGGCTTTGTAAGCATCCTTCTTGGCCTTAACAATCTTCTGCAGATCTTCATTCCAGAACCAAGTTGCCTTATCTCCTCTCCTTCCACCTCTAGTTTCGCCTAATGTATCCCTTGCGCACGTCAGGATAGTATTTGCTGCGCTGGCCCATACAGAGTCTATGGAACCGCAGGGATCCGGCAAACCGACAGCTAGAATCTTCTCACGCAATGTCTTCTGCGTTCCATCTGCCAACTTCCACCACCGGATGCGTGGCTCTACTCTAGCTTTAGTTTGCTTAGGCAAGGTTATGCATACATCCGCTAGCAATGGTCGATGCTGTCCTGCAATTTCTTCTCCCGGGATAGCCTTCACATTCTTGATCGTTTTCAGAGAGTGCCTTCTCACAAGGATGTGGTCGATTTCACTTTGCCGACCTCCGCTGCAATATGTGACCTTCTGGGACTCCCTCTTTATGAAGAAAGTGCTAGCAATTGCAAGGTCATGAGCTTCAGCCAGCTCAATGATCCTCTCACCTTCCGGATTTCTCCTTCCAAACCCTCTTCCTCCGTGTACTCGTTCGAGGCCCTTTCTATCCTGCCCTACATGACCATTGAAATCTCCTGCAATCGTCACGTAGTCACTTTCAGGAGCGCTTCTAATGACGTCGTCGAGCTCATCGTAGAAGGCCACCTTATCCGCCTCAGTACAGCCACACTGCGGAGCATATACGGACACCACTGTCCAGAAGCCGTCCTCGGTGGCGATACGAAGGGAAATTATCCTGTCGCTAATACGATTCACAGACGAAACATGTTCTTTTAGGGGCCCACATATTGCTATTGCCACCCCGTTCCTTCTTGTCTCAAGTCCGTGATAGAACAGCTTAATGCCGTCTCCGATCTCTCTAGCTTTGGACCCTTTCCATCTCGTCTCCTGCAGACAAAGAACGTGAATCCTCCTCCGTTTCATGAAATCTGCGATCTCCCTCGTCTTACCGGTCAGAGTTCCGATGTTGAAGGACCCGACCCGAACTAACGTCTTTAGCCGAGGTCGTTCGCCCCTCGGTAGCCCTCGCTTTTTAACCACAGGAGGCGGGCGGGCTTCCTGCAGGTCACTTCCGGGTGACGTCCTAGCCTTTACTCTATTCCACATTGAACCTATCATATTTATGTGACACTGGTCTCTATCAGCCGGCCTGTCAACCTGGGCCTGACGCTGGAGAAACGAAGAAGAAGAGGTTGCTTTGGTCACCGTGCCAACCTCATACCACGGGGCGGGGACCTTGTTTATAGAGGCGGTCCCGACTCGCCTCTCCCACTTGGCCGACCTTCTCTGGC
Organism: Ancylostoma caninum; assembly: GCA_037903475.1. Taxonomy (NCBI): domain Eukaryota; kingdom Metazoa; phylum Nematoda; class Chromadorea; order Rhabditida; family Ancylostomatidae; genus Ancylostoma; species Ancylostoma caninum. The sequence goes on from JBAJFG010000423.1 coordinate 472,451, forward strand.
AAGCATTTTATAGGTCGTGAGATGCCACCCCCACGCCCGCCTGCGAAACGTAGGCCAAAATAGGATCGCTCATGGTCCGCGGGGATTTCTCCCTACCACCATCCGCCACACGGTGGACGCGCTCTGTAGCTAGAGCGACTTAGCCCCGAGATAATACCCCGTACATATCTTTCTTTAATTACCAGAAAGATAATACCCCGTACATATCTTTCTGGTAATTAAAGAATGGAAAAGCAACGTCGAATAATAGAAAAATTACTCCACATGTGATGGACTCGTGAGTACTGATTTGGAAAAAGGATAACAAATCTTCTATTCTTGAGTTCATCTTTTCAGCTCTCAGAAGAATTTTCCTGACGAGAAGATCTTTTTTCTTCGGCTATAAAGAATTGAGCAAGCAAAATAGTTAATATTTTAGGCAAGGGAACTTGTGACAGCGTTCAATGGTCGCAAATGTGTTTTCCGAGCAGCGTCTGCTGAGTTCACCGACCGAGGCTTTGATGAACCTCACGTGTTCCTGCTCTGTGTATCCGTGGCTCGACAAGCTAGTGCTCAGGAAACAGTACGAATGGTAAGTGGTCCAACAGTTACTTTTCCACAACAGTAGTACCCTCCATCGCATGCTTGGCTAAGTGAGGAATCACCATTCACTTAAGAGTTTAGCATCTCTATTGAAAGAAGTGTTTAATGGATGAATAATCTTGCAGACTATTCAAAATGAATTAAACTCATAAGAAGTTGCGTCTTTCAAGATTGATTCTACATCTATAGTTAGCTTCTGTTCGATTATAGTAAAAGCATACGTTCCCTCATTCGTTGTCGAATATAATTGTATACTTAATTAAAATTTTGAATATCTATCAATTCTCCTATTGGATTCTTCTGGACAGTGATAATTTCTCAGCTGCAGAAACTAAATTCTATTTAGTTACAGAAGGAGGAACAGGCTAAGAAATAAATTGTGAAGGTGCATACATTACTGTCTCCTAGGGAGCTGATATCAGCCAACTATAGACAATTTCGTTTGGGCTCAATGGCACTAAAGCTCTTTGAACCATGTACCATGATTCCTGAGACAGAGGTTAGCCATGCGTCCCTCTTTTTAACTTTGGGAAATGTCACATTGTCCCAGTAGGGAGTCCAGGAATGAAGAGTAATTCTCGCTAGGGATGGGTCGAAGAAGTTTACAATAATAATTATCGACGTTAATTGCTACTATTTGCAGATCCTCGACACGGTGATTGAACGGATTCGAGGAGTGCCGTTTGTACTTGTTGGCACCCAAATCGACAAGAGGTTGTCCATGCTCATAGAGAACTATGGATGTGGACAGAAGAAGTATTTGCCGATGCCACTGAATCAGGCGGAGTCGTTTGCGAAACGTATTGGGGCTAGCAAGTATTTGGAGTGTTCTGAAGTAACTGGGGTGAGTAAGCTGTGCGTTGATACGAAAAGTTCCTCCTTATAGCTATATTGTCGGAGTCCGATCCGGTGGGATCACAAAAGATACACACTGATCTTCGTTATCCGACGATCCATACATATCATTCATTATCCGGCAGGATTGGATTCCTATAGTTTTTCCTAAGTACTACAAATGTAACTTATGTTGTCACACTAGCTGTGAAGAATGAGTCACTCAACAGTGCTGTCCCCATCTAACTTAGGACTAATCCACACTTGCATCAGATGTGTCTGAATTCGATTGAAAGACCACCCCTGGAAAGATTTATTGGCAGGTAGGAGCAGCCCAGGTAACAAGCGTACTTACGCGCAGTAAACCGAACGTCCAAATGACGTACTTCCGGCGGTAGGCGTATTCTTCATCTAAGGTTACCCGTACATCGAGGCACATTACAGCGAGCATAAACGGGCGTTAAATAAGTTGTAGAACAGAAGAAGATCTGGAAGATTCCAACAACTCAACTCGAAATTACTTTCGGAATTTCTGCATTTTGTGCTACAGCTAGAAAAATCGCGACTCCTGTAAGGAACTTCAAACGCTTCCATCATATTCCCGCACTTCTCTCACTAGTACATAGTTTCAGAACCGAGTAGAAAACTAAGGTTCAGTCACTAGGCTCACGAGATGTTATCGCTTGCATAAATGGGAGTCAATGGGTTTGAATTCCTAGTTTCTAGCTTATTTGTCATTTACATGTTACGTTGTTTGTTCTGTATTGTTTGTTTTTATACGACAAAAGATGGCACACCATTGGGGTGCAATGAATAAAATAAAAATAAAATATTCAACTTAAATAATATATGAGACTTAGTGAAGAATATCTGGAAATATTCATCTTAATAAGAAAGAACAATGTACGCTTCACACTTCCTTCACTGGGAGCACGGTTGTGAGGTGGTCCAGCGCCTTTAGCTGCTTGCCTAGTGCCTCTCTCTTCCTGAAATGTTTCTAAGAGGTCATTTTCCAAGTGCTGTAAGGACATGTTTCCGTTGTTTAGGAAGGCCTAGACGAGGTATTCGAAGAAGCATTTGCCATTGGTCACGACTACGCGCTCGAGCAACTGCGCGGATACAGGAGAAAGTTATCGGCGGCCCAAGTCCCAAAAGAGAGGAAATTGAGTTGCATTACACAATAAATTTGCTATGCGTCAACCATTGGCTGAGTATACGAGTTATTATGTGAGATTTTCTTCGTTTCTTGAATGCTGTTTGCATTGGAATTCTTCATGGATGTAGTATGCCTAGAGATAAAGATCTGTAACTTTGCCACTACCTCTTCTTACCTCTTCTATTGGAACCTCCCTCCACGGCAAGCACCCATCCTTTCGAGGTAGTTGGCATCCAGTGCTTCAAAACTGATAGAGTCAGTAACAAAGCTCCAGCAGAGGGGCTAGCTACTCTGCTCCGTACATTGCTGCTATGCAACGTCAAGTCGTTGTTATCATTGTCTCTCCCGGAAAGCTGGAGACCACCAGCGTAGTACGGTGGTTCCAAAATCCTGAATGCACTGTCCAATTCTCTCGCTTTCGTCATTGGCGACTGTGTCCATCATCATCGTGACGAACGGAATCACACGAGCACGCTCCCCATCACGACTTCCACTACATCTATGTGCTTATGTATGACGAACCATAAGGTCCCATCAGCTTCGCATCTTCGCGAGGCATTGTCTGTAACTGGGTCTCATGATGAGAGCATACGATCACGTGCTGATCCCACCACCGCCTGCACTCTAGGAAATTTTGTTGCACTACCATGGTTTATATAAGAGGATCGTCATTCTTTCCAATGGACCCGTTAAAAAGAGGTTGGAACGTTAAAAAAAAGATAGCCATGACATGGAATGACACCTTATTGGTCAGTTGACTCGTTCCCTTCGTGCGCGATTCCACTATATATGAACATACAAAATTTGAATGCGATAGAGGACGAGGTGATCGTGAAGGGCGGGAAGGCTCCGCCTCGTTTTCCCTCACGATGATACATACCTCGCGAATCCTAATGGTTTGTCTTTACGGAGGGCAGTACAATACACAGGATGAACGGACGTCATCGTAGGCTGTTGTGACATTTTTTGAAACCAGTTGTGCAATGGATCATACTTTCTCATTAGTTCCCAACTGTCTTCCATTACTTTCGGGGGGGGGGCACGAAGGAAAGCCACGTGAAAGGCCACGAAGGCATAAAAAATATCGTTAATGGCCTTTGGCAGTAAGATCGAGCGGTACTCTTAGCAGCTGTAGCGGAATCCGATGTATGGCGTGCTATGACAGATTTTTCCTTAACAGTTATTGGTCCCTCTGCACATTTTCCCCGGAAAAAGTAGGGATCAAAAGAGAAGAGGTCTGAGAAGTGTTCCGTGCCCGCATTGGGACTGCTCACAAAACCTTCAAAAATAGCGAATCGAGTGACTATTTCACAGTTTAAAAAAGAACAATCTGAAAAATTATGTCAACAACGAATAGGGTCACCTATGAATTGAATTTATTTGACTCGAAAATAGCCAGGAATGAAAACTCTAACCTCAGCAATTATTCAAAAAAAAATTGTGCTGCTTCACAGAAACTCATTGTCATCCGCGAAGCGTGGCTAAGCTGACCCTCGTGTGGAAAACGTAGGGATCAAAAGCGGAGGAGTCTAAAAAATGTTCCGTGCCCGCGAAGCTGCGGTGTGGCTCGGGTTTTTTTTTCAGAGGTTAGGAATTCCAGGGGCAACGTGGCTCACGGAACCGAGGCAGAGAGCCGCGAAGCTGCGCTCTGGCTCGTTCTACAATATTATAATACAATTTCACACAGATCTCACAACTCAGGCACTCGGACCGGCCGCCCCGACCAATAGGTGCCGACCCGCCGGCGCCCGACTTACCATCATCCATCGGCCGTTTCTTGTCAATTACCGGCCGGCCACCTCTACAATACCTACATCCAGCCGAGCGGCTGTTGATTACCGGTCGGCGCCCCGCTCATCACCATCTATCGGCTGGGCAGCAGCGGTCGACCAATCCAGCCTTCCGGCCGGCCCAGTCGGAAGGGTCGGATGATAGGCTGCCGCTATACTCCTCGAGGAGTATAGCACCTAGCATCGCCAAAGATCGGCGCCTTCATTTTTGATACGTACTGATTGTGGGCGGGTCGCGATGAGAACTCTGGCGATTATCGTCGACAATGATACATCGCTAGAGGGGTGCTATACTTCTCGCGACGCTACATCGCCAAAGTTTGGCGATACCCCGTCGCTAAAGATGGGCCATCGCCAGTCGCCAAAGTTTGGCAACCGCCCGTCGTCGAGAAGCATCGACGATGGCGATCGGACAACGTTGGCGACGGAGCACCTAGATCTTCAATTTTCAGAAACCGCTCGCTGCTTACTCCTATTTCTTTACCACTGACATGATGCAACCTCTTATAATAGCTTTCATTACCTCATCAACCATATCGGATACTGTCTTTCTACCACAGTTCCCCTCTTCATCTCTTCACCTCCCTGAAGCATATATCCGAAGCAAAACGTCAAATCAAATACGATAGATTTCACTGATGTATAATACATAGACCCTACTCCCCTACACAACATGTTGAAAAGCATTTCTAATAGCACCTAGAACTTGCTCACCTAAAAACTTGTCGACAACTTGTCTCACACTTCCTTGCTGACAAGTTGCACACCCAAGAAGTATGTTTTTTTCTTTTTTTCTTTCTATTTTTTCTTCGGTTTTCGATAGAAAACTAAAGTCGGAGCTGTATGAAGAACCCATTCTTCACTTCAGAATAACCTTTTCACGTCTAAGGACCTCTCTTGTGATATGTTTCCCATGAGGGTACACTGTCACACCGTAACCACATCTTTTCCTGTTTGCATTCATGTTCAGTCTTTTACATCTATCTCACTCGCTCAATCATTACCATTCTTTGCTTTTTTTCTTTCACTCTCACTGAAGCAACGTTCTAGTGTTTCTTGCAAATTTCTAAGTTTTGAAGATTTTGTATTGAAGTTGTGGAAACAGTCGCAGATTATGAAAATACATAATCCATTGAGCTGAGAGGAATATTACTTCTGTTTTTAAGTCCATGTCGGCCTGCAGCCCGTGTCTCATGTCTCACCAACTCTTTCATCAGTATAGAGCAAATAAGTACGTGAAAGTCGAGCGAAACCCGGAAATTGAAGACTTAGGCGCTCCGTCGCCAACGTTGTCCAGTCGCCATCGTCGATCCTTCTCGACGATCGGCGATCTCCAAACTTTGGCGACTGGCTATCGCCAATCTTTAGCGACGGGCGATCGCCAATCTTTTGCGACGGTGATGCTAGGTGTTATACTCCTCGACGAGTATAGCGGGAGCCATAGAAGTACAGAACTGATAGGGGATGAAGGCATCAGCCGATTGAAGCAGATTATAAGCACGAATGGCCGAGTGGAAAAAAAACAGCCAGCAGCGGACTCTCAAACCTTGTTTTTCCATTCGTTGTTTGTTATAACTCGTCAAATGATGAGAGCCAGTTTGAACACATAAAAGAGGAAGGTGCTGTGAATTTCTGAACAAGTGAGAGAAGAAGAATGCGGAAGGGGATGTGAGGTGGAAGGAATCACGCGGATTGCCCACTACTCACTGCTTAGCTCTGACATGTGTTTTGCAATCGATGTTAAGCGCCAGCGAACCGGTCAAGCAAAGATGGACCCAATTCATGTTATTTCTTAGTGAACACCGGCGCAGGCTTATCACACCGTTGGACACGACTGCAGGTGTCTCCCCACTTTTACACCCGGCGCACCCTTATCACGGCGGTGGACCCGCCTCCCCCACTGGCGCACCCTCATCGCACTGCACTCGTCTCCCCACTTCTGGGCGCCGGCCCACCCTTATCACCGTTTTGGACCCGTCTCCCCCAATTCCGGGCGCCGGCACACCCTTATCACCGCTTTGGACCCGTCTTCCCCATCTCTGCGCGCCGGCGCACCCTTATCACGGCAGTGGACCTGCAGGGAGTCTAGTAGCAACCTCGAGGTATGATTGGAATAGGATAACCGCCCTACTCTTCAAAACAGGATGAACGAATTTCGTGACACACACACGCACTTACACCACTTACACCCACAGAATAAGCCCATTATTACAAGTCACTAGCTGCCGTACCCGGCTTCGCTCGGGTGTTTTAATACCTTGGCTACATCATACTGCTGAGGCCAATTACCATCATCGACAAATTCATTAAAATCTCCATAATTTTGGTGATCAGCATGTTAGCGAAGCACAGGTGACGTTTCCCATCGACTTGTGGGCACAAAGTTAGCAAAGCTATTTCGGTGACATTGAATCGATGTATTCGTACAAATTAGTTGTCATATTTATACTCAGCGTATCGAGGAACCCCAGGAGAGATGTCTTCACTGCTTCATTGGACGGAAGAGCCAAAAATCAATAAAATCGAAAGATCGATATTTCATGCAAAATGTTTGTAGTATTCCTATTCAGCGTATTGAGAAACCCAAGAAGACATGTCTTTGTCCGTCCCCGAGCGAAAATGGGGAAAAATCGATAAAATCAATAAATCAATATTTCGTGCAAAATGGTTGTCATTCTTATTCAGCGTGTTGAGAAACCCCAGTAAACATGTTTTTACCACCCCATGATCAAGAATGGCGAAAAATCAATAAAATCAATATTTCGCGCAAAATGGTTGTCGTATTCGTGTTCAGCGCATTGAGGTACTCCAGTAGACATGTCTTTACCACCCCATGATCAAGAAGAGCGAAAAACCAACAAAATCAATAAATCGATAAATTGGCGCGAAATGGTTCATATTCGTGTTCAGCGCATTGAGATACCCCAGTAGGCATGTTCTCGCTAGTCCCTGGTCAAGAAGAGCGAAAAATCAATAAAATCGATATAATCGATAAACCAATCGATAATCCCGGGTGCAAAGTAGCCTGTAACCTCCGCCGGCCAGTGAGAGTCTACCTGCAAAATTTGGTCCTGATCGGTTCATCCTCCGCGATTTCTATTCGGAACACACAAACACACACACATACACACACAAACACACACACAAACAAATTTTCACTTTTATATATACAGATGATTGAGAGCCTACTGCTTCATCCACTCGGCCATCCGTGTTTCTGATATAACTAGGCTGATGCCTTCACCTTTCATCACTTCCCTACTATCAGCGACCAGCTCTTCCAGCTGAGCTGACCGGAATGCTATCATGGTCGTCTAGGCCGGCAGGCAGGTTATCATGGTTGAACAGCCCGGCCGAAAGGTTATCATGCTATACCTGGCCTGCCAGCCATGAGCTATCCCTCGGCCGGTAGCAGGTGTGGTAGCTCGGCCGGTATGCGATGATGGGCTGGACGCCGGCTGGTGATCAGCAGCCGCTCGGACAGTAGACACCTACTCAGACAATTTCGGGGGCAAATCCCGTTCCAACCGCCGGCAAATCCCCGACGAAACGTTTGAACGAGGAACAATAGCGGACAAATAGCGGGCATAAACCACATATGTTGCGGGCCAAACGCGCTGTCGGGCGAATCGCGGGCTGAACGCAGAGTCATTCGGGCTAATACACCACCGTCGGGGTTCAGCCCGCTATGTGAAGAGTGTCGGGCATCTGCCCGCTTTCTGCGGCCACTGACCGCCGGCAAATTTCTTCAAAAAGCGGCCTGAACTACTACATATTTCGGCTCAATAAGGGAATGGCCCGGTCGGAATGATTGGTTGGTGGTAGTACGCACGTGATAAAGGATGAAGGCTACACCGGTATGGAAGAGATCAGCAGCATGGATGGTCTAGTGGATAAAGCAGCGGACTCTCAGTCGTTCATAAAGAATGGTCAGGTTGGTTCGAATCCTCTCAGTAATAGAAGAAGGCTAGCACTACGAAACCATGGACATGCCTTGCAAACAGCCATCTTTTCGTATTTCTGATAAGAATCTGCATATTTGGGTTGCTTTTTTACTCCGGTGGATCACTTTGGATCCACAATACCTTCGAACCCGGAGCTCCTCCGTGCGAGACTGTGCCCAAGCAGTGACCAAGCTGCCAGAGGTTGTCACGGTGCGTCCAGCTGACAGGTAATTGTGGAGAATACCACCTTGTGCGTTGCGTTAGGAGCAGTAGCGCCTGGTAGTCTGCGGGCTCATGGCGGCCTGAACGCGGACAGTATGCGGGCGGATAGGAATGGAAGCCCCGTTTTCAGCGGCTCCACAACGGCCTGAACGCGACTACTTCTCGGGCGAAAACACCCAAACGCTCGTTTCGACCCTCGCCCCCCGCTCGTTCGGAACGGAATTTGCCCCCGAAATTGTCTGAGTAACTGGTGGGGGGGGGCCGCACCAAGTGTCTGAGGAGGAGTTCTTCATTTGGTTGCTTATCATATTAACTGAAGGATAAGTATGCACCACTCTCATCAGATCTCGATGCCTTGTTGGTCGAGCATCGCATTCATCTTTATTTGCCACGCCATGCTCTTGGTGCAAAAACATTTTCCAATTGTTCTTGGAGATGATAATGACGACGTAAGAAATCGGCGTTCTTCGTAAGTATGTGGTGATCTGTCAACTGTACTCAGCAATGTGGTGCTGAATCTCATGGATCTCAATCTGTGATGGCCAAGATTTGGTGGAGCTCAAATCGGCAGAGAGAGTGCCAACAAACCTCAATATTCATCACTTATTCCAAAGGGTCCCTCTTCGATGTGAATGTGAGCCGTTAGCTGTCTCCCCCTTCCCCATAACTGAAGTTGGAAAATGACTTTGCAGAGAACTTCGTGTGAATCCTGGTATGACACGGGAGCTATTGTATGCACTAGAGGAAAAGCAAGAGAAGTCGACTGGTTACATGTAAGTTGTTGGGTGCCGGCAATCCTGCTGAAACTGCAGGTTCAACCATGAGTGTTAGCTCGCATTTAACTCCCAGCTAACGTGGAACTGTAGCACATGCAAAGTAAGCTTTTCTCATCTGGACATGTACTTCTGAGAATGATGGTCGAATACCAAAACGAAACCGAGTCTATACTTGCAAGTAAAGTCACAGTTTCGAAATCGAACTGTGAGTTTACCAACAAGTATAGGCTTGCGCCAAACACTTTCACTCCGTAGCCTCGTGATGGCCACTGCGCGAGAGTGTTTGACGCAAGGCCTCTGGAGGACTTTCCTGGAAACGATGACTATCGACCTCGTAGGAAAAAAACGACTCCTTTGCCCAGTTCATCGTTGCCAGCCTGATCGATCACGTCTTTCTGACTACGCGCCTCTCACCCCTCAATCATCGTTTTCTCCCTTTTTGCAATTCTACACTGCCCATTAGAGTGTTGACCGAATCGAATTATTCGAAACATTCGAATACTCGAAAAATCAAAATATTCGTTTATTCGAATATTCGAATATTCGATCACTCTTAATTATTCGATTATTCGAATATTCGCATATTCGGGGTGGGTACACTCGAATATTAGATCATTCGAATAATCGAGCAGTCGTTTTCAACAGCATCTTCGCTCTCATAATCATTCTCGAGCCCCATCAGCAAGCACCTACCGTCGCTAAATTTGAGATCGCCAGTATGCATTGCTGCCGTTGTCAGCACGCCACATTATCATTTCAGCGGGCTGACAGCGGACTTTCTGCAGGCTCACTGCACATAGATAATTTAATGACCACGTTCAATTACTTGGTTGACTGTAGAGTTGCCTACGCCAAATATTTGTACCGCGGTTCACCCGCACATTGTCTGAGAATACCTGCTGACGTAGACAGATAGCTACAATTTTGTGGCAAGTCTTGAACCTTCAATTTGGTGAAAAAAAACTTCAGAAAAGCAAAGAGCTTACTGGGAATTTTCAATCTTTATGACACTAGTCTGCCATGGAGGCTGTACGCCTCCATTTCGAGTAATCGTACTTTTTCCAACCCCACCCCGCAACCTTACCACCAGCATGCCACTACAACTTCTGTGCACAACATTTTTGAAATTACCTTCATTTATCTATACAATACAAAGCACCCGTTCTGAGAAACGATCTCGAGATGTTGGATGGAAACCCAGCAATGCGATTAGCAGGTACGTACAAGTTTGACGTACTAGCTTGGTGAGTGAAAAACTCCTAAAAATGCTCCTATTCTTTTTCAGTACCTATTAAGGAACCCATGCTGACCTATCATATGGCTGATACGTTCTATGTATGTTGCTGTAGCAAAAAAACTTATGCAGACTCATTACAGAGACGAGTGCAACACTAGGCTTCAGTGATTTGGGATTGGGTTAGTTCATGCAACTGCTAGTAGCTTCAATACTGAACCCGTCAGCTGAGAACTGGGCTCATTTGAAATTAGGTTCGAAACACCGGTTCTTAACTTTATTCAGTGTTGTCTATTTTATTGGACGTCGCGAAAGTTTCAGCCATTTTCGGATTAATTCTTTTTCTTCAATATAACAAACATTTACCCAATGTAAGTGAAATCATTATTCTGCGCAAACAGTAAGTTTTGTTGGCAGCAGCTTTCAACAAATGATTCCTTTGTAATTCCATCAAATACTGAGCAGTACATTCTGAGGAGGTAGTTCTCGTTTTTGCAGTAGTTTTGGCAGTTATCGGCTTACGAGTCAACCACATTTCCTTACGTGAATTACATGAAGAACCACCGGTAACCAAGATGGCTAGCTGAGCAAAGCTCTGTTGAAAACTCAAAAAGTTTATGCACGCACTCTACGCACTTGAAACTAGCGGTCACTCAGATCATGAGGTATCCACACGTTGCCTACCCGTGAAGAAGCAGGTAAAAAAATACTGTGTCGTGATGACGTTGGAGGTCCTTTGCAAGGTCAAGGATACCACTACGCGGATTCTATTCAATCAGTTCCAGGAGGCGCTCGCTTTTGGTTTTCTGAGTTATCAAACCAGGAGCAGCCGAACATGCTTGTAGTCAGTGACAATATTTTCACTCATAATCGCAACGGAATGATAGGACAAACTGGATATAGGTGGAGCATTGACTAACCCTTATACAAGTTTTGGACAGAAAATTCCAAACCAATTTCGAGAAAACTAGCAACACACAAAAGTAAGTGACTTCGACTAAGTAGGTAGTAGTAAACAGCGATAAAGTGAATAGGTATTTTTCGCGGCAACCTAATGAGTAATTGTTCTATTCAGAGAACTTCCCTTTGCGTACTCAGCCGAAATAAATGTAGATCAACTTCCCAAATATTCGAAATATTCGAATATTCGAAGCTCATAATCGAATATTCGAACAATTCGAATATTCGAGAGGTTGGAGTATTCGAATTATTCGAATATTCGAATATTCGGAGACGTCGAAATATTCGTTTATTCAAATATTCGAATATTCGGGCGTTTCAAAATATTCGTTTATTCGAATATTCGAATATTCGGTCATATCGAAATATTCGATTATTCGGATATTCGAATATTCGAAAAAAATTTTCAAATGCAACACTCTACTGCCCATGCGCGAAACTCCCTTCCCTGCTCTGGCTTCGTCGGAGGACGTCTTTTCACTAGGTGTGGACACCACTGATAACTTTCACATTTGCGGGAACCGATGTGCCTTCAGTACATATATCGGTGCCACCGTTCCTCTGAGCGAGTGAGGAGACCAAAGACTTAATAGGCTTAATAGATGATAATCAATGTGATCAGTAATAGGTAAATACTTAACATATCGGTTAAAAAATTCGAGCTATACCTTGACCATCGACTGAAGACGCAATAGTAGATTTTTCTCCATTTATATTGTAGTCTCATCAATTTTCCAAGATGTGTGGTTACTGACATTTGTATTTACCTGTGCCAGATAGTGATTCTATTAAATGCGTAAACTACTTCAAGCCCCAAAATAAATAAACAAACAAATGTGGCGTGGCGATCGATTGGCATCGTTTCCATTGCCGTGAACATTCACATCGCCAGTTGATTCTGGGCACATCTTGGAGAAGTACATACGATGAAAAGCTATGAGCTTCGTTTGGAAACTATCAGAGGCGATGCAACATGGCAATCGATATGTACCATTTCCATCTTCATTATCTCTTCAAAGCAAAATCATTCAGCTAACGCTGGACTTCCAAGCTTCTCTTTGGCTCGGTTCGCTCGCCTCGCATTCGTGTATACGTCCCCCTCAAGCTGCATTTGTAGTGCATCGGAGTCCGATCCGGTCAGATAACAAGAGATACGTATTGATCGTCGTTATCCGATAATCGATACGTATCTTTTGTTATCCGACCGGATCGGACTCCGACATGCTATAAAGCAGCTTCACCTGGGCACCAGCGCACCATCTTCGCAGTTGTGGACCCGTTCTTGACATTTCCCCTCGCACGTGACAAGGGAATTGCATGAGGCTAACTTAGGGATCGAAACGAAACATCTATTCTCGAAAGTATTGTCTAAGATGTTGTTAATGCATGCATATGATTTTGCCCAATGGTCCTGTTGCGCTCAAAAGAGAGGGTCAGGAATCTCTATATTGCACTCCGATGGTATTCCATGTAGAGCTGACTCTCATGAATCTTTGACCAGTCAAAGCCAACTGTGGTAACCGTGATTAGCTGCCCTATAGACTATGGAGTGTTTAAAGATCCATTTTTGAGTAACCTGGTTTCGCTTGGTTATGAGTTTATTGAACAAATATGACACCTATGGCGAGGTGGTCGAGTTAAGGCATTAGACTATCAGGTAAGAAGGTCGAGGGTTTGAATCCCGCAGATGCAACTAGCTTTCGTTTTTGAATTTAAGGCTTGATGGTTCTGTAACATAGTCTCTTTTTCAATTAGGTATAGTTAGTTTTTGACCACAGTGGCTTTTTCTCGTACACACGCATATACGTACGCACGCACACACACGCACACACGAACGCACGCATACTTATAGTCTGTTCATTTGAAACGTACACTCCACATACCGGTCAGCGCAGCGGCTATGTTGGCATTGGAGCGAGGTGATAGGCTAATAAGCTACTGGGATCAATGGAAATAAATGTGCTCCAATGACAACATAGCCGCTGCGCAGACCGGTACGTGGAGTGCACGTTTCAAATGAACAGACTATACATGAGTTGCCAATCAAAAAGAAGTAAGGAGCTGTCGGTTCATTTGAATTCATTTTGAGCTGCCGATGTTTTTGGATACGCTATATGAAACATACACACCCGAAGTGCTAATAAATATTAACCAGGAGCATGACCTCTCAGCTGACTCCGGACTCCCAAGCTTCGTTGCTTCGTTTGCTTTTCTTCCACCCCCCCCCCCTCCCCCACTATCCTCAAACCCGACTCCGGAGTTCCCATCACGTAGCTGCGAACACGCCGGTTGACATCCTGCTCACTAGCAGACGCAGGGGCACACCTTCCTCACTGATGGCCGATTCTTTTCTAGCATTTTCTTCACAAGTGGGCACCGGTTCGTTCCTGAGCATCTGTCCCACTACAGCATGTCAGCGCACCGTTCAACCGCAAATGATGTTGTCCGATTACATTTTCCGGGTTTCTAAGCGCACATGCACCTTCCCGAAAATCTCTGGTCCTTTTTCTCATCCTATTTATCACATCCGCCTCGGGCGCCGATTTCCATATTGCGAACTCATTAGGTGACATCTTTACTCCAACTGTTGCCATCTCATTTTAGTTTTGTGTCGCCATTTCCTCTTTTACAAAGATCAGTGTGAATTTGGTTGAAGTGCAAAATGAATGTGAGCCAATGACATTGAAGCTAGAGAGCAGATTGATAGTGAGCGACTGCAAGCTAGGTTGACAGAGGCGCCATTGACTTCCGACAACCTGTGAACACCATTGCAGTTCCCCATCTTGAATGTCAATCGTTCACCTTTATTTTGTTCTCAAAATAGGCTTACACTGAACTTCCATACTCTTCGTCGTTAATGTTTTGCTCGTTTTTAAGCAAGCAGTGAGATCTTCGCTGTGGGCAGATCCGAAGCTCCTGCTCTGCACTGCATGGATCTGCTTTGGGAAGAACTACACCGAAGAGCTCAATACTGTTCCGACAACTACAACGAGTACAACGACTACAACAACTACAACAACTACCACAAGTACTTTCCAAAACTCAACCACTTTTCTTCGTACTGTCTCGAACGATTTCGGATTCAATGCTTTGTACGCCCTGTTTGAGCGGTCTCTCAACTTTACAATCGAGCGGGACCAAGAAAGTGAAGGTGAGCTCTAGGTGATACGAAAGACTATAGACAAAGGACATGAAATCGTTGTCTGCTGCACTCACAGCATAACCTTACGTTGCTGTTGAGTGAATCAGAGAGGAAAAACTACTCCACTCCTTCCACCCTGGAATTCCCGAGGAAATAGCCTATCCAAACATCACTTAAATTTATAATTCGATGGGGTGAACACGACAATCATAGGTATACTACTAAAAACGCAGTCTCTCGAATTTCCCGCAAATTTCTCATACTTGTTTGATGCCCTGATGGCGAACATAAACGCCATTAGTAGAGACAAATGATCTAGACAGAAGCGGGTAGTGGCCAAGCCCTCAGTTTAAATGCCTCGTCATGGTCCACATACCGTGTCGCTGCTTGAGCTACAGAATTTTGGAATTTGATGGCCTCCAGTGAACAATCGGATTCCCGTGTAAACCACGCGTTGTCAACATCCATGCAGCTTGCGTGGCATTTGTCATACTTCTTGTCATGTTGGACGTGAGCTAAACGCTAGCACTTACCCTTCAGACATTGAAATTCAGACTCGTTCCATTTTGCAGGATTTTTGGAGTTTACAACATGTAAAATCAAAACTATATCGTCTCGTGAATGTGGGTGCAAACTACTCATACTTGAGCAGGACTTATAGCTTAGCAACATTCTTTTTCTCTTTTGCAACATATGTGGAATTTTCGACGGAAATTGGGATGGAACTTCTGATCCTGCATGAACCAACATCTCTGCTGGAGATTTTAAGTTCAGAATCGCCGCTGCAAATAGCCTGAACAGAGGTTGGCAGCATTGAAATCTTGCTTGTGAAAACCTCCGAATATAACAGGTTATAACATGAGTCTACGTTGTTCTTGCATAAAGACTTCTGAAGACTTGCAGTAACAGATTACCAATCAGATTTCGCTTATGTCCATACAATGATTGGTCAGAGGTAGTTCAACCGTGGAGTGACCGCGCTTGGTAAAGGGGGTCCACGGTGAAGAATGCGCGCTTGAGCTGACATAAGTGGGGAGGGACATAACAATCAGGGAATCAGCTTAGAATAACATAGTAGTCATCATTATAAGTCGTGAGATGTAGCAAGCAGTCACAAGCAGTCCTCAAGCAATCACACCATTCATGAACACTCACCCATTGGCACACAATAGGGTTTTCTGCGGCATGCGGCTGAACATGCAGTTGTTATAAATTGCGCTGGAGGACAATGAGCACAATATTTGCTTAGAATGGGAAACACAAACAATGACACTGACAACGATTTCGTAGTTCTTTGCCATGGGAAAGTCACAGACGTATGTGAAGAAATTGAAGAATTCTTACAGACGACTGTACCCTTATATGGACGCTTATCCTGACTACTGTATTCTTTGCCTTTTTTGCTGTGGTTGCCGCATATGAAAGCGTGGTTATGATGATGCCCAGAAAAAGATCACAGACTCCACCACGGACTTCTTTATCTACAGTAACAATTTGAAGACCTCTCTATTATATTCGAGAAATGCTCAGTTCCCCTTTGCATACGTTATTAACAGTAAATCCGAACTCTTAATAAATACTTGGATTACCTTAACTATGTTCAAAATGTGATATTTTTGAGAAGTTTGTGCTTTATTCCGAGACTGGGTATGTGCTTCGTGTCCCATCCCCCATTTAGCCATAATGTCGCTACTGTTTCTGTTCATTGAACGCTGACCGGACGTTGGCATGCAGCGCCAAGGTGAAAGGACAACCCAACCTGCGTGCTCGCTCGGGATTTCAGCTGCCACTTGTTGTGCTAGACACATCTTGTCCGGATTGACCACAACTCCTTTCAAGGATGAGCCCACTTTATGTTAAAAATTATGTTCAGCTTTCAACGTGAAGTTGAGAATGCCTTTCGTCACTTTTTCGCCACTTCCTTTCACGCTTCCAACCTGTTGGCGCAAGCAAGCCACCGCTAAGCTTGTCGGTGGTGTAGGGGCGTACTTAGATTGTCTGTACCGCATCTTGTTCTAGAAACAATGCTCAAAACCTTGTTATCAACTTTGCAAAACTTTGCAAAATCAGACATATGATACGTGACTATATGATACATATGTATAAAGAATACTAAAAAAAGAGAAGTCATGGTGGCTGCAAACGTTGCCCGATGACAAAATACTCCTACCAGAGTGAGTCAATCACGCATACATCTGCTGGGGATCTTCAATGAGCATAGGCAAAGATTAACTTAAAACGCACTCCTCCCCCACCACACTATTTCGTTCAGCCGGTGTAAAAGTGTTTCATGCGACCTATACACCGTTTAGGCGTGAAGTATTTTTTGGACGAGTTTTGCGCAGGTGGTTGGCCCAAATTTTTGTGTTATTTTTTCGCTGTTACTAAGACAATTGTAGCGGCCGGCCTGCGCACCCACTAGCGGCCGGGCTATCGCCGCCACCGCCGCCCGGCAGCTAAACGCGCGCGGACCGGCCATTACTAGGCCACCGCTCGTCGTTTACGGAGCCGCCGCTCGGCCTTTATGGTGATCGAATCGATCGATTTGCGCTCGAAAATGCGTCCGTCCTTCAAATTTTCTGTCTATCTTGATTGCGAATTCTATAATGTGCAATAGTTTGTTATAACAAAAATCGAACACACACATATAACTCTATTACATTTTTTAAAAGAACTCATGAAACGCAAGAAATAATCAACGAATCCTTGGTACAAATCCGTGTTCTTACAATAGGAAAAAATATAGTAAGACTGACAACTAGCAAACTTTCAATACATCAGCGTACATTTTTGACCTCAAGAAAGGAAGCTTCGTTTGTTTAAGAAACTTAAAAACACACAAAAAAGCAAGACAGTGGCAAAAATGGATTCAGCATATGGAAAACCAAATAAAGAAGTAGACGTGTCCATGGCCTCTGTTCCACTTGTCTTCTTCCTTTCGCAGAGTTTGAGCGTTAGAGCCACATCATGTATGTAAAAGTGAAGTTAGTTATCATATTTATGTCTTTGTCATCTGAAGATTTACGATAAACAGTTGTTAATAACGTCATTTAAGCAACAGAATAATACAAGCAGGTAAAGGCACATTAGAAGCACTTACATTTAGTTTTACACAGGTTTTATCCTTCGAATTCCCTTTACTGCTGACATTCACTACTCCATCAATAATTTTGGTTGCTGAATGTGAATCGGATCTTCCTTTCACTTCCTCTTGCATCTAGTCAACATCATCCATTTGCAGAATTGGATGGTGAAAGAGAAGAAAGCACGACAAAATCGGACATCTGGAATTTTTGTAAAATTATCGTCTGGCTCGTAACTTGGAACATTTCGAATATATTCTAACATATTGAATTTTAGAGTGTTCGAACTTCACAGAAACAAAATGGTCAATACAATTCATCAATGACAAAGAAAAACAGAAAAAATGAAGTGATGACGAAGAAGAACACTGTCTTTTGTAGTGCGATTTCCCGTAAGGGAAGCGTTTTACGTGATAATTTTTACTTTTACGCTCGGCCGCTAATGGCGTTGTACCTCGCGGCAGGGCGGCGGCACATAAAATTAGGGATGCTTCCCGGCCGCACTGCTCATGATGCGTGCGGGCAGCTCCCTCCATATGTCTGCGTAGCAATCCATTTCTCAAATTTGTGTTCCTGAATGACTTTTTGATTGCAGAATGCTATACATACAGTGGACGGCAATGGCGGTGGCCCATCTGCGGCCTCGAGAAGGACGCAGCGCAACCGCGCCGCGCGCCCCGGGACCGGTGTCGTCTGCTGTCGGAATGCTATTTCTAGTCATTTTCTTCCCGATTTGGTCAAAACTCCTTAAAATCGGGCAGAAAAGCTCTAGATATAGCACAACAGCAGCAGAAAACATCGTTTACGACGCGGGCAGCGCGGTTGCGCGGCGTGCTTCTCGGTGCCGCGAATGGGCCACCGCCATTGACGTCCACTGTATATTCAGCAAGAATGAACCGTGCCGTTCTTCGTAACAGTTGTTGTCTCGCTCTATAGTGTTACCTTTAGCAACCACATCATTGCCGAACATCTTTGAGGTACAAATAATTATAATGTTGGATAACTACAAATAACGACACGGAGTGAGGACGAGTGAAAATCAGCATATTGTATGGCTCCAAAGAACCATAGAGGTCGCGCGACGCAACCAACCATCCCTATGCTCACTTTTTCGCTTACGTATAAAACGTCAATCGAACAGACCTCATCAGAACACAATAGTCATACCACTTGATTTCCATTTTCGCCTTCGAAAAAAATCAAGAAACGAACATAATCCCAATTTTCCACAATGACATCCATAGTGCTCCTTTCGCTGCCCTAAAACTTGCTCTTTTATGGTTCTGGCATGCTATGTACAGTGGAAGTCAATGGCCTTGGCCCATCTGCGGCCTCAAAAAGGACATCGCGCAACCGCGCCGCGCGAGCTGTACCCTATGTATTCTGCTGCTATTGTGCAATTTCTAGCAGTTTTTCTACCCGATTTTAAGGATTTTCGAGCAAATCGGGGAGAAAAGACCCTAGAAATAGTATCCCGGCGGTGACGACATCGTTCCGACGCGCGCGGCGCGGCTGCGCTGCGCCCTTCTCAAGGCCGTGGATGGACCACCGCCATTGCCGTCCACTGTACGTGTAAAGGGCTGTTGTGTTTGAGCAAAGACGGCTCCGCGACAAAAGCCCTATCTTTGTTATCTTACCAAGAAGCCGAATTAAATATGAACGGATAGTCTCCACTTAACATATTATTGTAATGACTTCAGTGTCTGTGCTTGTTTTAGGGACTTCTTACTTCTCGTGAATGTCCCTTATCAGGCGTTCGAACCACGGTTAAGCAAAGGAACCACGGGAGAAATCAGAGTTGCCTACGTTACGTTTAAATGCTTGCACGAACTGTTGTCGCTATTGTTCCGATTATAACGCCATCAAAAAGTCCGTAATGGGAGTTTTGGTAAGAGTGCAGCTAGGAGAAGATTTTACCTATACTTATACGTAAGCGTCTCATTATAATTTTTTGGGGCTGGTCTTTGATCTGATTTTTTCGTTCATTATTCATTTCTATTGATTGTGCGTGGCTCATTAAGGTCGCACCTAAATCTGTATCTGTCTACTCGCAGCGCGCGATGAAGGAATTGATGTACACCGACCATACTTTAATTATATTTTCATATGAGTTAAAACAGGAGAATATTAGTCTTTACTCACAAATATTTGCCCCATGAATTTTGCTCAGCTCAAAGCGGAAGTGACCACCGAAATTTGCAAACTTTGAAGATACGGTCATGCTAAAAATTAACTAGAAAACTTTAAAATATCTCACAGCGAACAGAAGTGGACAATTTTATCTTCACGTAATTTTTGAGCATTCGACCGATTCTTGTTTTTTTTTGCGTGAGTCCTTGAAAGATGAGAAGTTATACACAAGACATGTCCTGAATAGCACAGATTTCTCAACTAGAGGGACGGTCTTTTAGTTTTGGAGTGTCGTGCCTCCGCAACGCTCACCCTCGCGCATATCGCTATCACTGCCTGCGAATAATAGCCAGCCATGACATCCAACTATCAATAACATGTCCATTCACAAAGGACCTACTAAGCTGTAATATCAATATGGGAGGAGGGTGAGTACTGCGGAGGCACGCTACTCCAAAAAATAATGGACCATTGGTTAGATGTCTTGCCAATAAAAACAGAACATAGTTTTTTTCGTTTTCTTGATCACTGCATTCAGCTCTTTGAAGCATTACCGAATCACCGGCGAGTATGCTTTGATTAGCAACAGCCTACAATCGTTTATAATCCTCTTATATAAATCATGGTAGTGCAACAAAATTTTCTAGAGCGCAGACGTAGGGGGACTAGCACGTGATCGCATGCGCTCGCCGTGAGACTCAATTATAGACTGTGCCTCGCGAGGATGCGCAGCTGACGGGGCATTCGGCCGATGTTTCGTCATAGGTACATAGACGTAGTGGAAGTCGGTCCATTCGGGATTTCGCGGCGGGACCAGCGCTAGCGGTCTCGAGCCCTCCAGGCGAGACAGTGTTTACAACGATTTGACGATGCGTAGCAGCAATGTACGGAGCAGAGTTGCCCCTCTGCTGGGGCTTTGTTATCGAACTCACTCAATTTAGGAGCACTAGACGATAACCACTTCGAAATGAAGTGTGCATACCATGGAGGATGTATCGAAGGATTCACACGGTGTCCTTACTTGGGATATGATCCTTGCGCGCCTCTCTTTGAGGTCCTCTAGGGATTATGCAGACTGAGGATCCGTTTGTTTTTTGAGAAGTACAATCAAATACACAGGATGAAGAACGCGTCATCATGAGCTGTTGTGACATTTTCTGAAACCATTTGTGCAACTTGCGCAGTTGATCAAACTTTCTAAATATTTCCTAACTTCGTTCCATCACATTCGAGATTTGCAAGGAGTGCGGCTGCAGTGATGACGGACAGATGAGCCGGGGCCCTGTAGTCCAGCAAAACATCATGATAGGTGTCCACCGATCGAAAGAGTCCGCCGTAGCCCAATAGTGGAAAAACGGCAGGATACAGGTCCATCGATGGAGAAAGGGTCTGCCGTGGCCCAGTAGTGGAGAAAGCGCCAGGATACGGGTCCAGGGATGGGGGCTGGGTCCGCAAGGGGCCGATTAGTGGGGAAAGCGCCGGGATACGAGTCCCACCGATGGATCGGATCTGCGCTGGCCCAGTAGTGGGAAGAACGCCAGCATACAGATCCACATATGGAGGATGGGTCTGCTCTGGTCCAACAGTGGGATAAGCGCCAGGATACGGGTGCGGAGATGGAGAATGGCTCTGTAGCTCAATAGGAGGGAAAACGCCAAGATGCACGTCTGCCGGTGGAGTAGGGGCACGCTACGCGCTCATTCGTGTCTCAGTCGACCATCTCTTCTTCCTCTCTGTTGGCTGTTCATAACGGGTTCATAGGCATGTAAGAAATGTGACAAAAAAAGAGTAGGTAGTATCAGTGCATCGGAAATGAGCTTCACATGAATGTAGGTGCGGGACTAAGAATTTGCAAGCAAGGCTAGGATGGCGAGAAGACTCGAAGGCCGATGTTGGCGAGGCTGCCAGACACGTAGAGTATACGCAACTCATAAGGAGAATTTCGTATTTGAGCTCAGCTAATGATTAGTTTTGCTTTTTTGCTGATTTCCAAGCATTTCACTTTTGTGAAGCTTTTGCACATACCTCAAGTGGCTGCCCCACCCCACTTTCTAGCGTCCCGAAGGGGCGCTAGTCATTATGAAGCAATCACCAATATTTACTCATTTCTGAATGCCCTAAAATTTGACTAACACATAACTAAAACATAACTAAAACATAACTAAAACATAACTAAAACACGACTAAAACATTCATTGTGAATCAAATGTCAACTTTTTCAGTTGCGAGCATGAGCTTCTATGTTTTACTTCATCACTTCTACTGCTATAGATGAACTCCTTCTATGTATCAGAATTATTCTTCATTCCCAATATATTTCCAAGTTTTTGCAAGAAAGAAGCTTTTGTGTGATCATGGAAAAATTATAACTGCCAGATGAAACGTTGGAGATTTTGTTATACGTCGGAATTATTCCTCGGTTGTTCCGTTCAGAAATAGAGGGATTGACAATAAGTTATGTGAAAATGCGAAAGAGAGCGCTTAATGATTTCCTCTGATCTCTATTTCATAGCAATCCCAAGGGGCTCAGAGTTCAGGGTTTGATATTCGGACACGAGTTGATTCGCTGTCGAGCTTCAATGTAATTTTTCTACTTCTAATTCTAACTCTAATTTTGCCAAGTAAGCTCAGACTAGCGTTGAGATTCGGCAGGATGTTCGCCATTCAAAAAAATTTTTTTTGAACATTTTGATGCGTATGAATTATTGAAGGTGCAAGACTACTTCTTGAACTTTTGTCCTGTGGTGACCGTTCGGCTTAAAAAATTCGTACTTATTCTCTCTTCCTATTTTCTTCCTTGTAGTGTAAATTACCCAGTCTTGAGCTAGTTCACCTGAGAAATAGATGGTGCGAACGTTTCGATATGCTCTGAATGTTTCTTGTGCCTCTACTTTTGTCCTTGTGCGTATTCGTCGAAAAACTGTTGGGGCGGGCAGAGCCTGCGGCGCGCGCGCGTGTGGTAGTCATAGGTGCGATAGTGCTCAGACAAAAGTGCCGTGCGAGCGGGCCCCGGTAGAGCGGGTCGCAGCCATGTCGCGGCCCGCTCGCTTGGTTATCGCAGCCCGCTCGCACGGTTGTCGTGGCCCGCTCGCACGGAAAATCCTCGTGCGAGCGGGCCGCGACAACATAGGTTGGTCCGAAATACCGTGCGAGCGGCCCACAAATACGTGCGGGCGGGTTGCGACAACCGTGCGAGCGGGACGCGACATGGCCACCGCCCGCTCTACCGGGGCCCGCTCGTAGCTATTTCGCGTCCTGCTCGATCGGACCTTTGTCTGAGTGGTGAGACAGGGGTCAGAAAAGTGAAGGTTGTCTGGGTCAAAAAAGTGAAGGTTGTTCACTAACCACTTCGATGAAGTTGAGGAAAGTAAAAATAGTCAAGTGTACAGAGTGCGAGATAGTGAAGCCCTTTTTTAGGACAATTCACACCAAAACAGCTCTAATATTGCTCAAAAAGAGAAAAAGATCACACGTTCAAAGGAGGAATGTTAAATATGCTCACAATCTCTACATTCTCACTATAGCATGTCAGACAGCTGACACGTCATAAATTTGCACTGGCGCCCTGCTTTCGTGCCGGCACCCACGTTCAGCTCAACACTGGTAGTGTCTCAGCGTGATTTTCGCTAAATATTGCGGTAATCTCGTGAAACTGTATGTTGCGCAGCTGTCAGTAATCTTCTCCATAAAATCCTCTACAAAACGACACCAAGACCAGAATTTTACCAAGAATCAAAATCTAGGCGGGGGATCTGCGTCCTTTAAAATTTCTCAGTAATTTTCAGAAAACAGTGAGTTGCGCAGTTGCCTATCAAACTGCCGACATCCTTGCGCATACAGCAGTCATAAAAGCAATTGCCTTTGTCTGAAACTGGCCCAGAAAACAGGCCATGTTTGAAAACGCCTTTTCGCTAAATATCTCTCAGCTTGGAAAATCAGGTGTCGCAGTTGTCAGCTGCCAAGCCCGTGCGATTCCGAGTAGAATGGTATATAATACGTGGTACTTCCTTTTACGCTGGCCTGAAAAAGCCCGCCTGAGACAAATGCCCCGTGCAGCTCAGGGGAGTTTGCGAGAGAGCATGCAATATGAGAGGGCGCCCGACGCGAGGGTGAGACAGACGGGGCATCTGTCTCAACCTGGATTCTCTGTCGGGAGTGAACGAAACTATTTAGAATTATATATCATTTTGCTCAGAATTTCATTCTGAGTTCAGTGGACAACTTCCAGTTCTCCCAAACAAAGAAGACATCGTGGTTTTTACGTCTTAGGAGATTTCTCAGTTTTTCCTACCTGCGTTTCTGTCGCTTAAAGGCAGAGGGCCACCTCGTTCTGCCTGTTGGATTTACCAACATATCCTAGACCTTCTCATCATGTTGATCCCTGGGATGTACATCGACAGGCACAGAAGCGACGAAATCCCCATTTTTGAAAGGCTCGAACTGGGTAAAAATTTGGAGCCCGGAGGCGGATCGCTCCAAGCTGTGCTGGCTGCCTGCCACGGCTGCCACGTTGGTCAACGAGTCTTGGCGTGTTCAATCGATAAGATCAATGGCTTCACATGTCAACTCGGGCTGGCGAACTGTTACCGACCCCGTCCTGGAAGACGGGTTTATGGACCATTCTGAGACAATTTATGTATACCGTTGGAACCATCGCGCCGAGTAGATGCAGAATCTGCTGTTAGCTGAACTACGAAAATGAGGTGGACCCCTGCCTTTAATTACCATTTGTAACGTCGCTTTGTTATTCCGTCTGGCAACTGCGCAACATTCGCTTTTTTGAGCTGAAGATGATTTTCCAGCCCAAAGCTCAGATTTCAGGCAATCACATGACTATATTCTCAGCAGTTTTTCTCAGCCAGTGTTCACTGACGACTCCTAAGCTTCACGCTTCCTAACGCTGTTTTGTACGTAGAATTTAATCCACAACTGCGCGTTCCATGTATTTCTTCCTTCCCCGTACAAAATATGCGACTTTTTGCACCAACTCATCCTCATCGTAGTAAGTGAAGGTTCCCCCCAATGGCGCTACCGTAAGTGATGGTGGGTTGAGACATTATCGTACCTATGGTGGTAGTAGAGGGTGTCATCGAGGAGGATTTAGGCCCATTCGAGTGTTTTCTTCCTGTTCTCCCGTAAATTGAAGTGCATTTGAATAATTAAAACCTGCGACTATGAGTCTGATGAATGGTGACTTCTAATAATTTAACGAAGCCGCTCTCTACTACCACACGTGCCGCAAGCCCGCCCCGCCTCAACAAATTTCCACCGATGGCACACAAGGACTATATGTCTACTACTCACACTCAGTTCTTATTTCTTCCTCGCATCCTCGTGGCTGATCCATGTTCGTAGGTCTTTACACGTCCGCTATTAAAACCAAGAACTTATGCCTTCCCTTGATATAACTCTGAGATGGAAAGTTTGGGTCGCACACTGTACCTGTATGGTGGTTCGATTCTCACTCCAACTAACCATGTTCTCCATCGTGCATGAGCGTGAAGTTGATTCCAGATTTGTTCAACGAGATGACTGATGCATTCCATGCCTCACTGTCAAATAGTATAGCGCATATTTGAAAAAGGAATATTGTATTAAGCCGGCAGGGAAGTCCTGTGTAAAATTCTTATCTCAATTTGTTTCTATCATTACTTTAAATATATTTGATTAATTGCTTATCATCGTCGTTACTACCGATTGCGGAATATGACTGGAAAGGTGAGTGGTTGTGGTCGTGGGAGTCTAGAAACTCCATAACTTTAACTAAAATATTAGGTTGGTGCAAAATTAATGCGCGTTTTCATGCCTTTGATTTCGAACCTCATAACTCCCTTCGAAATCGATCTTTTTCAAAGGGCTTAGAACTATTGTAGTCCGCAAATCTTTGGCAATAAGGTAGATATTCTCCGACTACCGTGCAGTTCTGATAGGACCTTCTAGAATCGACTAACTTCCGGAGGGCAGTTTTGGTATCACTTTAGTCTTCGAGAAAATTCTCCCGGAAGAAGTCGTCGAGGTTCTCGGGGAAGTGGTAGTCGGTGAGCTTGCTGATTATGATGTAGCAGTCCGAGCTTCCTAGCTCAGTTGCTCGGACCTGTAAAGAATCTGTCGTGCAGGGTGTGCCTGGACGGTACCGTGTAGGAGTGAAGAATCCATTTTATTGAGCAACGCTGGGGTCACACAGTGAAGTTTCTAATTAATTTCATTTAAATCTTGG
Organism: Ancylostoma caninum; assembly: GCA_037903475.1. Classification (NCBI taxonomy): domain Eukaryota; kingdom Metazoa; phylum Nematoda; class Chromadorea; order Rhabditida; family Ancylostomatidae; genus Ancylostoma; species Ancylostoma caninum. Next base: position 498,521 of record JBAJFG010000423.1, read on the forward strand.
AAGCACTTACCAGATTAGGAAGAATGAATGAGCTGCAGTAAGCAATTTTGGCAGCAGGTCACCACAAAGCGCTGTGACCTTATTCTAGTGTTGCCTCGGTTTCTGGGATTGTTTCGGTGCACCTTCCTCCTCCAACAGTTGAGCAAGGCACCTCATTTTGTCGAAGAGGGTCTATATTCCATAAATAATTACTAAGCGAACGACTATTTGATCGCAAATCTTTCGCTACAAAGGCGCGAAAGACCTCTCAACGAGGACTAATGTGGTACTCGTTCTGTATGCGCGACGTCAACTCGTCGTGCTTTTTCACCCTCCCATTTTTACTGAAAGGAGGGATGGTCTGACGAAAACTACCGGTGATGTTCTGCGAAACCAAATATGTTGCTTTGGTTGGGTGCTCTTTGGTAATTGCCATCGGTTGGGTGTCTCAAACCCCGGGAAGGCCTATGTGACATTCATTACTTTCGAACCAAAACATACCATACTGAAAAAATCCTTAGGTAGCTTCGCGATATACATTTGTTTACATTTCCTTAGACGAAACTATGGTGGTATTTCGAGCGGTTTCTGCTGCGACGCCGCCGAGTTTTAGCTCGCTGAAGTGAGTTTGGCAAAAAATTTGTTTTGGCGTCCTTCGTTCCAGAATTAAAAATTCACTGAAGACGTAAATTCCGTTCAAAATGCATAAGAATTTTGAAAAGGACATAAAATTTGCTATAAAACTATTTACAACTTCTCACAGTGGTGATAAGAAATACCGGAATTTTTCTGCGCCAAAAATGAAGCAACGAAGAATATATATTATTTCTGCACCAACCTAATATCATGAGTTTTCAAGGCTGATTCGTATTTACTTCCTATTTACATTGACAAGTTCCTCGCCGCGTTCGCGCTTCCAAGGTACGCTGTACGCAGAAATATGTAGATTTAGATACGAGTGCTCACTATAATATATTGCTAGCTTTAAGGAGTTTTTGCTTTTTTTTCTTGAATGCCTGTTTAGGTATCACTGCGAAGGTTAAGCAAAGGAACCACGAGAGAAATCAGAGTTGCCCTTAAATAGTTGCAAATAGTTGCACGAATCGCGGTCAATGTTCTCTCAAGGGTAACGCCATCAAGAAGTTTTATAAGGTGTTTTATGAGGTGGTTATTCAGCATTTTCAATTTTTTATCTGGTAGTTAATTCTATCGTATTTTGCAGATGGCTCAAAAAAATCCTCCCAGGGTTTCGAAACAAGTTTTGCGGTTTTATTTGGACCACCGTTAACTGTTGATGAAAAAATACAGGTGTGCGCTGCCTAATGACCAATATGGAGAGGGAGGAGGCCTACCGAAGACTTATGGATGAATTCATTGTTGAATTTGGGTTGAAATTTGATAAGCAAACAATCAAAAACCACTTCTCGTACATGAGAATGGAAGTGGTGAAGCGCCACGTGAACTTCGACTTCATGACTTCAAAGACAGGTATGCAACGCACATTGAAGCGCTGTGAGTCCGCTCCATTCTTGAAAGTAGTTCTTTGTATTTTCTTCCTATCTGGTTTCTTTAGCTCGCCTGAACTCAGCGAATCCGCCGATGCCGCGGACGAGAGAGGGTGAGCGGGCCCAGGGGGTGGGTCTATCTCATCTAAAGTCGTTGCGTTTGTGAACCTTACTCATTATTATAGTTCTAAAAGTGAGAGATTGAGAAATTGACTTGTTTCATCTACGTAGATGTAAAGCGATAGTGACTTCAGATAAGTTTCCATGATGTGCACAATTTTTTTCTATGAAGATTGTTATTTACAGGAAAATAGCGAGTTCAGTGGCATCAAAACATCCCAATCCGAACGATTGTTGCTGGTTCTCATCCAGAATTTTCAACAAGTCGTCAGCAAGACGCTGAAAAATACGTTCGGTTCGTCTGTAGTAAAATTACTTATAATTCTACGCCTGTTGTTTCTCTTTGAATCTCCTTATTCAATACCAAATTCATTTGCAGATTCCTCCTGCACAAGATTTCTTCCAATACCCTTGTTGAAATTCGGGCCCAACTTTCTCGGTGAAGTATGTTCATCTCTTGAGATTGACCTCTCCGGTTTACTTGGTATTGGTAAGAAAGGTAACAAAGTATTTCTACCTGATAATGCTCCAACAGTGCCTCCTCCTGCTTTGCCCAACCATGACCGAAATATCGTTGAACAGATTGTTGTTAGTATAAATACCTCTCCTCTTTTTTGTGTTAAAAGACGGTCTTTCGTTGTCACTGCCATGTCATTCTCTAAAGGTGGCCAAATTCTGTGTTTTACTTCTTTTTCTTCCTGAATGTAAATTTTTTACTCGACCAAATTGTTGGACTGCCGAATACACGATCTCCTGCCACCTAAAGAGACTGATCCGAATTAATTCTTCGTTTCCTTTTCCGAAATGCTTTGTTTGAGAGACTCTTCAATGACGATCAAGTGGCGATATCAGAGAATCCACCTCGTCCATTAGCATATCTCTTTCAGAGGTTTGAATTGCATTGGAATTATCGACTGCACAGCCGATGCGTCGTATATGCCTGTCCATGAAAATGGGTTGCCAACATATTCTCTTGCCATTTGTCTTGACAGAGAGACTCTAGACCCATTCTCCTGGAAAATGTCTTGCCAAGCAAGATTTTAACCCGTAAAATGTCTCGCCAACGCATTCTCTCGCCAAATAGGTTGCCATTGAAGAAACGACCCACGAATTATTTTAGCTCCGGAGATAAGGTGATACTATTTACGAATCCTATATACTTACACATTCATTCCAATGAATTCGACTATTTGAATTATAAATTCGAATGATCGAATTTATTTAAAACTTCGCATATTCAAAAACCTCATTCTCTGAACCACGTTGGATATGTGGAAAGTTTTTATAACTCTTTTTCGAATTTGTGCAGTCATTTGAATGTTCGAAACATTCCCCAAACATTCGAATAAATATGCATGTATTATATGCTAGAACGCTGGCGTTCTCTCACATTTGGTAGCCCTAAATTTGTCGATATGAACTGCTTATCAAACAACATCGTGTTAAGTATGTGACCGTCGGTGGCTGAAAATATGAAGCCAAACCCAACCCGTCGGTTTGAAAGTTCTTGGGATCTCTCATGCAACCTGCACACCATTTAGAACAGCAGTAATTGCACGGACGAGTTTGTTTCGTGGGCGCCAGAAAGTTTTTGACAATTTAGACCCAGTGAGCCCCTTTTTTGTACAGCTGGGGTGTGCACCACTTTTTCAGTTTTGACCGAACTAGTAACTTGGAGATTTAGGCATGTTTTCAGTAGTAGTTCAGAATTTTTTCAACTGTCTTTAAGAGCTTGTAGTTCTGAGATTCTAATTTCATCAGTAACGTGAAGAGAGTTCTTTTTCTACTTCTAAACTTTTTGAGTTTCCGAAAAGGTTAGAAGCTGAAACGAAAGGTGCAATGAGCGGAGAGAGGATAACTTCGTGAAGATTCCACGAAACTGTTTAGATAGAACTATGACTTCCTGTTGTCCCAACGAAGAGTACGTTCTTATTCTGTCGCTGCAGATGGAATAATTAATGAATATCGATTCATTTCCTTATTCACAAGAAAATTTTACTCAATTACTATTTGCTCTGCCTGGACTTTGTGAGCGAATAAAACTGTATGGCATGTCTACTTAATTGCAATTGTTTTTTTTTTGAGTTTCGACCCGTCCGAAAGCGAGTGCATTACGCATTTCCCGCATACTGTATTGACATGAAGTTTTCTTTCTTATGATGCGGTATATTTCCCAGCTTCATTCTCTCTTCTTTTTTGATGAGGTCTCCGTTTCCATTCTGATTTTTTACTTGTTCATTAAATGGCCTATTTGTGACCTTTCTTTCAACTCATTTCGGGTGTCCACCAGTGAAATACATTAGAATGTTGCGAAAGCTCTTTTTTTGAGACAAAATAGGGATTTGTTGTTGCTTTTTTAATCTTCAAGCGTTATGGAGTCAAATTCTTCCTGACTAACTCTTGTTTGCGTCAATCTTCTTCTTTTTCTCTCTTTGGCGATGTTTTCTGTGCTTCAAGATCGATAACTGTTGCATTCTATTGTTATAGTTGGCTTCGATGTACAAACCATATTTGATAACTCAACTGCTACAAGTTCACTCTTGCACTAGTCGGTAAGGAAATGTGAGAAGATTTAAACCCTAAGAGATTCGAAATTGGGCCTAGTTGTGGCAAAAGTTTCGGTTCTTCTTATCTTCCGCTAGTTTTTTTCCTTAGCTATTTTGTTTTACGAATGTACTTTTCTTAGACGATGACGAGAACTAAGATGCACTTTATACCCTCTTCATGAGGGTGCGTGAAAGAGTTTTGGTTCTGTTTAATTAATTGATTTCATCGATGTTGACATTTCTGATTTGTATCTGACTAAGTAACTACCAATGCATGCGATTTCCTGCAGGCTCCCCTTTGCAATGCTCTCGGATATGCTCATGATAATCCCGTCAAGCATGCAGTTGAGTGTGACTCTGCGACTGCTGAGCATGAACGTCTAGCAACGAAAGTCGCTAAACTGCAGAGGGATATGAAGCTTTGTGAGAGTCTGTCCCACCTACTGCTTGAGTGTTCCTGGTTTTCGAATTGCTCATGGTAGCATTTTCTTTTTTCTAGTGCAAAGAACATCGTCTCTATGCGGTCGTTGACAGATTCGAACACTGTCAAGCAAGAGTACAGACTGGATAAGACAAAAGACAATAAAGACGTTTATATTGGTGGAAACCATAACCTTGTTTATATTGATGTCGCCTTTGTACATTGTTATTTTTACTGGTTTTTTTTCTCGGATGTTCGGATAAATTTGATTTGAGATGGAGATAAAAGTGCGCCGAATTTTTTCCTGTTCCCAGCTGAAAGCCAACATTGCCAGGTTAAGGACTGCACTCAAAATTGCTACGTAGGTTGGCGCTATATTCCGGGTCCAGTACAGCACTCTGCGCCGCCTTGCTAATAGCTGCGACACCGGGGCCCATCGATTGTAAGCGGTGCATATCTGCTGCCGGCGATTGCCTGTCGGCAAGCTCGCCGGCAGCAGGTATGCACCGCTTTCAATACATTCGAACTTGCCGACAGGCGATGGCCGGCTGCAGCCACTCATCGTCGCTGGCGACCTTGGGTACCGATAGTCGCCGTCGCCATCGATGGTGACTTATGGTGCTAAATCCCACGCATAGTATAGCGGCATCCTTGAAGGCATAATTTTACTCTCACAGAGTTGGTCGTTATCTTTGGTTAGGCCTATGCTGAGGCAGTGACCAGATGTGTCAAATCTTAAGAAACTGACGTTTTTGATTGACCCCAGTTTGGTCAATAAGGCTAGATTGGCCGAGTTCTGCTGGTTCAAAGTTGCAGTTGGGATGAAAGCAAGTTTCAGCAAAAGAAACGTAAGTGAACAGTGCAACTAGAGATTATTATACCACGGAGTGATTTATTAGCTGAATCCCTGGCACGCAGTGAGACTCACATTAGAGAGACCGGGAGAACCCTGAAGATTACCACAGAACAAGTGGCAGGTAAACGGCTTGGAAGCTTAGTAAAACCACTGGTGAACCACAAAAACCAATCACATCGTAGAGAATATTCGAAGTGAAATGCACGGTTCTAGCTCACGAAAGGGAGACACCAGCCAGAAAGACATTGCAAGTCTGGATCTCGGATAAAAGAACAAAAAAAAGCAAGAACTACCATGCCAAACTTGTGTGACCTTCTCAAAGGGATTTTCCTCTTTTTCAAAAGCCTCATGAATATTCTGGCTAGCTCTTTTCAGTAGCCTTTTGTGAAGCCGCAAACAAAGGGTAAGCAGACGCGATTCTCCACTGACCATGGTCAATGACTCCAAAATCCATCATTCTGTAGAGGAGATGTCCGGCAATCTTGCATTTGTTTTAGCTCGGAATTGCCTTCGCAATGGACACTAAGCTAGGGTTCGCGAGGTTTTCTTACTAAGATTTGAAACTCAAATGTAATCATGATTGTGGTCGCGGGATGTCGCTAGACGATCAGGCGTTGAGGACAGCCGTGGAACCCAAACCTGATCCTACCATGCAGACGATGAGAGCAGAGATGAACGCTCACTATACTACAGTTTCAAAACATCTGACTTCAATCAACAGGGTAAGAAAGGTGCAGACGTGAACACCACACGGTCTGACTGATGACCACTGTCTCACCTGATGTGAAATCTTTTCTAACTTAATTTCTCGTCCAGAACCGACTCATTTCTAGATCATTAATTACTGTGAATGAAGCTCGGCTTCTGTGCGATAACAAAAAATGCGAATGGATATGGGTAGAGACGTTTCCCCACTTCTAAAATTTCCTAAACCAGATCAGCTCTCTAGAGAAGTTGCGTGAGGAGTTCGGTGGTGCTGTATAAGTGTGATTGACTGCATCCTTCTGCAACTCAGTCAATCATTGACAACACAGTGCTAGTATTGTAATTTCGATTTGAGATCCGATAATCTGCAGTGGATGTGGTTGGCAGTGATGAACAGAAACAGGATTTCCCCTACTCAAGGGTAGCGCTAGCCTGTCACTCAAAAATTCCCCAGCGAAAACTGGAGCAGTAAGGCATCGAGTTTCTCATTTGTTCTTCTCATTTTTCAGACCTTTCCCTTACTGTACATCACTTTTCCCGTGTCCCCGATGCAAACCTGCGACAGCAACAGACCGCTGATCTAGAGCATGCTAAAATCGCTTTCCAAAAGTTTTTAGATTTTTGCGATCTTAGTTTCATGGCAGAGGCATATCGTTTTCATACAATTGTTAGGAAAGATTTATCGAATTAAATTGGCATTGAATTGATAGAGAACGTTGTGTTTAAGCCAAATTATAACACTTTAAACTAGATTGTTCGTTTTGGCAATTAATTTGACACCAACCTGACATGAGAACCCCCTTCTCCTAGCTGACAATTTTGTCGCGGGATTTTTGCAATTTTGATGTTGTTGACGCGGTTTTTTTTGTGCACATGCTTGTTCAATGACAATTTGTCGTGTTTGCGAAAACAACACGTTACACATTTCCGATTCGTTTTGTTTTATTACTGAACTTGGCGTGGATATTATTAGCGACGCGTTTCGGCGTTGTAAACAGTCGAAATAGAACGACTAGAAAAATAGAAAACACCCAGAAGCCTATGTTTAGTGAAATTGAAGAGCTGAAATATTGCAGCATATGAAGAGGACCTCTCTCAGAAGTCACTGTATGACAAAAAGAAACCACTGTGTGGATTCTCCTGCGACGCTGGCCGTATGTGCCTTCCACTTTTTCGAGTATTCGAACTATTAGAATCTATTTCCGGGATGCTGGAAAAATAACTACAACTTTCCACTTTTATTCTCCTTCGAAGGCCTATTGATAAATGTTTTATAAGAGATTGGGTTTTCTCTCAATGAATTGCCTGTAAATTCTGGAACTGTATCACAACTTTCCTTACAACTTGGCTTTGTGTGAAATTCATTGAATGCGTCCTGTAAATAAATATCTTGGCAATTAATACATATAAACTGTGTTCAATCACTGCCATATGAATCCGCAGGTGGAGAAAATTCCATGTTTTCCCAGTATCTCTTCAAAATCACTGAATAATTGGATTTTTAATGCTTTGAATTTAATTTAAATTTTAAATGCTTTGCATCGATACGCAAAAGAATATGTCATGAATAATCGATCTGATCTCCAAAGTCGGCTTTTTTCGAGAAAATATGAGGAATTTGGAGTTAGGAAGAGACTGTTGGATTCAACAACAGCCGTGATGTAATTCTCGAGCGGTTGGCCATTAGCTACAAGTTAGAAATTCAGTAGCAAACTACATGCCACCTGTCCTTTTACACCTGAACGTTTGGGGGGAAAATAAATAGTATAGTTTCTCCAAATTATACAGAATTCCTCATTCTCTATACGCTTTCTCGTTTCATTTGTGGCACCTTCTGAAATGGAACGAGAAGGACATTCTCCCAAAAAAGATCTATTCCACCGTACCCTAGGAGCGATTCTGTCCTACAGGTTTTTGACACTTCCAAAAATTGCTTGACTTGTTTTTAATCCGTTTAAACTGCAGGTTGTTTGCATCCAAAGACGGAGAGGAGATGACGCACTTCCCTTGTTCGTCGATTTAGCGAGGCTGGCATTCAACCTCAACACTATAGGCGCAAAGTTTAACTAGAGCACAATTACTCGTCCATGCTGTTCTAAGAGCTGAACCTAGCGTTAATAATTAATATGCTTAATCCTGGGTAATCCCTTCAATTAGTTTTAAAGCGCGATGGCGAGCACCCCAAGATGGCACATTCCATTAAATTCATTTCAATCTCTTTTCAAACGAAGTATGACGAAGTTGAATTCACCCATTATCGTGATTATGCACACTTAAAGGCAGTATGTCACCTCGTTTCGTGGGCTGAAAATACCAAGAGTCTCTAGACCTCCTTGTCACGTTAATTCCAAAGATGTACGTCAAAGCTCATAGGAATGACGAAAACCTCATTTTCGGAGGGTCCGAAAGCGCAGTTCACGGACCACTTGGGCGGAGCGGTCCGTGAATGTGCTGGCTGCTCGCCACGTCTACAGTGTTGGCCAACAGGTCTAAGCGTGTCCGATCGATCGATGAGATCAATAGCTTCACTCCACTCGGCTCGACAAACTGTTACAAATCCCGTCCCGAAAAACGTTTAGAAATAGGGTTTATAGACCTTTTTGTAATATTTTAGGTATACTGTTGGATTCAGCGTGTCGAGGAGATTCAGAATCTGGTAAAACCTCAGACACGAAGACGAAGTGACACACTGCCTTTGAAGGCAAGGTCCGGGCGAAATTCCATCTCCCGAATCTTCATTGGATTCGTAGCCCACGGCTACTCCTTTACGAAAACCATAGGAAAATCCCTGAGAAAGTACCACAACAAACGCTTTCCATCGATCCATTTTAGTGCGGCGTTTGCGGGTTTGCGGCGTCCGTGCTTTCAAATGACGTTACACGGCGCGCCCTACATGCTGTTTATTGTGGCGTCATAGGAAAAAATTCATATTCAAAGGACCGATGGCCCTTTTGATGGGGTGTGGAAGGTTTCACGAAGTGTTCGTGGCTTTATCTGTCTGAGCGCCCATCGTTGTTCAGTATGCATGCGCGTAGCTTTTGTCGGTTGGAGCGCGTTTTCTCACGGCTACAGTAATGTTCGGACGTTTTGTCCCATATCTAGTGAAAGAGCTCATACCGACGTCTCAAACTTAAGATGCATACTACACATATGCTTTGGACTCCTGAGGGCAAAAAACCTGTGTGGGCAAGAATTTGACTGGACCTTGCCTTTAAGCTAAAAATTGTTGTAAGAGTACTTGAACTCATTAGGAAATAGAATTTTTTTGCTCCAACACCTTCACTGACGCTTCTGGGTGGACAATTTAACATTCATCATTTTAACAAAGATTAAAGCATTAACAAGGCTGCAAGAGATGTTGTGGGGAAGAGATAGAGATAGGAGGTTTATCTCCAGTGACTTTCAGCGTTCTGCTCATAAAATGATGTCATCCACGAACAAATCAGCCACATCTGCGCATTGTTCTTGCATGTTTACAGGGGCATACCACGCTAACTTACACATACAGTTTTAAGAAATTAAAAACAAAATTGATGACAACCAGTATTTGTTTGATTTCCTAATGGAGTATAGGAGTAACTTATTGGGTCGAGTCGAAAGCTCTCAGGCAAATTGACAATAATTAGCATATCTTACAATTTTTAAACAATAACTGTGAATAATTTCAAATATGCCCCAGTGGTATCGATGGTCTTCTGCAAACGTTTAGGCGCATCGTAGATGCACTTGCTCCAGAACACGGGGGAATGGTTCATGAAGAACTGCTCCAGTACCATTTGATGTCGTCACGGGTTTAGGAATCTTGATCATCCAGATCACGTTGGAGACGGAAAAAAGGGTGGTAATCCGAGGGAGCCGGGTCTGAGGAATACGGTGGGTGTGGTAAAATGGTCAAGCCAAAATTTATCAGTTCAGCATTGGTCGTTCTTGCAAAGTGATTGTAAGCGTTGTCGTGCTGGAGGTTGCTGTTACAGGTGCGCATTCTCGAGATTTGCCTTTAAATTCCTTAGTTGCCCAATGTAGACGTCTGCGGTCACTGTATATCTCTCGTTGTCCGGTATCAATGCCGTGTGCGCTGTACCACATGCAGAGCGTGCCCTTTTTAGCGTGTACGTTAGGTTTAGGGAAGTCTTCTACATCCACACTTCTCTCAACCCATCGGAAGGCCATTGAACGTTAGAATAGAGAAACCACTTTCCATCCCTGGTGCAGAGCGTGCAATTTCGTAAACCTAGTCGCTCAAAATCCATTTTTCGACCTACCATAATACGTACGATCACTGCACGAAAGTATTCGCCGGTAGTCCGCGCATACCACACAAGTGGTTCTTGGGCGACCGGGACTCGATTAGATAACGAAAGGATATCATTTCAATCCACTAACGCCTATGTAAAACAAATAGGTACTTCATGAGTTGCCTCTGCCGTCATTGTTACAGTCTGAATTTTCTATCTAGAATTCCTGTAATATAGCGTGGAACAAACTTTCATATTTCCTAGCAACCACATTTCTGAGGCATAGGGGACGAATCCAAACTTGTCTAAGAAATAAGCGATTGGGCACATGACCCAATTGCGTTTACGGTTAGATATAAAATAGTTCCACGAGTTACCGCTAAAAAAATAGGGATAGTGGCTAGCAATAATCTTTTTGTGACGAGTGTCTGTACTATTTTTGCAGCCATCTGCTCACCTCCACAGAAAACGCTTCTATGTAGGCCGAAACCCCCACTCTCTTGGACAGATATTCTTGGCATGTTTCAAAAAAATAACTTTACAACTCCGCAAGGACTTTCGTTTTCAGTATGTCATTGCAGGCAATCATAAACAATACTAATGCCTGGCACGAAATCTATCTGAGCAATGGCTATGATTAGTCAGATTCGCGTCAATAACGTACATAGTGAAAGCAAGTAAGGAAAAGCGAAGCGCCACTTCTAAGGTTATAATTTGAGTGGAAAAATATTGGAATTAGGGTAGCGGAGATTGCTCAGAGAAAAAAAACAACAGCAATAGACAAATTGACACAGAAAAGCTCAGTTAAAATAATGTCGTCTTGAAGGGCTTTAGCCGTTTGAACAACAAAAAGTGTTCAACGACGTGTACAGACATGCACTGTGCCGGTAGAGCAAGATTCTCCTGCAGTTTGTAAGCTATGTTCAACTTTTTCCTCAGACATTTGCCATATTGGAGCCGAACCCGATAGGGATTGGAGCCACATGTCACCTCGGCTGCAATCCGTAAAATGGGCGGAATCCGGGCGCCATAGGTGCTGTTCGGGCTACCATGGGTGCTATTCGGTTGCTATCCAGTTGCTGACCATGTTCGTTATCCGAACATCACGGACTACTACGGTCCTATTGTAACACGTTCGCTAACGAGTTATAACGAGATACCAGACGTATTGTAACACGTCCGCTATCCGAGTGTCATGGGTTACCACCATTGGGTTTCAACACGCCCACACTAACGTTGCTTTAGATGAGAGGAGTAATCACTATTGATGCTAACTCTCAACAATCTATAAGTTTAGCTGACGGATTATGTGCAAATGTTCGTATGTTATGTTCGGAGTTGTCGGATTTTCGAGCGTCCAGCAAGGCAACCACGAGCTAAAAGCTTCCCCGGCCTCCGAGCTTATTTCGCTCCTTGGACGCTGTTATCTTTCCGCAATAGCTGCTGTTAGGGAAGACCTCATTTTCGGATCTCTTTAACGAGGAAAGATCCTGGCAGCTCTATTTTAACATTGAACAGAATGGTCATATTTCTACCACGGACTGGGGTAAGCAGGGCTATTCCACAACTTTTCCTTTCGCTCAGCGTCCGCCTCCTACGTATCTCACCTGATTTTGCTGTATAGTGCCACGAGCTTAGTTGGATTTCATCTAACCAGGTGATACTCACTGGGCTCGTCTAGTCTACGCGAAACCACGACTAAGCCCTGATATCCAACTGCTTGTTCATGTACACCTTCTAGAAAGCTGGTCGCTTGTTTAGCTACACTATGATTACTCGGGTCAGTAGCTAGACTCCTTGCATCCGAAACACGGAACGTTCAGTTGTGCGAAAAGCTCGAAAGGTTCTGCTGAATTTCCTCAATCCATGGATCGGAGAACTTAGAGCCTCTTACCAGAAACAGACATTCAAATGATCAAAATTTATTTCTACTGCCATGAAGTAGTCGCGATTTGGTTCCTCAGTGATAAGTCGTTTTCTATTCTTTCCGTCACAAGCGCTTCTTGGTCTTCGCTCTTGCGATTCTCGTTTTCTGAAGTTAGCCAATCTTGCTGAATTCCTGCTCAGAGCGGTTACAATGCGTGAAGGAACCAAGACTGAGGAAGAGTGACCTCAGAATTTGCGGTCAAGTGGTCCTATTCGGCTACTCCTGTCCTAAACTTTCGAGAATTTTTTTTTGCCCGAATTTCGCATGAGGGATCACTTAAGGTGCTGAACACGAGTATCGTAGCCGTCTTGTACCGTGACCCCATTTTCGTAGGGTTACTTTAAGTATATTGTAGGCACGGCACCTCACAGAAACCTCTTAAGTTTTGCGCAGGGAGTTCATTTCGACACTGATAACGATTATCTATATTATCGACTTATCATTAGATAACATTATTTTGCATACCACTCCTGTTTTTTTTTCTCTGTATCGGCAACTTCTCTCGAATTCTTGCAATACATCCATCATATTACTTGTAAAACAGAGAAAAACAGAGATGCAGTACAAAACGGATAAGATATTCGTACTCAGCATCTCAAATAACGCTCAAGTTTGGGCGAAAGAATTTCTCAGAAGTTTAGAGCAGAACAAACCCTTTTGTGTTATGTGTAGGGAATTCCAAGCGGCCAGGTGAACACGAAGCAGTGTCGCGGTAGGGCGTGCTACTCTGAGTGTCTACCGCATTCCACGACCGATAATGTTTCGATAACGCTCTCTGATACCGTCTGCCCGAACATTTCGCACCGTGGGACCCGTCTCGAGGCGTTTTCCCACGCTGGGCGCAGGCGCACCCTTAGAACTGCGTGGTGTATTGAGTAAAAATAAAACGATTAAAAAAGTGCGGAACAACATACATCCTTCTTCACGACTGGTTCTGCAGGGCCGCTAGCGTGAAAATGAAAGAGAAATGGCGATCTGATATGATCATGATATCCGTGATAAGACACGTGTGGACGTGTGCTATCGTGAAGAAGTGACATGTGATGACATGTGAAGTCTACACAAACTTGATGAGACTTGGCCGCCATACGTGGCCAGAATAGCAACTCAACAGCAACATTGGTTGCTCGCAGCACCGCAATAGCGCCCAGGCTTGCTGTGCCAACTGCAGTTGCGATTGCGTCGCCACGAATAAGAATGGGCGAAGTCGGTTCGGCTCCAATCCGTGGGATGTCTGAGTTATCCTAATTTACCGATTACGCGGAAAACGCAGCATCATTAACGCCCACCGTAAGTGTCCTTCATTCTTGTACAGTAACTGCAACTATGTTGTATTATCTGAATACTCAGGGCTAGAACAGAATTATGAATAAATTGGCTGCAGGAGATACGTTCTTCAACCACGACCAGAGCTTGCCGCGCACAGTAAGTCCTCTCGCTCTCTGCATCTCCGATTACTAACGGGTCCCTGTATTGCCTCCACCTACCACCCCCCCCCCCTGTCTACGCTGTAGCCCCTAGTGGCCGCCGCATGCAGGTGGGGAACGTATCTCATGTAATCGAATAAGTGAGGCATTCTTTGCGAACTACAGTGAAGACAAGCCTTACCCTGGTTATACATGTCTAAACACGTCGTTGGACACGACTGCACACGTCTAAACACGACAAACAAGTACCGTTGGACATTTTTTGCTGTCTAAATGACTAGAGCCGTCTTGAAGAACCTCTTGTGATGATCTAACTTACAGGCGACCACCTTTATCAGGCCCAACCTTAACAAATCCCACTGGAATTCCTAGGATTCATGACAATTCTATGGAAATTAACATTCGAGGACCGATTATCTTACTTCTTCTTAATTGGCAGTTCGTGTTTGTGTGTGTTGTGTGTGTGTAAATGTAAGTTTGGAAACGTTTGGACAACAAAAAATGTCAAACGGTACTTGTTTGTCGTGTCTAGACGTGTATAACCGTGTCCACCGACGTGTTCAGACATGTATAACCAGGGTAAGGCTTGATTTCACTGTAGTCGCAAAGAATGGCTAACTTATTCATATTTAATCATACTTCTTACTAGCTACCGCACTCGGCTTCGCTCGGCTGTTTTACTACCTTGGCTACATCACATTACTGAGACCAACTGCTCCCACCGACAAATTCAATAAAGTCTCCATATTTTGGTGATCAGCATGTCAGCGAAGCCCAAGTGACCCTTCCCCATCGACTTGTAGGCGAAAAGTTAGCAAAGCTATTTCGGTGAATTTGAATCGATGCATTCGTACAAAGTGCTTGTCATATTCATATTCAGCATATCGAGGAACCCCAGGGCCCGTAGTAAAGTACCCCATGACGTGACGTTGAGATGCCGTCATGTAGGCAGGTGCTCCCGGCATGTTGGCATCTTTGCTCCCAACATGTCGGCATCTACGGCGGCATCTAATTCATTCTCATTCATCAGTGTGTAAGATGCTGGTTGGATTCATTCCACGGCTACAAGCTTCGGAGAAGGTTGCTGCACCGCTGCACTTAGTAATCCTGCCCAAACCAAATCTTGGCGACCTGCGGTAAGGGTTGATATTAAGCATACTCTTTAGTGTATAGGAGAGAACATTAGATGAAAAAACGAGTAGTGCAGTCCTTGTCGAATAGAGAGACTGGTCCCATAACTGCAGAATCGCGATGGAACCTGAACGACGTATGTGGAGAAAGCATGCCTCAGGTGAGAGAGTCGAGTAGGCCCCGTCGCGATTCTGCGGCCGCGAGGCTTTGAAACCGCGTGCACAATCCGTCTATATTTTCGACGGGTAGTGTACATGATGCATCAGTTCGAATTCTGCACAAGTGCTTTTACCTCATTATTTATTCCGAAGAGGGTATTTTCTAACATCTCTATTTGCAACCTTAATATCGTATCTACAGTCATCGCCAGAGCCACTAGCAGCAACTTCAATTCTTGTCTAGATCTAGAACTCAGGAGAGAGACAGATTCAAACGAGTAAGCAGTCATTACCTTAGAAGCACATAATTCCTCTATATAAAGTGCTAGAAAATGAAGACTCATTTTTAGACATGCTCATGCTCTTTCCGAGCCCAAGAAGGCGTTCTGATAACATAAGCTATCGCCGTCTTAATCCAGTTAGATTATTCGAGTCAAATCAAAAGATACTTCAACAAAAGTATAGAATGAACGAAGAGCAACTACGAAGACTGTGTAATCTTGTTTCTCCTTTAATGACTAGAACTCACATACCTTCTTGGAGCATCGAGCACGAAAATAAGGTTAGATTGTTTTCTACAGGGCTTTTATGTTCGGTACATTCGGTATGATCACGAATAGATAGCATGTTTTAGGTGATTATTGCCTTGCGGTACCTAACAAGCAATTCCCACCAAACCGTCCTGTCCGACTGCATAGGATGTTCACAAAAAACCATATCAAATGCCGTAGCAGAATTTGTAACAGCGTTGAACCATCCTCTGATAGTCAGAAAGTTTATAAACTTCAAACCCAGCGATGCGCTTTACTGTCGCAGAATCGCCAGAGGGTTCACGAGATTGGGTAGACTTCCGAACATAATAGGTGCAATCGATGGATGCTGTATTCCTCTAAGAAGACCAGGCGAAAGTGGCTGGCAGTATTAGTGCCGCAAGGGTTTTACAGCCCTTAATGTACTGGCAATCGTTGACTACAGAGGAAAGTTTTTGTATATTAACGCGGACTACCCTGGATCCGTCCACGACTCGACCATTTACTCGCTATCAAAAGTTAAAGAAGCTTTCGATGATAGATGTGTGCAAAAAGGATATTGCCTAGTGGGCGATTCAGGATTCCGTAACGGAAATGATGTCCTCACGCCCATCCGCAATGCTGTAACACTTGGAGAGCGTCGTTATAACAAATCGCACAGGAGGATGCGTGTACCGGTGGAATGCGCATTTGGGCGCTGGAAGAGGCGCTTCTCAATCTTGGAATCGAAAATACGCCTTACACCAACAGTAGCTGCCAAAGTGGTTGTTGCGTGTGCCGTCCTTCATAACATTATGATTTCAATGGGTTGCGGCAAACAAATGGAACTTGGCGCTCGAAAATCCACGTGTCGCTTCCCACCAAGGGATGTGAGAAACATTAGAAATTTTATTGTTAATGCTATGAGTTAAATAAAAATGTAATTGGTTTCAAGATGAATCGATTCATCAAGCAGATTTTATTCGTAAATGTGGACAAACAAAAAAAAAGAGAAATCAGTCAAAAGATTTTCAACAAGAAATAATTTAGAGAGATATGTAAGATTCGGCCAGATTTGGGTCTCCTTCGAGAGGAGTGTAATCCTGAACATATGCTTGGTGGTCACTGTTGACTGAGCTGGGTTTGAAAATTTTGTCGATACTTTCGATTGCCTTGTTAAAGAATTCCATCATTTTTGAGTATAACATTGCCTGATTTTCACAGGCAACCGTCTGCGCCTAAACTGCTGTTTTAATGCGTTGATATTGAAAACACTTATACAATAACGATATGATACGAGAAACTAACGCAGATCATAGCTTGCTGCTTCTCTAGAATGGCACGATCAGAATAATTCTTCCTTTTTTTGGGAACGAGTTTCTCACTCGAGCTTTCAGAATCACTATCGAACTGCAATGAAAAGCGTACAAAGAAAATTTGCCCAATATACAGTTCTTCCTATATTTTTTATAGAATAGAAGTGCGCACATTTTCAAGCTCTTTTTCCAATGTCTCGATGCTCCTGCGCCTTTTTGTGGCTGCTTTCTTGCTCTTTGACGGAAATTCGTCTACTGGAGAAGTTCTAGAGTCTTCATCACTGGTGGACGAAAGATCATGAGTCTTCGAAAAAGATAGATTCTTTTGATGGTGAGCACAAATATGAGAAACTCACAGATAGAGGAGTTTCAGCAACTCTGAGGCCTCCGAATATCGCTTCTTTTCCGAACATTCTTGCGATTTCTTTATCAGTTTCGCTCATTTCTTGGTTATGGCGCTCGATTGACTTTTCTATTTCAATTTCTATTCCCCCTCCAGTAGCGTTTCTATAGCTGAAAACATCAATGTGCAAGGCTTCGCTGCCAGCTTCTTTGTCGTGGTCAGATACCTTTTCTCCTTCGTTATCATATCCCGTATCTGCGCTTTCTTATGACGCCACATTCTCTTGATTTGTTCGACCGTCAGTGCCTTCTTGCACTTCAAATAAACTACCTCTCTTACGGAGTCCCACGCGGAATTCCTTTTTTTATTCGCCTCCGGTTCACGACAGCCAGTAATATTCAGAATAATCTCCTTTCTTTTGAGGACCTCCTGCGCAATGATCTCAGAATGATCACAGAAGCAGCTACTCTAAATCAGAATCAATGACCGTTGCAGTCTCTCATGGCACTTTTTCAGTGATTAGCGGTCAAGACGTAATTTATACTAGATTCCTTTATATGTATAGCGTTAAACTTACGACGCGCACGCGTCATTTGATGAGGGACGAGCCCAGAACATAGAAAGTAAGGTAGGGTAGGTTAGCCTGCCAGCCCGGGTTTGCTTGGTTATCGTTTCATGAATCCAAACCCTGGAGCGGTTCAGATATATGCAAATGAGATGCTCGCATATGCGTTTTCGCCACTTTTCGAGTCGTCCACACGATATTTACAATCATCCCTTTCACGGTATGCATGCCGCGGTGACCGCTTCTAATAGAGATTATTCCATAAATAAAGCACGATGCAGCGAGCCAGTGGGGGCAGTTCACAGAACAATTTATACTAGATGCGTGCGTCTGACACGCGTGGTCTATACGATAAAGGATCGAACCAGTCGCATCGCCGACGCAGCTCAGATGCACGCGTTTACATCATCATGCCGGCCGCGCGTTTCTTTCATTGAGGATGTGCATGCTGCGTTTACCGGTCCTCATGGAAAACCTTTACAAATGAATGCGAGCGTTAGTCGCGCGTCAGACCCACGCACCCACCTGCGAAAGGTTTTCCATGAGGACCGGTCAACGCAGCATGCACATCCTCAATGAAAGAAACGCGCGGCCGCCATGATGATGTAAACGCGTGCGTCTGAGCTGCGTCGGCGATGCGACTGGTTCGATCCTCTATCATATAGACTACGCATGTCAGACGCACGCATTTAGTATAAATCGCCCTTACACCATACAATGTCCTTAACAAAGTTAATAAGGAAGGTCGTGGGCGAATTATGCGGATATGTAATGCTGTCGAGTCAGCACAGCACTAGCGTCTGGCTGCACCTGATGCTAGGTTTCGGCTAAGTCTACTAAAACTGCATTTGTAGTAGTGCATCGTGGTCCGATTCTTACTCCGTTCTGCTACTTTTCTTGTAGCCATCTATTGTCTTCAGTTACACAAAACAAGACTTACGTCTTCTTTCATAGATTTGCCCATCGTTTCCACTGAAACGATATTTTTGTTGAATGGCGTAGATATGGTAGAGCAATTTCATCGGTGTAATGTCCCAACCTTGCCAGGCGGAGAGGAGTCCCAAAATGAGCCGAACCAAGAATTACATTATTGGGCTGTTTTGACTTCCGATAGCTAGCAATGTCCATATCATATCACTATCTGTTTTGTCAAAATTTTCATTCAAATGTGCATTTGAAGCGGTTCGAGGATTACGTTAGTCATCGAATTATGGACATGATGCTTGAAGTGGATCCATAATCATGCAGGATTCTAGGTCCACCTGCACGCATGGAAGGATTCGGCATCAAACGTAATAAAGAAATACCCAGTAATGACCAGGTTGGTATATCCAGTGATGACCAGGTAGTAACAACGGTACAGGGCAAAGGTGCATGTACTGAACAGCGCAGGGTTTGCAGGTAGTGGAGAAGCGGTCCAGAATGAACCATCAGCATGATGTGTGGTTATTCGAGTGGATATTTCAAGTTAGGATTGTAAATGTCACTAATGTCACTCTCAGTTCCTATCTCCAAGAAAAGAACCCTCATTAGACACTTTTTGTTACAGATATGGGCAGGATGATGTCCAGTTCCCGTCGTGAACAGAGTAAATCAGTGTAAGAGAAGGCTAAGAGAGATGCCGACATCCGTCGTGCTCCCGACCATGACCGAGCTTCTGCGTCGGCACTCTCTTGCCTCTACACGCTCTCTCTTCATTTTCTGACTTGCCGCCGTGGGCTCAGGTCGTGTTGGGAGCTATTGAGCTGCCGGCTGCCCTGAGGTCATTGCTGCCAACAAACTGGCGTCCGACGTGAGGGCACATGCTTAAGAATAGAAAGGTGCTGACATCCTTCTGCAAATATGTCGGCAGCGACTTCACGTCACGGCAGCAGC
The DNA here is from genome assembly GCA_037903475.1 of Ancylostoma caninum. Taxonomy (NCBI): domain Eukaryota; kingdom Metazoa; phylum Nematoda; class Chromadorea; order Rhabditida; family Ancylostomatidae; genus Ancylostoma; species Ancylostoma caninum. The sequence goes on from JBAJFG010000423.1 coordinate 518,139, forward strand.
AGATGGCTGCCAACAATTAGGACTTTACTACCGGCCCAGGAGACATGTCTTCACCACCTCATTGGGCAGAAGAGCCAAAAATCAGTAAAATCGATATTTCATGCAAGATGGTTGTCATATGTGTGTTCAGGGTAGTGAGAAACCCAGGTAGAGATGTCTTTGTCCGTCCCCGAACGAAAATTGAAAAAATCGATAAAATCAATAAATCAATATTTCGTGCAGAATGCTGAGCAAAAGAGCCAAAAGTCAATAAAATCGATAAGTCGATATTTCGTGCAAAATGGTTGTCATATTCGTATTCAGCGTATTGAGGAATCGCAGGAGACATGCCTTCACAGCTCTATTGAGCAGAAGAGCGAAGAATCAATAAAATCGATAACTGAATATTCGTCATGTTCGTACTAGGCGTACTGAGGAACCCCAGAAGACATGTCCCCACCGACCCCTGGACAAAAATAAAGAGAAATCAATAAAATCAATATAATCGATAAATCAATCCCAGGTGGAAAGTAGCCTATAACCTCCGCCGGCCCGCGAAGGATGGGCATTGCAAAATTTGGTCCGCATTGGTTCATCCTTCGCGAATTCTATTCATTGCATACATACACACATACATACAAACTTTCACTTTTATATATGTAGATTCATATTTCAATGTAAACAAACACACATGAACTGCCAATTAAGGAGAAGTAAGGTAATCGGTCCTAGAATGTTAATTTATATACACACATACATACATACACACACATACACACATACATACACACACGAGAACCAGCCATCAAAAATGGAAAATACCTACACCACTGTGCTCAGCGCGTCGAATTATGTACGAAAATGTGGTAAATTTTGATTTTTACCTTGATTTAAGGGGGTTTCGGGCCACTTTCATCATGTTCAAACATGTTAATGATCGACAGTTGTTTTCACCACGGTCGACGGTCGGAATGTATAAGATAAACTTATGATCGCAGGACAGCATAAAAAGAAAGAGACAGGTAGGATGCCTTTATAACGAGGAGGAGGAACCAGGCAGGCGAGAAGTGACACGCATAAGTGTTGCGCCAGCACGGATGGTGGGCAATGTGATAAAAAACGAGCCTATAGCTATGTTAGAGGTGCGCCAGCACCCGGTAGGGGGAGAGTTGCCACTGACCGGATCAACAGCTGTGAGAGGAATGTGCTGGCACAGATAGTAGGGGAAACTGAAAGTGTGGAACAGGGATGAGCGGATACGAGATTTTTCACGACTGGGACAACGGTGCGGCTAACGGATTGGCCAAAAATGATCGGATAAGATTCCAGATAACGGATAAGTGTTCCGAATATTAGAGGACATCACCTCCTACTAATATTAGGATATTATTAATACTGATATCTAACATTAAGAAGGATAAAAGGGACATACTAAGAAGGATAAACAGGACATATACCTGAACACTGTGGATGAGAGTTAGCTCAAGTTTTTCATCTCGTTAACAATCAAGATCTATTCTCAAAGCGACGCTGAGCATGACGTCATTATGAGGAGATATTAGAGTTTGCCACGAAAACAACAGTGATATTTGAATATTCGATAACTTGATTAACATATTAGATACATGAGATGATACGTGACCATGATGTCTTCAGTGTAAGGGTCCCCACAACGAACGCTGGTACCCCCAAGTTTTTTTTCCTAGATTTTTTGGGATGGGGGAGGACGGAGGGAGAGAGGGCGCTGTAGGCTGATGCTTTGCTCCATAATATTTTGGGGTTCTGATAAACGTTCTATTACTGGCCGGTGGTATTCATTCCCAGATACTAGGTGGTAAATAGATCCAAAAATTGAAAAAAAAAAACTGTAGGCTTGAATGAATAGTCGAAGTGAACTTCACAAGAGGGCACCGCTCATCCGTGAGCTGTGAGTTCATCAATTTCAACTTCGTCACTGATAACAACATTACAAAGCGCTGTTGATAATCTTACGAGTAAATACTGTTTTCGAGCTCATTGCCTCAAATGCCGGAAAACCCAGAAAAGCTGAGCAAGAGCTTTTCGAGGCGAGTACAAGTCTATACTATCTTCTCCTGCATCGCTTCAAGACTCCAAATCACTTATGAGGGCAAATGCGCTAGATCGCGTAATATGATGGCTTTTCTTGAAATAGAAGCTCTTCTCTGCTGAAGAATAAGAAATGAAGCTACTAATTTGGCCTTATCCGCGCCGGTATCCGGCAACAAAGGCCCGGAACCCCAAAACCTACGGAAAACCTACGGCAAAACTGATAACCGGATATGGACAATCCGCTCACCCTGGTGTGGAAACGCCTGATGTCCAACGGTGTGATGAGGGTGCGCCGGCATCCAAAAGTAGGGAAACGCCTGGAAACGGGTCCAACGGTGTGATAGTAGTGTGCCGGCGTCCGAAAGTGGGGAAACGAATGGGATGGATCCAACGCTTATATTCGAGGTGGAAAGACGTCACCCGACTGTTGAGCAGCTGTGGGAAGAGCGCATCGGAGCCGAAAGTGAAGAGCAAAAACGGGAGTTCTGATAATGGTGGAATGGTCGGGGTGGCGTGAGGGAGACTTCACATCAACGCGAACGATGCGAGCACATGAAGAAGCCTGAGAATCCGGTATTAGCCGGACGATCAGGCTGGTTAGGCTATTTATATGAGCAATCGTTCTAGAATCACGATTTTCCTAATTTCGTAACCTCATAAAATATCTAGCAGCAGTTTGATGTGTTTCCTCAGGGTGTGTAGCTGTTTATCCGCAAAGGGATGCCGCCTCTTCACACCTGTAAAGGTGAAAAGGTCAATCCGGATAAACCGCTCCATAGTGGAGCTGTTTATCCGCTTTTTAGGATAAACAGCTCCACTATGGAGATGTTTATCCGAATATGGCCGCAAACTAAAATATGCGGTTTTTTGTGCCAATTTTTTCACAATTACAGCTTTTGGGCGATGGAATCATTGGCAACCATAGGAAATTCGACTGAAATTTTTCTTTTGACCTTTTCTGTGTTTTACGAATACACAATGCGTTGAAAGGGGTTTATTCACAAGGTCTGCATCAGCAAGCGTATGATATATATATATATATATATATATATATATATCAGTGGCGGACGCAGGGGGGGGGGCGCGCCCCCCCCCGAGAATGGGTCGCCAAATTTTCGAAATTACTTTACAATACAAATAAAAATCTTGTGTTAGTTTATTTTTAATTGTTTATTTTTATTATTATTTTTAATATATTTTTTATTTATTGTTTATTATTATAATTAATATTATTATTAATTTTATTTTCCGTCTGGGTCCCCAAAACGGCGGAGACCCCACTTTTCTTCCCACGCCCCCCCTCCCGCCCACTTTCTGCGTCCGCCACTGATATATATATATATATATATATATATATATATATATATAGACTATGTATTAGCGGGATTTCTCTGATAGATAGCGCGACATCTTCTTCAGGTAGGTTTTAACAGATCCTGGGGTTACCATGTCGTCATTCACTATATCGGCAAATTCGTCCATATGCTATCGATAGTGAAATTCATAGCAGGAGAGTAGAGCCTTTGTTTGCTTCCGCTAATTCACAGGTCTTTTATACTCATGGTATTGGTCATTACATGTCCCGCTCACGCCCTCAGCAGTGATGTGGTGACCGAGGTCAATGCAACTGTTATCTCAGGCTATAGTACCTGACCACTGTGTTCTAAGTGCAATAATTCGGGTCAAGTCACTCCATACAAGAGACTCATCACTTCATTTAATAAGGGGACTAGATTTAAAGGCCATTTTTTCAACAAATGGATGCGTTTTTTATTTTTAGCGAGAAATACTGACATATTATAGTTGTTTTCGGCACTTCAGCCATTTATCAGAAGATGTAGCTGTTTATCCGAAGACGTAGCTGTTTATCCGCTGACGGAGCGGTTTATCCGGTTGTGTAGCGGTTTATCCGGTGGTGTAGCGGTTTATCCGAAATAGGCCACGCCCCCAGCGGATAAACAGCTCGCCCCCCGTTTCCTCACGTCAGGCTCATTATGTGGAAATGAATGCGGTCCTTAAACTGGTCTATAAGCATGTTTTACTCGCGTATTTGTTTGCAAACACGCATAGAGACATAAATTTGTGTGAAGCAGCTGCTGCAAAAAAAAATTATTTCCTCAGTATTTGCTCAGTTCCTATGTCATTTTGTTATGAGTACTTTTCCTTGTATTTTGTATCATTTTATATTAGATATCCATGAGCGGTCAAAATTTTCATATGATTGCCCAAATAAAGCTTTTTTTTTGAGCAAATCAAACATTTTGCAAAAAGATTTCCGTGGGCAGGCATTGAGCCTGGGATTCACCACAAACGTGACATACTCCCACGTTCAGGATCCACCGGGATGCCTCGCAGCATCTCAAAGTGCAGGAAAATCGTATCGCCCGAGAACTTCCCGTTTTGATCCAGGATATGGCTCGAGACCTCTTCCAGAGCATATAGCCTCCCATTGTCCTAACGTTCTTCTACGGTTGTAAGATTGCGGCCAAACCTTCAGCAAAATTAGTGCAGTCCTAGTTCACAAGTGATGACGCCTAGAACAGCTTCAACTGCACTTTCTAAAAGTACACATAGTGCTCTTTAAAAGATTCTCCTAAGCGGTCCGTAGCTCATTTCGCTAGCGAACAGTAGCTTCCTCAACATCGAAATTTCCTCACGAGGGCCAACGAAAGTTTGTACTTTGGGCAAGGATAACACCGAGACTAGTAGGTCTGCAGCAACGACACTTGCAGATCATGAAGCTCATAAAGAGTTGTCCGTTATTCTTCCTTGCTCAAGTTTGCTCGGCCTGTTGCAATACTGTGCGGTACCAGCAACTTCGTCAAAAACTCGGTTCTCTTGAATTAGTGATAAATTTGCCAAGATCAGCTCTAAGGTGCTTGACTTTGAGGGTTTCTGCTTCAATTTACAATATAGAATCGAATCTAAGCTTAAAATCCAGTTCATCCCCGCGTGTTTGAGCTACTACTAGTCCTATCCATTGCACGGCTACAATATCATCGATATATCGATTACTTGGACAAAACCAAACGTTCTCTTCGACACTAAGTAGGTCTTCTGGAAGATCTCTTTGAAAAAAAATAAAAAAAACAAAAGAAAGAAAAATTGAATGGTGACCAAATCGTTTTGATTGGTGCAGTTCTACGAAAGTTATGGCAAAGCGACGGTGAGCGACGGTGACTCTGCGGAGCGACCGTTTGTTTTCGCGATCCCGTCAGCAGTATTGTAGAGCAGGAGGTGGAGTGGCGAGGGCATGGAATTGCGCGGCATGGTGGCGGGAAAAGAAATGGTTTACTCTGTTCATTATATTGTAGTTTGAAGAGCATTTCATGCTCTATCAAATGGCATCGATATTCAACAGATTTTGCTGAATTATGATCTCTACAATTGATCACTAATTGTCCGAGAACTTTCCATTCAACCTAATAGTTAGGTTAACACATCTGTTTCTGATATTTTCTTCCTGGACATGTTAAAAGGAATTTCTCGGGGAATAGTAAAACTATAATAACGGGCTTACTTCATCCGTCACGTGAGTGTGTGTATGAAACGAAATTCGAGGGCGTGGCCTAGAGTGAAGAAAATGTTCTACACCGGGTCCACTGTTGCTGTAGGAGTGTGCCGGCGTCCAAAAGTGGGAAAATGCCCGGAGTCGGGTCCAACGGTGTGATAAGGGTGCGCCGGCGTCCAAAAGTGGGGAAACGCCTGGAGTCGGATCCAACGTTGTGCTAAGGGTGCGAGTAATAGGAATTCGCTAGGCGGGTCTATTTCTGCATGAGGGGTACGCTTATCCTGTTTTGGCGGACCCTCTTACCTAAATCACCTAGATGTACATTGTTTCGTTTCGTATCCGTGTTCTTAGCCCATTCCGTTTGTGTCTGAAGCCACTCCTTCCTTTCCGCTTATATACACCGGTGGACCCTTATCACTTGAATTACACCAACAACCAGTTGAGCTTAAATCATTTCAAGATAGCATTTGCACTGAATTGGTTACACTCAGTTCTTCACGGCCACTAACTTCGCTCATATGGAAGAGCATAACTTCGTTCATGTGGGGGAAAGCTACCACCTACGGGATTAAGGGTTTCTCAGGAGAGCGATAGAACTGCGTGGAAGGATGCAGATTTTATCAATCCGTTTACACTTCTGTGTTTGCTTTCAACTTGCAGTATGCGAGCGAAGAGAGCATAAATAGAAGTCTGGAAGTCCGGCGTTAGCCCGACGGCCAGACTAGTAGTAAAATAAATAGATCCAGCTCTATGTGTATAAAGCCTAGATTGCTTCGGCTTTTTGCTGGGTAAAATGCTATCATACATGGGCCACCTCGGTGCTGAAAGAGAATAATCTATAAAACTTATCTAAGGGGAGATTACTCTTGCCCAATTTGTAGATCATAACATGATAATACTTGTTTCTTCGACTGTAAATAGAAGGATTTCAAAAGTGCGATTTTAAACGGAATTCGGACGAACGCTGGGATATTATACCCATGTAGTCCTATAATGAAATTTATAGTGGAACTCTTCCGCACAGCTTCAAGTATCCTTGATGAGCTTCAGGCCTTTGGATTTAATAATGCAGTGCCATACTCTACAATAGGTTTTACATAAGATCTCATGGCCAGTAAGTGGTGATCAGCTGATTTTATTTTCAGGGGTTTGAAATTATGACGTAAAGTTCTTTCTAACGTCTTCGCTGCGTCGTTAGAACGTTGGTCAGAGCTGAGCCTTCCATTTGAAGTGAAACCCGAAACACAAATAAAATCTGGTATACTTAATTCCATATCATCTAGATGTGAGAAAACGCATTATTAACTTGATCAGCTGTTATTGCTTAATTCTGCTTATATCTGCGGAAGGAGTTTTACTAAGACAAAGGTAAACCGAACAAGAATTAAAGAAGTATTTGAGGACAAGAGATACTGGAAAAGTTGCCCTGCAGGTTTCGGCGAACACCCAGGAGATTAAGATCCTGCAAGGCGAACAATTTTACCCAATTTTGTAGGCGATCCTCGTATTGAGTCGTCCCAGTTGGTGGAACGTTTCGTTGTAGTTATTCGATAAAAATCCCACAAGCAATTACAGTGTTTTTGTGAGTTTATTCAGTGATTAGGTCCACTGAAGCTTACTTTTGAGTGTTTTTTGACCTGCTTGTGAATGTTCCCTCAGAACCTCTCGAGGGTTGAGATTGTTTAACTCACTAGAACAGCATTGGTGTTTTTCATGAGTTGGACTTTACATTCTTCAGCCGTTAACCATGAACAGAAAATGACTTCGTCACCATCCTCGTGCTTTGCATTGGGAACCACTCATTCCTTGAGAGATTTCTTATCTCTACTCTCTTAATGAGTTCAAAATCTCTAGCGATCAAGATTATCTGACTACCTCGCTCTAGTTCGGCTGGGAGGCTCTCTAGTACCGGTAAAAAAAATTTAAGAGGATAAGTGAAGACTACTAAGTTTCACTGCACGTCATGGTCTCTCTTTAACTTGAAAGGACATTCTTTGAGAAATGACTGCCATAGGATATCACTTGAGCCCATGAGTTAAAAAACAAGCTATAATTCAAAGACGTGTGAGCATAGACTTTATCCTACTTACGTCGACGTCAAGATGGAGTTCAAAGTAGATAGGAGGATGATGAAAGACAGAGAAAAACGTAACGTTGGTTTCCAAAAAAAAATAAGCGTGGGTTTCCCATGAATTAGAGGCCTATTTCATCCTGGTTTATCCCAAGTAGTTGAATACATACAGCATAGGAAACTTCGTAATATTCAAAAAAATCCTTTAAGCAGATCCATCCTTCAAGTAATGAAAATCGAAACCGGGAGAAATTCTGATAATTATTGAGAATTAATTATATGTAGAGTAATGATAGTTATGTATATAAAGCAGAAAGAAAAACAGGGAGGACGGGATTTATAATAGAAATTTTGTCAAAATCTGGTTTTAATTTCTTATTCCTATTAATTCCAACCTACTCTTAGGTTTCGTACGTATGTTTTTGCTTTTGATTACTTTTATTCAGGTGATCCCTTCAATCACATTGATTCCGAACCTCCGGCGATTCAGGCGATTCATATTGCAGATATTCCGCTTTTTCGAAATCCTCCTCCCCTCCCCCCCTCCGTCTTCTACCGCTATTGCTAACCTCGCATGTTCTCGTCGCAATCCGCTATTTTATTTTAAGAAGGTATATATCAACCACCCAGCACGTTCTCACCCTCCTCCGAACCTCCCACTCACCCTCTGTGTTTTCTACGATGTGACGTAGAACGTTTCTGTAATCACCGCTGCCAACGTCATCCTCTCGAAAACGTTGCACTTTCAAAAGAGTCACGAAGGATATTCAAGAAGTGACATTTCCCTCCTACGTTCTTACGTAAAGTGGGCTGAGGTAAAAAAACTGGTCTATTTGGTTTATTTAGATTATCATATTGTAAAAACTGCATCATAAAATCGTTGGGCATATATGACATGTAGTAGCTCTAATTATTACAAAACTATTTTATTATTTTACAACGCTCAAAAGTGAAGCAGAAAGTGTTTATCCTAAAATGCAATAGCTATTACGTGTGAGATTTCCACGCATACAGCAGCTCCCGACTTTTCTTAGCCAGGAGTTTCGACGTGCAAATCGCTGCCGCTTTCAGGGCTGGTAGTAAACCTACTGAAACTGTCAGTTAACGAAGAACGTTAACTGGCAGCTAACTCCCAGCTTACGGGGAACTGCGGGAGAGTAATGTGAGCTTCATTGGCCCGAACATGGTTCTCTAAGTACAATGCTTAAAAACTATGACGAAACGGGGACCATCATGCAGGTAAACTCACAGTTCGAAATCGAACTATGAGCGCACCGTCACGTTGAACTTGCTGCCAGTATGAAACGACGAGGACGCGGTGAGCGAAAGAGTGTGCGGCGCGCGAGACGCAGACGGCGATCTCGTCGTTTCGCGAAAAGTCCTCCAGAGGACTTTTTGCTCATGGTTCGGGTTCGTTGTAGCCAGTGCACTGACTCCTTTTTGGTGAAGACACATTTCCGGGTACACCCTGCTGATCGATGTTCCCACTGTCTCGATCACCATGACCTTCCGTCGGAGATCATCGGTGACTCCAGTCTCCTGGTGGCTGATTCCGACAGCTGAGCCCAACTCCTTCCTAAATTAAATCCCACATATTTTATGGATGTGGAACTACATCTTTGAGCTTAATGCATCAAAGTTAGGTTATGCGGGAAGAGATTCACTTACCGCTTCGGGTATAATGGTCACATAAGGACCGGTTGGCACTCGAATCCATGGTTCAGAGGTATGTCGGCATACTCCGAAGACAACGAGTATCCCATCTGTGAAGGTTCGAAACCTCTAATAGTTTGAAGATTTTGCAAGACCCTCATCATCAAAACACCACAGTTGTCAGTTAGCTCCTAGCTAGTTCAAGGTTGCAAACCAGAGCTGACAATTCACTGCGACCTTCTGCTCATCGTTTCATCGCCGTTCCAGGAGGTTTACTACCACCCCAGATTATGTAAAACCAATGACTCGTCACTGTTAATAATCCAGGAAGATAAGTACTCTAAGGCCCGTATGAAAATGTCGTGGCGGTGAGATGAACTCCAGAACTCACCACCAAGGAAGATGATTGCATGCCAGTTCACATCCATGGAGTGAACTCAGAACCCCAAAAACAAGTTGTCGGCCCAGCTTTGCCCAAAAACAACTTGCAAACAAGCTTTTAACTAGCAAATCGTTGTCGACAAGTTTGACGTCATCACGCCACCGAAAACCAAGTTGTCGACAAGCTTTTCACCCGACAACTTGTCGACAAGGAAGAGAAAAAACAAGTTGTCGACAAGGAAGTGCAAAACAAAGTTGTCGGCAAGCTTTTGGGCGGACAAGTTGTCGACAAGGAAGTGCAAAAAAAGTTGTCGAAGCTTTTGGGCGGACAAGTTGTCGACAAGGAAGTGCAAAACAAAGTTGTCAACAAGCTTCTGGAAAAGCAAGTTTCAGATGCGATCAGATACTTGCTCGCCAAATGCTTGTCGACAAGTTGTTTTCGGGGTTCTCAGAAAGATAGCAGATCATTGCCATCCACATCACTGCTACAGCACGCACGCGGCAACAGTGGAGATCATCGCCCTGTTAGGAGCTGATCGCCCTCTCATCCAGTGGAAATACAGGGAGAAGTAGTGAACGCAGAGTGAGACGGTTGGGTAGCTAATTCTGCATCTGCTCACCCCTCGCACTATTTCCACAGCATGAGAAGGAGATCAGCTTCCAGAGGAGCGATGATCTCCGCTGTTGCCACATGCCTGCCCTATCAGTGACGTGGGTGGCAATGATCTGCTATCCTTTACTCCATGGATGTGAGCTGGCATGCAATCATCGCCCAAAGCGTGGTGGTGGTTTTCGCAGTTCATCTCACCGCCATGACACTTCACTACGGGCCTAAGACTCGGGTTTCTGGCAGCGTAAAACTGACGGCGCAACGAATTACACTGGTTTGACGGGTGAAGATTGTTGAGTTGCTCTACGGAGTAAAGAGTGGCCTGTTGAAGTTCTATAGCATTAATGCAGCACAAAACAGAGGAAGTCCAATCTCCCGGAAGGCAACTCAACTTCTGGAAAGTATAAGTTGTGTGATTTGGCAGGCCATTTGGTCAAAATGTGGTACAGAATGCTGATTCTTTCGTAGTACACATTGTTCCGATTCAGAAATGATTTGTCGCGCTTATTCCATAAAACCTATGAGGTAATGGTACGCTCCACCCAGAGTAGATTAGCTGAAGACAAAAAAGAAAAAAAAAGCGGAAGCAGCTCCTCAAGAACATTGTGAGCAAATGCATACTTCTATAAAAATTCCTCCTTTTTTGAAGTTGTATGAATGAAAAAAGTGTATGCAAGCAGGTACGGTTCCCAATAGATACGTGCCTTATGAATGCAGATCTTGAAGCGCCTTAGCTGCAAAGATAAGGTAGAGCTGGAGTAAAGAATTTCTCTTGATTCTATGGGCTCTTCTCACATAAATACCGTGTCTGTGATTCCAGTGTCAAATAAGATGTCAATTGATACTCTTGAGCTCATTCGCAGAACCATGGCATTAGCAACTCCTGGTTGCCTCCTCCATCTAAGTGATATGCTTCAGGCGACAAAATTAACATATGATTAGTTACACAGCACACCTAAGCTCGAAGACACCGATCTGTGACAGCAAGCATTTCTGGATCCTCTTATATAAATCATGGTAGTGCAACAAAATTTTCTAGAGCGTAGACGTAAGGGGACTAGCACGTGATCGCATACGCTCGCCGTGAGACTCGTTTATAGACTGTGCCTCGCGAGGATGCGAGGCTGATGGGGCATTCGGCCGATGTTTCGTCATAGGTACACAGACGTGGTGGAAGTCAGTGCATTCGGGATTTCGTGCGGGACCAGCGGCTAGCGGTCTCGAGCCCTCCAGGCAAGACAGTGTTTACAACGACTTGCCGTTGCGTAGCAGCAATGTACGGAGCAGAGTCGATTATGCAACTTGAGGATCCGTTTGTTGTTAAGAAGTACAATCAAATATACAGGATGAAGAACGCGTCATCATAAGCTGTTGTGACATTTTCTGAAACCATTTGTGCAACTTGTGCAGTTGATCAAACTCTAAATATTTCCTAACTTTGTTCCATCACTTTCGAGATTTGCGAGGAGTGCGGCTGCAGTGATGACGGACAGATGAGCCGGTGCCCCGTAGTCTATTTAGAAAAACATCATGACAGGTGTCCACCGATCGAGTAAGAGTCCGCCGTGGCTCAATAGTGGAAAAACGGCAAAATACAGATCTATCGATGGAGAAAGGGTGGGCTGTGGCCCAGTAGTGGAGAGAGCGCCAGGATACGGGTATACGGTAGGAGACTGGGTCCGCAAGGGGCCGATTGGTGGGGAAAGCGCCGGGATACGAGTCCCACCGATGAATCCGGTCTACGCTGGCCCAGTAGTGGGAAGAACGCCATTATAGGGATCCGCAAATGGAGGATGGGTGTGCTCTGGCCCAACTGTGAGATAAGCTCCACGATGCGGGTGCACTGATGAAGAATGGCTCACTGTGGCTCAATAGTGGAGAACACATCAAGATGCACATTTGCCGGTGGAGTAGGGGCACGCGACGCGTTCATTCATGTCTTAGTCGACCATCCCTTCCTCCTCTTTGTTGGCTGTTCATAACGGGTCTCAAGGCAAGAAATGTGACAAAAAAGAGTAGGTATTATCAGTACATCGGAAATGAGCTTTACATGTAGGTGCGGGATTAAGAATTTGCAAACAAGGTTAGGATGGCGAGAAGACTAGAAGGTCGACGTTGGCGAGGCAGCCAGACCCGTAGATTATTTATTTATTTATTTACTTATTTATTTATCTAATACACCAAGAAAAAAGTGCACCACAATATAACAGTTAGTGCGTACTCGCAAATGGGTATACAGTAAGTGTACGCTATATGTACGTGGGTAAAAATCAAACCTAGCTGATTAACATTTTAAATATGGGCGTTCTTACTCCACCTAATGGCACTAAAGAACGGGAATTTTCATAGAAAAACAAGACACCCTATTGTACACAAACCCTAGATGACCAAATGCTGTAAGGAACTAGAAGTGGATAGCCAGATATGCCTGTACCTGCCAGCCACGTACCATCCAGCAATTTGCTTTCCGAACATGATGGACACTTCGGCATGCAGGTATACTGACTGAAACCCCCTGCGGAACCATTATGTTGAGCAGCCAGCAATCCTCAGATAAACAGCGAGCCATTTGCGGTAGAGGCTAGTGTTAGTTGTAAGCAGGTGGAAAGTATGTGTAAGGGTGCAGAAATAAGTAGAACAGCTAGTTAGGATCACGTTGATTAGTGCGATTAGTGGATAACCACACAAATACATAACCAATCATGCGTGGATTGAAAGAAAACAGCAAGATATTCATAAAAAGGGAAATGAATCAGAAGCAAACAAGAATACGGAAAGGTAATTGTGGAAAACAGACAGCAGTAGTAGATAGTAGTAGTACATGGTTAAGCATTTTGCAACAACTCTAAACGAAGTAGGACATCGACCATAGACAGAACGCCACGCACTGAAATGAAAGGAAAGTAACTCAGTAGGAAAGTAGTAATACGCAACTCATAACGAAAATTTCGTATTTGAGCTCAGCTAATGATTAGTTTTACTTTTTTGCTGATTTTCAAGCATTTCACTTTTGCGAAGCTTTTGCACATACCTCATGTGGCTGCCGCACCCTACTTTCTAGCGTCCCGAAGGGGCGCTAGTTTAAAAAAACTCTTGAAAGCACTACCAAAACTCGACAAACGTTCCCATCAGTCTTGTTCCTTTGAAAAAGCGCATTAAAGGCAGCACCCACGGAAAATTTCGCTCCTTAAATCTTGATCCAATCGTGATCCAATCGATTGTCTGGTCAATTTTGCAATAATAGTACTAGTCAGAACTTTCCCCGTCACAAGTAATAACAGATAATACCTGGATCAGCAAGACCAGAGGGCAGTAAGTTTTACGAGTTTTCATGCCACCACCGCGCTCCAAAATCATCCTTCGAGCGCAAAAAATAGCAGCCATCAGCTGATTGTGCAATGATTGCGAGTGAAAATCCTTCATTTCAACGTTCTCATAGCTCATTTCGACCAAAGTTACATTTTTATTCTCAGCTTCCCCTCATTTACTTCCTTTTCATTTGCCAATGATCTCTCTAAACCCTTTTTCTCGTTCAGAACAACCAATTTTGAATTATTCAGTTTCTAGAACGACCACATGGCTTTGTTCTTTTCCCGAGGAATGTCTTTATAATAAACCCCATCCGCGGTCTCGAAAAGGACGTTGCGCAACAGCACCGCGCGCGCCATAACCGATGTTTTCTGCTGTGTATGCTAGTTCTAGCAGATTTTCTACCTGATCTCAAGGATTTTTGACCAAATCGGGGAGGAAAGAGCCTAGAAAAAGCATTCCGGCTGCAGGCAATACCGATCCCGGTGAGCGCGGCGCGGTCCCGCTGCTTCTTTCTCGAGGCCGCGGATGGTCACCGCCATTGCTGTCCACTATAACTATAATGATCTTTTTCAAATTAAACCCTGTGATACCTCGTGGCACATGTCAATTCTCATGATGACGTAACGTGAAGTAATAAAACCATAATTCGGTGGCATTCGTAACAGCATTCGTTCTTCTTGGAAATTAAACGGCAATTGTCGAGCCTGAATTTGCATCCTTCGACAAAACACTACTTTCCTTCCACTTAAAGGCAACATAAGATGAGAAAACTCTACGATCGATTACAACGTGATCCCATAATGAAAATTTATAGAACAACTAACCATTTTGTAGAGCTCATTTTTTCGTAATAAGGCAGCTAGAATGATTGAATATCGGAAGTATGGTTGATCGAGTATCTCTCCTGTTGCATCCTTTGGTTCAAGCGATGCTGAGTGGATCATCCGGGAAATGGTGCCTGGAAAAGTCACTGGTTTCTTATTATATTTTTAATATTAGTTTTAATATAAATTTTATTAATTATTCAATATTACAATTACTATTCTTATTAATTTTATTCACCGTCTGGATCCTCAAAACGGCGGAGACTCCAGTGTCTTTCCACGCCCCCCCCCCTCACCCCCTCCAGCCACTTTCTGCGTCTGTCACTGGTATGTAGCCCTACAATAATCTTCTAACAATAGTAGTGTCCAACAGGATGTCGTTGAGGGGTTTCAGGTGTTGGCACCTGGTTGAATTGGTTGAAATTTTCTTGCAAGATTGCTTTTCATGAAAGTTCAAAATTCACTTTCCCCTCGCGTTTAGGGTGCACTCCGCCATGAGGGTTAGCCTATGGATAACACTCTGGAATCACTGCTTTACTGCCTTTTACTACGTAATTATCTGTGAATTGAGATCTCTCTGATGGTCTATTCAACTGATTCATTTCTTTTATCGTCAACTTTACAGCTTATTCTCACGGACTAAATTTCACTATACGTTCAAGAGGATCTTATCAGCAAAATATCTGCAAGCCATCCTTTGGCAGAAACCTCACTTTAACTTGTTCCACCATCCATTTCCTCATTACCCACCTCTTCTTTCAAAATACGTCATTGGTCAAGCACTACTCCCTTGATTTTGGAGTGCCCACTCTTCAAAAAACGGGCACACTTAGCCTTCAGCGGCGGATCAGAGTGTACAGGAGCTGTTCCTCGGATAACGAAACTTGCTGACTAGAAGGTTCTTAGGGTAGAAGTGTACGCCCTAATTCTCCTCAGCAACGTAATCCAAGAGGCTTAAGTAGGATGCGCTAATCTTTCCATGTCCAGCTTAGACGCCCAAACTACGCAAACATCTAGAGAAGCACTAAAAATAAGTTGTGTTTTGCAGAACTTATCTCGATGAATTGAGAGTGGTATTCTTAGGAAACAGTCTACTTAGTATTTCTGAGATAACAAGGGGCTATTAGATTTGTTGACACATACATATCTAAGTACATATGTTGGAGTTGTAGTTTTGCTTCAGTCACACTCAGCTGATTTGTGACGCACGTACGTAAAGGCAAAATAGCCGTCAGCATTCATCATTTGATTAAAGAAAACGGTGCAGGTACTGAAACATCTGCTGATTCTATGAGTAATTCAGCAGAGAAACTATAGTTACGTATACGTACATGCTTACGTAGCTGCGGTGTTTGCAAAGCCTTTGTGTTTATTTTTCTCTTCATAAAAATCCCTCAAGGTGAACTTTTTCCCTCAAAACGTGAGAATGGACGAAAAAAATCTGTAACTATAACCACTGGTGAGTGGCAGAAAACTACTATGTATATTCCGGGTTAGGACAAGTTTCGCTACAAGATGCGTATATTCGATTTCGAACATTCGATTTTGAATATATCGAGGAATGGAATGCTCAGAAAGGGAATAATCCATCTCAAGACAGGATGAATAAGCGAAGCGCTCTAGATCGTTCTGTTACTGGAATGGTATTTTTTCGGATGTACTCCAGAACTATTTAACAAAGTCACTGAATTTGTTCGATTTTTGTCGCATCAATCATTATTCTTGGTGGAAAAACTTGAAAAGGTGGCATTTTCGAGGATTATCGCTCAAACATCTGGCATCCCGGCTCATGGATGCTAACGAATCCGTCAGCAGCAGCTCTGTCTCTCCCAACCCGATATCCTTCCCAGGACCTTAGAAGCTATAGTCAACTGAATGTGCCCAACTAAGAACGAACGATCAGTTGAAGTGATTTATATGTTGTTGAGGTGCTTCAAGGGATCCAAAGGATGCAGAGATCATTCAGTCACAGGGCGAATAAAGGTAGGTAGCAATATACGACGCAAAACATATCGAGAGATAAGAGCAAATAATTAGCGAGGGTACAACAACACTGGAGCAGCGGGCTAGTTGTTCAGAGGTATCACCATTTCCATCTTTTTGGAAGTGGCAGGCCCTCACAGAATTTAAGCCGTTCTATGATGTTGCTCCTTTCCACTGTGTGCCGACGCATCCCTGGTCCCGTCCACTGGTGTTTCGGCACTTTGCGTTGGCGCACCCCTAACACATCCTCTTCTAGAGTTACACCACCGCTAGGTGACAGCTTCCAGCAGAAATGTACGCTCCGCAATGCTGTTTCACATTCACATTTGAGCTTCTCTTCATTCTTAGCACATCAATGTACCCGTCTCTTACCTTTTATATGACCTCAACATCACCAGTACTGACTGAACGGGGAATTTCGTCCCGCACATACACGTGACAGACAAACCAATGCAGCTATTATAAGGCATGGAACTGAATATCGAATACAAAGAAATACTATGCTTAGCCATTTACCAATACACTTTACGAGGGCGGTTTGAAAAGTTTCCAGAATGAAAATGAAAGCGAAACACATCTGAAGCTTGAAGCTCAACACACCTGGCCTGATCTATTTTCGATTATTCGTCCTCTATCTAGAATGAATTCCTCAGAATTGCTCAGAATCATCCACGATTAATTGGTCTTCTAAGCGGAATCTTGCACTTGACGGGGGAATTTTGAGATTCTAGGACAGATATAGGTACGAGGAAGCCAATGCTGAAAAATAACGCTGAATGAGATGAAATTTCAGGCTTAATTACTACAAGCTTTTCTGCATGAGCCATAATACCTGCTCATGTGGTCATGTTGAGATGTAGAGCCAACTCTTTTTTTCTGTTCAAATCCGTGCTTGCCGCTCAGGTTGTCACAGCTGAAGTTTCTAACATTGTCGCCTAATATTCACTTGTAATGGCTTTTCCATCAATCCCTCGAAACTTACAAAAAGAGACGCACTACACCTCATAGAGCGGTACTTCCCTCTTCAGAATCCATTCTTTGCGCCTAGCCTACTATTTTCACTGCATCTTTTGTGATTATAATGTAGCTCTTTATCTAAACTTCCAAATGGATCACAGTTCGCAGCTTGAAATACGAATCAATCATTGAAAATAATTTTCTGATTTCATGTTGGACTGCGTTTCTGTTCGGGATTGAACGATTGCGTCACTTATTTTTGGAAACGTTTTTTTTTTTCAAAATTAGTTCATCAGCCAAGATAAAAATTAATGACTCATAATAGATGCGCTAAGTTCCATTGTTTAGCACGCATTTGAATTCTATCTGTCAAAACCTTGTCAACGATTTCATTCACTTTTTTGATGTGGTCACCTTCTCGTGACAATTTGCAGATGGCCTGCTGTTTGCTACGCTTTGTTTTCAGAACCCAGAAACTATGGCTGAAAAATAAAGATGATGCCTCTCCTAATTCAACATCCAAGCGATATTCCGTCAACATAAGGTTTCCTTTTCCAGTTAAAAAAATTGTTGTCCGCCTAAATTGAGCATATCTCTGTAACTGAGCGCCTCTCAATTGCTCATTTGATCCCCGCGTCAAAAGCAGAGACTTGGTCAGATCGAATGGACATTCACAGTCAATTCATTTGAGGGTCTCTCGAACAGAACTGCATAGACAATCCTGAAAAGAACAACTCCTTGATAGTGATTCCGGAAACTTTTCAAACGGCTCTCGTAGCTTTTTAGTGCGCACACATGTATTAGGGTGGTCAGAAAGTCTTGAGCCGTTTGACACCTTTTTTTCTTTATTTTATTATTCAGCACACAATGAATTTTACTCAACAATATAATCACCATCATTAGCCACTACAATGTCCCACCTAATGGGCAGATCATGGACAAATGCATGGTGTTCTCCGGGAACTACATTTTTTGAAGGATTCTTTTCTTGACCGTTTGTCTCGTGTTAATCGAGTCAGATAGTTAACCAAGTATGTATGTTCCCATCATGGAGAACCTTATGTAATGAGACCTCATTGGTATTCTTGAGGCTGCATACCTTGCTGCTAAAACTAATTAACGTACGTACATACTTGAGCTACTTCGTTAACGGCGTTTGCGCTTTAGTCCACCATTTATCGGATGAGACTCGCTTCACGTCCGTGAAAGATTGAAGCTGAAATTAATAGGTTATACCTGGCCGGGTATAACTACCACCTAAAAAGCACGACAAGAACGGAGCGGCAATAAACCATAAGATCAGAACACAAAGTGACAGAAATTTGCGTGACATTTTTTGGTTTCTCAATTTATTCGGAGAGTGAAGAACACTCAGTCTTCTGGTGAGCGACTGAACCAAGGGGTCGTTGATCTGTGTTACTACATAGAAGGAGATCCTCTGTTTCCACGAAAGCTTATTGAATATACGTCGTGGCCACGCAGGTGGACTGGAGAAAAAGAAAAACAGAACTATTCTTGTTTCTACTCCGAATCAAGGTGTTATTCTATGATTGGAAGCTTTTCTCTTTATTGATGTTTTTCTTTTCTTACATCAAAAATAGGGCAAAAAGTGGACATAGGGTGATGAATTTTGCTAGTTCTGTGAAAATTTGTTCCTTTTTTGCAGCTCTAAGTATGTAGTATGTGGGCCAACACGTTCCAAGCTTTTTTCATTTTATAAATAGGAGATTTTTGACGCTTTTTACGTTTACTCGTGTGCTCCCCAGATGATTCATGATCAGTTGAGCAAAGGAATGCGATAAAATCCTCCACTATGGAAATGAAATTACCTGGAAAGGCAGCACAAACACCAATAGCCAATTTCCATCAAACAAGCTATGAATTTGATTCCCGTTCCTCCCCGTAATTGGAGTCGCTAACTGCTCTGACGTAATCACATCCACGAAAGGCTAAAATTAGGTGAGCTATTTCAAGCTGCTCGAAAACATTCTGTACAACCGATGATGTCATTCAAAGCATCGCGGACCTTATGCCAGTTTGCTTTTGTCACAGCCAGACTAGATTTAGATTATTCAAACAATTCCCGTCGAAAGTGTCTGATGGCTCTGAAGAAGAACAGAGTAAGATGTCCTTCTTAGAGAAACGTCCTTGACTTTCTTCTAGTTTACAAAGTTGTAACAGGTCTGAAATTTGAAGGGTTGAACAGGCTGAATTGAGTTCACAAGCATTTACTGAGGTTCGCTTCAAAAGAGAAAGGTTTGTTCTTAGGAGAATCGTCAAGAATTCTATTCAGGATATGCTTCTTCGATAAGAACAACTATTCCCAAACTTTTCATGTCTTATAATAACGCGCTCAGCCGTTTGTGTGTCTGTGAGTGTACGTGTGTGTCAGAGCGTTACGAATTTCTACGATTGGTCAGTGATAGTGGAGACGGGTCCACCGCTGTGATGGGGGGTGCGCCGGAGGACAGAAGTAGGGGAGGGCCTGGACCCGGGTCCACCGCTGTGATAAGAGGCGTATTCACTGAGACCTTTACTTTCCTGGAAAGTTCGCTAACCGGTTTGAATGCGCTCGCTGCACCGTGCTAGGTTGCTATGATTTCCACGTGATTGTTCAGGCTAACTATAAAATTTTAGCAATTTGTGCGTCAAAATGGTTGACGTTGGCGCTAGAACTTGAAGTCGCTTCGACAGTAGTCAAAAATCTGCCCAATTAAATTTTTGGCCCATTATTTTGGGGCTTGTTTTAACATCGCTTGAAAAGGAGTATGAAATCGCAAGTGAAAAGGATGCAGGAGATTTCGTTAGGGTTATGGGGCGTCACATCTGTACAGTGGATGTCAATGGCGGTGCCCCATCCGCGGCCTCGAGAAGGACGCCGCGCAACCGCGCCGCGCGCGCCATAACCGATGTTTTCTGCTGCTGTTATGCTATTTCTAGCAGCTCTTCTACCCCTTTCAAGGATTTTCGACCGAATCGGGAAGAAAGGCGCCTAGGAATTGCATTCCGGCAGCAAACGACGCCGATCCCATTGCGCGGCGCGGTTGCGCGGCGTCCTTCTCGAGGCCGCAGATGGGCCAGCATCATTGACGTCCACTGTACATATAAAAGTGGAAGTTTGTGTGTTTGTGGGTTTGTATGTATGTATTTTCGTACGTTTGTGTGTTCCGAATAGAAATCGCGCAGCATCAACCGATTTGGACCAAATTTTGCAAGTAGACTCTCCAGAGGCCGGCGGAGGTTATAGGCTACACTGCACATGGGATTATCGATAGGTTTATCGATTGTATCGATTTTACTGATTTTTCGCTATTTTTGCCTAGCGACTGGCGAGAACATGTCTACTAGGGTTCCTCAATACGCTGAACACGAATATGACAACCGTTTTGCGCCAAGTTATCAATTTATTGATTTTATTGATTTTGAGGTATTCTTGCCCACGGGGTGGTATGGACATGTCTACTACCTCAATACGCTGAATACAGACATGGCAACCGTTTTGGGCGAAATATCGATTTATTGGTTTTATTGATTCTTTGCCATTCTTGCTCACGGGATGGTAGAAACATGTTTACTGGAGTACCTGAATGCAGATATGGCAACCATTTCGGGTGGAATATCGATTTATCTGTTTTATTGATTTTTCGGCATTCTTGCACACGGGCCGGTGAAAACGTGCCTTCTGAGGCTTTCCGAAACACTGAACGTGGATGAGGCAATCATTTTAGAAAAATTTATTCACCAAGCAAGCAACTTGACCCGATTTTTTGAAGGAAGGGGACGGGATGAAGAAGGGTCACCTAAGCCGGTCACCAAACGATGAACATTTTGAAAGGATTTTTTGGTTCAGCAAGTGTTGACATCGGCTTTGAAAAGCCGGGTGAAATTGAACGCCCGAGCGAAGCCGGGTACACCGTCTAGTTGGACATAAAGTTCGTGAAATAGGAATTCACATCGCACCGGCACCGAGCACTCCGTTGGCCAATTTATGCTAGGCGTCAGTCATTCGTTCCTCAGACGCTTGCATTCATCTGGAGAAAACATCCTCGAAGGCCGGCTAACGGGGCATGTACACTCTGAATGAGAATAGTGCATAATCATCGCGCGCGTGTCGCCTGCGTCCAGATTGCGCCAGGAGCAGGGTTTTGCGGAAGTGAAATTTCAAATCCAGTAGAACATAAAACGAGAAACAGAAGCTCAAAAATGGCTGCAAAACGGGAAACTCAGCACACCTTTGGTCAGGAGTGCATCCGGCCCTATTCTTCTTTGCGTAATCGAACGCTCAACGAACGCACGCTTCTACTACGAAATGTAACTTCTCAAACGAACAGCGTTTCCAAAATATGACAGAAAAACTTGTTCCACATAAGAAAATGTTGGCGGTCCAAGAATACCCATAGAAACACACGGGCAACTTATATATCACTACGTATGTGCATAGTCTTGAGTTTTAAATTTTAAAAAAAAATTTAAAAAAAACAAGTGCGTATGTATTCAGAGCATCTTTCCAATATTGGTACAGCTAGTGCCGATCATACCTACCGCGCTACCCTTTCGAGAGGTTGAGACATTTGATTTTCTGTGAATGCACTAAAAAGAGTTTTTAGAAACCATTTCGAAGCATGATGTCTTGAGGAGGTGCCTGATCACAGATCCATGAAGAAATCCTGCTCAAATAGAGAATGACAATTTCCTGAATAATCGAAGCTTCAAAATTGTTTGGCCAATGTGACGGACTCTCACTTTGTCCGGAATGCTTTAAACGGGGAGTTGTCGTTCACCATCTACACTGTGTGGGACTTGTTTACTTCCTCTAGAGCACTCACCTTCAATTCTGATCATTCTCGGTATAATGAATAGTTTTTCCTGTTGCTGATGTGGAATCAGGGCTGTTGACACAATAAATTCATTTGATTTACAAATCAGCTCGCCTGTGCCTGCAATGTTAGAAACAAATCAGATTTATCCTAGCAAATGTTTTTTTTCCAACTATGGGGAGCTCTCAAAAGATATAGAGCAAAAGGCTAAGAGTTTTCATAAAATGTTCTCTTTTCCAGGTACACCGGATAGATATGTATGTACATACAGTGAACGTCAATGGCGGTGGCCCATCCGCGGCCTCGAGAAGGACGCCGCGCAGCCGCGCCGCTCGTGCCATAACCGATGTCCTCTGGTGCTGTTATGCTATTTCTAGCAGCTTTTCTACCCGTGTTAAGGTTTTCGACCGAATCGGGAAGAAAAGCGCCTAGGAATAGCATTCCGGCGGCAGGCGACACCGATCCGGGTGCGTGCGGCGCGGTTGCGCGGCGTCCTCCTCGAGGCCGCAGATGGGCCACCTTCATTGACGTCCACTGTACATATTTAAGTGTGAGGAAGGTCAAAACGTACAATTCTCAGTGGATGTCGCCCTTCCTCTACAAAATATTTTTGAGAGCAATACAGGGCACGCCGTTGGAACCCAAACAAAAAGGTTCATGCAAAATTTTGATCCAAAATTTCAATATGGAACTACACCTTTTTTGTCCTGTTGAAAGCTTCGGTCCTACAAGGCCAGAAAGTTCTCAGTGACATATTTTGCTGTGCCTATTCTCCGATCCAAGTATGGCTGAACTTCAAATGCAATTCTCTCCAACTTGTAGTGATGCATATTGTAGTAGTGCTATATTAATATCACATCCTACAGAGAACTTTGCTACAGTATCCGAGTGTGATAGTCTTTTTCTGTTTCTCCAGTCCTGATAGCTATTGCAAAAGACAGACAAAAAGCAACCATGCAGTGACAGCAGTGATTACTATAAGAACCTATTCGCTAAAGAATGAATGAAGTATAAACTTGTTGATTTCCTGGAAAAGAATGATGCCCTGAACTGATTCACCTGGGAAGTTCCACTCGTCATATCATTTATGATTTCTCTTGCACAGAAAATATCATCCACTCATATATCATGTCGTTTCAACCTGCATGTGATTTTTTAAACTTCTGATTCATTTACCATGTAGAGAGGACTGGATAGCTGATCTGGGCTTCCTTTGGATTTTGTTGCACTTTACACTTCTTTTGTTTAGTGATCTTGAGTATTCTTCGAATTCCTCACATATTCTGCTCACATGGAATCTAGAAAAGGTTAACCTCGAAGATTGAAATGATATCGATCTGGCTGGGAGGTATGTCTAACAAGCTGCTACCAAATGTATGGTATTTTTGCCCCCGTGTTCTGAAAAGAGGGGTATCGAAGCGCAAACCAAGGAATACTGCCGTTACTGAAGCTTTTAAACTCCTGCATGGTAATCTTACCCACACAACCATTCAGTCGGCTGAAAATTGATGCGTGGATCTTTCTAGATCACTAGATCTTCCTGGGATATTTCAGAGCTCGAGCGCAAGAATATTAGCTGTAGTGTAGCGCTTCGTAAGGCAATGCCTTTAAACACATATAGGTCATATTTGGATCTGCTGGTCTAAAATATTGTATTTCTATTGTTAGCTCACGATCAGTATCAAGAATAGGAGCAATCTTGAGTTTTCCTTATGTGGGTTCTTTACTCTTTCATTACTTTTTTCACGACTAATTTAATCACCTCTTGAAACTGACACTATTGAGCAGTAATAAGGATGGTGTGCTCGAGAGCTTCTAGCTTCGATTCCTAGCTCAGGCAATAAGTTGGAACCCTCTGGGCCCACTTCCTTTTCTCCCCTCTTTATTTCTGATTTTATCACGTTTTCAATTTTAATTAATTCTAAAGTTATATTGAAATTTCTTGTGTTCTGTTCAGTTTTCGTTTCGTGCATGAACCTTATACGAAAACTAAACATAAAAGTAGGTTTCCTCCTGCACTCATCAGTAAGGTGAAGGAAACCTACTGAATAATGCTTATTAATTAATGTTTGATATGTGCACATATTTTTAAAAATAGACTTACTTAAATATTAGCTATTAAAACTTACATCTGGTTAGATTGATATAAACATCCAACCACATATAAGCAGTGTGAATAAAAAATGAGTATTACCAAGTAGAATATAATCAACAAGGAGATATTGATTATTTGCACTGTGTTTATTGGTTTAGAATTGTTTATTTGTGATAGACTAAATGGATGTATTGCATGGCTGGAATAGATAGATGTATATATTGATTAGAGATTCACTTTATTATGGTATTTTCAACAACATCTTTTAGGAATCTTTGGCTAATTATATTCTAATCAAAATATTTGTTTTATGAATTCTTGAGTTCTAGAGGTATGTATGTCAAATTTATGTAAAATATAATTATTTTTGAACAAACAACGTACATATGAGCTTTCTATTACAGATCGACTGTAGTCCATGGCTAACAGTATGTTTTTTGTTCGATTCAGTCTGCTTATAAAGTCTTTTCTAGTACAACAAGTGCGGGCGATTCGTAAAACTTCAGTGTAAATGGTAGCTTTTTTAATACCAATTGAAATATTAGTAGAAGAGTGTGGGAATCGTTTAATAGCAAAGCCAAAAGAATCAGTCTTACTAAACATTCTTGTCATTACGACGTTGTTATGTATATTAATCTCCAAATCTAAATAGTTACATTTGTAATTGGACTCGTGTGTAGTTTCCAACGACAGTATTTTATGATAGACTTTATCCAGAATTGCTAAAATTCTACTGTCTAAAGTATTATGTATTATCAGTAGATCGTCCATATATCTGTAAGGATAGAAGTATATGTTCGTATCCAAATAATTTTTAGCGTAGATGTATTCATAGTATGATAGAGTAAGGTCCGCCAAGAGGGGGCTGAAATTGCCACCTTGCGGTACGCCTACGATCTGTTTAAATACCAGTGGACCAAATGAACAATAACTATTATTGAGAAGATAGTCTACCAAAAAAAGGATATCTGTAATAGTATACTGTTTGCAGGGGTACTGGCCATAATTTTCTGAATAGAAAACTTTGTTATACTTAGTGCAAATTAATATCTGCTTACTAGCATTGCTAAAACACAATTTAAGAATTTCCCTAATGTTAGTAAGGATAGTGGTATGTGGGAGATTGGTGAACATATTAGTGAAATCCGCAGAGAAAAGCCTGAGATTATTAGATCTATGTCTATTTAGATGCTCACTGATATTTATAGTATTTATCGACCAGTAACCATGAAATGAATGGATACGTGTTGTAATAGATTGTACATATTTTTTGAAATGGTTTCTGATAAAAGTAAATAATCTTGTAAGTTCCAAAGCCAAGGGTTTTATGCTGCTGTTGAAAGCTCCTGTAATATAACGGAATTTTGGTGGGATTTTGTGTAGTTTTGGTAAAGCATATAATATAGGTATATCCGGATGATCGAGGGGTTTCAAATGATTATTTGTGAGAAATGTTTTGTGTCTGAGAATAATTTCTTCTCCAGTTTCTCTATCATAGTACTCGTAGGTATTGTTGGTTTGAGAGGGAGTGAAATTTTGTCCATTGCAGCTAACACCCATTTCGTTCATGATTTGTAAGATATAAAATTTTTTACAAATAATTCCATAGTTCCCCTTGGCTTTATCCAGTGGGCAAAGAATGAAATTGCGCTGAAACTTTTTAATAGCTTCGAAATCTTTTTCGAATTTTAATTAAAACCGGAGACGTCATAGCATGTTTTGCGTCCACCTCATTCGAAGTTCACAAATGTTCAGTCAATTATGACCTTTACAACTTCTAACTCCCTCACTCAATCGAGTTCTTTATTTCCTTGAAAGGCCATTTTGGCCTTTCGTTCGGATTAAGATTTACTTCAATTTGCCAGTCTTTATCTTGAAATGTGCGGCAGCTCCTAGGATTACACTGTTTCTTTCAAAAAATAAGATGTCTCTGCAGAACTTCTTCACTTGTTTACTTTGGGCATCAGATCAGATGTACAATGCCTACGACGCCAAAAAAAAAAAACTCGGTGGTGAAAAAATTGCCAGCAATGAAATAGTAACTTAAATTTAGGATTTAGCACTCTTTTGCATTCAGTGGTTGCCTGGGAGTTGTAGCCGACTGCAAATGCAGCCTGATCATTAGAGCATGGTAAATATATTCGTTATTTGACTCTAACGAACTCTCAGCGACCGAAGCACACTTTCGCTTCCGTTCTTCAACTGTTCGCTAGCACTCGTTAACTGATTGAATTACTGGTTTCATTGCAAGAGTATCGTTAACAAGGGGAACTCTGCAGCCGTTCCTAATTGATCACTTATTTGGATGATTCATCCTAATGAGCGAACGGTTTAGCGCTGCAACTGCTAAATTTTTGCAATTCTAAGTTGAAACTAGTGAATTATGTAATCGAATCGCAAACACAAACGCTTTGACCTAAATGGAAAGGCGAAGGCGCCGATGAACGTCGACGTTCAGGAAATGACCACCTGTAGTCATGCGTTCGAGTGAAATGGGATGAAACAAGCAATAACCGACCCACGCTCCGATTTGACAGTTCGGCAGAGATTTCAGTTGGTATACCTGCATGCTCCGGCACACTCTAATGAACCTTATGCGCTCTTGGGCACGTGGCTAACTGGTGGGAATAACGAACTACTACCTCTAACAGGGTATTGGTCAACAGGTGTGTGCCTGTGTGCGTCCAAAAAACGAATCATATGACTTAATCCTTAAGCCCAAATCCACTCGAAAGTGACTGCTTTTTCTCACATTGTTTCATTGTTTAATCCTGTTACCTATAGCGCACTGATTATGTACTATCGAAAGTGTATCAAAAAAATATGTAAATATATGAATCTAATATAGTCAAAGGATTGTGGTACCGTGTGGTGGACCGTTTACCGATCCATATATGTTCCACACTGGTGGACGCAGAAATTCACAGATAGGGGAAAGTGTACTTTGTGGGCATGTGTAGGGAATTAAAACTGCAAGAAACATTGATTTTGATAACTAATATCCAGAAAGTCTTGGAAAAAATCTCAGTATACTCTGGTCCTCAGACGTAAACACATTCACGCAACTACATATCATATCATGTTGTTGCGAAAATAATTGCCGTTTCGGGGTATGCTCAATTAAATTTTTCTCTTTTGTCCAAGCTGAGCAACTTCAGGCCAGCTTAGGTGACTTTCTTGTGGAGCTTTTCTTCCTCTTTCGAATGCTGCTTGAATGGCCAGCTCCTTCCTAAGGATTTTTATGAAGTCGCGAACAAATGATGAGCCGAAGCAATTTTCGGGTGATTATGGTTGACGACTCCAAACTCGATCACTCTTTGTCGGAGATATGATCTTGTGTTTGTTTTGGCTTGGAATTGATTTCCCAACAGACAGTGAGCTAGGGGTTCGCGAACTTCTTTTCCTACGATTTTAAACTCAAATGCAACCATGGTCGTGGTCTCATGATGTCGCTAGACGAGCAGGCCTTGAGGAGAGCCGTGAAGCCTAAACCGGATCTTACCAACTGGATGATAAGAGCAGGGTGGATGCTCACTATACTACAGTTTCAATACATCTGACTTCAATCAACGGGGTACGAAAGGTGCGGACGTGAACACCACACAATCTGACTGATTACCAGCGTCTCACCTGGTGTGACATATTTTCTATTTTTTCGTCCCAAAACGACTGAATTCTAGATAATGTAATTACTGCGCATGAAGCTCGTTTTCTGTACGATAACAAGATATGCGAATGAGTATGGGTGGGGACGATTTCCCACTTCTATGCTTTCGCAAGCCAGATCTTCTTTCTAGGGAGATTGTGTCTGGAGTTTGGTGGTGCTGTAAGGGTGTGATTGACTGCATCCTCTTACAATCTGGTCAAATGCTGACAGCGGAGTCCTAGTATTGTAATTTCGAGTTGAGATCCGCAAATTGGTATAGATGCGGCCGGCATTGGTGAACAAATGCTGGTCTTCCCTCCTCCAGGGTAGCGTTAAGCCACACATTCCAAAACTCACCCGGCAAAAACTGATGCAGTAAAGCATCGAGGTTCTCACTCAATGCCCTCATTCCTAAGAACACTACCCTAGCGTGTGTTATTTTTCCGAGCTCCAGGTACAATCCTGTGACAGCAGCAGATTGCTGATCTGGAGCATGCTGAAATTGCCCTTCAAAAATTTGCAGATTCTTGTGATCTCAGTTTTTGTTGTAGAGGCGAGAAATCCTAGCTGGAGTGTCGGAGAGGATCTAACAAATTGAATAGTTTTTAAAGCGATGAAAAAAGTGGTGTTTGAGGCGAGTTACAACATTTTGAACTGAAGGGTCCATTTCGGTAATTAATTTCGCAACAACTCTGATAACTGTGCAGCACGAACGCAGCCCGAACGGCGTAATGGTTCGGTTAGAAACCCTATCAGCAACGGTTGCCAGTTGCTGCCATTCTCCCCCTGATTGCTGCCGTCCCTCAGCAATTGCTGCTAAAGGGCCGACAGATTGAGCAGCAATCGAGGGGGGAGGATGGCAGCAATTGGCAACCGTTGCTGCTAGGGTTTCTAACCGAACCATTACGCCGTTTGGCCTGCGTTCATCCTGCACAGTTATCAGAGAACCTAATAATTCTACACGTATGAGCGAACAACATACCTTTCATTTATATAATGCTCAACAACTGCTATTGAACTCTGTTGCTCAATAACTGCTTTTTGATGTTACCATTCGGGATATTTGCCAGGATCACATCATTTCGCCCTTCTGATCGCACGGGACATCTTCTTATTTCATTACTTGCCTCACCGAACACAAAACGAAGATATAGAAGGGGTTCGTTCGTGTGTGAAATATCCGAATTTAAAACGGGTCGTCATTCTCATTGTGGTGGAGAAACGTCACAAAATGTGGTCACTGACGTGGAATAGGTCCACTGGTATACAGTGGTTCTGTAGCGAGGGAGACGTCACTTAAAAGATTCACTGTTGTAGAATGAATACATTGATACTCTGGTGTTCCTTGACTCGTAGCAATGCCGCCCCCTCCCCCCTTCTCCGCACTGTCCTCTTTCGTTCGCGACCACAGCTCAGCTTTCGCATGTGACCACCGTTCGAACAGATCGTGTCATACAGCAGTGACATTCTGCGCATCGCACTGATCCAGTTCTTCTCACTGCCTCCTTAATAGGCCTATGAACCTTTCATGGAACGACGGACGACGTTTGGATGGTGAAAACGCGGGCGTTCACTGCCCTATTGACCTGAAACGCACGCGCGTCAGTCGTCATCGTCGTGGTCGCTGACGCCGCCCCATCCCATCGTCTCAGTAGCCGCCGCCTACTGCCGCTCCGCCCATCTCTCGCGGTCGTCACTTTCTAGACGAGTTCTGCGTTCGACATCGCTCTGGTGCACACGCTTACGCTGCTATGATTTCGATGCGAGTTCTGCTGCTGCTTCTGCTGATCGTCTGCCTCAGTTGGGCATTCGACAAGAACCTCCTCAAGAAAGGCAAGAAGAGCAGCGCCTACGAAAAGGTGAGCGGCATTCCCAAGGGCTTCTCAATGATGGCGCTCCTGCTATGGTCTTTATGCTGGTGCCGGTCACCTCAAGCATTCTTTGAGGGCGCTTGAGACGAAAAGTTTTTCTTGTGCTTGGACGAGGGGGGAGGGGTGGAGGACAGGGTCCTCTGTTCATCTGCAGCATTCTGGCACAGACACTTGAAGAACAGAAACGACTAGGAGTTCTGGATCCTAGGCCTTTTCTGAGGAATTCCACGGAAATGTTTCCGTGAAATTTTTAGGTGATTAGTATGCTCGTTTACCTTGACGATTCCAGATTGTTCCACAAATAGTCTGCAACCGTAAGCACGTACGAAATGTCGCAATTATCTGTACTTCTGCTCAGTAATTACCTTTAATGCATGATTATCTCCAAGAAAACAGCTTTAATTCTAGGGACAGAACAAAGGCATATCAAAAACTGTGCCATTACCCTTTTGTTTAACATTAGTGTTAAGTGCAGCTGCTCGAGGTAAATAGCTACTAATAAGGGCGGGCGACGCTTTACTCAAGTTCTGAAGAAATTGTTTTCATTCACTTAATGGTCACTGTGCAATTCGATAAGGTCATGGCATTTCTGCTTTGCCTTTAAGGTTGAAAGAAAATAGCGCGTAGAAGGGATCAACCAAAAGGTCCTTGCAATCCTGAATGCCAGATATTTTTGGCGGTGCCATGACTCATAAACTTCCCCGGGAAGGTCGTGGTTCACCCATACGCCTAAAGTGAGCGAGATGTGCGGGCTAAATGGATGTACTTTGTGCGAAGTACTCATCTTAGCAATAATGAATGCTTATGATAGCAAGGAAAGGCAAAACTGCTCGAAAAACTTGTCACCCTAAATGGCGAGGTGGGGTAGAACCATCCCAGGAACGTCCACAATTCTCGCCGATCATGACCTAATGGCTCATGAACCGGTATTTTTGTCAATTTACGTGAATGGAGTTTTGGTAGAGGTGAAACGTTGGGAAAAATACCCTGTGCTCCTGGTGCTCCCCATTAAATTTCCGAAACATTTTCGCTACTACTAGCCTCCAAAATAATGAAAACACAGACCAAAATCAGTGAAGCTTACGGAATCAACCCTAAGAAAGTGAAGGGATCGGCCCATTCAAAGTTTTGGGGTAGTCAGAACTACTCAGAACTACTCAGAAATATTTTGCCTTCTAAAAAAGGCCAAATGCACTAGCTCCACGGCCTTTGGTTCTTTTACCCAGGCATTTGAACCATCCTCAGTTGAATTCCAATCACTCGTTGCTTTGAAGTTTGCTTTCGTTTTGAGAGCCATTGGCAGAGATCAGGACCTTCTCGCAGTCTAGAAAAAGAAGAAAAATAATTTAAAAAAACATCACAACATATCAACAACCGACGAGGCGATCGCCCACTAGCGCCTATTAATGACGAGTATAGTGTTAATGACGCTAGATGTAGAAGGGAATCTTGAAAACAATAAATTCTGGTTCGACTTGACATTACCACAGGGGTTCCCTCATCACATCTGTTTTTGTTCGATTCGGAAAATCAAGATAGATCTATTTCGAAAGCCGGGGATTTCATGGTTTTTTTCAATGCTCTACAAATTTATACTGCTAATTCGGGCGTGGAACTTGTCTAATTACGACGAGCTTTCAAAGCGTACGCACTTCTATTCGAGGACAGTCAAAAGTTCCGTGTTCACATTGCATATGTGACTTGAAGCGCTCTTTTTATTTCGATTCGCTTGATCTCGCTGCTAATGCAGCAAAAATTACCCCAGATCGGAGTATAGAGTGGATGAAAACTGCTCCCGAGGCGTAGTCGTGCTTGCTACGCTGATGTTTCCTGAAAACAATAATTATGGTTACGAATGCATCATTTGAGGGAGGGGAGCTCTTCGCTCTTCATCGCTCTTGAATCTAAGGTGTGATTACCCACGGGTAGTAGCTGGATATAGACAACCTCAGAAGTGGGTAAACTTGTTGATGAGTGGCAGGTAATGGGTAGGTTTGAGTACATTGACACATCTATGTACTGGGCTTAGGGGTAACCTTAATGATGCGTCAAGGCCTGGTGGGGAGGATAAGAAAGCTCCTAAAGAGACACCAGGGGCCGCATGCATGGCCGCATCGTTGAAATTACCCAGGGTAAGTGCGTCTACGCCACACAATTCTACCCACTGTTAGCATGGGCAGCTGTTAGCATCAACGTGTTTACCCTGGGTAATTACATCAAGGCCTAGCGGAAGAGAGACAGTAACAGCGAAAACGCAGCAGCAATAAAGATTTTATGAGGTCCAGTCCTAGCGAAATTTCCTTCCAAAATGTGGTCGTTCGAATCCGTTTCGCATAACCTACAAATCAACATTTCATCATCGAATCATCATTTCTCCCACCCCAACCAATCATCACACGAGCACCTTTCTCTCTCCATTAATAGCCCGTTATTTGCGATTCTCCGATATCGGTTCGAATCGACATCCCGATCACAAGTGGTCATCTATCACCCCAGATGTCAAGAGGACACCTCAGCGATCGTGAAGCACTCGTCATGCGATCCCGTTCGGAATTCATATAGGTGTTTGAGCAGTTGTCTCTCTAACTAGTGCAGAACTGCTGCTAATAACGTCGTTACCAGAGCTCTGCTAAGACAATTGGCATCGGCACCAGCACAGAATTCAATTTTCCCGCCACCGTAGCTCGTTTTTTTTACGTCAGCGCTCCTCAGTGTTACTTATGTATGTGGGGGAAAACGACTCTAATTTTCGCCGTGGGATGGGGCTATTTTTGGCAAAGCACTGTGGAGAAGGAAATCCTAGACGACAGCGGGGGCAGTTTCTCTTTCTCTTACTGGAAAGCGGGTTGGAGTGAAATATGAGTGTGTCGTAAACGCGAGTTAATGGCCGTTTGAGAAGAATAAGGGGACAATTTTAGTGCTTTCCGGGTATGCGAAGTGCATTTTCAACCGGGAATTAGAGGAGCCTGACGGGATTCACGTTAGGCGAATTGCTGCGAATTACTAGTTTGTAAGATGATTTGCAGCAGTGATAGTCTTGTCTTACAGAAAATATTAGGGGTGCTCTATTCCTAAATATAGAATCCTCCTAGGAAGTGGTGTAAATCCCAGGAGGGCATAAAATTCCTGTAAGACAAAACAATTAGGGAAATTGAGGTAAAGCGTGGCTGAAGAACACTAGGAGGCCCCTGTTATCAGAGTAAGTCGGCTAATAAGGTATAACAGGCATATCCCGGCTTGATGGATGCTTCTTCGACATACTTGCAGGAGATTTCACAAGATTTATGTTTATCCCAAAGCAGACAAATTTTAGAACTGCATCCTTATCATCCGTAGACGCTTCTGGGCCTCGTTTGAGAGGTGGTGACTCTATGACGTTAATGCAAGATAGCAAACATGCGCAAAAATACGCTGAGCATGAGATTATAGAAGCTACCCAAGCAGCTGAAAGAGCGAGTGAAGTCCGCTAAACCACTTGAGAAGATCACATTGGCATTTGATAGAGAGAGAACATGCATGTGAGGCTCAGACACGGTTTAGATGACGGAACTCTTAGTGCTCGTCAGTGTTCTCTGATATAAAACATCCTCTTTTCTTCCAGATCCAGTAAGATCCAGGAATAGCGCTATACCCTTGAAGAAGTCTTAACGCTTCGAAGCCTCTTTTACAGATCTCAAGGGCTTTTGAGTATATTTAGCGCAGTTTTATTCGTTCTGCATTCTGAAATGCAGTTCCAAGCGGATGTGCAGATGAGGGAAAGCCTGATATCTCAGGAGTATTCCGAACTGAATAACCCTTACTAGGACAGTAAGGGCTTTATACTTTTTGAGCAGATCTCTACAGTCTAATCATGGGTTTGCTCTTCGCTGTCAATCGGCAAAGAGTACATTTTGGTGCGCTCCCCCATCGCCGGATGACGAATTGTGCCTTCCTAACCAATCATCGAAGATTTCCTTCCGTGGATTGAAATTGGATGTGACTGAGTAAATAAGAAGAAATGGCCAGGTTTAAAAAAGCGGAGTTTTTTATGCCTCATAATCTGTTTGTTGATTGAATAAATTGGTTAATCACAAACGAGAAAGAAAAAGGGAAAAGAGCGCAAAATGCCTTAGTGAACGCCTCAAAATAATGGAAGAATAGATGCTGAAAGAATAGATAGATTCATTCATTCATACATTCATTCATAAAACCATGAAAAAACGCTTCAGGACCGTTTTCATTTCCAGCACCCAATCTCACGTCGAGTGCTACGATTCGAACGATCGGTGCGATCCTCCGAATTCCCTCAGCCAGGCGAACTTCCATTCCCAATGCTTGACTTCGCCAAAATTCTCCCGTAAGTTGCTTTTTCCAGCTCTTTCGAAGACGGCATTTTCGTTACGAAACAGCACTTGTTCGATCGTTACCTTAAAAGGAAAATGTTCTGGCTATAGACGGTGATGATGGGGGTGAACCGGTTCGGTCGAGTTCAATTTATTTCGCGAAACACGTCCGTTCCCCTTTCGTCGTAGAGCTAATGGATTCTCTCGCGTTTTCAGTGAGATTCCCGTGAAGTACAAGCCGAGCCGTGTGATGCCTGACACTGACTACCAGCCCGACTTGGAGTTCTAACTCTGCTGCATAACTCGAATCTGTTCGGAACTGCGGAAGAATGTGCGTTGATGCACATTTAAACGCTCATTCGGGTTGTCGTTGTATGTATATGTAAGTATTTGTGCATTATTATATTAATAAATATTAATCATGTGATCGTTGGCTGAAAGTAGAGCAATGAGACAGTTACCGGTTGCCCTGAGGCGCGCCCGTAAACAGTGACAACGGAACGGAGAAACACCTAAACAAACAGAAGCCAAAGCAAAGTTGAAGTGGCGGAAATGGCAAAAGGTCGAAGTTCTTTCTTTACCCTGAAAGGAATGCTATTGTAGTACGTCGCAAATAAACAATAACTGGTCCTGTCGTCTAGGGGCATTTAAATAGATTTACTATGTGTTTGCCTTTCAGCAAGAATTGGGCTGAGCATGCTCCCACGCAGAAACCGGTAACTTCCTATCTCTTTTCAACCGAACCGAAAAAAATTCGACAAATGGTCTTTAGAAATTTGTGATGTGATGAAATGATGCGCCAAAGAGGTCGTAGAGCTCAGAAGGAACCTCACCTTCCAGAATATCACTCAACCACCATTCGAGAGAGATCAAATTCAGGTTCTGGAGAGGCTCCTCTTCCAGAAGTTTAAGCAATGGGGTTTGCGCAGCCTATACATTCAGAATGTGCACACAATGGCCGTGTATAGCTTAAATATCCGGTGCACAATCTAAACACATCTACCCTTGTCGGTACACAAGTCCACCGTTACAAGTGACACCAGTGTGATATCAAAGCCACTTCCACGGATGAGCTTTCCAGGCTGCAGTTGAACCAGGGAAAAACCCCAGATTGTTATTTTATACAATATCCGTCTGTATGTAAGCACTTTGCCCAACATTAGCTGAAAATATTATGCTTTTTCCATTTTCGCTCCATTAGAAGTTAGTCGTCAAACGATATCCCTCGCTTATGCCGTAGAAGTGCGGCCTTTACCTTAGCATTTCTGCAAACCTGATATTGATAGAAAACCATGTTTTCTTTCTCGGAAAGAACTCGTTGTCATCGTACGTCTTTAGCTTGCTCCTGGAAATCTCTTCTGGAACTTTTCGAAAAAAAAAACATTGGAGTTATTGAATACTAGCGCCCCTTCGGGACGCTAGAAAGTGGGGTGGGGCAGCCACTTGGGACATGTGCAAACGCTTCACACTTGCCAAATCTCTAGAAAATTTATAAAGAAGCAGAACCAATCTTCCAATGGGCCCAAACATGAAGTCCTTCTTATGAGTTGAGTATGAGCATGAAGAGTTCGTTCTTCGTCGTATGGCGTATTCGTGCGTATTCCTCACTATCGGGCTGACGCAGACGCGTTCTCCATCGGCGGAACTGTATCCTGCCGTACCCCACATTATTGGACAAAGCGAAATTGTATCCGAGTGTTTTGCACACTACTGGGCCGCAGCGGACTTTCCTCCATCGGTGGACCCGTATTCTGGCGCCATCTTCATGCATTAGGCCTGAACCGTATCCTGGTATTCTCCACTTTACTGAGTCACAGCGGACCAATCCTATGTTGGCGGACCCGTATCCTGGTGTTATCCATACTACTGGGCCACGGCGGGCCCTTCCTCCATCAGAGCGCCCGTGTTCTGGCGCCCTCCTCACAGTTAGGGCAGGTTCGCATCCTGTCATTCTCAACACTAAAGTGAACCCGTATCCTGACGTTCTCCACACCATTATGCTACGACGGGTCCTTCCTCCATCGGTGGACCCGTATCCTGGCATCCCCCACACCACTGGGCCACAGTGGGCCCTTTCTCCATTGGTGGACCTGTATCTCGGTGTCCCCCGCACCACTGGGCCACGGCGGGCCTTTTCTCCATCGGTGGACCCGTATCCTGACGTCCTTCACACAACTGGGTCACGGCGGGCCCTTTCTCCATCGGTGGACCTGTATCCTGGCATCCCCCCACACCACTGGGCCACAGTGGGCCCTTTCTCCATCGGTGGACCCGTATCCTGTCATCCCCCACCACTGGGCCACAGTGGGCCCTTTCTCCATTGGTGGACCTGTATCTCGGTGTCCCCCGCACCACTGGGCCACGGCGGGCCTTTTCTCCATCGGTGGACCCGTATCCTCGACGTCCTTCACACAACTGGGTCACGGCGGGCCCTTTCTCCATCGGTGGACCTGTATCCTGGCATCCCCCCACACCACTGGGCCACAGTGGGCCCTTTCTCCATCGGTGGACCCGTATCCTGTCATCCCCCACCACTGGGCCACGGCGGGCCCTTTTTTCATCGGTGGACCCGTATCTTGGCGTTCCCCACACCACTGGGCCACGGAGGGCCCTTTTTTCATCGGTGGACCCGTATCCTGTCATCCCCCACCACTGGGCCACGGCGGGCCCTTTCTCCATTGGTGGACCCGTATCCTGGCGTTCCCCACAGCACTGGGCCACGGCGGGCTCGGTGGGCCCATATCCTGGCGTTCCCCACAGCACTGGGCCACGGAGGGCCCTTTTTTCATCGGTGGACCCGTATCTTGGCGTTCCCCACACCACTGGGCCACGGAGGGCCCTTTCTCCATTGGTGGACCCGTATCTCGGCGTCCGCCGCACCATTTGGCCACGGCGGGCTTTTTCTCCATCGGTGGACCTGTATCCTGGCATCCCCCCACACCACTGGGCCACGGTGGGCCCTTTCTCCATCGGTGGACCCGTATCCTGTCATCCCCCACCACTGGGCCACGGCGGGCCCTTTTCATCGGTGGACCCGTATCTTGGCGTTCCCCACACCACTGGGCCACGGGCCCTTTTTTCATCGGTGGACCCGTATCCTGTCATCCCCCACCACTGGGCCACGGCGGGCCCTTTCTCCATTGGTGGACCCGTCATGGCGTTCCCCACAGCACTGGGCCACAGTGGGCCCTTTCTCCATCGGTGGACCCGTATCCTGTCATCCCCCACCACTGGGCCACGGCGGGCCCTTTTTCATCGGTGGACCCGTATCTTGGCGTTCCCCACACCACTGGGCCACGGAGGGCCCTTTTTCATCGGTGGACCCGTATCCTGTCATCCCCCACCACTGGGCCACGGAGGGCCCTTTCTCCATCGGTGGACCCGTATCCTGGCATCCCCCCACCACTGGGCCACGGCGGGCCCTTTCTCCATCGGTGGACCTATCTATCCCCACACCACTGGGCCACGGCGGGCCCTTTCTTCATCGGTGGACCGTATCACCACTGGGCCACGGAGGGCCCTTTCTCCATTGGTGGACCCGTATCTCGGCGTCCGCCGCACCATTTGGCCAGGGCGGGCTTTTTCTCCATCGGTGGACCTGTATCCTGGCATCCCCCACACCACTGGGCCACGGCGGGCCCTTTCTTCATCGGTGGACCCGTATCCTGGCGTTCCCCACACCACTGGGCCACGGCGGGCCCTTTCTCATCGGTGGACCCGTATCCTGGCGTTCCCTGGGCCACCATCGGTGTCCCGTATCTTGGCGTTCCCCACACCACTGGGCCACGGAGGGCCCTTTCTCCATTGGTGGACCCGTATCTCGGCGTCCGCCGCACCATTTGGCCACGGCGGGCTTTTTCTCCATCGCTGGACCCGTATCCTGGCGTTCCCCACAGCACTGGGCCACGGCGGGCTCGGTGGGCCCGTATCTTGGCGTTCCCCGCACCATTCGGCCACGGCGGGTCCTTTCTCCATCGGTGGACCCGCATCCTGGCGTCCCCCGCACCATTCGGCCACGGCGGGTCCTTTCTCCATCGGTGGACCCGCATCCGTATATAGTTGATCCTATTTAGAGGCTTTTACTCTTTGTTAGTGCAGAAGCTTTCTCGAAACGAACGAATGTTGTAACGAACGAATGTTGTGACTACACAATCGCCGCGAAAATTCAACAGGGGCTGAGGCGACCGTGTAGGTCCAGCCTTCCGGAAGCTTCCGAGATCCAGCAGCTCTCATAGCACGCGTCCATTTCTTCCTGCGAGTGCACAAAGCGTCGCAACAGTGGAAGGCTGGTTTTCCTGCTGCGTACATTGTGCAGCCTGAAAGCTCGTGAACACTCCCTACTCCTATGCGGTGAGACCGCCAGCGAAGGTGATGAAATCACCATCGCGTGCATGCGGGAGAGCCAGCAGTGACGAAATTGCGGGTCCCGAAGCGAACGTGTCTGCGTCCATGGAAATCGGCCATTTCACCACACAGTCTGCGCCTCAAGATTGCGGTGTCTATGAGTGCCGCCCCGTATCTCTAACCGCTCTAGCCCCCTTACGGCGCTTTGTTTAATAGATTCTCAAACGTATTGAGTAACAATAGCCTCGCTAATTTTTTTTTGCTTGTGAAGAGAGGAAGGACCCAGACAAACTTTCGAAACTTCCGCGGGTGACCCAACGGAAGTTCCGAATAAGCTCCGCGGAAGTTCCAAAGTGGCTCCTCGGAAGTTCCGAAATCGAACAAGAGTGACGTAATTGGCGCATTATGGAGTCAACCATAACTCGACTAATAAGGTAAAATTGACCAACACGGAGTGATGAACCACGGTTTTTTCGGAAGTTCCGCGGAACGTGCGCGGAACTTCCGAAAAAATCCAAGAGTTACGTCATATTTCCGCGGAAGTTCCGAAAATCTGCAAGCTCCGCGGAAGTTCCGAAAGTTTGTTTGGGGAGCTCATCAGAATTGAAAGTGATCGTTTAACATGCTATCCGCATACCAGTGGCGGATGGGTCGCCAAATTTTCGAAATTAAAATACAAATACTTGTGTTAGTTTATTTTTAATTGTTTATTTTTATTATTATTTTTAATATATTTTTTATTTATTGTTTATTATTATAATTAATATTATTATTAATTTTATTTTCCGTCTGGGTCCCCAAAACGGCGGAGACCCCACTTTTCTTCCCACGCCCCCCCTCCCGCCCACTTTCTGCGTCCGCCACTGCCGCATACTTATTGCACAAGAAGCCAATACTAGGCTAATTAAGACCTAGGATAAAGACTCGAATCTGAAGCTAGAGTTGTATGTTGTTTTCCCTTCATTACTTGCCGAATCTACTGCGCTCGAATCTAGATGGATAACCATTGCGAAACTAGGGACTGGGACATTCCGTGGCTCTTATGAGAATTAGGTGATTCCTCAACTTTCATTTGGCTACATTGGCGGCATTGTTTGTAACGGATACGACCATGTCGGCATAACCGTAGCCATTCTTAACGTACAGGCCCGAAGCGCTCGAAGTATTTACTTTTAAAGTCTTTAAATTTAAAATTTAAAACCTTTAATATCAAAATCTCCATTCTCATACCTCTCTCTCCTTTGTTTCCAAGAAGAACATCGGAAAATCGTTACCCGTCTGAACATACATATCTAGAAATCAGCCCGTTTTTTTTTTGCAGTTTTCTTGCACAGAAATGATCAATCACCGTAGGCTTTGCTGTGTTCGCACAGTTTTCTTCTTCAAGTGAACTCCATATCTGAAGAGTTATCAATGTGGAGCAGTTTTACATGGAGGAACACGGCTCACAGTACCGGAGAATCACGTTCTTTCTGCAATGTTTTCTGATTATACTGAGCTGTAGATGAATAGACTTATACTAATCACTTGTGTCAAAAAATCGAATCGATGTTGGTTACATACAACAGCGACATGGTCTCGAGCAACTTGATGTCAGAACTATGTTCCAGAATAACATACGCAGACTGTCACATCTAGAGATCCGTGATGATTACTCAGAAAGTGGTGAAATGCACTAGATATGAATCAATTGCACGAGAACTCTGCGGTGGTAATAGTAAACTATTTAAACAACAAATTAAGCAGTTGATTTTGGCGCTATCGTTGTCTGAACTGGCAAAAAAGTGAAAATTTTGGGAAGGAAGCTGGCCAAGGAAGCAGAAGTTCCATTCACCCGGAGACCAGAAACGCCATTGTGCACTGGGGAGGGATCCGCAGATTTCTCTCCGATGGATCGAATTGCTTTGCACTACGTAAGAAGCGTCCATCATCATTCAGATGGGACACCTGACTATATTCTAGCAACACTTCACTCGAGGAAATACGTGTTGTCGGTTCTAGATGACGGCGGAGAAGCAAAAGTTGCTGAACTGGTTTGAACGGAACGATCAAAATAAAAATTTGACTGATGCCCGCGGAAAATTTCAGTCTTTTGCTGCTGATGGGCAGAAGGATGAACATTGATCTTTGCCTCAGCGGTGTCTAAAAAACGCTCTGAACAAAATGGAACTTGCAAAAGTACTCGTAAGGCTATTCGTTCGTCTAATCGTCGTTTACATAGTTATCTACAAACAAGGAAATGTGAGATCCTCGCTCAGATGGCCTTGTCATGTGGTTTACTCCAAATGGATACGCATGCTGGTGAATAATTTGTGAAGGGATGGCTCAAAATAGGTTTGTTCCTTGTTTTTCTCTCAGTATCATATTCGCAAGTCTTCATATTTCGTTGATGTGGCGAAATGTAATCAGTGTCCCAAATGAAGAACTCGAAACTCATAACCGAGATTTTCAACACCTCCGTTATCTCTGCCCTCTGCTATAGAAGCTAGACTTATCTTTGACAAAGGAGCTTGAGAAGTACCTGAAGACCACACAATTATCCATAGAACCGCACTTGGCTCCATGCTGAGTAGTTAAAGTAGTGAAGGCTCACACATCGCCGACATTCGATCCATTTCAAGTTCCAAGAGAAGAACTCTTGGTTACGCTAGTAACTCAAAACACCAGTGAGCCTGATACGTGACGAGGAGGGATGATGAAGAACGATGGGGCAGCGCTGTGAGATGGTGGTACTCCGTGGAAAAGGAAGCGCTCTCGGCAGACTTCCGAGAAAGTTGAATGATCCTCATTCACTTCGATATAACATTATTGACGATAGCAGGAAATTCATTCACTTGTGCACAGATATTCATGGGACCGAATAACGCATTAGACATACCTGAGTTCAAAAATTCGATTTTGAGTAGGTCGAAAGTTTGGGTGTCTGAGGAGAGGGAACAGAGCAGCCCTGGAGGAATGATCAGGGACAACTGATTGCTACATACACATTTCTTGCTGTAAAATCCGAATTTAGGATACAGATTCATATCAACAATAAATTAATATGGTTGTTCGATTATTAGACGGTCCTAAGTATTATAAATCCATAACAGCTCAGATGGAAACGAATGGAGGACATGCTATGATTCGCAACAGATTACGACCACGTTTGCAGAAACGATTCAGTAAGTGACCAAAGAAGTGAGTAATCATATTCGTAGATCATTGCGTGGACGTATCGAGCTGCGCAGAGAAATCTAGAATCTTTCTCGAAAACTAATAGCACTTTGACCAAATGTACGCTCAGGCGTGCTTCGACGCAAAATTACTAGAAATCAGTACCTTCTTGGTTTGGATGTACGTTCGAAACCTACAGCTTAACTGAGCACAAAGATGTACTTAAAGTTTCACGAAAACGTCGAAAGCCCCATAAGTTAGGTTTTCTTCGGCCGCGAACTTTGAAATACTCGGCCAGTGGAGGAGAGGCTGACGGTACGGCGTGTTTTCCCGACTTGATCAGTTGATAACAGCCACTGCTTAGAAGTTCATTTCTATAATATGTGCAACCTTGACTTCTCAGCTCCGCTTTTTCTAGCTTCCTAGCAAGGTAACTCCGATGTTGAACTTGGCCTTAAAATAGGTGTTATTAACCGCTCTTCCACATTTCAAGCACATTATTGGAATGAGCACGTCCAGTAGCACCAGATTCCGTTTATATTTCGATACCCATCATGAGGTGAGACCGTGCCTTGAACAATTCAGTCAGCAATAGAATTGAGACCATTAGCTAGAATCGTCACTCATTGCTAGCCATTCAAGCTATGTAGGTATGTGAGCTAAACTCGAGGTAACACCAATATAAGAACTAAGCAATTGAAATTTCGATATGGTGATGTCTGTTTAACGTTGTGTTCAAAAAATTGCTTCGTCAGACATTTGGCCAGTAAATTGTGCACGGAATTCTTTGTCAAGCGAGTTTTTGAGCTGAGCCAGTGACGTAACATACGTACTAGAGAAGCATTGCCTTGGTGCATCTACACCACTGATTGTTTGCAACGCTTTTCTTTCTAGTTCTTCTTCGACTTTCCAGTGCAAATCACAATATCATCATGACTTATAATAACGGGCTTACTTTGTGTGTGTGTGTGTGTGTGTGTGTGTGTGTGTGTGTGTGTGTGTGTGTGTGTGTGTGTGTGTGTGTGTGTGTGTGTGTGTGTGTGTGTGTGTGTGT
Organism: Ancylostoma caninum; assembly: GCA_037903475.1. Classification (NCBI taxonomy): domain Eukaryota; kingdom Metazoa; phylum Nematoda; class Chromadorea; order Rhabditida; family Ancylostomatidae; genus Ancylostoma; species Ancylostoma caninum. The sequence continues at coordinate 560,795 of JBAJFG010000423.1, forward strand.
GTGTGTGTGTGTGTGTGTGTGTGTGTGTGTGTGTGTGTGTGTGTGTGTGTGTGTGTGTGTGTGTGTGTGTGTGTGTGTGTGTGTGTGTGTGTGTGTGTGTGTGTGTGTGTGTGTGTGTGTGTGTGTGTGTGTGTGTGTGTGTGTGTGTGTGTGTGTGTGTGTGTGTGTGTGTGTGTGTGTGCGTGTGTGTGTGTGTGTGTGTGTGTGTGTGTGTGTGTGTGTGTGTGTGTGTGTGTGTGTGTGTGTGTGTGCGTGTGTGTGTGTGTGTGTGTGTGTGTGTGTGTGTGTGTGTGTGTGTGTGTGTGTGTGTGTGTGTGTGTGTGTGTGTGTGTGTGTGTGTGTGTGTGTGTGTGTGTGTGTGTGTGTGTGTGTGTGTGTGTGTGTGTGTGTGTGTGTGTGTGTGTGTGTGTGTGTGTGTGTGTGTGTGTGTGTGTGTGTGTGTGTGTGTGTGTGTGTGTGTGTGTGTGTGTGTGTGTGTGTGTGTGTGTGTGTGTGTGTGTGTGTGTGTGTGTGTAGAACGAAATTCGAGGGCGTGGCTTAGAGTGATGCCGACCACTCCACCGTTACATGAAGGGTGCGCCGGCGCCCAAAGTGTGGGTAGACGGGTCCATTGCTGTGAAGGGTGCGCCGGCGCCCAAAGTGTGGGTAGACGGGTCCATTGCTGTGATAAAGGTGCGCCGGCGCCTAAAGTGGGGGGAGACGGGTCCACTGCTGTGACAAGTGTGCGCTGGCGCCCAAAGTGGGGGGAGACGGGTCTACAGCTGTGATAGGGCTGCGCCTGCGCTCAAAAGTGGAGGAGCGCCTGAAAATATAGCTACCGATGCAGGAGGGGTGCGCCGGTGTCCACTACTCAGGGAAATGTCATGAGTTAGGTCCATATTTGTTAAATCGATTCGATGGCGTCTAACATCAATCGTTAGAAAAAACTAGATGTCAGACCACTGCGCGGATTAGTATGCAATCCGTGTGAATCCTTCCTCCTTACGTCCTCCCCCGCGTTCTTCTCTTCTCATTTGTTTATGGACACACCGCACCCTCCACTTTTATATGTTCTAACTGACTCTTATCACTTGACCAGTTATAACAAACAAAGAATGACAGACCATTTTCTGCGGTCAATCCAGGTTGAACCGGTTATATTTAGTTACAAAAAGCTATTTCAGTTGAGCAAATGATAAAATTGCTTCGAGAAGGTTAATCCTCTTTGATAAGTGCATTTTTACATGAGAAAAAGCAATGGAAAGGGTGTGGGACACATTATAGCAAAAATGTGGAATAGCTGTGACTTTATTTGAATGAAGAAGGGATGAAGCCATGCGAGCGAAGCGAGCATTAGGAAAAGTCTGGAAGTCCGGCGTCAGCCGGACGGCCAGACTGGTGTACCATAACATTGGACCAGAAACAGTGAGGAAGATCTTCCGGATAGCTTTTGCCTATCACTGAGGTGCCTGTACCGGCGCTGGGCTGCTTGCGCTACTGTCAGTCACTCGTAGAACAACATAAGGCCGATGTGGGACCTACCACTTATTGGATCTTCAAACCTTGCAACGGAGTCGGGATTGCTGCATAGATGCCAAGGCCACCTCTGTAGGACATGCAACCTTGCGAAGAATGGATCTGTGAAAATCCAAGCAAATTTATTGCAGCAGCCTAGCGCGAAGATGAGCCATCTATAGCAATGGGCTGGAATCTATTAAACAAAGCGCCGTAAGGGGGCTAGAGCGGTTAGAGATACGGGGCGGCACTCATAGACACCGCAATCTTGAGGCGCAGACTGTGTGGCGAAATGGCCGATTTCCATGGACGCAGACACGTTCGCTTCGGGACCCGAAATTACGTCACTGCTGGCTCTCCCGCATGCACGGGATGGTGATTTCATCACCTTCGCTGGCGGTCTCGCCGCATAGGAGTGAGGGAGTGTTTACGAGCTTTCAGGCTGCACAATATACGCAGCAGGAAAACCAGCCTTCCACTGATGCGACGCTGAGTGCACTTGCAGGAAGAGATGGACGGGTGCTATGAGGGCTGCCGCGTCTCGGAAGCTCGGGAGGGTGGACCTACGCGGTCGCCTCATCTGGTGGGTGCTATTGCCGCATCGCCTCTAAATAGGAAGGCATGACATTGTATATCCAATCAACTAAATACGGATACGGGTCCACCGATGGAGAAAGGGCCCGCCGTGATCCAGTGCTGTGGGGAACGCCATGAGGTGGTTCCAGCTATGGAGAAAAGGCCCGCTAGGGCCCAATGGAGCGGGGGACGCCAAGATACGGGTCCACCGATGGAGAAAAGGCCCGCCTGGCCCAGCGCTGTGAGGAACGCCAAGAAACGGGTCCACCGATGGAGAAAGGGCTCGCCGTGACCCAATGGTGCGTTGAACGCCGAGACACGGGTCCACCGATGGAGAAAGGCCCCGCCGTGGCTCAGTGCTGTGGGGAACGCCATGACGTGGGTCCAGCTATGGAGAGAAGGCCCGCGAGGGCCCAATGGTGCGGGGGACACAGGATACGGGTCCACCGATGGAGAAAGGGCCGACCGTGGACCAGTGGTGTGGGGGACGCCAGGATACGGGTTCACTTTAGTGTTGAGAATGACAGGATGCGAACCCGCCCCTGGAGAACGGATCCGGCTTGCCCTAACTGTGAGGAAGGCGCCAGAATGCGGGCGCTCTGATGGAGGAAGGGCCCGCCGTGGCCCAGTAGTATGGATAACACCAGGATACGGGTCCGCCAACATAGGATTGGTCCGCTGTGACTCAGTAAAGTGGAGAATACCAGGATACGGTTAGGCCTAATGTGTGAAGATGGCGCCAGAATACGGGTCCACCGATGGAAGAAAGTCCGCTGCGGCCCAGTAGTGTGGAAAACACTCGGATACGAGTTCGCTCTGGTCCAATATTGTGGGGTACGGCAGGATACAGTTCCGCCGATGGAGAACGCGTCTGCGTTGGCCCGATAGTGAGGAATACGCACGAATACGCCATACGATGGGGAACGAACTTCTCATTCGCATACTCAACTTATATGAAGGACTTCATATTTGGGCTCATTGGAAGATTTGTTCTGCTTCTCTTATACATAACTTATAAGAAGGTTTTTGAATTTGAGCTCAGTTAATGATTAATTTTGCTTATTTGCTAATTTTCTAAGCATTTTGCACGTGTGGAGCTTTTGCACATGCCTCAAGTGGCTGCCCCACCCCACTTTCTAGCGTACCGAAGGGGCGCTAGTAAAGTTAACGCTAAATATCAGGTCGTCGCGTGGGTCTCCGACATAATAAATTCCTTTGTTCGTCATGATGTAGTGCCTTTTTCGCTTCGTGGAATCGTCTTAAATCTTGACTAACTCAAGTTTGACCACCTTTAGCGAGTATGAAGTGAAACACTCAGGGGCAAGAAGAAGCTGCGTTGCTTATCCTGTTAACCCAAAACATAGTAGGTGGAACCTTATTGCAGGAAATGCATAGGGATTACTTACAAGGTGTGAACCTCTATGCACCACTTATTAGCTTGATTCATAAGTTCTGTCCCTACGGAAAATTATTCTTCAAAATTAAGTAAGTTGGCTGGAACGTAGTAACACAATGCCTAATGTTTATGCTGATGGCTACTATCGACGATCTTGCTCCTGCTATTAGGGGAGATGGTCCACGCTGATCGCCGCAATGTGGGACTAAGACTGTTGGGTTTTCGCGGTTAAAACTAGCCTTTTCCTGATGCCATGGAACCATCGCGCTGCCTTGCAAATTATGCAACGTCGTCTACTTAATTGAGTAAAATATGAGGAGGTGATATCGTGTTTCGGCAAACTTGTTCAAGTCTAAATCTTTGATCAAGTTTTAATATGGATTAAGAAAAATTAAAATTGCTGAAAGGGACACAACTTTTGAATCAAGGCAATACTACTCGTTTTATCAACTCAGCCGTCTTCCTCCCAGTAAAACCTTCTATTGAAAAGATGAGGAGACATATTTGCCATCGAATCACATGCCCCGCTAGCATCAAAATTGAAATTGAACCGAAAAAAAACGTACTTCTTCAGAAAAGCTCTCCATGGCAGTAGGCTAACGTAAGTCTGAGCCTTTCTGGGAAAGCACTTTGTCCTCACAGTAATGATTTTTTTACGATCGTGATTCACAATTCGCGTACATCCCTTCCTAGGGGAAGCATATCATCTTTCTATTTCCTAGCACATTGAACAACTTCAAATACTGTACAGAACAGGTGTTCTCGGAGTCAGGTGGTAACCACTGGAACGAGCACATAACTTTTTAGCTAGACTATTTTGATGTCCTTGATGGAAAGTGCAAGTCGATTTAATTTAATAGTCAGCCTCGTTTTTGTTTCCCATGTGATTCTTCCGAAAAATTGTATTCTGGTCGACCAAGAGCTGGCGATCGGCCATTCGTCATTCGCGTTCTGACACATTGAATTTGAATGTGGCCGTCAAAGGGAAGAATTTATTGTGACTCGGTGAAGATCTGAATTTTCGTCGGAGAAGTCTCGTTTTCTTCACTGAGTCACCAGCGGCTGCCTTTTGTGGACGTTAGCGCTACTAGTATTGAATAAACGAAGGCACTCAGCGTTATGGAAATTTGTTTGGCGCTAAAAATACTAGGAGGCTAGCGAGCGAATGATCGCTCACCGCCCCTCAGTTTTGTGGTCATCTAGCAAATCACGTATATGAGCTCAATCTGCCTAGATAACTCGAATAGAAAACCACTTAGGAGGTGCTAATGCTCGCAGCCCAGAACATCGTATTATCCCCTGTTGTGCTCTTACAAGGGAAGTGCACGAGGCTAACCCCGGGGATCGAAATGAAACAAGCATATACAGAAGCATTGCCTGAGATGATGTTGATGTATACATTATCACTTTTGCCCAGTGGTCCTGGTGCGATCAGGAGGGTGCGCCAAAAATTTCTATATTGCACTGCCATAGGACTCCATGTAGAGCTGGGATCTATGAACCTTCGACCACTCAAAACAACTGGGCTTACCTTGATTACCTTTTCTGGGACCATGGAGTGTATAAAGACCCATAAGGGAATAAGTTGGTTTCATCTGATTATGAGAGGATGGACCTAGAATGGCATCGGTGGAGAGGTAGCCGGGTGAATAGCGCATCAGACTATCAAGCAGGATGCCGAGGGTTTGAATCCCGTCCGCGCAACTTTCTTTGCATTTTTGAATTTAAGGCTTTTAAACTTGTTTCGAGTATTTCTTATGACTGAAACACATCAGATACGTGCGCCATTACAAGAACTACTGCAGGAACTTCGTCCGATTCGATACTTACTCGGCCAGCTCATCGCGGCTGCCATGATTGGAGCAAGGACTCATGATCGCGTAACCAGACGGAACCAGATTATTCAAAAATGCGTCTGCAAACGTTTGATGATCCATAGGACAGCTAATCACGCCAACCACTGCTGGATTGCCTGGCCAAAGTTCCAAGAATCCAAGCCAGGGCTCCATTGACAGTGCACTAGAAAATTGGTACATTATGTAACTAAACTTTCCAAGAAAATTTTTGGACTGAAACTTTGCATACGGGGGTTACTTGAGGTGCTGAACGCAAATATTGTATCTTTTTTGCATGGTATTGTCATTTTGGAGGGTTACGGTAGGTGCACAGTAGTATGAGGTGGTACACCCACCGTAGCCCTACAAAAATAGCGTTACGGTACAAAACGGATACGATACTCGTATTCAGCACCCCAAATAACCCCCATATGCGAAGGTTTCAGTCCAGAAGACCTTTTCAAAGATCTAGGGCGCGTGGAGGATGAATGACTCCGAAAAGTCTTTGGCCCGCTCTCTTGCGCGCATCAGGACCATTGGGCAAAAATGATGTACATGCACGAACATCGACTTAGACAATGTTACCAAAAATGGATGTTTCGTTCCAATCCCCGGGGTTAGCCTCTTGCACTCCCTTGTAAGGTACTATGAGGGATGAAATTTGATTTGTCTCAATCACAAATGAAATATCACATAGGATCATAAAACGATTCGATTGAAAAAACTAATCAATACTTGTCCTTCAATTTTACTCGATGCTAATACATAAGTACTACATTAGGACCCCTAGAAAGAAAGAAAGAAATTACCATGTAGAGAAGAACGTATGGCTTCCATAAAGAATAAAAGAGAGCGCCTTGACTTGTAACTGGAAAAAAACTTTTAAAAAACTTTTTAGAGCGAACAATCTCTCGCCAAGATATTCCTAGAAACGTATACAAACATGGACGCACTCCTTCTTTGTTGTTTTTTTTAAAAATATTTCCGTTGTTTACTCATTGTCCACCAACCACATGCCTAATAATTGGTCCGAAACTATTTTTAAATCACAACAACAACACCAAAATCAATTTTCAGGAAAGAGCTACATATTTCACTACAAGGGGTACACCTCAACTCCATGTTTTAGTCATCAACGTCCCTCCACATTCTTTGTGCTCATTGTCAACTTTCGTAGGAAGGAGGGGTTCGGCTTGAGCCTAATAATCTTTTCCAGTCAAGGTTGCAGTATTGTTGCCGCTGGAGAGAGGCCAACAAAGGCATAATCTGATTATATGAACGTGGTGTCGAATCTTCATATTGAGAAGGTCGCAGTTGTTAACCAAGGAATTCGAGAAGTGGGAAGAGTTTCCGCCGTTTTCCAGAGCCGTTGTCATTGCTTGTTCCAATGATTTTTTGGTTAGCAGAAAAAAAGACTGGTGGAGAATTTCTTCGATATGCTACTGTGTTGCTGGAAAACATCACTTCCACTGAGAAAAGCTACCTCAAAGCTCAAACAGATTTAGACTCGGATGTTTCTGGTAGATCTTTCCTTATAGCTTGCAGAATCCAAACTTGCACCCAGAGCTTAAAGGCAGTGTGTCACCTCGTTTTCGTGACGAGGTTTCAGCTGATTCTGAATCTCCTCGATGCGCTGAATCCAGTGGTGAACACAAAATGTTCCAGGACTGTCGTTAAACCCGTTTTATAAACGTTTCTTTTCGGTACGGAGTTTGGAACAGTTTGCGAAGCCGAGTGGACGCGTGAAGCTGTTGATTTTATCGATTAGACACGTCAAGATGAGTTGGACAACGTTGCAGTCGTGGCGGACAGCCAGCAGTCACGGACCGCTCCGCCGAAGTGGTCTGTGAACCACTCTTTCGGACCCTCCAAAAACGGGGTTTTCGTTACTTTTATGCGTTTTGACGTACATTGGAATGACACTGCCGCTATAGTCTTCGAGGACTGTGGCGCCGTCGCTGGCGACAATGAGGCCGGTGCGTATCGACTGTGGCCGGGGCGTCGCGGCAGCCGCCGTCGTCGGTGAGCCGCTAATGTTGGCGACTGTGGCATCGGTGCTTATTGATTGGTCGCCAACATTGGCGATCGGAGGCCGCCGCTTCCGACGACGGCGACCGCTAATGTTGGCGACTGCGGCGTCGGTGCATATCGATTGTGAGCGCTTGTCAACAATAGCGGCGTCCGTCGCCGGTGACGGCGACGCCGGGTGCTATACTCCTCGAGGAGTATAGCGGCTACCTGAGCGTGACGAGGAGGTCAGGAGTCTGTTGATCATATCTACGGCCCACGAAACGAGGTGACACACTGCTTTTAATGTTTTGTCGAGGTGTTTCTGATGAATTCTGGTTCTCTGTAGTTCTTCGCGGTTAATACGCACCATAGCCTTGAATTAATGCAAGAAGAGACAACAGATGTCATGGTGGTATGCGAGGAATAATCAACGCGGCTAATGTTCCTGTATATCCAAGGAATACGTACCCTATTCCTATCACTCGTAAAGAAACCCTTTAAAATGCGTGCAAAGAAATGTCTTCTCAGTGGATACTTGCTCGCACCTTGTTAAGAGCACTCTGGCTTACCTCTCGTAATATATCGAAATCAATGATTCTGATCATCTTGCTCACTCAATGAGTGCGACTAGCCATTTCATTCACACCCTGACCAATATTTATGTTAGACTTAGAAGTTGCCAAAATTTTGCTACAAAAATTCGTGTGCTCATATTTAAGCGCTCAAACGTCAGTGACAGTCAAAGTACTCTTCACCTCATTCACGGCACTTATATAGACTTTTTCCAGTGCTCAGAACAATTCCAAGCTCCATTATTTGGTGTCTTTTAGTGCTTTTTGTTTCACCCCTGCAAAACATCCCTTCTCAGAGGTTTCTTCCTTAGCTTGTCGAACAAAAAGTGAAAAGGAAAGATTGGGTAGGGAGTTTACCCTGGAATGCTTAGTTATATATCAAGAACGAAATCTGTGCAATCGATAGCAGAAACTCTTTTTAAACTAGGTAAAAGTGCCGGTGAATTATTCTGGAAGTCAATATTCGGCAGAATGACGTAAATTGGTTAAGCAGCCAGTGAATGGTCAGGATAGTCAGAATTATTGGAAGTGTATGTGGAACGTTGGCAACACTTAACAAAGTGCGAACGAGGTGCGAGACGAGTCTCGCTAACTGCTTTTCGTATGAAAGGTCCCCCTCCCCACGCTAAGTGTGTAGGCGCAGTTTGCACGGACAGTTTGAAGAGCGCCAAGAACGTTTCAGCGATGGCCAAATTTTGTGAAGGTTTCATTTTCTTCGAACGTCGTCAGCAAAGTTCTTTGTCACGGCAGTTCTGTGTCATTTTCTATTTCTAACGCGCATTTTTTGTGTGAAACAAAAGTTCTTCTGAGGACGGCACAACAACCCTTCGATCAGAAAATCATCCAGGATTGATGTTGTATCAAAAAAAAAATTCGACATTTTCCTCGTAGAGAGTGGCTTCTCTCTCGAATAGTGATACCAGAAATCGTACCAGAAATAGCGGCTCACCTTCATTTTGGATAACGAAAACAGTGAGCACTCAAGTTGTTTTGATTATCTTTCTGATTTTGATTATCCGTTTTGTAAGGTTGCAAAAAGATGAAACAAATACAAGAACCAGCTCTGGCACCTTAGTGCATGCCTCCTTTTAATATTACATACTATAAGTTATGAATGGAGCGTATAGTCCCTGCCTGTAATGTCTTTATTGTTACAATGCAACGACTCCAATGAGTACTGCGTAGGGCAGTACACGTCATGTAAAGTGTGCCACCTAAGAGTGCAGACTGTCATACTGCTTATATGTTGGTGTGTTCGGGAATTGAAACAATGGGGTAAAAACTCATTAGTTTGAACATCGGAATGGACATCACTTGCCTACAGGTTTCGCGAATAATGCAAATCCCGCAAAAGCCTGCAGATTCTACAGCTGCTACTGTAGATGCGAACGTCATACGTGAGCAGTGGCAACTAATTGGAGGCGCATGCATCACTGTTATCGCTCAGGGTAAAGCTGTTAACATCACACAAATTTACCCATCCATAACAAGTGCGTCAACACGTCTACATTTCAGTGATGAATCCAGGCTATGGAGTCATTGTTGAATGTTCCGGCTAATCTGTAGTCTGTTTCCGGTGTTGCTGGGTGAAGCTAAGGTTCATCCTCCCCGCTTCTTTTCTGCGGTTGCGTCAGATTTGCAGAAGGGTTTAAAACATTGCCTGTCTAGGGATAAGAGGCGAAACAGGCTTACTTCTACAGGGTGGCCGAAAAGTATGGGCGTCAGAAAAAAACGATATTTTTCTTTTATTAGCTACAATTACTTTTTCTTTATTATCATAAATGATACACAACAAGATGAAAAATTAGTACCACAGAAAATTTTCAAAGTGGCCCCCTTGGCTTTGATGCAGGCTTTCAATCTTGTCTTCAAGGAAACCACTGTGCGCCGCAGGTAGTCCTCACCAATTTCTCACCAGGCTTTTTCCAGTTCGCGCCGTAATTGCTCAACTTTCGTGATATTCTTATTCTTCAGTTTCTCCTCCAAGAGTCCCCACACGGAGAAATCCATGGGGTATAAATCTGGGCTGCAGGATGGCCACTGATTCTTGTTGAGAAATCCGGGAAAATTCTCCTCCAGGTAGGCAATGGTGGTTTCAGCGCCGTGAGCCGGTGCCCAGTCTTGTTGAAGAATCATATTGGGGTTTTTCTGTTTCCAGGGGACAAGCACTTTCCTAAGAATCTCATCTTGGTAGAACTTGGCGTCGATTCTAACGTTTTGGTCGATGAAAACAAGAGGCGTCTTCGATTTTGAGGTTATTCCTCCCCAAACCATCACGCCACGGGGAAACAACGACTTCGTTACAATCCTCCTTTCCGAAGAGTACCGCTGACTCGGACTGATGAGTTGACGATCGTTTTGAGAGTTCTGCGCAACTTCAATGGGAAAAATTTTCTCATCTGTCCATAGCACATCTTCGATGCGGCGCACCTCGAAGATTTTCAACAACTCTTTACATTTCTCAAGCCGCTTTGCTTTGGCGAAGTCGGTTAGCTTCTGTCCCTTGAAAAAGCGATAGCTTCGAAGTCATAGCTCCTTCTTGACAATAAGTTGAACTGACGAACGAGCAACACCCAGACTTTTTGCCATCTTGTTCAAGCTGACTCCATCATTTCGGTCGATCCTCTTTTTAATGATCCCTCGTACCCTCCTTGTGTTCACCATTCGAGGACGCCCCGGTTTTCGCTTTATGTTGACATCTCCTACATCTCTCCATAGTTTGATTATCTTCTGCACGGTTCGCAAAGGAGTATTTAATTTTCTTGAAATCGCTGCAGTTGACTCTTCAGACTGCGCGAGGCGTACGATGAATTCGCGATGCGGGCACACCCGCATGACTTCAGAAAACGAAGTAAATGGTAGGTCAGAAGAAAGAGGCTTTGATAAGGTGTCAAACATAGAACGTAGAATTGAGACGCGGTGAAACTTGCAAAAGAAGAAACAAAAGCGTCAAATGAGGCGCCCATACTTTTCGGCCACCCTGTAGTTTAATTGCACTGGTCCACCAACGACTCTGGCTGCTCTCGAGGTCGTCGGGCTATGGCTATATTCAAGGATTTGTTCCTAACTCGAAGCGTCATTACCCCTAATAAACTCATAGACGGTAGGTGGAATTGTTTTTCTGTTGTCGTGCTCTAATTGCTCGTTTTGTGAAGTCACATGGATGATTTCGCTACTGAGCAGCAGTGACTCACGTGTGATTTATTGTTGAGCCATATCATGATAATTACTGGAAAAACAGAAATAGTTGCCAGTGCAATGTTCCTATGTTATCTCGTGACAACTTTGCAAGAACTTTCCGACTCGCCGATAAGCACGTACCCCGTTATTTCATCATGATTTTCAATATGTTCACAGAGTGGTTGAACTATTGCAACAGCAATAGCAATGATAATTTGTTTTGCAGCGATATCACCCAGAGATTTAGACAGAAGTGCGCCTTCAAGTACTATTTCTTATCAGAAGAGGTGCGTGTTTGGCTGGAGCAGTGTGGTTCTTCATAGGCATACTTGACCTGGAAAGAATGGGCGAACACTGCCTGCAAGGCTATACGAAAGACAACATTCTGCGATAACTGATAAGAGAATGTTTACCATTTTACATACCGAAACCTAATGGGAACGCCATTTTATCCGTTTAGGTCTGTTCGCGGTTACAATAGTCATATAGCTGAGATCTTCCAGATTGTGTCAGTGAAGCAAAATTCGAGGAGATTCTGAAGAGTGTCGTCATTTTACCATTCTTCTGTATAACTACTCAACAAGCGAAGACAAAGTTCCTGTAGAACATCTTCTCAAAAATTCCTTGCCAAGCAATGTGGAATATCCTGGACTGGATCACTTGTGGAATGTAAGCACCATCAAAGTTTTAATGCTTGTTGGTTCCGTGTACAGAGTGGCTCATATCCGATCGTGATCGGTAGATAGGTAGCGGTGGAGTCGACCTGAGTGCATTGTCCCCTTCGGTACTTCTAGTCAGCAACCGTGCAAGTACTTAATCCTTGCCACATCCCCGAGTACTATTGTTTAACATGTTGACGACAATGGGGCCCACGGGTGGGTCCCATCTTGGCGGCAACCATGGACCAAAGGACCGACCGATGTCCCACGTCAAAGATGAGAAAATCAGAATCTCCTGAAACTTTGCACACGGGGGTTACTTCATCCGCCGAATTTGGATATCATCATCATTTTGTACCGTATAACCAAGTTCGCGGGTTACGGTAGGGATACTGTGTAACTTCTATTTAAAAATCGATAAAAATACATCAAAAATAATGATGATGAGTTAGTTTTGCGTATATTCTGAAATTTATGTCAAATTGTATCATAGTTCCATATTTGCGATAAATCTCATAATCATTGAAATTTATTGAAAAATTATCAATATTATTGGAATTTTTATTTATTAGTTGATTGTAGTTGTTGTCATTTATTGATTATTTGTTCATAATAACTGTAGGAGTATTAATAAATGATAGTAATGCATTATTCTACCCAAAAATATAACCACTACTGTTTTTATTATTTATTTATTAAAATAAAATCTATTATTACTGCGCTGGAAGAAATGAACGAGAATATCGCCTTGGTCCCACGTGGCACATTTCGCCAAGGCGTCGATTGTCATCAATGTGTTAATACGTCTGTTTTCGCACTAATCCAGCCCCAGCTTCCTTTTCCCACCATTGCCCAGCGGAGCAACTGTGTTTTGAGACGCGAGGTTTGTAGAAGTGCATTGTTTTCTAACATAGCAAGACATTGGGAACGGTAAGAGATGTTTCTGCCCGTGAACGACGCACATATTTTCAAGAGAATGTCAAGGAATTTATCGACTTTAATTATTGGCCTTGCAACTCCTGAGCCTTAGTTCTCTGAGTTCTGTATTACTACATCCGGTTGGTTCATAAGGGCGACACTCACAAAAGAATTTGTCACTCAAAATTTAGCGCGACCTTCGACTCCTGACTATGAGGACAATGGATAAAGTGGTCAATTTTGTCAGAGCTCACGGTAAGATGGTCCTCGGATGCTTCCAATTTGCTGCATTATATTATAGCAAGCTGGCCGAGTTACGCGGGTGGAGTAGATCAAGAAAGCCGATACTGCTACCTTCATCGCCAAAACATTTCCTGGCGCAGCTAGATACATGACTAATTTTTCAGCTTTTCTGAAGGAGATAAAGGAGAAAAAAGCCCAAACGAAGAGGGAATGAATGGAATGTTTGCCAACCTCAACATACCTCAAGAAAAGAAACAGAACTATGGTTAAGTATAAAGCGCTAACAAACAGAAATTCACACCAGTTTGCAAATTTGAAAGTTCTGGGAAAAAGAAGCAATCGTGTGGTTTAATAACACTTGAAAGGGCGTAAATGGGGAAAGCAGATCATCACAATTTAAAACTTCTCAAATTGAGCACGGAAAGTGAGTGTTCTCCTTGAAAAACTCAATGCCTGCGGCAGAAAACAGCTGACTCGTATCCCGCCACAACTTAACCACGGACACCCTGAATGTGAGATCGTGATATTTATCTACTCGAGACAACTCGTCAGAGACTTAGTAGAAGCATGATGGCCTCTGTTTTTTTTTAGGAGCGAGGTGCTTGCGCTGTTTTTCTTTTAGGAGCGAGGTGCTTGCGCTACATCTGTAAAGCTTGGGTTAGAGCTGTGGAACACTTGAATCTAATGTATTTAAATCACTGTTAACGTACGAGTCTTACTTAACACTAATACATGGATACTACGTCTTTGGTATACAATGGTTTTACAGTTTTTCGTCTCAAAACTGGTATTTCAAATAAGAACAGATCATTTTTCCAGTGCCCAAAATTTACACAAATCCTTCTTGTACCTAATTTTGAAGCTTCGAAGTATTCATCGTTTTTATCTCGAGATGTCTCGATTTCCTTCAACTTCACTAGAATAATACCTTGAACCAAGTTTTCCATCTGGGAAGATTACTGCGATGCTAATGCCCTCAAAAATGTAGAACATTTTCTTTCCATAACAAAAGGAGGTCATTCTAACAAACAAGAACTGAGCGAAGCTGGTTTATTATTGACAACCACATAATGGAGCTCCATAGAAACATCAACAGAATAATTGAAGTTCTTCAACAATAAGTCACACAATTTACTCAGATCCGTTAGTATATTACGAAACTTCTCATAGAAAGTGTCTTGAATGAACATAGAGAACCCGTAATTCTCACGAGATCTTCGGAAACTCTAAAAAATGCGTACATGTGATTAATTAGAAAACGTTAGATTAGTTATCTAGAGAAGCTCTTCGTGGTCCACGTTCTAAGGGTGGTTCGATGAATCGTCATCGTCATGCGAATGAAACGCCATCATCCCAGCAATTATTGCAAATCCAATTAACGACGAAAGCCATTGAGCGAACTTGTTGTGACTCTTCATGCTTTCCGGGACCAAAATCTGAAGAAAGCGTTGTGACATCGATGCACCAGGAGCAAAAAAAACGAGAAAGACTACATGTAGTTAACAACATATCAAGGTGAAGATGAAATTACAACAATTGCAGAACAAGCGACTGTACAACGCATGTGCAGGAATAAACTATTCTTGCTGGCTGATTTGTCAAATGTTATAGATATTTCATGGGAAGGGCCACTAAACTGTGTGGAAACGTGCGGAATTGGGATTTATGAAGGCGTAAAATCTTGAGGCTATAAATCTCATGTACGACCTATAGTGGAGTACACAACAACAATTTTCAAGAAGAAGAATATGCACCTCTTGGAAAGTGTTCGAAACAGTTCCACATGGGAGCTGATGATGAGATGCTTCAGAAAGAACTATGTTCGAGTACCCAATGATGAGAAGAGAGCAAAATTACTTGGCTTACCAACTTTGCAAAGTAAAAAGAGAAGTACTTAATAATAATATCGGTGATTTATTACAAACTAGACTCGCACTTATTCTATTGAATGATTCGACCCATAACCGGCGTCTTACCCCATATTTCTACCGTTCTTTTTTGTCCTAATGCTTATCGCAGTACCAACGCCATGAGATGTGACTGTGAGTGGTGGCTGAAAGAGGTGTTCCCGCCGAGGCACGCATGGAATTAAGCCCAGACTCCTCGGTACCCACCGCTCCATTCGTCGCACGAAAGTGATCTGCCTATTACTCTAACTTACCTAGGTACATCACGTCATGGTACGTCTTAGTATAGCGTGAGTGGTTTTTACCACGGAAGAAATTTGTCTGCTCATTATCTCCAAGCCCAATAAATCATAGTCTATCACCTCAAAGCAAGTCTAACTCATTGACGGCAACATCATTTTGTCGTTTTGTTACTGCAGTATTCTGTTCACTCACATTTTAATACTAATTACTTGAGAGGAAACTGTTCTGTTACTAACACCAAGTTCTTTTAGTAATTGGTGCACCTCGAGTGCAAAAGAATAAATAAATAAATAAATAAATAAATAAATAAATAAATAAATAAATACTGACCTGTTTAAGATACCTAAAGCAAAGGTTTGAGATACTTAAAGCAAAGCTATCCTTGAATTAATTCGAATTTTTTGGAGCACCGCTGACGAGAGCCAGAAGAGGACAGCTCAAGCTTTGAGCCCCATTTGCAAGGTAGCAGGTTAGGTCAAAAATCTTCAATTACAGAGCTGTAAATGAGTTCAACTTGTTACTGGCTAAATCTGAGCATTTGGTGGAATTGCCTTTGCAAGCTCTCAGGGAGCTTTTCGGGAAAACTTGTTCGGAATCATTGAATTTGTAGACATGTTCATGTCCTTCGATATGTTAGTGGTGATTGATGTGATACTGTACTTATTTACGCGTGGCTTAGCTCCGTGTCTCCAAATAAATGAATAAATACGCAAGCGCAAGCAGGTTAAGGAGCTTAATGTGTCGTCGTGTTCATCTTAACATTCTGTATTCGCGCAGTTCACAAAACACGTTAGCCGTTTTTGATCCATTCCATTAGCGTTTTCCAAGCCACGTGATAAAAGTAAATATCTTCCAAAAAGGCAGCAGAACCTCAAGGATTTTTCAAGATGATGGAGTTAGGTCAAATAATCCAGGTTGCAAACCATCGTATTTGAATTTGAAGTGTGCGACGCACATGTACTCTGATAAGTGTGCAGGACGATGCAGACCAACGGGGTAATGGTTGGAGTAGAAACCCTAGCAACAACGGTTGTCAGTCGCTGCCATCCTCCCCTTGATTGCTGCCGTCCCTCAGCAGTTGCTGCTAAAGACGTGACAGCATGAGCAGCAAACAAGGGGAGGATGGCAGCAACTGGCTACCGTTGCTGCTAGGGTTTCTACTCGAACCATTACGCCGTTCGACCTGCGTTGGTGCTGCACAGTTATCAGAGTAGGTACGTGAACAAAAGCTCTTCTTTGGGAACATAAGCAGAACCCTGTAGACGAGATGAATGCCTTCTAAGACGCTTTCTACAACCTTCAAAACAGCATTTGATCCGCTCTCTCCCACAAACTCCCAAAACACTGAGAATGTTGTTGTTCGGTTCTACCGGCAGACCAATGAGTAGCTCTAGCAACTAGGACTTTCTTGCTTACATATCACAGGAAGTGAAAAAAAACACGATGTATTGCACTGTACATACATAATTGATGCCGATCTCTGCAAAGACCTCCATAATACCAAGTATATCAGACAAGGACAATGATAAAGCAGTGCTGTCAAGTTTTTCACTCATTTTAGAGGCAGACACTTCAAAAAGATCTAAGCCGATTATTTATCTTTTCTAGCTCATCAATAGCTATGTGTATGTCATTTCATTTCTGTTTGTTGACCCCTCACGAACTCGAACACATTAAGAAGAACAATCTTAAGCACAAAATAACGTGAGAATTTCGAATATTACTCTTTTGAAAGGCAGCTTCTTAGTGACCACGTGTCGTGATTAAGACAGTGTTACAGTGACAGCAGGAGGTTGAGCCCAGTCTTCGAGAAACCTTACTTCACAAAGAAACCGTGTTGAGGGGCCTTTCCGTAAGAAGAAGGAAAACGTTCCAGCAGTTCTCACAACACTGTATTAGTTAACAAACTAGATGTGTCACTCACCTCATAGAAGGTGATGTAGATGAAAGTTCCCAAGGCCAGACTTACAAGAATACACGTCACAAGGTCCTTGGTTACCAAGTCCATTTGAGAATTCTGCAAAACTTGGTTGTTTACATAATTTTGGTAAGATCGACATCGACACGGAGTATGGGAAATATGCACGCCAGCCAAAGAGCTCGAATTTTTCAGGACCAAGACTTCGCTCCCTAGTTTTTTCTTCGCTTCGCAATGTAACACCCACGAATAATTCGAACTGCTCACCTCAAGGATGATACCAATAGATCCACCGAGTGGTGTGACCAGGGCAACCAGAACAATCAACCCGACAACTACCCACGGTCTATGGGGATGAGCTTCTGCGAGACGCATTCCAACGGAGAACGACACTACGGCTTTGTGTACTATTATGCCGGCAAACAAGGATGCCACCGACATAGTGGACTGCTGAAATCAGAAATTTGTACATATTCAAATATATGTTACCACGGTTTGGGTAAGAGTTACAATCATAGACACCATGTACGACTGTCATTGATCTCGGCATTTTTCAAAGTCATGTAAATCCCTATGTTGATGGGGACCCAGGCTGAATTTTCTATTCTCTACTGGTCAACCTCGCGAACATCACATCCGATAAGCTACAACGCGATTGGTAACAAACCACTTCTACGATTACCTCCTGTGGTATGTCCATCAGGCAGAGATTCCTAGGACCGGGTGTCGAATATTATATACTCTGTGGTGACAAGACAGCGC
Source organism: Ancylostoma caninum (assembly GCA_037903475.1). Classification (NCBI taxonomy): domain Eukaryota; kingdom Metazoa; phylum Nematoda; class Chromadorea; order Rhabditida; family Ancylostomatidae; genus Ancylostoma; species Ancylostoma caninum. The sequence continues at coordinate 578,508 of JBAJFG010000423.1, forward strand.
GGCCCTTGAGCCAGAATCGACGAACGTCTATGCTGAGACTCATGAAACGATAACCAGGAAGACCAACCATATTCAGCGTGATTGATTATCGTTTAGACTACGTAATGCTGTGAGGAGCAGGGAAAGTCGATTTTCTAACCTGGTTTCGCTTGATTATTCATCTCTGAATCCCGGCTCCGGAGAGAAAACGAACATCTCGTAAATCAACACCATCAGAGGCGCATCGACCAAACAGACATAACGGGGCGATTTTGAAGTGCATTTCATCATACTAGCCCGGGAAACTAACGTAGTTAAGACAAAGGGAAGTTTTTGGATAAAGACCGGATGCTCATAAATGAACCACAAGGATGAATGATGATTGGCAATCACTAATTCATTATCACTATATATTGATCTGAGTCACTTTGATCCTTTAATCCGGTTTGTTCCAACTGCCATCTTCGTTCGCTACTAGCCGGCTGTGACGAGCAATAAGAGGAACAGCCCAGGATTTGTTTTACTAATTTTTTTCTGATTCAAAAATAGCTTCAAGCTTTTAAGTTGGCTCACTGATGCACTCGTTTTGGTAGGGTCTATGAATTGTATAGCTCTTTCAGGCCCTGAATAAGGCGAGCGTCAGCCAAACGTTGGCCAGTGAAGAATAGAGAAATTCAACAATCCTGGGTACCAATCAACAAAGATTTAAATGAATTAGCAATCTTGTTGTTCACAAAATAGTGGTAAAAACGCTGGGACACAATGACACATATTCAAGCTTCCTTCCTCGAATTCAGCCTCATTCCAACATTTTCCTCGCTTTTGTGGTTTTATGTAATACCAAGACTCACTCGGTATAGAAATCAGCATTCGCTTATTAAAATTTGTCTATTTGAATGAGTGTCCTGAACGTACCATGTATTTCCTTTCCGAAAGCGGATAGGAAACTTACATACACAAAAATCTCTCTTGTTCTCAAACTCATACACATATAATATGCCTAAGCCTCGTTCACGAAGGTTAATTACTACTAAAAAAAACTTGATGACCACCTCAATAATAACAGGCAGGGAAGAGCTCTCGGTTTTATTCTTAGTTAGCTATATTGTATTCATTTTCTTTTCAAGGCAAAATCTCTCCATATATTCAAACCCTGATAGTGCGCAATTTTCTCTATGGCGTAGACGTAAAGCCGTCTATGGCACGCGGTAGAGCCATGTGTGTTACAAAAGTTTCGGACTTGGTTGATCCGTTAATTCGTTATGTTACTGGAAAATAGCCGTTACACGTTGACGCGCTGACTCGTTGCGTCAGTAACGTACAGCTCTGATGCAGTAGATGTGGGGAATTATCAGCCGTCAGCTATGACGTTCACTATGCAATCACAGTTAATCACAAAAAAAACTCCACGACGTTTCTTCGCGTCAGTTTTTCAACTCGAGTATGACGCGCGTCTGGTACATGCACGTGCGTGGAATTAAAGACAAAATGACAAATTGTCACTTTTGACAGCAGCTGAACTGCTAACATGGTGGAAATCTAAGCCACCCACCTGGACACCAAACGCGAAACCTTCCAAGCTGGCATGAAACATTAGCGCCAGAACAAACGTCAACGATTTCACAATAGCCACATTTGAGTTAACCTAAACTAACTGCGTTTCAGTAGCTATCAACACCACAATGAAACATCACTCACAGACTCCGTTTCGACGCACACATTCTCTGCGTCTGGCGTAGTAGAAACAAATGTTGCTGCATGTTTCTTCCTTGTATCCCTGTAATTCGCATAGGAATTGATTATTTGTAGCCACCACTACGGTCGTGGAGCCAACCTCTCGTCTTCGTGCCCACAGAATTTGCCCACGATCTCCTCGAATATATTCACAACGAAGAAACCAATCATGAAAGTCAGCGGCACAATGGGATAATGGCTGTGGAAATGCGCAGCTGTCTTCCAGCTGTCGAAGGATTCCCTGGAAGGAACTGTCTGTGCTATCATGAAAGTTAATTTGGCGAACTGCTGAGGAAATCCTGTTATGATGCGTAATCCTTCCAGGAATGTGTTGAGTTTTTCTCATGTTCCATCAAGGTTCCTAAGAAAACCCTCAGTATTCTCAGGTGAGGACCACACCCCGCCCTCATATGTTTGCTGTGAATTATGCATTCACTGTCAGGAACACTTGATAATCGGCTTTGAATCATGTCCGGTGGCTAAATTATTGCACGTAGCGATGTGATAAAATATGATATGGCGTTTCGAACCGAGAAAAAATGTGGCGATTATTTTTTCTACCATGATTAAGCAAATATCGAGTGATAACACTTCTCAATGCCGAAGAATTTTAAATATTTGTTTGTTCATCTAACCACCTCCCCCCATGAATGATAATCACACCTTTAGACGCTGGATGAATGGTAACATAAATTAAAAATGATTAGGTTTTTCCTTTTTCGCTGGGCCAGCTTAACTGGCTATCTCAACTAACAGTAGCTGTGAAGTTAGGTGAAGTACAATGGTGAACTACGGTTTTGCACTAGAGAACCTTAACTTCAATTTTATTGATGCATCTTTCAAGGTATTAATCTTGACGTGTTGCAAATTACGAGTTTGAGGAGGGTTCACCGAATCCCGGGATAAGATTCAAGAACAACCATGACTCAAATGAACGTCGAAGCAGACTTTGACGTTCATTTGAGTCATGGTTTGGCAAGTCCTCAGTGATTCGGTCATAGAAAAGATAAGGAAAATGTATCCCGAAGTAATTTGGCCTCTTGATTGCTCATAAAAATTTCCACCGCATATTAGTCAATTAAGCGCTAAATGTATCTAGCGATCTGCACTATCTATCTATTCATTATGTGGTTAGGTGGAAACTTCCCGGAGAGGACGCATCCCTTTGAGCGTACGATCGGTTAGGCGGATCTTGACACTTTCTGCTCATTACTTGAGCCATACACCTCTCCGCTGCTCGTAGTGCTGACAACTCTTCATAATTTTGGATTGAAAGGACTGTATTGGATTAAAAGGACTGTATTAGAGAGAATAAACTCCCGTGGATCGCTACTGTAAAAACATTTACTCAATAGCCTTGACAACGCCGCTGCGATTCTGAATTTGTTCAGGGCTGACCTCTTCCCGACGCTGTCTAAGGCAAGGTAGAGTGGGAGTACTAATCGAGGTCGTGGTAGGCAATGCCTCCTACTAGGCATCGTGGATTCGACCTCCATCTTGGGCATTACCATCGTACCGTGCCCTAACAATGTCAGGAAATGGCAAAGTAATGTGAGACATTTGGTTATGTATGTAGTGCAGTAAAATTGCTGAAGCCCCTTCAAGACCTCTGAAGAAGACAGTTCCATCAAAACGTAAGGTCGATCGTAAATAAAGAATCGCATCATATCAATCTGGAGTGGCAAATAGAATCTATCAAAATATGTTATCAGGATGGGTTCCATTTCCTCGTCTACATTTTATTGCTCTTTAAGTTTACTTGAACGAATGAACTTAACTGGCAAAGACTGGCTTCACTCGAAATCTCTGAAAGCGTACGATTAAGGCAAAGCTGGATCACGTATGGGGCTATTTGCATCAGGTGAAATCTCATAATTTTCGGTATTTGCAGCATTCCCAGAACGTTCATGGATACGGGTGCAGGCTTTAAAGAAAAGTCTGCGGAGTGATTTGAGGTGGATGAGTACTAGAGAGAACAAGAAGCTAACTCTATGATTAATTAATAACAAGGTGTATGTAGTAAATATCCGTCAACAGTTGCATAAATTGGAAAGAGCGACAAAAGCCTTGCATCCGAAGTCATCTGGCACTCGCTACCCCATATAGCAAGGGTAGCAACTCACAGTTTAGCCGTCTGACTATATTATAGCTCAATTATTGAAAGCTCAAGGTTAGCAGGCGTTATGGAACAAGAAGGATCACAATAAGACTTACAATGCATCCGGTAGAAGGTCCAAGAAGCAGACCCCCAAGAATACTCCTCCAGCAAAGCATGACAACATCGACACGATGAATGAAGCTCTTTTTTCAAACTTTCCTGTCTTTCCAGAAAGTACCTTCATTAACTAAAACTGCGGAATTGAATTCGTTGGCTCCAGGGTGCATAAGGTCATAGATGGCTACTACCTTCATTGGTATAAGTCCAAATATAATTGTTGTAATGGCCATGACAGCAAGAAGGATCCCTTTGAGCGCTGCGATATTCATGATTCAGTGAGGTTGTTTCTGCAATGGAGATGGTGAGCCAGAAAGAATTCTATGATCTCTAATGCATGGAACAGGAGCTAGGACAGAGAACAAGGCAAATCTCCACCAGTGCCAGAGCGGCAGTGGGCAAAACTCGTGGTTTGATAGAGCGTAGGTCTGTATTTATTCGCCGAATTCATAGGCTGATAAGGCCCATCGACCTGCCACTCAGGCTAGGCCTATCGGTGAGCGAGGCTCTGACGACAAGCCTCACCCCCTGATAAGCAATGGTGGGACAAACACCACAACAACGGGCCGTGCGGGCCTATCTGTGATTGATGCCAAAAAAGTGCAAACTGTCACAAATATGTATACACATAACAGCTGGTCACAGGTGGTCATGTGCTGTCCAGAAAATGCTTTCTTTTTTAATTAATTCTTACAAGGATAAGGTACGTGTGAAGGAGGCAGACGGAGGGGGTGCAAGTATTCGTAAGGCTATGTACTATTTATATTTTGCAAACTTTTTTATGCATTATGACGTGACGCTGGTTTGCATTCATTTTTCTCCACTTGTTGGCGATACGTTCCGTGATACTACGTGACATGATTCCTGTTCGCACTATGAAAATATGTTTGGCTTTCAGGATATCTCCTGGTGAAAGCATAAACCTATTTTACATATCAAGTTCAGAAGCTAGGACTTCTCCAACCCTAGTCTCTCCATTGGTCCTACCTCGATTACCCCTAAGGCTACCCTCGTTTCAGCAGCAGTCAAGCCGACGATGGTCTCAAATAGGGGAGAGGCCGCGCCCACACTAGGCTTTCACGTACTAACTGCAGGCACTGTGTTCGAACTGCCTACCTGGCTAGTGATATTTCGTCAGCGCTTAGCAACACGGGATTGGGCCACGTAATCTTTTGCAGAAGGGGGCAAAGCAGACGAGAAAAACTGCTTCGCCATCAGCATGACTAACCGCATTTGACGGTATACAGCACGTTTCAGAAATATAGAAGCACTCCAAAGAACATCGGTACACAATTTCGCATAACTTCCAGGAAAAATTTACGAACATCGGTCGAAGAGGCGCGCTCGACAGCCCTAGCCCTATTTGTTTAACCTCGAGTTATGGAAAAGAAGTGAGAAGCACTGTACATCATGTCACAACTGGCTGAGCCATCAAGTACACTCCCTTAAACACGAATTTTAGGGATTCGTGGTTGTCCGCTGTAATAACGTTTTTGCTCTTGTTTCTTTCCTCTCCTCTAAGTTGCACTTGCGTCACGTGCAATTGCTGACAAACACAGCGTACGTATAATCCATGCGAATTTTATGCCGGCATTCGAAGAAAGAGAACGCCCTTTTGCAGTGAAAAAGTCTGATGGAATCAGATTAGAAACCATCTGGTGAAATTGATAAAGAAATAATGATGAATAGGCAAGTAATACGCTGAAGAATTTACGTAACCATCGGTGAGAAGTGGGGAAGATAGTACTTATTATAATATCCGAAAATTCAGTCCCGTCGAGGTGTCCCGGTGAGCGATTGAACATCTCTTCATCAAGCTTTTATGAATCTCTACTAGTACGAAAAGAATGCTCCAACTCAACACGCAGTGGGCCGGCACAGGTCGTCCGCCCGCCTGTTCAGCGGATCGCCTACATCTCCGCCGGTACGTTTGTAGTTCGACCACTTTTAGCTTGAGAAACGAGAGTTGCTTTCGATACTTCTGCAAGCAATGTAGACTTCGACGTCATCAGGACGTCTGGTATAAGAATTTGAGGCAGAAGCCCTTAAAGGCAGTGTGTCACCTCGTTTCGTGGGCTGAAAATACCAACAGACTCTAGACCTCCTCGTCACGCTAATTCCAAAGATGTACGTCAAAGCTCATAAAAATGACGAAAACCCCGTTTTCGGAGGGTCCGAATGTGCAGCTCACGGACCACCTGGGCGGAGCGGTCCGTGAATGTGCTGGCTGCCGCCACGTCTGCAGCGTTGGCCAACACGTCTAGCCGTGTCCGATCGATGAGATCAACTGCTTCACGCGTCCACTCGGCTCGGCAAACTGTTACAAATCCCGTCCTGAAGAACGTTTAAAAATAGGGTTTGAAGACCTTTTTGCAACATTTTAGGTATACCATTGGATCCAGCGTATCGAGCAGATTCAGAATCTGGTAAAAGCTCAGACACGAGAACGAGGTGACGCACTGCCTTTCGGGAAGATAGCCTGACGACGTGGAAGAGCACAAAAGGAGAAGATTCAAGCATATATCATCCACGTTTACGAAAGCATGTATGGAGAGATTAAGCGAACCTGCGAACTCTTCGCAAATGTTGTATGATGTCGTTTGTCCCGTTGCGATGTAGAGAGTACGGAATAAAGAATACCCGAATTTGTTCAATTCGTTCCAGTAAAAATGATCAGTGCCACAGTTACGACACTCACTGTACAATGTACGTGTTAGCTGAAATCGCGCAAAATACTATTGGAACTTCAGAAATCGAGGAGTTTTTTTTCTGCGTTCATATTCGCGGATTTGTGTTCCTCGTCTGTTTGTTTCATCCCGTAAGGCTAGATTTACTCGCCCTTCCCAGCAACTGGAGCTGCAGTTCCCTTACATGGTGAGGTTGAAATCCCATGTGAGTGTAGATAAGGTGCTGTTGAGTTGCTGGTCTGTCGCTACGTGATCCCTAAGCAAAAAACGATCGGCAGAGCTGATCATGCTGAGCAACATCGCAGTTTAATAGCCAGCGAAAAGCAACCGAGCAGTACTCAAATAGCACTCACCTCTCCCTCCCCCTCGTTTTAGGAGCTGGACCCGAAATGACTTGCGGTTTGAACTGCTGCGTAGGAGCGAACATGTCGAAACCGCAAATGATGGTGAAAAAGTGGTTCGATGGTGGCAGTGGACTGGCAGAAATAGCTTTTCAACGAAAAAGATTCATACTTCTACCTGGGAAGAGAGCTGATCATGAGGAGCAACATCGCTATTGAGTCAACATGTAGAAGGTTCACAGGATGAGCAGCGCTCGGATCGACTAGCGGAGCAACAAACCAGGGGCTAAATGTACGTATAAAATCATGTGACAGGAAGCAAGCATACGATCATCTGATCGAAGGCTTGCTTCCCATAAATATAAATTCTGCGCCCCAAATTATAAATTCTGTGCCCCAAATCGAAGCTCTGAAGCTCACTTTTTCAAAATTTAACGTATCCTATGCAGCAGATAAACAATAAGAACCTGGCTCTGAATCTGGATTTAGCCTGATAGTAAAACAATCGCCAAATTACGCACCATGTGCGGAATGATGTCCTTTGAAGACGGGCCCACCATTGTCATCAAGGTGTCTGAAGCATGGGTATAAAATAGATTTTGCGACTCGCTTCAGAGGCGAAAAGCTCGCTTCAGTACATAACACATTCCAACAACTTTCGGCCGGTCCTTCAGCACTTCGTAAGTGTGAGATCCAGAAGACGCAGTGATACCACTGCTAGGGCCACCCCTATGGTATCCCACTCATTTTCGAAGTACTCCAGGCGTGGCAGTCTCATGCACTGGTATGCGGCTTGTCTGAAATCGTGTGCTATTTATTCACCCATTTACTTATTTAATAAACACAGGAGTTCATGACGATGTCAGATGCGAATTTCCACAGATGAAAACAGGAGCGGGTCACACAATTTCAACATACCGTGGCGATCACATACATATTTAACACACTGCCAATTAAGCCGATTAGCTGATGGAAATATAAAGCCCTTATTTCAAGTTCGGATTGAGCTATAAGGACAACGCTCGAGAATGTGATGAGGCATGTGCTCTGTTTTTTGCCTCTACCATAGTCCTCGACAAAATGTCATCAAATAGAATTGCACTCATTCTTTGCATTAAAAACTAAAAATGCAGTACTTCTGGAGAAATTTTCTCCCCTCTTACTTCATAAATACATTCGAGGGAAATTGCGATTTTATTGGCTATACCAGTGCGCATTTTGTAAAGCAGTTTTGATGCGTAGTTGTTCACCTCAGTTGTGAGCAGGACTCGTCAACATGAGTGAAAATTTTAATTACAAGATACAAGGATAAAGCATGCTCTACGGATGAGGATCGTTCTCTTATTTGTGCTTCTAACAGATAGTCAGTTACTCATTGAAAATATTCGAGAGTTGATTTGCTCTCGATATTCACTAAATGAAATTTTTGACAGTTGTTACGGTTTATTGCTAGCTCTAGTTTGTTCGGAGAGTATGGCAATAGCGTTCACAGAGATACGTTAAGGAAAAAAGTGCTTAACTCAAACCACCATTTCGCTTCTCCATAGGTAGGCACGGAACTTCTATACCGAATCGGAGGAAACCGACGAATTTGAAATTTTATTCTTCATTTCAAATCCAACTGGCACTGTGCTCTTGCTAAACGATAGGTACGAAGCATCCAAAGAGCCTCAACAAATGCTCAAACTTGGTTTTGATGGCTCATCCTAGGGCTGAGATATGCAAAAGAATCGGTGATCCAAAATCAGGGTGTGCTTAATATGTAGCCACCACTGTACATACCTGCGGAATGGAGAATTTGTGGCCGTGCTGAAAAAATAGTCAACTAAGAAGTACATCAAGTGCAGCTGAGCTTTGCATGTGTGAAACGTAGCTACAAACAGGACTATGATTTGGTATGAGCAGTGATGATGCCACATTGTAAGGTGGTCTTTCCTTTCCATTCCTGCGCACAAATGCTGTACGAATTACTGACATCTCACCCAATCAGTTACACTTTTGAGCAGCAGTACTTCTACCTGTGCCTTCCTAAAATGGCTAAGTAATGTATGCTTGACTCGCGTCTCATGCTACTGGACCTGCGACCACAGCGTATGGCGTGTACGCTTGCCGCGAGCTAAAGACAGGCCGAATTCTACGTCATTTTGAATTATGAACTCTTCTATGGACTGGAATGCAAACAGCCACTCTTCTTTTCTCACACCATCAGACCCCGACTAGTGGTTACCAGTGTTTATCGTTATGAATAATCCTCTTATACACATGACCAATGATAGTCTCTGACTTTCCATTATGCAGACGTTGCAGATCCTTCTATCTATCAGTGCACACTGTATGCCAAAGTTGATAAGCTATGGTGATGTGGACGAGCACATTTGTTTCATACTTGTTTACTAACACATTGGAATATCACAGAATTAAACAAGTGACAAGATCCGTCAGTGACACTTAATGAAAAACCGTCTCAACGACATAATGGAGTTATATCTATGTATTTAAAGGAGAAAAGAATTACAAGCACAGCACGAGGGTCTAGTAGAGAGTATTAATAAAATGACAGCAACATATTACGTGAAAATTTCAGAGGAATTCATGACAGAGAAGCAAACTCACTACGAAATACGTTCAAGAGTTACACTCGAAATTATTCATGAAACACATGGTTTCGTGTTGTTTGTCCCTTGAATGAATAAAAACATAAATGGACCGGACATCGCGTTGTCATCTGCCATAGAAGAATGGTGAACCCCAATAGTATGGGAAGAAAGGGTATCCGAACCCGAAGAACGGGAAGAAAAATCCGCGCTTCCACCTGATGTTCTCGCTGCAACATGGGGATGAGGGCCTTTCAACATTTTTTCAGGAGCTCATGAGCCTTGCATACCTTTCAATCCTCTCCTTGCTACCTTGTTTGTCAATATTGCTCACTTGAGCCAGGTTAACAGTTCGTACAGAAATCGTATCCGATGAAAAATTAGGAAAGGCAATGAGGTTTGGTAACCATAAGGCGGCAATGACTAGTGTCACTTTAAATAAGCTCATGTGAAGTATTGAAGAATTAGAAGAGTAATATCTTATCAAACTGTCCCAAGTGCATTTATAGCGTTAGGTGGAACTGGATTCGTCTAGTCCACACAAACATCCACAGACGAAGCTACATTGTACCCATGCACCCAACCAATCATGAATTTCTCTGAAACGTCATTGTTACTACTGTCTCTACAGTCACCTGATGTCCACAACATTACAACTTTTCTCCAACTGTATCGCTACTAATTCGACTGGAAATAGAGTATTTGCCGAATTGCTACAACCATGCTTATCATTGCACCACAATTTGAAGCAGGAAGTCCAATTCCTACCCAGTGCAAAGTCTGTTTTTTTTTGTAGAGAAAGCATCCGCTCTAGAAAGGATTACGTCACTTGGAAAAGAATGTGTCGGAGTTTTGCTGAACTGCAAGGTCCACTACATATCGTCGCTAAGGTAAAAATACAAGACTTTGTGATCAGCGCTCCCTCAAGAAAGGAGGAGGCAACGTCTGCATGAAACCGTTCACACAAGTTTTTCACAAATAACGGAGGACCCATATATCTGGTGCATCAAAAATGTGACTACCACTGGTTGGAACTGACTAACCAAATTTTTTGAGGGGCATTTGCTATACAAAAACAGAAGACATGGCATGATGCGCAACAGGGCCACCGCTGCGTTTGAAGAGAAGCATCAACCGTGCGATCAAATGAGTAAATATTTAGGTAAGTAAGTGACCTGCTTTACAAGGCTTGAACGATGAGCTACGATTCCAATCCATAGAGAAGTAACGTTTTTATCCTCGAGAGGACCAACCTGGTAGGGCTTGTGAGGTAGGCTTGCACACACGAGATTTCGTGCTGAAAACTCAAATTTGTTACTTAAAATGGTACTGAGACCAGATCGTGCTGTGGATTTCAAGAGATCTGAGATTTCATGAGGAGCAAATTTCATGTGACCGTTAAATTTCTTAATTGAATTCCTGTCAGATGACCTTACATAAACCTTCGCGTGCACTGATCTCTTAATTTAGACACATGTGTATGAGAGCATCCGCGACATTGGACAGGGAGCCGATGTCAGAGTTATGCAGCCCCTCGCATCGTTATCTACGCAACGTGTAGCCCGCCATATTTCTTTTAATCGACGCCTGCGTGGTCCTCAACTGTGTTTCCACCACTTTCGTCAACATCCACGTCTCGCTTCCGTAACACAGTGCCGGGATGACGGTGCTGTTGGATTGGACAGTTCAGCTCTCATCCTCTCGTTATTGGTTTCAAACACATCAGGCTTGATGGTGTTGTACTCGGCCCACGCAGCTCTCCTCCTCCTGATGATCTCAGGCTTCAAGTCGTTGCCCATGTTAATGAGTCGCCCTAAGCAGGCGTATTCGTCAGTGTCTTCGAGCGTCGTCTGATTGAGCCGGACTGCGGAGGGGTCTGCGAATCATTTCTCATCACCTTGGTCTTCTTAGCGCTGAGTTGCAGTCCCACCTTTTGCCCTCTTTGTTAAGTTGACGGACCATCTGTTCTGCTTCTTACGACGTGTGTGTCAGGATTACCATGTCATCAGCGAACCTCAAATGATTCAACATTCTTCCGTTGACGTTTGCTCTGTACTCGTCCCAGTCGCACTTCCTGATCACCGATTCCAAGACGACGGAGAATATGTTCGGGCTGATCGGGTCACCTTGGCGTACGCCCTTCTTGATTGGCACGAAGAAGAGGCGGATGAAGGGGAGGAACGTAGTCGTACAGTTCGAGTAACAGTCCCTCAATACGTCCACATATTTCTGTTCGACCTCTTGCTCTAGAATACTCTCCCTGACGGTGTGGTGCTCCACTGGATCGAAAGCCTCACTGTAGTCTATGAAAGTCATGACGAGGGGCACCTGGCGTTCTCTGCAGGCCTCTATCATGCTAGTGCAGGTGGCGATGTGCTCGATTGTGCTAAAGCTCCTTGGAATCCGGCCTGCTCCATAGGTTGAGCTTCCTCCATTGTTCTCCGGTTTCTTGCGAGGTTACAGCGCGTGAAATCTTTGTAGAGAACGGGCAACAGGCTTATAGGCTTATAGTTGCCGAGGTCCTCTTTGTCGACTTTCTTATGCAAGAGGATGGTATGCTCTCGAATACGCGAGTCACTCAAAGCGCCTTTGGGACTGGCATATGATGAGAAGGAATGACGGGCGATGGAGCAAAGCAGTCATTAAATGGTACCCGCACGAGAAGAAGTGCCCCCTTGGCAGACCTCCAACCAGGTGGAGTGACTCTCCTTCGATTCGATGTAATATCATCGATGACAGAATGAAGTGCCTTGTCCACTGGTTCACAAGAGCCAAACCAGAAAGGAATGGAAAGGATGCTACGATCTGCAACAAGGCAACCGCCGAGTCTGAAGCACGGATCAACCAAGTAATCCAAGTAAGTAGGTACTCTTATGATTCTGTGGTTTCGGTTAGGTGCGTAGGCAAGAATACCGGTCGTTTTCAATGAACTTGTCTATGAGTAGAGACAGTCAAATGACGAGTGAGTGCCATCATGAGCCTCGATTGACAAATGAGCTTCTGTCCTACACATATACAGAAAACTGAGATGTGCAGGCTCAGCATAATGGAACAGCGTGACGCAACGTGGGTAGCGAGGTCTTCAACGTTCAACAACTGCCAACGGCAGTCATTACGCTGAATGCTTATTCTGAGCAAAAATTACTCAACAGGCTGAATCAGTCAAGGTTTCGGCCAACGGGAGAAGTAACATGAGATACGAAAGGAGGTAACCGTTAATCAACCATAAGTCTCGTGAATTTCACCAAATATTCAATGATTTCGTTAAACTGAGCGTTTTCCTCGATGGACTACCACCTGTAGGCATCGAATTGTCCAGGAATGTAGGTGTTTATTGGTTTATTTGAGATGCACACGCACATGGGTTCTGGCACTATTTCATGTTCACTACATATTGGAATGCGTGCAAATTTCTAGCGAACATAGTGCAGTCTTAGTTTTTATTTACTTATTTTTATCCGTTGATGTATGGGAAGGCCATGTGGGCAAAACTAAAATTTATTTAATACGTATAACACAGCACAGATGTCAGCAAAATAGTGCGTGAAGGAGGCGATATACTATATTGAAAATTATCGACAACATTTGACACCTGATGGGTCTTTTCGTCAATTTTCTGTGCCCGTAGTAATCCTCCATTCAATTCAACTCACTTGAGAAGAATGGTGGCACAACGGAAAACTCGTCCAAATTCAAGTGACTTGAATTGAAATGGTGTTGGGTGGGCACCTATGTTGACTCTCTCGTGTGCTCGCACCACGTTTCCTACAGTCAACTGATTGTGAGTTGAAACGAATTCAACCCAACTGCGAGCTCCCATGAATGAAATATTACGGTGGGAGAGGCTTCAAATGGGTAGAGATTAACTTAAAACGCACTCTTCCCCCACCACACTATTTCGTTCAGCCGGTGTAAAAGTGTTTCATGCGACCTATACACAGCTTAGACGTGAAATAGTTTTTGGATGAGTTTGCACGCGCTACCGTTTCAATTTGTTTTTTGCCGGCGGGTTATACATAGGTCTATTTTTCAGTATGACAGTAGTTAAGTGAATACTTCTTCTCCCCAGAATGGAATGGATTTTAACCGTGTTCAACATTTAACGCCTGAGATATTAAACTACTCTCATTCCGCATGTTTTTACGCCTTGTTGCCTTTGTTCTCGTATGTCCTTTTCAAAGACAACCACGACACTCAGGCGAATAAGTTTTACCATATAATTACCGATGCTTTCGGGAAGATGACGTAAACTGGCCAGAACCAAACAAAGTCGGCCGACAAGACTTCGAGCTCTTGATGAACAATGAGCATATTTCTTTTCACTACGGGAAAAGTTGGATCGTAAGTTTTTTCCAACTACCCTTTTCCAACTGTCGGTGGTTCCTATTTGTATAATTCTTGTATTTTGAGATTGCAAATATAAAGGTAGTGTTTTTCCCATGCTGTCAGCTTTTCAATGTGATTTATTGAGAATGATCGATTTCATTCTTCTCTGCGTTGCGTCATTTGCTGCTCATCAACTCATCTCGGAAAGACAGTTTGTTACGCAACAACAGGCTGTTCATTTTGCTGCTATTGGCGGACATCCACGTCAGTCACGGTAAGCATTCTTTAATTGTTTTGAATTGAGTGCATGTTTTTTTTATCGGAACTGTTTTGAGTACTCGAGCTTCACTCTAGAAATAGATTTACTTTCTTACAACTGGCCTTGCCCTTCTTTCCAGTTAGAGCGGTTTATTTTTCTGTAATTGTTTTTTGCGTACTATTGTACTTCAGCCGCCCCTCTACCAACCTCGAGCTTGAAAAAGTAGATTTCTCTGGAAACACAAGATGAATTTCGCACGACGCCCGTAGTCAGTCTGACCGTAATTTGCTACATTTGACGATGAATGTCCTTCAGGCCTGAAATGTGCGAATTACAGGAATATCTTGGCAAATGGGCCCAAAAACCGCTTGTGTTGCGTTGCGCGTAATGTCTGATTGTTTCATCTCTCTTTTCGACTGCCTTCTAAAACATCAGTATTCCTCTAAAACAGGTCTAATCGCCATTCACGTGTTGAGCTAGTCAAACTGCGCTTTTATTATTGATTTACCGTCGAAGGTGGAACCATGGTGCAACTGCAATCTGCTAATGCATTTAATTCCCCGCCTAAATTACGGTCAGACTGACTGTGGACGTTGTGCAAACTTCATCTTGTTCTGAAAACTTCTATATAGAGGTTGCTGATCACGAATATCGTATCCATTTCGCATGATATTATCGATTTTATTGGTTTCATCGATTTTTTTAAGTCCGACTCTTCTATCAGATTTCTCTAAAAATTCGCATTCGTAGGTTTTTGAAGGTGCTGGTCACGAAGGCAATCGCCGTTTTGCATTGAAATCTCGATTTCTTTGATTTTCTCCAAATTTTTGGTTGTAAGACAGTGCAGTTTCACAATTTACTAGTGTTTTCCCCATTAAGTGGACATTTGCTTGCAAAATTCATTCACAAAAAAATTCACAAAAAATTCACAAATTCACCTTTCTCACCAGCATCTCCGAAAAACCACCATATGCAGGTTTTCAGAGAGATCCGAGGGATGTCCATACCCGGAAAAATCGATAAAATCAATAAAATGAATACCATCATGCGAAATGAGTATCATATTCGTGACCACCACCCCTGACTTCCCCTTTATACAGGTTTTCAGAGAAATCCATCTTTTCGAAGTTCCAGAACAATATCCTCCGTAATCTACGCTTCTTGCCTCCACACTTTATAATCAGCCGGCTGCCTCACCCACATAGTCATCACAAGCGACCACTTAAACCATTCTGTTTTCGCTGCGTCTCCACTCTCATCAATTCATCGTCAACAACTCAAGGAAAGGTGGGTTTAGCTGTTTCTGCTTAGGCAAGGCTTTTGTCCGTTGTTAGCGATGCTGCTAATGACATTACTCCTCTGACAACTGTGCAGCACGAACGCAGCACGAACGGCGTAATGGCTCGAGTAGAAACCCTTACAGCAACGGTTGCCAGTTGCTGCCATCTTCCCCTCTACTGCTTCTCCAGCTATCGGCCCTATAGCAGCAATTGCTGAGGGACGGCAGCAATCAAGGGGAGGATGGCAGCAACTGGAAACCGTTGCTGCTAGGGTTTCTACCCGAACCATTACGCCGTTCGGGCTGCGTTCGTGCTGCACAGTTATGAGAGTCGATACAGGAACCTGTAGTCTGCCCTGCTAGTCAACACAGCGAACTAGCGATTGGTATTTCGGAGCCAGCTATTTCTGAACAACAAAAATTGACCCCTGGAATGGTTATGATCACTGGTGAGTAGTCTTGTCACCTTTTTGGATGGGAGCTTATGCAGGAAAGGGGCTATCTCTATGGTCGGCCGTTGCCTGCTGCCTCTCCGGCTTTTTAGTCGCCCTTTTCCCTTATTACTTAAATGTGTCTTCTTTGGAGTAAGCCTTCGTCAATTTACCATTTTTTTGCTTCAGGTAACCAAGTGGAGAGGGAGCCAGGACGTTTCGCTCCGGACCTGATGATCTCACCAACAGCTAACAGATATCATCCGCTTCAAGCGATTCCTCGCCACTGTCAAAGAATTGGAAAGGAGGTGGTATCCGAGTACAGAATAGTGACAAATTGTGGATCCTCTAAAACAATATAAAATTCCTGTTTTGTGTTCATTGTTAGGATAAAAGATTCGGGTCTATGTGTGTATCCCACATGCGAGAGTCTGTATTTTCAAAGGAAAAAGAAAAACGGTACCCCGTTATAACACCGAATTTTATCAGTGCGATTTGCATCACTCCATTGTTTTGGTGAAAATAGCTATGCGAAGTTGTCTTGTGCCTCCGATAATGCCGCTTAACGTGTCCACGGATCGTATCCACGTTCTCTTCCAGCAATGTTTCATGTGCCATCGATCAATTGCAGAGTCAGCAATCTACTGCGCGGATCAGCTGCCTCTGCAGTCGATGTAGTGGCATGACGGTCGCTTGAATCCCGCCCCCAGTCATCGCAGCTCGATTGACACTCGCTTGATTCAAGTCACTTGAATGGCGGATTACTACGGGCACTGAATTGTTTAACTTCATTAATGACGCAGTGTCTTTTGCTGACAAGGGAAGTGCACGAGGAAAAACTGCTAATCCATGAGGAGACGTAGAGAGCCCGTCCAACATGTAGTTTATTGTGGCGTGGCCGCGGCCTGTCACCCTTGGCTACACAGATTTTGGAGGGAAATGCTGATTTGAGCAGGAAATCGGCAACACCATGCAAAATGACAACGATAGTCGTGCTCAGCACCTTAAATGACCCCCTATGAGCAGCTTCAGAAAGTTCTATGAGACACCTTATCTACCGTCTTCCTACCGTAATCCTATAAAATGAGGCTATCCTCTTATATAAAGCATGGTATTGGAAAAAGTTTATTACGATTGACCTGCAGCAAAGCTATGCGATTCATCCAGTAACGAATCTTCACATTCTGCACCTCCTCATACTGCTCTGCATCTTTCTTGTTCTCTTCCCAGAAATGAGCAAGCCATGCCCCCATCACTGTTGTTTGCTCCAGTTGGGACATCAGAAGGACATGGTTCTGACATCACTCTATCGAAGTCAGTTTTGCAATTAGCTGATGTGAAAAATCCCTTGGGACGACCTTCAACGCGCTATCTTCTGAAGAATCCATCTTTTCGGCGACACGAACATGCCAGCTGTCCTTTGAATTCGCTATGTAAAGTTGGAAGAGAGTCAAGTGTTCCAAATTGGACCATGGTTTCACTGAGAGCGAAGACATCCTCAAACTGGAGTAATCAACCACGGATCTCCCGATCCCAGCCGGTTAGTTGCGAGGCTACGTGGCGCGTCCCCAGGTGGCGCATAGGGGGCTAATCTCGAACCAGCTGACCTTGTGCCTGCCCTGAGACGCGGGTGGATTCAGGGGATGGACTCCCTGTCTCTGCATTGTCGGAACGATCTATACCTGTCAGCGCGTGGGTATGTTCATGCATGCATGCGTGGGTGTGCTTGCGTGTCTGCAGATTGTATCCTGCACATCTATCCGACCAAAAGCCCTGCATTCAAGTGTCTGGTTCGGAGTCGCGTCCAACAAATAAGCTCCATCGTCCACTCCCGGGAAGCCCGGCTCACTTCCCGGTGGAATCGCACTCCAGCCTCCCACAGGGGAATAGAGCCCAGCAAGCTACTTCCTGTGGGCTTGAAATTTTTTTCAAGCTCGACACAGCAATAATAGAGAGTGTTCCCCCTGATCTCGGAAGAGTCACTGGTACGGCAGCGCCAGTGAGGACGAGATCCGAGGGGTTATCTAGGCTGCCTAAAATCAGAAGGACTATGATGACGGTCTGTGCCTACAACACATGCCTGCTTGCATCGGAGGCTTCCATCGAGGATTTGATTATGCAGGCCAGGAAGATCAGGTACGACGTCATCCGACTGACCGAGACGAGAAGACACCGGCCACTGAACGCCACCTTTGACACTGGAGAAGAACTGTTCCTTGGAACCTGCGATAGTAGTGTAGTGGTGGAGTCGGTACCCTCGTCAACACGAAGTTGGTCATGAACATCGATTCATTCGAACAGCTAACAACCCGAATCGGACGTTTGCGACTGAGAAGATGTGGCTCAATACCGGCCTTGACAATCTTCGTCACCTACGCACCAACATCCAGCTACGACGGAGGGAAGATTGAGGCCTTGTAAATGGACTCAGAGAAGTTCTACAGGAAAGACCACACATCCTACAAGATCTAAAACAACCACATATGCAACCTTTGAAGGCCAATCGGCAGTGCTGCAACATCAGAAATCGTAACCATCAGCTATGCAGTCGACAGCCAGAGTATGAAGTGGTCAGAGTAGTAGTCTCCTTAATTTTGGACCACTCTGCAAAGCGACAAACCACTTTGCCTGTTCACCATCCGTTTCTTGATTACGAGAGAGAAAATGACGAATGGTCTACTTTGGTGAGTGTTGAAGACCAAGTTTCTAGTACGGACACCTCAGTTATCTCCATAGGTTAATGTCTTACTACCACTGGTGCCGTGGATGGTGAGTGCCATTCATATTTCGCATTGTAACTAAACTCTCACGAAATATCAGATTCGTCTTGAACACTGACGAATCTAATGATTCCAGAGATGGAATTGAGAAGAGGCGTCAAATAGCACCTGCCGAAATGGAAATCGGCACAGTGATGTTCTGCCTTATGCAACGTTAAACAAACTATTTGCAGTATGAGACCACCACTGAGAACGCATATCATCGACAGCAGATTTCGCGATATATGACGCTGCCAACTAATTTGTCCTAGTAAAAGTGAAAAGTACAGAATCAATGGCAGAATCCGAACGGTTCGAGTTATGCCACCATTTCATTTTCACTGTGCCATACCCCGAACGGTTCGGATTGTGGCCACTCATTCCCAACTTGCATTTTTACTCGGACAAATTAGTTGGCAGCGTCATACATCGTTCGACTCTCCACTAATCAGCCCGATTTTGTAGCCGGGTGCAGCACCAAATGGACGCTGCACTTCGCTTGGTCGAGAAGCAGCGTGAGAAACGAAAGCCGCTGCATCTTGCCTACCTCATTTGGGAAAGGCATTTTACCTCGTGCCAAGCTGGATAGGATCCATCCTGATCAGGCGCACGACAGGGCAATATGGCGTCAAAGGATCAGCAAATAGACCCCGCTACGAAACGGGAAAAACCCTGAGGAAGAAGTTTTGACCTCATGCCCCATGAAGTCTGTGGCAGCAAGGGAAACATGCATAAGCATGTGTTCCCGAAGAACTTATCGAATGGGTTCGGATTCTCTATACAAGAGGTCGTGTGCAAGCTGCCGCCAAACGTTGACGGATTTGCCCACTTGGTGTGCACCAAGGCTCAGCTCTCTCTTTCCACGCCTCTTCATTGTGGTGATGCACACTCGCGGCCAAAAGATATTATCAGCTCCATTTCGATAACATGTTTCTTTGCTATAACTATCCTCTGGATTGAGCGATCCGAATAGAATTTGGATAGGTATTAATGCTCTTTGAGTGCTTCCTAACAGCAGCTTAAATGGACAGGAACTGAATTCTAGTGGCCTTATTAAGCTTAAATATTAATTTCCGCAGCTTCCATTGATTCCGTCCAATGACTTCACTACCACCTCCTGAAGAAAATGAAGAGTTGACATAGATTGGGTGCATAATTGGCTATTTTTTCATCAGGTGTCATTGATACCCTTCCTTTTGCTGCTCAAATGCGAGGGTCGAATTGTAGATATTACCAAGAAAATCTTCTTAAGTTTATCTGAAGAATATTGACAGCTTCACGGTTCCTATTTCAATGCCAGAATTGATTGATTTATTTATTGCGCCGCATCTACAACGCTATGAATACACAATTCAGATAGAATACGAGTTCTGATTGAGCAGTTACCATTACTATGAAAATGTATAGTGATCATACCGATTCATGCTACACATATCTCGGACCTAACAACTCGTTTGAACGTAGCGCTGGAACATCTGGTGGGGATTCTCCTGTATATTTTGATGTATGCAGTTTCTACCCTGACAGTAGAGCTAGTGGCCCTTATTACATGTTTAGGTTTCGGAAACGCGATTTTAAAAGAGCCACCCCTAGTTATTGAGGGTGTGACGTTGAAAAAAATTAAAAGCATTAATGTTGGTTTCATGTCAAGCAGTTCATGTACCATGCAAATGCCAAGCATTGTGCGTTTGGATTCAAGGCTTGCTAGGCCAACGAGCACTCCTGATACTTGAGTTGGGAATGCTGGAATAAGAAATTTAGTTCGTTCTAATGAACAATTTTCTAGTATAATTATTCTGAACTCTTTCAATAGTAATATAAGGTTCGTATCCTTAGTTGATAGGGCTCTGAAAATTTGGACGCTACGAATCATTGCTTTCTGACATATTTTCCCGTAATGAGCCGAAACATTGAGAGATATAGGAGCAATTAAAAGAATAGTTGTCAGTTATGGATATCATGGACATATCCTCTGTTGGAACGGATGTTTTTTGTTCAAGATTATTCAAACCCTATTTCCTCACTTTTTCGGACTTATAAGTGACCTCACTTTTTCAGGTAAAAAGAAGAATTACGGAACGCGACTATTACAGCAAACTCTGCGAATCGAAATAAGTCGATGCAAACAAGGAACTATAATGTTGATGAAAGTGGTGAATTTAGACTCTTACCGCCATAGTTTTGTGTAGAAGCAGTTTGCGTCAATGTTATGCAGCGCAAAGCGACAATACATCGACCCTCATTACAAACTAAAATTTCGGCCAAATAGCTGAATCCTATGTTAAGTTATAATGGAAAGTTCCACTTTCAACATACCACTGATCATGTCTTGACCGCGACTGTATTTTTTGATTTGATCTGCAAAAGCTTACGCCTTGGACACTGCTGCGCGTAAACGACGTCACGCTTGCGTCCAAGGACAGGTAAGAACTCGAGCGGCTGATACAGGCTTGCAATGACCGACTTGCACGATTCGGCCTACGTCTTAACCTTAAGAAGACGGAGTATCTAGCAACCAGCATGGATTAACTCAGCACATAAACTTAGATGGTGTAGACTTACCGAGGAAGGATGCGCTGAAGCACCTTCGTTCCGGATTTCATACTTTGTAATGAAATTCTAGCCCGAGTTAATTTCACGTTGGGGAAGTGGCGCTCATTGACCGGTGTTCTTTGCGAAAAGAAAATCCCGGACCGACTGAAATCGAAGATCTATCGTAATGTTGTCCGACTCGTTGCTCTCTGAGACGCCGAATGTCGGCCCGCAATCAAGAAAGTATAATGTCGCCTCAGCGCAATGGAGATGAAGATGCTGCGTTGGATGGCTGGAGTAATGCGGTTCGGTCTGATCAACCAGGGCATCAGGAATCGGTTTGGCGTGGCTGCGATAACAAATAAGCTTAGCGAATCTCGTGTACGATGGTGCGGTGACGTTTTTCGTGCCGAGGGGGACCGTCTGCTAAGTCGGTCTTTGCAACGTCCTCGACAAATGACAAAAAGGCAGCCCAAAGCAGCGTTGGCTTAACACGCTTGATCTAGCTTGAATCCATTCAAAGGGACAGGGCTATATGGCGTCAGCGAACCAGTGAAGCAGACTCCGTTACCGAGCGGGAGAACGCTGAAGAAGACTGAGAAATGTTCCAGAATCTGCATCAGAATGAAAGTGCGGATTAGGCACTACTTTTAGTTGCTGCGCAACGACATCGTTGAGATAGATAACGGGGCCTTGTGAGAAAGGTGGCAGAGGCACATCCATACCAACAAATGATGTAAATTGGAGCGCTTGGCTGACAAAAGTATAGATCACTTTTTAACGCAAAAATGCGCAGGCGGAATCTGCTTCATATATCTTTTGTGGAGTTCTGATAAATCTTCTAGTACTGATTGAATATTATAAACGCTTTGACTCTCCGACGCTATTTGATCAATATATTAAAAGGTGGGAGAAATAGTAGGATTCAATGTCAAAATGATCCTTGTGAGGAAGAGGCACTGCTCATCGATAAGCTGCGACGTCACCAACTGCAACGTTTGATGGTCAAACTTTAGTCGTTGTTGATAATTCTAAAGTGAATTATTGTTTCAGGGTTATCGCCTGACTTTGTCGGACTTCCTAGAAACATGAGCAAGGGCATTGCTTTTTGAGCAGTTGTAAGTCTGTACTACCTCCTCTTCCGTTGCTGCAACATTTAAACCAATGATGACGTAAAATACGCTGGATAGGGTAACACTTTTTTGGGCTGAGGGTTATCCTTTGTTATCCTCTGTTGTGAGGAACGAAGCTACTATTTTCGGCCTTATCTGCACCGTCATCCGGCGACAAAAGCCCGGATAACTTTACGGATAAAGGACAGACGAAAAACTACGGATAACGGCAAGACTGATGACCGGATATGGACAATCCCTCACTCCTGATGTCTACTACTATAACTCATCAATTCTTAAAGACAGCACTCACGATTTAAAAAAAAATTTTTCACGATATTCCACTAAGGAGGCTTCTTTCGTGCCCATAGTGGAGATAAGACCATCTAAAAAGGCAAGGTTTGCGCGAAATACTATGTTGTGTATTGCCGATAAGTGCCAATGTGGACGAGATCTATCGCGGTGTCGTCGCAGAGGTGCGGAACGGATCACCACTATAGGAAAATCCTAATCGATCCTGTATCAGCTGAGAAACAGCCGCACACGATCAGAGAAAATGGGGCGGGGTTGAGCACGTATTTGTACATAGATACGAGTTTTATTACTCGAGCAACTGCAGGATTTGGAGTGCAGTTACACTCCAATTGATGCCATCTTTGAAATGGGTACGAATTTGAGGGGAATTTTTTTCGGCGTGAGTGCTGCGTTTACGACCACTTCATGAAAATATGCGTATGACGTCATTGCTCCAGGCCCATTGGCATTCCTGACTCATGCTATACCACTGAGTCGTTGGCACACACCACAGCGATGAAGAAGCGATCTTCCGCGTGTGTAGAGCTTGTTCCAGGCGTGTGACTCATGACGGCGTCCGGTTTTCCGCTGCCGGCGGCTCGCGGTTATAAAGCTTGGCGACGGAAGTGAGGATGTCGTGACGTAGAGCTGGCAATCATGATATGGTTTTGGCTGATACTGTCTACTAGTCGCTCCTGTGCACACGACGATATATGTGAGTTGCTTTGAGCTCAAAATACTCTTTTTCTCTTTGTTCCGACGTCCCCAAGAAATATTTTTCGATGCAACTCCGTATTTTCCTCTTTGCTGTTTAGAATTCTGTAATTGCCGCTTATAGTTTCTCTGCCAATGATATCGGAAGGGGCTGACACTGTCAATCAAACGTTTTTCGAAATGGAGGAAGACCACGAGCGATTGTGCGGTGTAGAAGGCAGATTGCTGAAAGGTACTGCTTTCCCCATCCCATTATTGGTGAGAAAGTGAAAGCAAAAAAAGATGATTCGCCGGCAAATACATCCATATAGAAATAATTCTTGAGAAGGGAGGGGTTATATGATTCTCAGAATTACCACATTTTCGATTTTTATAACACCGTATTTCTCGACACTTGAACACTGTGATGCCTATCTGCTACGGATTCAGGAACATTTCGGGAAGATTTCCTCCAAGCAACCATGATGGATTTGTATTTCAAGTGATATGTAAAATATTTGTTCTCTTTGCTACTTATTACTTGCATAGTCTAGCCATTTCCGCCCACAAAACTCGTCAAGCTTGAGGGCCTCCGGTTGAGGGGCAGAGATATCATTACCCATATGTACGTTTCTCGAAAGCACTCTTGAAACCAGCAGTGTTTCCTCGAGGAAATTATGTGCATGTCTATTAATGGTAACTGCCAGAGTCAATTAGTTAAAAATGCTTTTCGTAAGAAAAAAATAGAACGAACGAATAGGAAAAAAAAGGAAAAGTGAGAAGATTCTTCAGGCAAGAATATGTATATTTTGTCTCAACAACTCGTTTTAATCAACAATTATTCACGCTATAACAATTATTCATGCTGAAAACTCTACCTCTCTTTATGAGCGGGTAGCTTGAAACCTTCCCGGGAAACGTTGTGAATCCATCACGAGTGACGTACAACAAATACAACTGCTTGTTAAATCTCTCGAGGAATAAATGTGTTTTTAAGATATTTTCAAATATATGATTTCGTGCTCACTCTTTTAGCGATTGCCAGAAATGAACGAACTTAGTTTCACTTAGGAATTTTGAAGTGGTTCAATGAAGATGAATTCATTTTTATAGGCTAAAAGAAGGAGTGCTATAAATCGAGGATTTACCCTGCATTTATTCATGTTTTGTTCAGAGCAAGGAAATCGCCTCGTACAATGCACTTCGGACGACGACTGTCTACCGCCATCACAGTGTCATACCACTGGCTACTGCTGTATGATCGCTCTCAACCAAGAACCACCTCCCATCGGGTGTCCCATCGGTAAGGAAACTGTATGGAGTGTTATAAATCTTTTGGTTAAATGCACTTGGATCAGCTTCTCAGAATGTTTGCTAATGTCGAGAAAACTTCTTCTGTGTGCGACTTTAATGGTTTTTTACGTTCTTGAAGGCGGTGGGGGTGGGCAGGGTGGGGATATGTGGTTTGTCGTATCGCTTGAGCCGCTGGTGACCGTGATCTTCAGGAACGCGACCACTCGTGAACTCCTCTGGTGTGGAGCTAACTTGCTCACCATCAATGCCTGATTCCTGCCCCGGAGGAGCGCTTTGCTATACGGACACTTTGACGAATGTCAAGCGATGCTGTGGGAACGATCCAGGTAAAGACTCTTTGGAAAAGCGGTGTCACATACAGTGAGTAGATGTGGATTTTTCTTGAAAAAGAAAATGTAGAAATTTTTGATTTTTTCCCCACTACTGTGAAATTCTCTTGCTCTACTCAAGAAGGAACGACGTTTAGGGCAAGGCTGTCCGTCTGGCTCACGCGCACTACTGACAGCTGAGGAAAAGCCGCAGCTTTGCACGCCCGGCAGGGCTGGTGCCATATGTCCTAGTGGAGCACTGTGCCAATGGAGCCACCTGATTGACCGTTACCAGTGTTGTGAACCGGATAATGGTTAGTTCGTCCTTGAACCTCCTTCAGGTATACGTGGGTCTCAGATCTTGAAAATCTGCAATTTTCCAGGTTGCCCGCGACATCAGACTCCTCAGAAAACAGAATTGGGCATGCTTTCGTGTATCCCAGGAGGAACTCCTTGTCCGAATGGTGGTGGTTGTCATTTCAATTTCTGGACCGCTTCCTACCAGTGCTGCAGCCTTGATGCAGCAGGTAAATCAGTATCGCTACGATTGACAAACGCCGTACTCACTCAGTTTTTTTTTTGACATTGATCTGTTGTGAGTGGAAAGACGAGTTGTTGCATTTCCTCATTTTTTTTTTGCATGTCCACAAGTCACGTATGTAGAAAGTACTGAGTTGTACGAATACTCAGTACCTCATCATAAACCCACGAATCTTTTTTCCCTGTAGGAAATGTAGTGCCCATGAACTCAATGTTTTTAGTTCTGAAAGCAAAACTTCTAACGATTCCTCAAAAGGAGGACTACTCCTGGACCATTTTTAAAAGTAGGCTAATAACAGGCATTTGAGGCTTTTCCTACAATTCAATTTCTCTTTCAATTTTCAACTTGCTTCAACCCTTTCTATCTAAACCTTTAACGAATGCAAAGTAGAGCCTCAGTACCCTAACCGCCTGCAAATCACATAATCTAACAGAATCCTTGACCAAAGGTTTATCAGGAAGACCGGAAAAATTATGTCTTGAGGAAAGAGAAGATTCCTAATCTGGACGATTTTTTTAAATCATAGTTGAGTGATTTATACATAGTTATGATTGCAGTGACCGGGCCTGGTCATTAACTGGATTAGATGCAACTTTTCAAAAGTTTCGTAAAATTCAAAGTTCCGTCTCACCTCTGAACTCGTTGACTGTTAAAGAGAAAATTATTGCATTTCATTCGAACAACTTATGCCATGTTTGTGCCGTTCGCAACTCCTGCGTCTTAAAGAAAAATTCTGTATTAAGCAGGTTCCTCCGCGTGATCTGGTTTGTCAGCAATATCTATACAAAAATGCAGGTAGCAATACAGAAATTTCCGAAAGGTACCTTCTCCACTCATGATTCGCAAGCGCGTAGCTACCGCAAACTGAAGTGGGTTCGTGAGCCTTAATCTCATTGTTTTGATGTCCAGCTTGTGCTGTTCACACAACGCGATTAACGTCTGCGCTCATTTGAATAAACAGCTTTGAAGAGTAGGAACAATTTTGAGAACGGTGAAGTTTACAAAAAAAAATTCACTCTTTATGATAGAGGTAGCTGAAGTTTTTTTTTTTCTTAGGTGGACAGGAACAGACATTTCTCAAGCGTCCTTGAGCAAAATCCGAGACTGCGGGAAGGAGGCCTTGGTTTCTATAGATTTCTGGCTTATGATCAGTATTCTCATCCACATTTATGCATGTATCTGCTGGAGTCGCGTGCGCCATTGAGATTACTCGGGGTAAACTGCTACCACCATATTTACCACGGCTAATATGGGCGTTGACAGATTTACCTCTGATAACCTCAATTATGCATCCAGACGCTGTGAATGTCTACCATTACCAAAGTCAGTATCCAGCTTGACTACTACTTTGCGAAAAATTTCAGTACTTCCTCCTTTAACACATTAGTGGTTTGGACATCCTTTGTTGCCCGGGACATCTGGGAGAATATCTAATTCGATCCATTCATTGCGGTGTCAACCTCCTATATTTTTTTTTCTGAGCATGACTTAACTATATAAGAACGATCGGATTTTGACGTTCTGAGAGGTTTTTTTGCTGACTAAATTTCGATTTGTCGTGGTACTGTAACAAAATGACTCGAGTTACTGTAGCCATTACTCTTTGTTTGTCTGCCACCTCCGGTCACAATTACACTCTCGCAGGCGTGCTGAACTACTCAGCAAACAGCTTAATTCCGCAGCTCGTTGTCCAATTTTTCGGCACCACCTGCTTTTGTATTCACTTCGCCAGCAGCGACTCAGCTGACCCAGCGGTCAGATGCGGCCCATAGGCTGTCTGATCTTTTCCCTTCTTTTGCTTGTACTATTGACTGAGTGTCGAAGATTATCCTGGGAGCGATGTGAGTTTTCTAAAAACGTTGTTTTCGGCCATAGGGATTGGTTCAGTGAAGCATCGTTTTCACGATTTTAGATAAAAATGGTCATCATCAGAATTGGGATAATAAAGTGACGAATTGAACCACGCAACGACCTTTTCTCCAGTAATGGCTTTTTCCCATGAAGAAGCCTATAAATTTTGTATCACAAAGCCCCATTCGCCACCTTTTTTTTCCTAAGAAATCACAGCTTTTCAATGTTATACCAGGGATTTTCTTGCCTAATAAATTTTAAGGAATATGTTATGGATTTTCTAAAGGTTACGAAAGCGTGAAAACGAGTTCTGAGGTAAGAAGTTTACCAAATATGTAGTGAATAACTCTTGCCCGTTCAGATCTCTGCCCTGCTGGTCAAGTTCCCTTCCTAGCGCAATCCAATGGAGAACCAAAATCGTGCAAGACGAACTTGGTGGGTGTGACCTCTACAGAGAGATCTGGAAGATTCCAGAAATTTCTGTCAAACTTTTTTCATTGAAATACGTGCACACATACCTGCCTCAGCTCACCATAAGCTCTTAGTAGTACTTTATGACCTAAATCCAGCATAATTAATGTATCTTTCATTCTTCTGACTGTAGATCCATTTTGAATTGCAGCGGATTGTGGCATTGAGTTGGTTAGAGACAAATTATCGGCGATAATTATCAAGGCTTAAAAACCAGGGGACGTGAAAACTGGCCCTACTAAATTTTTGAATTTCAATCGTTCCTGTCTTTGACACAATTTGGTTGATTGAGTTTACCAATTCGTTGCGCTTTTCAGGACTGTCCATCCGGTTACCATTGCGGAGAAAATAGAGTCTGCTGCGGTTTGCCTGGAGCTTGTCCGACTAATCATCAGGCTGCTCAGGATAAATATGGTAAATTGTTGCACCCATTGCAACACTCGTTGAGGGAGGAATGAGAGTATATAGTGCCAAGGCTTAACGGTTTTCCAATGCTGCTGCTAATCCACATTTTTTGTAGTATGTAGGTGTACACAGATTCGCCCCGTTCTGACCCTAAGTCTGTGCGATATTTTGGATTTCCTTCCTATTGGGTCAGCTTTCTAGAGCAGATTTATCAGGATTTCAGGCCGCCTCACCGCCTGCACGTCGAGAAACGGTAACACGTGTCCTTCTGGATCGCAGTGCATGGACACCGCTACATTTTCGCAGCGACTCTGCTGCGAGCAAGTATGTTTATAATCAGCAATCTTTCGAAAAAGCGTCAAGCAGTAAAGGCCTCTAATTTCAGATTGAGTACACCTGTCCCGGCTATTCGACACCCTACCCAAGCTCGAGATTCCCGCAGAAATGCAATATAATGGAGACGTGGTCTTGCGGCGACAAGCAATGCATGCCAAGGTGATAAAACTATCAAGTAATTCAATGAACGTCTCGATAAATATTATAGATAACGAACAGAAATAGAAAAAGGAGTAGTATACTATGGCCAGAACGGTGTGGTGATGGAAACGATTCCAACAAAGCGAAAACTTTTAGGACTCTCAGATTTCTTGTGTTTCCCTGTTCCTCTTTTCTTTCAACATGACACCAATAGACATATTCACCATGACTCGGAATATACACTTAACTTTCACTGTAATATTTTCGTGACAGGATCAGAACTGAAAATTTCTGCAATTATGAGCTATACTAGCAGTTCAGAAGTACTAACTGGGCTGCTCTACCACTTTCTGGAAAAATCTGATCAAAATAATCTGATAAACTTTCAGCAACATTCCCAATGTGCACATCTGCTGCCAGTCGGACATCATTCGTCAAAGGGATGTCAATCCATGTCCTGCTGGATGGACCCTAAATGATAATATCCTCACTGTGGGTTTTCATCGTTTAATGGGGAATTCTTTAAAATATCTAAGGTTCATTGTTCCAGTTCTGCACGCCGTCCGTCCACAGCTCAACCTGCCCCGGTTTCTCCTCTTGCCTACGTTCGTCCAGTGTTCAGCAGCAGTTCGTCTGCTGTGTTCCGAGTCAGTGAAATCCAGTGATACTTTTTTTATTTTACGGAAGTAAGCACCCATTGCCAGTTGTCTGCCATATTTATTAGTTCCCGGTTTGAGCCTCAATTTATGTCGTACTTGCTTGCTACTATACATAACAATAAATTTGTACCCATCAGTCAGTGTTTTGCCTGTGGTTGGGAGGAAAACAATGAGGGAAAAACCTTTTTAAACTGTTCAAGTAACGCAGTATCTATCGCTTAGGATATATTTACACGAAACGAAATAGTTATTGGCCTAAAGCTACAAATGAATCCGGAGTTTGAATACAAAATAATGTTATCATGTTCAGCTCCTGCTGCAGTCACTGATCGGTGCATTGACCCTAAAGCGACAGTCGAGCTCGTTCGAGGCGCCACAAGAAAGTGCACTCCAAACACAAACTCCTGCTCCAAAGGGTGGGTCATGTTGCTCTTACGAAAACGCATTTCTCAGAATATCTTTGCAAGTTCGTCCAACACTACAGAAAATTATGAAAACCATAAGGAAATTGCCAAAATTGGCAGCCGGGCTCCAAGGATAAAATCCTGCTCGGCTACGAAATACCCAGTTCATTAGTATACAAGCCTACGTGACAATAAAAGAAGAAAAAAAGGAATAATTACAGAATCAGTGGCAGATATGTGCGGAAGTATCGCGTAACATCAAAATTTAAGAAGCTAGAGGTTGTGAGAGGTCCGCTGATTCCTGAGAGGTCCGCTGATTCCTGATCTCCAAAAAAAGAGGTCCGCTGATTCCTGATCTGTGTCTTCCGAAACACTTGCTAAAGGCACCGCTCACGGAATGTTTCCTATAAGAGATCCTGCGGCACTTCGGAGCTTTGATGAACGCAGAACTCATTTTCATCGGTGAGATAAAGCGAAGCAAGCAAGAAGTTCACGAAAACGCCGAGCTGTTTTCGGGAGTATAGCGTTAGACCTGGACAACGCGGCTCGTCGCTCAATCTGAAGGACATATCGATATGTTAAGCGAGTTGATAGGGGTGACGATTTCTATGGTTCCACTGAATCTTGCGCTTTCTGGCAACCGATTTCGCGGTTCACGCTTTATCTTGGAGTTTAGATTTCTATAGCTGATATCCTTAGGGAACCCACATAACGCCTTCAATCAATTTTTTTCATCTTTGACCCCCATTGTAGATCGCGTTTTGCTAACCGGCACAGGCACGACCACCGGGACACGGAACCGCGTATTTTTAGCCGCTGATTGTTGATTTTTCTCGGCTGCGAACGTATGCACGTGGTCCGCTAAATATTTTTGCTCTGCTATGATTTTCTACTCCTCCATCCTGCTATTCATAACGAGTAAGATGTGTGATAGATTGAAATTTCACCGTGTATTGGTAATATCGTCGATGTTTTAGCCCGTTTTGCTCATGCTATTATGAACAGTGAAAACCATAAGAATCCTTTTGTTAAACATGGAGAATTGATGCAAGGATGTTTCGAAAACTTGTTGAAAAAACGTGTCATAGGTAAAATAAGCGTTATTTATCAGCTGCTATTCATTGATCCCAGAGATACAGAAGCAGCTGAGTTCGTTTACCGTCTGATTGTCTTCAGTTCTCTTACCACGTATTGGAACAGGTATAAGGTTGTGGTTGTATAATGGCGATAATGCTCCATTCTTAAACGCCACCATTTCTAGTGCAGCTTTTGCAGTAGACGGCAAAAAACAAGTCTTTTTTCTAGCTGGAGTTCTACCTTGTATATTTACTACTATTATTTGATCCATTCCGTCAAATCTTCAACATACACTTCACATTCGTTAGATCTCTCGTATACTTCCTACTCCACTGTTCAGTATCACTCTTTAAAAAATTTCATTCCAGGCTTACATACATATGTACTGCATAATGTTCAAAAATTTCCTAAACATTTCTTCGAAAGCTTCTTGTCGCATGAGTGCTATTTTCATTCTGAAAGAAGTACCATATTCAGCGTTGTAATGGATCATTGTGTCGCAGGCTTGCTTTAGTAGTTTATGTAAACCCTTCCTCGCAACTCCTGTTCTTTTTTTTGTGGGGGGGGGGATAACATAATCCCTTTAGCACATAGTTGATGTACTGGACACGTCCTCTTTCTCTATCTCAACGTTGTTTTTGAATAGTCTCTATATTTACGAGATCGAAATTTCGCTTGACCATTCCACACCTAGGAGGGTATCGTTGAATTCGTGTGTTGTTCCAGCTGCAGCTCAGCAAATAAACGAGCCAGTCGAAAGCAGGCGATCCGCGTGGTCGCGCTTCTGTACTACAGCTTGCATCTTATCCTTTTTCACTTAATTCCACCCTGTCAGTACTGGTGTAATCTCATTGTAATTCGTCATAGTGGCTGTAGATCAAATTCGCTATCTTCGATGCCTATTTTTGGTCATCAGATACTTGAACATAGCCTCTTGGATTCATTGCTGTTCAAGTTTTCTTAGCTTTACTCTAAATCCGACCGCAAATCTTCTGTTTGCTTTCGATTTTTCCCAGTCCTTTTAGAGTCATGTTGAGGCTGCTCTTGTAAAAAGCGCCGATATTTGTGTAGAAACCGATCCAGCGGCGATTTCAAGTGGAACGAAATCGTAGAATGACGCGCACTCGATGTTCCTGCGCTCGCTGCTCATCGCACTCCTGAGGCAGGTTTATACTTGGCTTTGCATCTTTGCGAAACGAGGCAACAAATGCTTAGATTCCATTCTGCTTAGCTATAGACGTCAAGACCATTTTTATTAGCACTTACATGTTTCTTCCATAATTGTTTTAAAGGACGTTTTCAAACGTAGTAATTTAAGAAACATGTTATATTATCCTGACTTAGTCATTATGTTCAACAAAAAATTCCGTAACAATGGAATTTTATCATCAGTTCAGTTCTTCATGTTCGTTTCAATCACATTCATGCCATTTCACACGAAACCATGCAAATTTTCTAACTCCATTCAATAATGTAGGCTATATTTTTATATATGTATGTATAATATTTTCTGTCTATTATACATATTGCTAACTCCTGAAGGAATTGTCAGAGAAATGTTGTCGAATGAGAAGAATATTCGGTAAACTGCTGCTATTGAGTTTCAATTCGCAGTTAGTACTAGGTTGTTGCAAAAGTGATGACGCGACTTCTGTTCATTTTTGTTTTCACAATATTACTGGACGAACCTCGAACCTCGACCAATTGTACTAGAGTCCACTAGTACGTTGAAATACCAAGATATCACCTATTCGTTCAGACCAAAATGTTTGGTTTCGACACAAGCGCCTTTTTTTCTCATCAACTTAATACTAAATTCTGCAAAAAGCTCCAACATTCAAAAAAGAAACTAGGGCAAATTAGAGATCATTGCATTGGTAAAAGGGTAGCAATTTATCTGTGACCACATGGTCTTCATTATTCCTTATCCACGTAGGTAAAAGTTCTAATATATTATATTATCAAAATTATTCCGGACCTCCGGGAATTCCGGCAAAAACATGCTAATCAAGGATAGGAGGACACTGTTCAGAGGGGTGTGGTTGGGAGGGGAGAGGTGGAGGGGGAGGGTGGTAGAAGGGGTGCAAAAATAGGGTTGGTGCAAAAATAATGCTCGTTTTCATGCCTTCGGTTCCGAACCCCATAACTCATTCCAAAATCAATCTTTTCGAAAAGGCTTGAAAAGGTTGTAATCCGTAAAAAATCTTTGGCAACTCTTCGATTACCACACAATTCCGGTAGGGCCTGTCAGCGCCGACGAACTTCCGGGAGGCAATTTTGCTACCCCTTTAGTCTTCGAAAAAATTCTCAAGGAAGAAGTCTTTCAAATTCTCCAGGAAGTGGTTTGGTGAGCAAGAGTTTTGCTGATTATGACACATGAGGCAGAGCTTCCTAGCCTAATTGCTTCAGCCTGTAGGCGTTCTGGGGTGTGAGATATGGATGAACGGTGCTGTGTAGGAGAGTAGAATCCATTTTATTGAGCAACGCTGGGCTCACACAGTAAAGTCTCCAATTCGTTTCATTTACGTCTTGAAAGTACTTCCCAGATGCGAAAGAACGAATGAGCTGCAATGAGCAATTCTTGCAGCAAGTCACCACAAAGTCGCCGTGAGCTTAATTTGGTGTTGCTTTGGCTTTTGCAAGTGTTTCGATGCATCATCCTCGTACAACTGTTGAGCAATGCACGTCGTTATGTCTTGAAGGGCCTATACTTCGCAGTGTATCAATAAGTATATAATAATCGTCAGATGAGCTCAACAACTATATGAGAGCTTACATTCAGCGCATAGCGCCTGTAGCAAGACTGACGCAGTCCATCCTCGCGCTGCTAGACGCTGTGGCTGCACTTACAAGGTGCGTTCACAAACGGGAAACGCTTACAAGCTCACAGCTGCACGCTACGGCTAAGGAGATTCTAGGAGCCATGAACGGGCAAATCGGTTCTCTTTGCCCGCAACAGAGTAGGGTTGCTTGGGCTCACGCCTTCATTTTACTAACAATGTGAGGTGTCCGGTTATGATAAGTTGCTACCGGTCACCGAGCCTCTGCATGGATGGCACTAATTAGGCCGGGTACCTCTTGACCGTTTCCCATCAATAAGCGACCAAGTGTTTGTTCTCAATTTTTCCACTACAAAGGTGCGAAGCTGACCTCTCAACGAGGACCAATCTGGTACTCGTTCAGTATGCGCGACATCTACTCGTCGAGCTTTTTCATCCTCCCATTCTTGATAAAGCAAAGGATGGTCTGACGGCGAAAGCCGAAAGCCGAAACTACAGCGATATTCCGAGCGGTTCCTGCTGCGATGCCGCCGAGTTTTAGCCCGTTGAAGTGAGTTTGACAAAAAATTTGTTCTGGTCTCTTTCGTTCCAGAACTAAAAATTCAGTGAAATCTGATCCTCCTCCAAAATGCATAATGTATTTGAATAGGCCATGAAATTTGCTCTGATAATGTTACAACTTCCTGTAGCGGTCAAAAGAAATATCGGAAGTTTTCTGCACCGAAGATGAAGCAAAGAAAAACGCGCATTGTTTTTGCACCAACCTAGTATATAATGATCTGTTTACTGTCTAATGTCAAAGCCGGATCCTACATAATAGTCTGTGTAATGTTTTTTGTTTATATGTATGTGTATCTATTGAATACTGATTACAAGACGCTCCCACTACAATTGGTAATAATCTATTTTTCATGTTTTTATGTTTTTTTTTTTCCAAAATTTTCCATCCGCGGATATCGGGAGATTTGAGGAAGACGTGGAATGATAAATACGGAGTTTAAGTTTTCAATGTCTCCCGGCTATGTTTGTAAACTTTCCTTGACAGATCATTTCCTGAAATCATATTTTGCTGGGGCTTAGGAAGTAGTACTCGTACAAAGCACAGATACATAAACAAGGCAAAATTTTATTTCCAGTCCTCCCACTTTATAGCTCCTTTCGTTTTTCCAGTTTTTCGTGCCAGCCGTCGAAGAAGAACGGCTGGTTGTGCTGCTCTATTCGGGGAGCTCAGGCTCAATTCAGCTGTCCGCTTCCCGGCCAACAACCAGTCCGTTCCGTTGACGGAGGGAACCAGTTCTGCACGAAACCTGGTCAACGGGGTGATTGCCCTCAGAGGTTGGCCCGTTCAAGAGCCTAAAAGGACAAAAAAACTTTTAAAACCTCTGAAATTTTTGTCCTAGGGCACTGTGTCTTTCGTCTGGCAACTCGCCAAATCTGTACATTTGCTGCTATTCTGCTGCATTTCAGGTGGGTTGTTTAGCTTCAGGTGCAAAACTGAACATACGTCATATTCCTAATTGCACAGGTGACCCCTATTTGTCCAAACAACGGCATTCCACAGCCGGCTCCGTTCGGGGAGAACTACAAATCCTGCTCGATTGCGTCATTGGACGACTGTGACTCACGGTGAGAAGCTTCCTTACCCCCTGGCTAAGATACCTTCTTAGTGATCCTCTATTTTCAGCTTCTCATGCGTTCGATCCGCTAACGACTACTCCGTCAGTCTCTGCTGCACAACTGGCCAATTACAACAGCAGCAGCCGATCTGCCCACGACAAGGAGTACTTCTTACCGTAAGCGTACAGTAATCCTCTTCACAGTATTCAGTTTTCTCAATGGTCTGTGTTAAGGAACGCGGTCGACCGGTGTACTGTACCATGTCGCTACCATTGTCGTGTCCGAAGGAATACAGCTGTCAGCAGGCAATTGGAAGTCTCGCGACGTTCGTCTGCTGTTCCACCGCATCGTCAACGCAGGCGTGTCCAGCACCGTATTCAGCTGCTATAGACGGGGAAGGCAATCAGGTACGTAGGTGATAGAGAGGAATAGATGCCTTAACCCTGCTGGGGTAAACTGAACGGTCTACTCAAATCCCACCTTACCCACAGTGGCGCGGGTCAAAAGTGAATGCTCATTTAGTATCTTTTGAGGAATAAGCCCTAAAAGAAGCTAAATGACCTTAAAGTTAATGTCGTGTTCTCGTGTTTTTTATGGTCAAACTCTATATTATTATCTTCGATGGCAATTCCTGAGCGTGCGCTTCGTTTAAATATTCACGATAGC
The DNA here is from genome assembly GCA_037903475.1 of Ancylostoma caninum. NCBI lineage: Eukaryota > Metazoa > Nematoda > Chromadorea > Rhabditida > Ancylostomatidae > Ancylostoma > Ancylostoma caninum. The sequence continues at coordinate 614,313 of JBAJFG010000423.1, forward strand.
CAGAATTCCGAACTGAAAATGAACTGTTCATTTTCTCGACAACGGAAGAGAACTCTTTTGGCTATAATACCATATAGTGCTGGGTTGCCCTGAATTGTCAATACTCTCCTTCTCATTGTATTAAAATGATGAATGGTTTTGGCTTAACATGATTTTACAACCGAGCAACTGTAACTAGCAAAAAGAAAAGCCATTGCTACACTTTATTCTTTCACTTTACTCTGTGATCTTTCCTAGAGCTGTGAACCTTACCTAGGTTGTGTACCTACAATATATCCTAAGTTTTTTTCACAGATTTACTGCTCACCCTCAAGCCTTACTGATTGTCCTGGTGGATCCACCTGCATGCAGTCTACACAAGACGCATCACTGCATTTGTGTTGCAAGAAAGATGAAGTGTAAGTTAATTTCAACAATCAAAGTTTCTACATTTTGCGACAAGGCTTGAAACTATAAACGTAGTCTAACTGCAGCTCAAGATATCGCCTTTGGCTTTGCATTATACTATTTTTTTAAAACATGTTTTGGCTTTTTCCAGTCTTTTTTTCTGATTCGGAGCAGTCCGCGGTGTCTATTAGGGAATTACAATTATCTATGCCTGTCACAATCTCATTTCTTTTTTCATTGTATGATATTTCTACTACATAGCTGAGCAACTGATCCGGTAATACAAATTTCCTGTTGATGTTGTGTCATTTCTCACGTAGAAGTGGCTATGTATTCTTGACTAAATCTCATCCCTCAGGGAACTAATCCGTAATCCCAAAATCCCTAGTAGCACTGCTGACAACGGCTTACACCCATCTACTACGTGTTTACATGTGTGCTACAAAATTTTTAAGCTAGGAGAACTGCTTACAGTCCAAGGGTGTGCCCGAAGAATCAGAACGCTCTACTCACGTCAACGGGTTCTGTGCAATTCTGCAATGCTCCTGGATTACCTTGTACTCAAGTGAGCTTTGCTTCTGCTTCCATTTATTCTGCTATCTACAGTGGGAATCAATTTCAGGAAGGCTACACGTGCCAGTGGTCCGCACCCCTCTCACAGTACGTGTGCTGCGGTCGCGAGCCTGTACCGGCTTACTGTGCTGATGGACGGAGCACTTACGAGCAGATCTCAGGTTAGTGAAAGTCTCATGAGAAATTCTTTTGTTTTTTTTTTGTGCGGACAATGACTTGGCTTAGGAGCTCGAAGGTCCCTGAAGCTCAGACCTTTGGGCCTTCAAAGTGTTTCCCTTCTATCCTCATATCTTCTCACGAGCAAAATGTCATCATCTTCTCATCATTTTGGGCTTTTTTCTTATCAGGTGCTCGTGGGATTCCTCCCACCTCACTGGTAGATTCCTAAAGCTTTCTTGAACGATTTCCCCTGATCTTTTTTTTGTGTGTACATTGCAAACTTCACTGGGACTTCGTGGTCACTGATTTTTTTGCTATATGAATGATGTCTTTTTTCCCGTGAACCTGTTTATCCATCAGGTTGGTGCGAAATTAAATGCCGAAACGAACACTCCTGTTCAAAGTGTTATAACTTGGCTAATACACAACATTCTCCATCAGTTAACACCCATTTAATTCGCCAAATCTTCCTTAACGAATGGTGAGAACTCTATGCCTCTACAATGAAAACTGAGATAGCAGAAATCTAAAAACTTCGGCATGCTCTAGATCAGCAGTCGGCTGCTGTCGCAGGTTTGCATCTGGGACTCGGGAAAGGTGATATTCAGTAAGGGAAAGGTCTGAGGAAAAAGGAGGATGAGTGAGCACCTCGATGCCTTTCTGTGCCAGTTTTTGCCGGATGAGTTTCCAAGTTAGAGGCATAGCGCTACACTAGTGCAGGAGAAAATCTGGTTCTTCTCACCACTGCTAACCACATCTACCGAAGATTTCCGGACATCGGCTCGAAATTACAATAATAGGACTCTGCTGTCAACGACTGACTAGGATGGAGAAGGTTGCAGCGGATCACACCCTTACAGCACCACCAAACTCCTAACACAACTCCCTAGAGAGAAGATCTGGTTTAAGAAAACCTAGAAGTGGGAATTAGTCTCTGTCCATATCCATTTGTATTTCTTATTATTGTACAGAAACTGAGCTTCGTTCACAATAACTACCTGTTTTAAAAGTGAGTAGTTTTGGGAAGAAAAATCAAGTTGGAGAAGGTGTCACAGCTTGTGAGACACTGGTCACCTGTCAGATCGTGTGGTGTTCACATCCGCACCTTGCTTACCCTGTTGATTGAAGTCAGATGCCTTGAAGCTGTAGAATAGTGAGTGAACATCCCTGTTCTCATCGTCCAGATGATAAGACCCGGTTAATGTTCCACGGCTGCCCTCAACGCCCGATCGTCTAGCGACATCCCGCGACTACGACCATGGTTGCATTTGAGTTTGAAATCGTAGGACGAAAACTTCGCGAACGCCTATCTCACTGTCCCTTGGGAAGGCGATTATAAGATAAAACAAGTGCAGGATTACCGGACGTCTTCGATTAGGAGTGATCAATTTTGAGGCCACTAACCATTATCGCCCGAAAATCACCTCCACTCATTGTTTGTTAGTAACTCTATAAAGAACCGCAGAAAAGAGCTAGCCAGATTATTCAAGAAGCAATTAGAAGAGGAGGAAAAACAGTTTCAGAAGGTCACACAGGATGCTCGAAATGCTCAAATTCCTCGTGGGAGAACAGTTTATTTGTGCATACCCCAAAACGGCAATTAATTTCGCATCAACCTGATATTTTTCAGTGTACTTGCGAAAAACTTCATGTTTCTTTCAGCATTCATTTAACCATCCTATTGTCTGCGTAGGTGCTGATAGGATGCAATTATGGGTAACGTACTCTCTGGAAAATTCTTGTGGTCGATGATTGCTGGTGAGAGTAGGGATTCTCGGATGTTCGAAGTCATAATAAGCCTGGAAACAAAATTTCGTTCACCAGCACAAACGAAACGTGGAGGTATTTGATATGAAGTATTTGATGTCAATCGTTATAGTAAGTATTTCTCATGATGTAGTGGTTTGTAACCAAAATGTCTGCAATTGCAAGGTATTCCATATTAATTTGAAACAAAACACATCCAGAATAGGTCACAGGCGGCGTTTCGGAAATATAGGAAAAAAGACGGCATACCCGGCTTTGCTCGGGTGTTTTACCGCCCCGGCTTTCTCATACTCATAAAGGCAATTGCTATTGCAGGTGAAATCATTGCAAATGCCCATAATTTTGGTCGTGAGCACATTAGTGAGGCAAAAGTAACCCTTCTTCACCGATACGAAAGCGAAAAGTCATTGAAGTTGTTTCAATGACAAGGCCATGAAAAAAATGTCATATCCGTACTTGGGTATTCCGCATGTTCAATTGATCCAGCAGGCACATTCTTAACGGTCTCTTTGAGAAGCTGGAAGTGATACGTGAAAATTACTTAATCAATATATTCGTGCAAAATAATAGTTTGTTGTTCGGCTGGGATTTGAGCACTCCTGCGTTTTCACTTTATTGACTAGCTTTCGGTACAATAATACCTTCGACAGGCCTATAACGTTTACAATTGCATTCAGTCTTTTGTTACTTCTACAAATATTATGCGAATATTCTGAAAAGGCCAACAATCAAGCTAGGCGACAATAGATTCCGACACTAACAACTAAGCGACAGGGCAACTGCGCACTGCCTACAAAAATGAGAGTCACTTGAACGACAGATGTGACACCGTCGCAATCACCACCGCTATCTTCCTTTCTTATGAGTTGCAATGCATCCGCTAGTTCATTCTTGTAGTTTATCTCTGGAGAGAGGCGTTCGATTGCAAGAACTTTCATCATTTTTTCCCAGCGCTGCATCCAGTGAGCGGTGTAGTATTGTGACCTTTACTTTAGGAGGATCCTCGCGTGTGTGGTGAAGGAGCCGATGATGCGAGAAACTGGTGTTAAGATAAGAGCTAGGATTCCGTAGTGCTCGCATATGTTCATCTTGACGTTTATGGAGCGGTCTTGTCGTTTCTCCAACGTATTTACCTCCGTCAAAATAATAGTCATATTCGTATTCACCTTATACGGAAATCCCACTACAGACTTCTTCAGCAGACGTGTCTCTACTGCCACATGGGCAAAAATAACAAAAAATCAATAAAATCGACGATTTGATATCCTCGTGCGAAACGGTTATCGTATTCGTGTTCATCGTATTGAAGAACCCCAGTGAACACGCCCTCATCGACTCCTTGGCAAAAATGGCGAAAAATCAATAAAGTCGATATAATCGATAAATCAATCAACGTTTTCTAGCGAAGCGTAGCCCAAAACCTTCGACAGCCCACGGGAGATGCGTAAGCAAACTTTGGTTCTGATCGGTTGTGTCTCTGCGCTTTCTATAATATAAACAAAACACACACACACACACACACACACACACACACACACACACACACACACACACACACACACACACACACACACACACACACACACACACACACATACATCCAGACCTCCACGATTCCAGTTACTAGCTCTGGTTATCATCACTCCGAGGATCTGGCATACAACCACCACAACACTCCGCAGATTCTCCAGGGTTTTAACTACTCTTTGCTCTCAAACCATTTTGCTAGGTTATACCGTGTTTAGATGAGAGATGATTTATAAACTCAAGATGCAGCTGGGATCTCGAATATTTTACTTTTCGAGTATCGAAAAAAAAAGTGATTAATCAATTGTATTCGGCATGAGCCTTCGACTTTTCGATCTCAGGATCTATCCGAATGCTAGAAATGTTAGATATCGGCTTTAAAAAACTCTTAATTGAATTATCAGACAATTATCGGATTCACTCCGAAGTACTTTCACTACAGTTGTTGAACTTAGGTGAGACGTATTCGTGCAATCCACTGGTATTTCCATCATCGTGTCCTGTCGGCTATGAATGCGATCTGTCTACCGTATCTGGAATCAGTGTCTGCTGTGCAGTTGATTCTGGTGAGTGGCGTCAGGTATTCTTTTTGCCACACAGGTTTTTTGTTGTTATGAGGAGTGCTGGAAAAAACGCTTTACGTACGAAGGAACTGTTTGCTTGTGAGGTCTCCGTAAAACCACTATTTTAGTCACGACGACGACACTTGCTCCAGTATTACCGCCGATTACCGAACCAGAACCCTCGCATGGACTCCAATGTCCAGATGGCTGGAACCCCTATCGCAATGACCTCGGCTTCCAGCCAAGAAGTTGCAGTGGCGTTTTGGACATGAGGTTAGCATAGACTTATTGTCACTTTCTGGAATGTTAACAACTTGCTCAACATCATATCGAATTCGTTTGTTTTTAGCTGCCCCGTTGGGTACACCTGTGCTCCTTCGGCAGTGGTTGGAAACCACGTTTGTTGTCGATTGGCCACCTCGATGCGATGTCTTACTGGGGACACCTTCTTATCAAACACGTTCCCGAGGTTGTGCAATAGGTGGGAATATCTTTGCTGTGCAGCAAATCCCTAGATTTGCTGAATTCTTCGTACAAGATATGTGCTCAGATCACTCATAAGAAACACCAGTGAGTCTAGTGCCGCGCGCCGTGTCGCATCATCTGCGTCTTCGCACTCTGATTCTCTGTGCGTCCGCATATTTCATTGATATCATCGCTCTTGTTTTCGATCGATCACTTGGATCACCTTGATCACCTTAACTTCCGTTGATCTTCGGATGTACCAAGCGCAATCCTTCCATTCGTAAAGAAGTCTGACCATCGGGTCGGTGGTCTTCCTGTTGTGCGCTTAATGTTCCGCGGAGTCCAGTCGCTGACGCTCTTGTCCAACGGTTGTCGTTAAGACGCATCACGTGCTCAGTCCACCTGATCTTAGTCAACTTGGCGTAATCGGCAGCACCCTGATCTTCGATTGTTCGTGAGGGGTGAACCCCTTATTCCAGCTTCTACTTGCGTGACGCAAGTTATTCTTAGCACCACCCTCTCGATGGAGCGTTCGACGACGCTGACCGCATTCTCATCCTGCTTGCTCAATGCCCAGTTTGCTGCTCAATTTCTGAGGACCACGTCAAAGCAGGGAGAACCGTCGTGTTGAAGAGGTGGGCACGGAGCCTGGTGTTCTTCGTCTTCTCCACTATGTCCTCGATGCTCGTGTAAGCTCCCCAAGCCGCTCGCTTCCTCCTGCCCAGCTATGGAGCGAGATCGTTCATTATGTTGACTTCCGGACCTAGATATACGTAGCTAAAGCATTCGGATATGGTCGTTCCCTTGAGAATGGGGCATCCGGGGCCCATCCGTTTCCCATAAACATCGTCTTGGTTAAATTCAACTGAAGACCGATCTTTCCACACTCGTCGTCGAAATTGGTCAGCATTCGTTCCGCTTCGCCGATGGTTGGGGTTATTAAGGACGATGTCATCAGCGAAGCGAAGATGGTTAAGTCGCCGGCCATCAACTTGCACTCCCATGCAATCCCATTCCAGTCTTCGCATGACGTCCTCAAGAGTGGCGCTGAATAGTTTTGGCGACCCGATGTCGCCTTGTCGAACCCCCCTCTTGACGTCGATGGTGATGTCGTCGTAGAATGGAGGAATCCTGGTCGTGAAGTTGCTGTAGAGCTCGCGAAATATCTTGACGTTCTGAGCAAATATGTCCAGAGCTTCCAGGACCGCTTTTGCCTCTACAGAGTCGAGTCGAAGTCTTTGTTTAAATCGATGAACGTGAGACAGCGAAGCATCTTATGGTACTCTCGCGATACTTCGATGAGTCTAGTGACTGTGTGTATGTGATCGATCGTACTGAATCCTTTTCAAAACCCTGCTTGCTCGCACGGCTGTCCTTCATCTAGTGTCCCTTCGATCCTATATAGAATCACTCGCGTGAGAAGCTTGTAGATGACGAACAGCAGGTAGGTGGTTCGATAATTACCGATGTCCTGCGGATCTCCCTTCTTGTACAGCACACGGTCCTGCTGGTCTTCCATTGGTTAGATACCTTGCTATGATACCTCGTGGACTGGCGGTAGGTTCTTCAGATGTTCCGGTCGAACCTTGCCAGGGCCCAGTGTTGTGCAATTCTTCACCGACATGATGGCACGTCGGATTCCGGAAGTGAGAACTGATGGGACAACATATCCATATTCATCCTCCCTAAGATGACATTGAGAAAGGTGGACGTGCCTATCGAAGAAGTTGTAGATGACTTTCTCCATTACCCGTGTTGATGGAAAAATTGTTCCATCCGGGTGCCAGAGAGCGGACATCTTGGTGTTGCGATTGGCGAAGTCTCTGCGGGCGCTGTGAATGCTTTTCCCTGTCTCTGCGGCTTCGGCCAACACTGCTGCTCTTCTCTCCTTGATGTATTCTTTTATCGCTTCTCTGCACCGTTTTGCCAGCTCGGACGCTAGCTGGTAGTTGCCTGCAGCGGCTCCACGCTGGCGTATCAGCTCGAGTTTCGTAAGACAGTCGCCTCCTAATGGCTCTTGGACCCTCGGCGCTCATTGCGCTGTCCCGGCGATGCTGAACAAGCCGATGGTACTCTTCGTCGATGTTGTCGACAACTGCATCTTTCCAAAAGCCGGCTAACGAAGTGAAGAGATCCCAATTGATGAGGGGTTCGGGAATCCTCCTCTTAAACTTCGCGGCTTTCTCTCTTTTGCGCAAGGAGAAGAATCTTGCACGATGGAGACGATGGTCCGATCAGGTGTAGAACTTTGGTGCAACACCGACGTCGGTCAGGCAGAACCTTCGATTGACGATGATGTGGTCAATTTCATTATGGTACTCTCCACCGGGTGACTCCCACGTCCAGCATAGGGAGGTTGGCTTCTGAAACTTTGAGTTACCATGGATGGTCTTCGTCGTCATGATGAACTCTGACAGCCTCTCTCTCTCCGTTCGTTCCACAGTAGGCCGTGGGTACTGATGTGAAGTTCCTCAGGCATTCTCCTAGGACCAATTTTGGCGTTGAAGTCGCCAATGATGACCTTGTAGAATGAGTGGTCTTCCCTGTAGAACTGGTCCAAGTCTATTTAGAAGGCCTCAATCTCCTCTTCGTCGCAGCTGGATGTTGGAGCGTAGGTGACGAAGATTGTCAAGATCCACATCTTCTCATTTGTAAACGTCCGATTTGGGTTATTAGCAGTTCGATGTTCCTGACCAATTTCGTGTTGACGAGGACACTGACTCCACCAACACCTCTACTGTCGCAGGTTCCAGGGGACAGTTTTCTCCAGTGTCGAAGGTGGCGTTCAGAGGCCGGTGTCTCCTCGTCTCGGTCAGTCTAATGACGTTGTACTTGATCTTCCTGGCCTGCATCATCAAACCCTCGATGGAAGCCTCCGATGCAAGCGTTGAAGATCGTCCTCATAGTCCTTCTGGTTTTGGGCAGCCTGGATAAACCCTCGGACCTCGTCCTCACTGGCGCTGCTGTACCAGTGACTCTTCCGAGATCAGGGGAACACTCTTTATTATTGTTGTGTCGAGCTTGAGCACAATGTAACCCCACAGGAAATAGCTTGCTGGGCTCTATTTTCACGTGGGGAGCTGGGGTAATATTTCACCGGGAGGTTAGCTGGGCTTCCCGGGAGCGGCGGGGTGTTTGGGCTTAGCTAAAAAAAGGGGCGTGGCCAATGATGCCCTACGGATATATGAGTGTTATGGTGCTTCTGCTGACAGCTACACCGCCTCACATAGAAGGTTGTGGATGTCGCGCATTTCGACTACTTTTACTATGTAACGACGATGAATTGCCGCTTCGGAGCATTCATAATAAAATTGTCACCTAAACGGTTCATTCGGAAGAAGATGGTTCGAAAAATTTTAATAAATCAAAGGGAAGTAATACGCACGCTTCTGAATCGGGACCAAATATGGTGTCGTAGAATCCCCTGAAAAATTGTGCGGCGAGGCTATTTCACGTGCTGAACACAAAGATTAAGTCTTCAACTGGATAAAAATGACGTCGTTTGACAAAATGGGCACCGAGTCCGCGATCAGCGCGAAGTACCCTTCTATGGGATAATTTTGGAGGGTTTTAAGAATTACAGTTCAAGAATTTCACCCCTCTGCGTGAGCCCTCCTGACTGTCACTTAGCGGCTGCGCGCTGCGTGCGTACCCGCGAGCCACCGTAGCCACGCCCATTTTTTGGCTGAGCCCAAACGTGCGCCCTTCTTCCCGGGAGTGGACGATGGAGCTTATTTGTTGGAGGCGACTCAAAACCGCCTCCCTTATACCTCCCAGTCACTTGGATGCAGGGCTTTTGGTCGAATAGATGTGCAGGATACAATGTGCAGACACGCAAGCACACCCACACACGCATGCATGAACATACCCACGCGCTGACAGAAGGTATGGATCGTTCCGACACCGCAGAGACAGGGAGTCCATCCCCTGAATCCACCCGCGTCTCCTGGCAAGCACAAGGTCGCGTTTGGTCCGCGATTAGCCCCCTATCCACCACCTGGCGACGCGCAACGTAGCCTCGCGACTCACAGGCTGGGATCCCTCGTATGAGGGAGATCCGTGGGTTTCGATCGATACCGCGATGTATAACAAGTCAGCCTACCGGCTATCGATCACTGAAATCTCCCAAACTCCAAGGTTTTGGAGTTGCTAGGGGTTTTAAAGTTGGGGTTGTAAAGTTTTAAGCCTGAAGCGATCGTGAATTCCTATTTCACTCACACAACAGCGACTAGGTGCAAAAACTGGTCCCCAGCGCCTACGTTATTATCCAGCGCTACAATACTACAATCCGAAGAAAAGAATGTTAAGAATGTTCTCTGACCAGATTCTCATTCTAGTAAAAAGAGACGTTTTGAATCGAGAGTACAGATTTTGTGGACAGCTCCATACATAACGGGGATCAGTTCTCGTCGGAGATCTTTTGATCCACCTAACATACTGAACCTTGGAATGAGCAGTAGAAATTGAGTGGAAAAGAAGTTATATAGGAGAACATTTGGAAAGCTCCTGCTTACTCTCCTAGTACCCTATTCTAGACATGCGAAAACTAGTCTCCATTTGCCGTTCATTGTCGATTTGGCGAACACTGTGGTCAAAGGTGTAGAATTTCAAGAATGAAAGAGAGAGAGCTCATGTTGCCTTGCTCCATGTTGAATTTCTTATCATGACTGTAGAACAAAATTGAGCAGAAAAAATTGCAGGTAAGATGAGGCGATTGATAGGGACAAGTTCTAGCCTGAATCTGATTTACATATTCTGATCAACAGACATGATTAAAAAAATTCAACATGGGGCAAGGCTCAGTACAAAAAAAAAACACATCCAGGGGGTTTGGACTTAATCTTTTATCTAATTGAGGATCAGTTCTCCTGTATATTCATTTTTCTTCTTTAGATTCAGACCTAACGAATGTCCTCGAGGATACACATGCCAACAAAGCTCCCACGTAAGTTTTAAATGCACTCTGGCCAGGTTTTGTTAATTCTATAACTTCTCTCAATTCCAGCCGACAATTTCGATCTGCTGCGGTACAGGGCTTTCCGTGAGTCGTCCCTTGTGCCCGAATGGACGTGAACCGGGGCTGTTGAACGGATACGTCCGAAGTTGCCCAGGAGAAGGTTCATCTGATGGTTGTCCAGGTGGTTACACTTGTCAGCGAGCCACCAATGGACTACTTGTGTGTTGCAGCAGGTATGGACAACTATCGCGAAGTGATCTATTTTTTGTGAAACGAGACAATTGTTTTGGCATTTGCTTTCCTTCCGGAATGTTCATTCTAAGCTTTGACTGACTTTCCTTTTTTTCTACTCGAAACCTTCTCAACTAATGCTCCGTTTACAGCTCCTTCTCGAGAACCAACATTAGGCCAATTACAGCAGATGTTTGCCCTGAAAGCAGGTTGGTTTCACATTTTTACTTGAGGTTTTGGGGGGTGCTACTCGATACTACATAGAATGTTACTGTAGAGAGATTGGATGACGTACGCTGCCTAATTATCAACTTCTCAAGTTTCATGTAGGCGTCTGGTAGTAGCTGAAAAAATCAAAATGGTAAATCTCTTCCGCCGTACCCGGGCTGTTTAGATTAGCCAGCTATCCAAATTTTCTTCAGCACTGAACATCAAAAATCATGGCCTTGATCCAGCAAGTGAACCAGCAAAAGTGTTTTGAACTCACGATTTCCTGATAGAGCTGGCGGACAAGGCCCCGTCTTACCCTGGCACCTAAGCCCTGTTTTAAACCACTGTAGTAACGGCAATCGCTGAAGGGTAAAATGGAGCGTTACCTATGAAAAGGGCTGGGCGGCTGAGCTCGGCGACCGAATGCTCGGATGAGCTGACCAGTTCAGGGATCGGCCGCACAACCTTTTTCGGGCGGGTGTGGGTCATGATAGGCAAAAGTCGGAGGGAATTGTGTCTGCGCTTGGTTCATTTCACCATAGTTGCCCATGCAAATTTGAATGTGAGTGGGGACGAGTCGACGCAGAAGGTCGGAAAGAGGCTGGCCTATTTTGCCTCATTATGACCCACACCCTTTTCGGGTAAATCATTTCACATCATTGAAAATCGGGAGTACACGTGGTACTTCCGAACATGCGTGCCAACAGTTCGATTATGTGATATCTCAGTAGAAAAATCCTGAAATGTTGCTAACCTTTAATTTTTGAAAATAATATTTCTTAAAATGTGTACCAACTCTAAAATTGATGTTAGAATATCTAAAATCTAACGCTTCTTTTTGTTTTCAGGCAGCCAATCTTTGCGGCGGGTACGAATGATATCGTCTATTGTGATCAAACTGCCTTTATCTGTGCAGATGGAAAGGTACATTTACTTTCGACGATCATTTATTCACTAACTTAGTTGTAATTTCGATATCCGTTCAATTTTGAAAGCTTTTTTTCTGTTTTCAATATGACCGAGGTATTCAGGCCTGTCTACCCAAACCCAAAAGCGACCGTTTCGTGTGCTGCTCGGAGATTCCCAAATGTCCCGATGGCGTCGCTGAAGTCGGTTTTGGCGGCAAGCTCAAAAAGTAAGAGCTTTCATCCAGTGAATTTCTCCGACAAAACTTGCGGACCAAAACTGGATCCTCTTCGATATGAGCTTATGATCTCACAACGCACTTTTATATCCTCTCTTTCCTTTGTTTTTAAACATTTTTCTGCCAATCCTACCTGCTTCTAGAGCGGTCTAATACCAGCTCTGTTGGTGTTTCTTCTTTTCAATGAGAAAGAACTTTGAAATCCACTTCATCTCTTACGATATCTCCCGTTTTCATGCTACGCCAACCCACGCCTGATAGACATAAAGTTTTTCCTCGGTCACGTCCATTTTTCAATGACTTCTATTCATTCCAGATGTGCCACTTCAATGGAGTGTAGTCCAGGGAATCTGTGTAAGCCGTCGGATGTCGACGGCATTCATCTTTGCTGCTCAAGTGGTGCAATTCCTGCTGGAGAGGTATATGCATTTCGTGGTATTTTACTAATTTCTATAGGAAGGAGACTTTTTGTTGCTTAAAGTTACAGCTGACCGTTCCAGTTGTAACTCTCAAGCCTCTATGATAGAATAAAAACTGAAAAGGAGTAGGCTTATTGTTAGATAGGAAAGAGATGCTGCTGCCCACCCCTTTAGGAGCTAGCGGATCCGGTCATTGTGGCCGCGGCTACACTGATTTTGGTACGTATCGATTGATTGATGACGGCAGCGGCGACAGTGCCAGCGCTAATCGATATGCACCAAAACCAGTGTTGCCACTACCGCAGCGACACAAAAGGTTAAACTGTTCGAGAAGCATAGTAGCAGCGCAGGAGGAAATTTTTTTTGCTCAATTTTGGTCTAGCCTAACTTTTGCTTACTATCAAAAATTTAAAAGAAGGGATGTCGAGTAAAATAGGATCATAATAGCAAGGAATAACAAAAATCGCCCTGTAATTACTAGATACATATGCGCGTGTTTTTCACAATCATCTCGATTTTCCTGCAAAATTCCAGATCCTCTCCTCACCATCAAAAGTGACACTCGCGAGCGTCGATGACGAAGACTGGGTAGTCATCGAAGGATAACGTCTTGCCATGCTACTTCTACCAAATCTTTCATAACCCTGTAATTCTTTCAGGGTTCTCACTGCTCCTCAGTGTTATCAGTGTTCACATATTCCTACATAATTATACCAAACTAAGACCACTTCCTCATTAAGAGCAATTTTCTACTCCCTGACACCTTTCAATGGGTACATTTGTTGTTATTTCCGTCAGTGTTGTGTTTCTCTCCGAGTTTCATGCGAGATTCGTTGATCTGTTGAGTTTACACGAATGGATTTGCTAATATTTATGCAGGTAGTCATATTTATTACAATGTAACATTTACGTCATCGAAAACATAATAAACAATAATTCTCTTCTAAAGCAGCTATGATTTTCTAAGAAACTATCGGACAACTGGCATAACCGTCGTCTATCACTGAGGCAACGAGACATTGATCAACGTCGCGTTTCTCTCACAAATCGAACCGAACTGAAGATTGCAAGGGTAGAAGTAGTTGTAGGAGGCGATCTTGACCTCGGAGTTGTAGTAAGCTGCGCACTCAGACGCCGCCGTCCGACCATTCGACGCTGGTGTGTACGGGGACACAAGCCATTTCCTGAATTAAAGACATAATCCCAGTCTAAAATCTTCTCCGGAGTACTTGTACTGATGGTATCACCAAAAACCTCGGATCAGAAGAATATGCATGATTGTGTGTAAAAGTGCGAAAAACGCATTTTCGAACTCCTCATTTAATGGAGCGATGGGGCGGAGCCAAGGTTGGAGTGCGAGATTTTCTTGCAATGCGCGGTCCTACTTAAGATGTGCCTCCTGACATTTTAGATGGTCCCTCTCCACATTTTGGAAAGATTTCGTAACCCTTTGTGACTCATGCTGAAAACTGGAACACGTTCTAGATTTTTTCACAGTTTTAGCACGCTCTAAATCGTGAGAATTATCTTCTTAGACAAAAATTTGAAACCACCTGCCCACATTCCGTGACGTTCCGGGAATTCCAGATTAGCATAAGGGAAACTTACCAATCCACAGTTAATCAAAGCTTGATGGAACTCCATAAAACACTCACAGTCTGGCCGGCTCTACGCCACCGTAGCTTAGCCATTTGGGCTGACTCATTGCGTTAAACTGCACCAAACCCGTCCATGACCAAAAGTTCAACGCTGCTGACCTCATTACCACATCCTAAATCACTCCCTCCACTTGAAAACGGTGTGACCGTGGATGCACTGCACTCACAAACTCTTCGAGGGAATTCGCCACAAAAAGTGTTGCGCCTTTTTCGTAACAACTGATCTCTGCATCGGAAAATTCCATTTTCGTCTTCTCGATAAAATAACACGAATCTCGGAATCGCAGCCAGCTGTCAGGACATCGTCTCGTGAACTGAAACAGCACCGACATCGAAATAGTCCTGCGATCGCACAACATTCAGGGACGTACCGTAATGTTGAATGGCTTCTTGTTTGTGCCCGCTACGGTACTGAAGTTTTTGTAATCCCAATTTATACGCTCTAAAATCACGGAACGGTCTGCAGTATAATAAATTAAGAACGTAATCATGAAAATGATAAAAAATGTGACATAATATTGATTGCAAGCAAGGATTTCTTACCTCTGAAAGTGACAATGGGATCATTTTGTGCCTTGAAAGAATTTTGATGACTAGTAGAAGCCATATTCCGGCAACACCGTCTTTGGCCTTGAAGCAAACTATTAATTGTTGAAATCTGAATCGTGAGGCTCTAGTTTGAGCAAAGTGCCATTATAATACGAGTAAAATCGCCAGTAGTATATAAACATAGAGTAGTATACAATTTGTGTTGATTTGTGTGGATTAATTTGTGTATACATTTTGTTGCTTAAAAGCCCTGTAACTATTTAATAATTATGATTTTACATTTTTTCGTTCTTCAAGTAGATACATGAAAGCCTCAAAATACTTGAAAATTCAGCATCCCGTGAGCGATAACCAATGCAGCATCGTTGCTTATCTTTCGTCGAGGAACTCATCATTTTCCTTTCAAGGTGACTTCCTTCGCGCTGCGCTTCCAGATCCATCAATACCGAAACCACATGGAAAAAGGATCTTACATCATGAAATTTCCAGGAAATGCTCTAGCGAATTTTCCTTATGCTGACACCACAGTAAGAGCGTTGTCTATCTCACCCACTACGGGATACGACCGAAACCGCCAGATTGGAACCCCCGAAATGCGAGCAAGTTTGATTCTTAATGACAATACTTTTCCGATTCCAGGCATTGGATGAAAATATTGCGCTGGTATGACCAGCCACACCCACTCCGATCTGAATATTAGCTCTTCGCGTCAGAAGGCTATTCTCTGGGAAAAACTAACGTGACCACAGGGGTGCTGACCGGATGGGGGGAGGGGGTGTGAGGTGTGTAGCTAGGGCCGAGCAGTGCACTAGATACCTTATTAGCTAGGACCGGATAATGCACTAGATACCTATCAACATATTCGAAATCCGAACATTCGATTTCGATTAAGTCGAATGTTCGGATGTTTGAGTAAAGAGGGAACAATAAATCATTTCAGGAATACAAGGAGACGTTTAGGTCCATCCCTTTTTTGAACATTTGAGTTTTTTGGATCTAATTCTGAATGAATAATTGAATAAATTGAGGTTTTTTATTCGATTCTTATTCGGTTCTAAGCGTAGTAAGATGAGAGAGGAAGCGATGTCATGAGATAGCTTACTGGATGCGCACTGGTCCTACAAGGGAAGGATACTTGGTCAGTGCGGCTACTAATAGCGAGGCGTACATGGTTCTATACAGCTTGCGACGCTGGTTTCGAATCCTTTTTCAAAGTCAGTCGAACTGCTATCTGCGATGAGTTATGTTTTTTTTTTGTTGATGCTATGAACATAGCAGTTGCAAAAAGATTTTCTCCACGTTTCGATCTCATTTTGACAGGCTCCGATGTATTGACCTGGGTGTATTACTCGCCAGCAGATTTCAAACCTGAATGTGCCTGTCTGAAGAAGGAAGACATATTATTGCGCTGAGAGGTCTTCTTGTACACTAAATTCAGGATTTGGACATGAGCAGCAAAAATGGGCATAACTCATCGCAGAGAGCAGTTTGGCCGATTTTGAGAACGGTTTTGAAATCAGCGTTGCAAGCTGCATGAAAACCAATTATGTACCTTGCTTGGAATGAGCACACTAACCAAACATCCTCCCTTGTATATGCATGTTCGGAAAATATGTATAACATTGTTTGAAATTCCAACTTGTCCGAGAAATTTAGTTTTGGATAAATATGTATGTTGCGAACGGGTCTGGACTTTTCAAACAACTCGGCAGACGGTCCATTCTGTGACAGTTGCTTGGAAGCAAGCAAAATAAAATTTTTTTTTACAATTTCTGCTAGGAGGGAAAACAATGAAAATAACAACCATTTCTCACCTGTTCTGGCTGGCAACTGGAGCGAGGTCGCGAAAAGGCAAGAAAAAAGTAGGAACCTGAATAGTTTTTTGCCTATCATAGACTGGCATATGCGTGTAACTTCAAAGGAAATCCTCTAAACTGCAACGAAAACTGCTCACCTACAAACCATGTCGGACAACACGTCTACGCTACGGAGCACTCCTTATATACTTGATATGTTACTTTGAAATTGCCGAAAAGCGCAGCTGCTTTTCCGGAAATCACAGGTGCGCGAGAGCGTTCTCTAAGCGGCCGACGGCACCCAAAGCAACGGCGACTAGCGAACACGGGGGTCAGCGCAGTAAACAGGAAGTCGCTGACTGGTTACGGTAAACAGTGCGCGAGAAACTGTGGGCGCGTGCATGCCGCAGTGAAGTAGTAAATTACCAATCAGCTGAGATAATCTCGGCAGCGTGGATGCGGGCTTTATAGGGTGTTCCGGTGGGAAAACTGTGCTATATATGTGCATATATAGCGAAGATAAGCGAAAGTCTTTTATGGAGACCAAAAGTGAAATGTCGGAAGCCAAGAAAGTACCTTATTACTAGCAGTATTACGTGTGGAAACAGCAGTTTTCGTGACAAATTTTTGCGAGGTCTTCAAGGCGCAACTACGGATATGGATCAAAAAAGTGTTGCAAGCTTGGAAGTCTCTAATGACAACATTCATGAAGTTTCCTGGAAGGATTCTCGGCTACGCGCTCATCCGGATTGGTAGAGCTTCTCGAGCGAAGTGCGATATAACTCGCTTGCTATATTCACTACATTTTATCATAGCTGATTGAGACGAATCTTTTGAAAAAAGTATTCCTCATTTTATGGAAAGTCACTCAGCCGTTTCGGAGAAGGGGGTGGATCATAGCCTTCCCAGGAAATTACATGAATCTCAGCCAGAAGATTAGGAAAACGAATGGATAGGATTGCCAAAGGAGGGTGGAAATCTCATTCCTCACTACATATACATACACCGAGAGGAACTACTATATCCTGCTTAACCGCATGGGTACGATCCATTCAGTCACATTATTCCAAGCCCTTTTTGCGATTTTGTTCCATTTTTCGTGAGGGCGGTATTTGCGATAGCTCTCGGGGACGGCTAAGAGATGTTAACATCAAAATCTGAAAAACTTGACCGACAACGTCGGGGGCAAGCTTTAAAGGCAAAGTCCGATCAAAATTTTGTTTCCTGCGTTTCCACTGGATTTGTCGCAGGCGTCGCTGTGAGCGAAAACGATAGAAAAAATCCTGAAAAAGTTCCATGACTCACGGTTTCCATCTACAAAATTTGGAACGGCATTTGCGCGTCTGCAGAGTCCGTGTTTTCAAATAACGCTGTAATGCGCCCACCACATGCTGTCTGTTGCGGTGTCGTGGGACAAAATTCATGTTAAAAATAGGGACCAAATTTTTCTGGCGTCAGACCACGAGAGTCCTGCGAAATCGTTTGTGCAGTGAATTGCATAGACAACGGTTGAGGGAGAGCTTGTTCTCCCCCAGAAAAAAATTTCAGAACTCATGGAAACACCACAGAAGCCGATTATTGGCAAGAATTAGTTATGAAGAATTTCCCCATGTTGAACAACATGAGTACACCTGTGCGAGATACGGTGCACGTTACCCTGGGATGGATCCAAATCTGTATGCCATACGTGGAAAGCTGCGAGGCCCCTCCTAACAAGAGGTGGGTAGTCCCGCGACAAGGCAACCACGAGGACCCTTCGCACAGGAGGAGGCAGGTTCCGGGTGCCAGAAAGGCAACCACCAGGCCATCAGAGCCAGG
Source organism: Ancylostoma caninum (assembly GCA_037903475.1). Classification (NCBI taxonomy): domain Eukaryota; kingdom Metazoa; phylum Nematoda; class Chromadorea; order Rhabditida; family Ancylostomatidae; genus Ancylostoma; species Ancylostoma caninum. The sequence goes on from JBAJFG010000423.1 coordinate 632,536, forward strand.
AGGAGAGGGGCAGGCCAGATCAAGGCTCGGTCACCCTCAGAGAATTTTTCCGAACATGGAAATTTTCGAACTCGCATTCACAAGGAGAACTCATCATAATGAAGGTGATGTACCTGTGCTTGTAACACTACAGATGCCGGTCATTGGCAAGAATTGGTTATGAAGAATTTCCCCATGTTGAACAACATGAGTACACCTGTGCGAGATACGGTGCACGATACTTTGGGATGGATCCAAATCGGCGTGTCAGTGGTGGAAAGCCGCGAGAACCCTCCACACAAGAGGTGGTCAGCCCCGCCACAAGGCAACCACCAGGCCTCTCCACACAGGAGGAGGAGGCCAGGTTCCGGCTGCCAGCAATACAACCGCCAGGTTACTCCAGCCAGGAGGAGGGTGCCAGATCAAGGCCCGTTCTCCCCCAGCAAATTTTTCCAAACCATAGAAATTTTTGAACTCGCATTCACAGGAGAAGTCATCATAATGAAGGTGATATACCTGTGCTTGTAACACTACAGATGCCGGTTACTGGGAAGAATTGGTTACGAAGAATTTCCCCATGTTGAACAACATGAGTATACCTGTGAGAGATACGGTGCATGTTACTTTGGGATGGATTCAAATCGGTATGGTACTCGTGGGAAGTCGCGAGGCCCTTCCACACATGAGGGGGCCAGCCCCGCCACAAGGCAACCACCAGGCCTCTCCACACAGGAGGAGGAGGCCACGCTCCCGCTGCGAACAGGCCGGTAGACCACTCCTCCCCATTGAGCTCCAGGGCTGATCACCACACAATGTAACTGATCGACCGGTTCCTGATTTATCTTAAGTCGAAACAGCCAAATTTGAGTTTCCGCCTCTGAACTTCTACAATGTAGTGAGATAGTACGAGAAGGCCTATCGAACAGCTTATGCCTTTTCCGTATCACTGGCGCTGCTATGTCTCCTGAATTAGCAAAACGGGAGAAGCCGAACATGTTTGAAATCAACGACGACTTTTACGGTCGTAGTCGCGATAGAATGCGAAGAAAAATTTAGTGCTGGTAGGCTCTCGACTGGCCTTTACATATGCCTTGGGTAGAATATTGTAGAGCAACCTCAAAAATTTTAGCAAGACTGGAAACAAAGTGGCGCGAAACCTTTCCGACAACCTAATGTTTTCCCACCTATCGCCAATGCTGGCAATTTTCATAGTTCATTGCAATGACCCTCACCCGAATTATATTCGCTCACAGTTGCACCTATTTGGAGCTTTCGGAAGATTTCGGAATAATGACCAACCCGGCCGGAAGCATTGCAAATGTGTTCGACAACTGATAATTTCAAAAGTGTATGCTCATAAACATCGAAGAACAACACAAAATTAAGAACAATCAATGAATCAATGAAGCAAATCGATAAAAATCAATAAGTCAATGTGTTCATATGTACACCCAATGGAACCCTAGAGACATTTTGATGATACGAAGGCGCGACGAGTTCAATAGAAGTGTTGCAGCGCGGCGAGACTTTGGCAAGACAATAAATCGATCGATAATCGATTTCTCTGTAGTTTCTGTGTTAAACTCTGTACAGGAAGGTGAAGGGGGAAACTCTACGAAACAATTCTGCTACACGTGTTCAAACGGACGAGTACTCTCTGGTGGCTGGCAACGATTCGGCCGAGTTTTCTCGCGAAGACGATATGATGCAAAGTTAGTGCAAACGCAACATATAACACAATAATAGAATGTTAAATTAGGCATATAAGATCAACAGACAGATGGTGCGAGACGATTCAATCTACTTGAATACGGTAATTACAAAAGCAGGCGGCGGCTACACGTACGACACGTCCTGCTCGGTGCCCGGGAACAAATCGCCGACGTTGTGCAGGCTGATGATGTGTGCTGAGTCTTTGGCGCACTCTTTATCATAAGTTGTGCAGTCGAGGTCCTGAGACGAATATTCTAAAACGATTACGGTACAGTGGAAACTTAGAAAAAGGATGCTTAAATATGAACATTGAAGGGAATTTGTTTGAATTTATTTTCTTGATTTTTCATGAAGATACATAAAGAATCTTCCTGAGTCTTAAAGTGTTAGAGAGCAGAGAATAAAAAAATACAAAATGACGATCCAATTTGCAAAACACAAGATGACTTAAGGAAGCTACTATATTGGTTTTTCTAATTATGTAAAAGGAGAGAAAAGAAAAACGAAACGGCAGGGCTGATTCCGGAAAATCAAATGAGTACGTATTCAAAGCAGTGTCTGGATGATGCCTTCCAATAATAAAAAAAAAATCCCGGGTGAGAAATAATTGGTAGCTGATTCCAGAAAATTGTTTTTCTTTTCCTCACAGTGGTTACCAGAGAAGAACTCATACTTTAGTCGGAATACACGCAAACAGAGCAAAGTCTTGCATAAAAAATGATAGAAAACGTCAATGTTTGGGGGGGGAGGGGGGAGGGAACTGGAGAGCACAAAAATATGGGATTATTTATGTTGCGTTCAGCCTGAACAGATTCTTAGTGGATAAACTTATTTATTCGCGATACGTTTCGAGGTAATTGTCATCGCCGGAGGAAGGAAGAACATGAGGAATAACAATTTCCTTCTATTTCTAGTCTAAATTCGGATTGAAGCATTACATAAATCATCCACAAAAAAGCAATAGGGAAAGGGATGGCTCAGGAGAACACAGAAAGGCTTATAAGCACGCAAAAATGCCAAAGGAGTCTATTTCTTCTAAAATCTTATTCCTCTTTAAAAATTTTTGCACAATTAGGCCTCTTTCTTTTTAATATCTATGTCCTCTGGTTTATTTCTTATAGATCATGTAAACTTCCCATTCCATCCACCGAAATCTTTTGCAAGTAATTCCACCTCCTATGCTGACCCTCACCTAAATAGGGATGGTGAGTTCCTTTTCTGTGTGAATTCGACCATGGTATCTAACTTTTATAATTTTTTTAATATCCTGAATTTATATGCACATGTATCGACGAATGCTTTAAAGAATTATAATCAATTCCATTTAAATTTCTTTTCTTTTTCCCTCTGTTTCACCCACAAGAAAAAATTCCTAATTCCTAATGATGGGAGGGGGGGGGGCGAGCTTCCGTCGGGGATTCCGAGTTCTTGTCCTAGAGTCACCTATTCAACTTTAATTTTGCCTCATTTCATATTTTTATTTCTTGATGGGTTTGTTAAATTTTCGACAGATAAGAGGAGGAAAAATGAAAGATCGTTTCTGAGGATGCCAAGACCAAACGATATAACAAATACTAGCACTCTGTAAATACGTAATTAGTTACTTTTTAATAATTAACAAAAAGATTTTAGATATTATCGCTGCCTAAGACAAAAGGCTCCAAAGGTCATGTGAGAGGAAAAAAACCTCAACAGATTCCCGTTTTCTCACTAGTTACATATTCCACGCAAATTGTGTAATAGAACGAAATTTCTAAAATATCCAGGAAGCAGTCACGAAAAATTGCGCACAAACCTTTGGTCGATTGACGGCGTTGGATACATTTGCCATCTCTATTCCTATCCAAGAATAATTGACCCTAAACTACTAAAAATCAACGGTACTCTTCGTAATATCGTACCTGGTATGCAGTGACGTACCTTGGAAACTTCTACTGTAACATCACCAGCATTAATATTCAAGGCAGCGTTCTCTTCCATTGATCTGAAACAAGGAAAATTGACAGACATCCAGGAACTCGAGCGGATTTCGTTAGTAATAGCGAAAAAAACCCACTTTTGCCTAGTTACTGGTAAAGGCCGTTCAACATTCGGCGATATGAGAATGCTGGTTGTGTAGCTACGTCGTTTTTCGCGCCTTGCACACTTCTCAAATCTTCGTTTTTGTTCTTCCGGAGAGCCTTGACAGCTTGACGCATCCACTACAAAAATCACGTTCAGGCGGATTGGTGTGGAATATCACCAGAAAAATCTACAGTACATGGGCAGGTAGGTAAACAAGAAGGTCAACTAAAAATTACTTCAAAAACCAACTCGAACCTCGCTGTTCCCTTCTCGTGCTCTTCAATAGGTCAGGGGTTGGCGGTTGTGGAACAAATAGCTGATCGTCGTCTTCAAGATCATCGTCATCCACGATGTCCTCGTCGTCCGACACGTTTCCAGCGTCTTCCTCCTACAAATTCAACTCATAGGAAAAGTCTAATAAGATCCTGCCAATCAAAAGAACTTCGCGCAGTGAAAGTGCTTCAAACTTAAAGTTGTGAGAGGTGAAACCACTACGTGGATACTGCAGACTCGGATATAATGTAAACTCGCTGAGAGGATTGCCGAAATTTCGCTAGCAAATTTGCCAAGAAATAGTGCTAAAGTCGGAGTTCAAACCGAAAATAAACTTAAGCTAATTGAGATCTCACCTTCGGTGGCTCCTCTACTCCATACTTAGAGAAAAAGTCATCCCAATCCTTTGCGCGATCTACTCCGAAGATACTCTGGAAAAATAAACTCCGTACTTATAGTTATTCTGTTCTATTATTTGATTATTCACTGGTAGTTATGTACAAAGACTTCCGAACTGCGATAACAGCGAAATTCTCCTAGAAGATTTCCAGGAAACGAGGAAGGAATGGTTTTTTGAAACTTTTCTTATATAGGCTGATAGAGAAGATTGTCAAGACTTGCGGCAAAGCGCAGGAGAGAGATACTCGGGAAAAGCATAGTTCAAAATGAAAAAAAAAATAGAAAGAGACATGAGGAGATAATCAAACCATGGTTGATTTACCGAAACGTTGGTAGAAAAAAAATGCTAGGACGGTGAGAAGACAGAGAAAAATGTGTCACACGTTTTTTCGTTGGAAAGACTTTCCTGAGATTCATTGTCACATCTATAGAGGTACGAAAAGGTTCCCGACCTAGGCAACTTCCAAAAGTTCTACAGCGACGAAATTTTGTTGTAATGAAATATAGATCTCTTGAACACTAATACACTTTTCTTAGCTCAACTTCAACTTCCCTTTTTAAACCGTTCAAACAGCTCTTTTTATCACATGAGGCAGAGTATCTTCCAAAAGCCGACTTAAGCTCATTTTTGAGCCTGAATCTCATTGCGCGAATATGCTATTTCAGATTTCAAGGCTTGCTGGATAACCGGCTACAGGGTATGTGATTCAATAATGCGATTCCTCGTTCTCGTGTGGTAACAACCGCAACTCTTAACCTATGGACGGGTGCTCTGTCGATAAGCATGTGAAACCCACCATGGTTAGGCTAAAACAAGGCGTCATTACTTTTGAACGAGTCAGCCCGAGAATATGAAACTTGGCACAGTGGCTTTGACTTCAGGCTACACAATCGAACTTGAAGTTTTGTCGAAAAATGTATGAAACAAGTCAAGGACGTAAACTTCTTGATACCCTTATAGATGTGCTGAGGAACTTGCAGGGCAACTCCTATTTCCATGAAGCTGCTTGAAATATTAATCTAAAGAATTCCATAGAAATCTATTGCACGAACCTCATAGCTCGAGCGAAAAAAAAAGCTCCAGGTTCACTAGACACTCACATTATCGCAGCAATTGATAAACTGATCCAAAACAATTGAGGAATCCATCCAGAAATCAGAGAACTCCATAAAGGACTTACAAATGCATGCGTTATGAAGCACTGAATCGTTTTATTGGCGTGTTGGGCGTCAATGATCGCTGCTGTGTGATCAGCTGATGTGGACGGTTGCCAAACCAGTGACGGTGCCACCACCGTTGACAAATTCGATGGACACATCAAATTCGACTCGTGGAACCTTCAAACAAATCTTTAAATGGAAATACTGACTGCTGTGAAAATATGGTTTTCCATGGATTAGAAATTTCCGGTTCCAGTACTGTTACTTTTAGGAAATTAATCGGACGCCACATTCCACGGCTGTTCCTCATTATGGCAATGAAGGATGACTGCCTTTTCCAGTAAAGAAATTTCGAAAAATTTTGAACACACAATCATGATGTGTACATTACTGCAGTCCCCTCTAAGAAGCTAACGCAGAGAATAAAATAAGGAAAATACACTTTATAAAATTTAAAGGAGGTAATGATTTTTCTAGGAATTGATCGGCAGAGGGGCGAGATGAAGGTGAATTTTTGTCGGAGTAACTTATGTCTAAAGATACCGTTTTCTACAAGTACGAACCAACAGCAGGCACTCAGAGTAACTTTCGGAAGGACCGCAGCAGAGAGAAGAAGCGGCGAGAGAGGCGCAGAGATAGAAGGATCCGTGGGGACCTTAGCAGCTATTCAGAATGACCGCAACAGCTATTCAGCAGGACCGCAGCAGCTACATATTCCGAAGAATCGCAGGTATTCGGTCGGTTCTAACGGCATTCTGATGCGGTCCTTCCGAAATTTGTCTGAACAACCAAATGACTGCATGGTAGAATTGAGGACTGACCATAGCAGGAATACTTTTGATATGTTTGTGTATTATTAACTCGATTGTTCACCAACAGTTAGCACTCAAGATGTAGCAAATATGAAGAAAAGTAGCAGAAGGCCTTACAAGAAAAGCCTAACGAATTACAGTTACATATGCGTGAGACACAGTCATCCGCAGAAAATTCTTCATACCAACAGGTGAATGGCTGAATAGAGTAGGGCCTTACACATTTGCCAGTTTTACGACGTCACTAGCAAGTATAGGTACAATTATCCTACCATGTGACCCGATTCAAGTGCAGCATCAGATGCTTCAGCGTCTCATAGTTGCAAAGCGGCAGACGACGTGTCAGTCGTTTCAACTCTTCAACATCGGCTTCATCTGGCTCCGCTGTGCAGTTCTGCGAGTTAAAAAAATATGAGGAAAAAGATGAAATATAGGACACTTAGAGGAGGATAGGATCTACAAGGCCTCTTCATTCTATAATATAATACTCATATGTGTACAAGAGCAGCTCACCTTGCCGAAATGAATCCACTCATTGTACAACTCATATGTCATCAATGGTTCGGGAAGTTTCCTGAGATAAAGCTTAATGACAGACGCCAGATTCATCGGATGCACATGCTCGAGGTCGACCGCCGATTCGCCTTGGCAGCGCTCGAAAGCCTCACAAATCTCCTCGATCTTCGACTTCACGCCGCATGTTCGATAGATGCCCTAAAGCACTTGCTTATAGCTCCACTAAGTGTAAGTATAAATGCTTATGGAATGAACATCCTAGTAACGGATAAAACACATCTGGGACATAGCAACGATTGCTGCTCTAGGATTCACAAAACGCTCACCATTTCGAAGAACCAAAATTCACTGAAGAAAATACAGTAAGGGAGTGCAGATTTTGCAATTATTTTCATATTTTGACTCATTAATTGGTTTACTAGCTCTTCTACCATTTTAGTTCTTTTACGATAGTTTATTGCATCAAGGCCCAGATGCATCACTGAGATTACCCATGGTACACGTGTCAAGGCACCCAAGCTTACCCTTTACCTAGCTAGCACTTATGAACGTGTTTACCCATAGCTGACGTTACCTGTACCCAGCCGTTACCCATGGGTCTGAGACCCTCATCCCCATCGTTCCAATGATGCAGTCGGATTCTGCGCCTCGTTATTCACCACTTGTACTGTTCAGTTATCATTCAACTTCGTTATTCTACTTTTTAGCAAGGTAACAGCGGTTACTGTGATTTACCCCTGCAAAGGTTCATCCGTCAAAGAAAAAACGCGAATATTGGTTCCCTAACCTGTTTCTGGATTCAGGAACGTTCCTCAAGTGTTCGAAACTATGCAAAATGGATGAATTCCCATAGAAAATGTAAAAAGGAGTCATTCTCTTCAAAGTAAACCAATTTTCGCCAGGTAACCTTGTCCATTCTAGAACTATGGTCACTACCTTCTATGTAGGTCATTACCCTGCCAACAACGTTGGTGAACCAATTCGCTAGTCTTTCCCGATTACACATCCATGAATCCCAGCCCTGTCTGGTTTGCTCTGGCTAATGGTCTGCATATCCACTGCGAAGGGTGGTGCCTTAATAGATGCATGCAATTCGAATGCGGGAGAAATTGATTTATTCCCCTACTCAAAAACATCTCTGATCGATTCTCTCTCTATTTTTCCTCCTCTTTCTCTCTCTATCTTTCTCCTTCTCTCTCTCTTTACATCCAGTCCGAAGAATTTTTAGTATGATGCACCTAATTCCCATTACTTCTACTCGTTTTGATGTGCTTCTTTGTCTTCTTTTCTTTACTTGCCTTAATCACAGACACATCGCCGTGATTCCTTAATTTCAGGACGTAGTACGTTATCAAATGACGTCATTCCTCAGCATACCTCATTGTAATTCTCATGACGTCATAGGGGGTAATCCAATTTGTGCGCCGCACGTCACACGGGGCACTAATGCGAAAGTAGATCACGTGTTGATGCAGCAAAGGCAATGTCGCACGAGGACAACTCACACAAAGAAGCACCCGCAGCACTTACTTTCACCCGCATTCCTCGTTTCTGCAGTTCGTCCACGGTCGATTCGAGTATCAAAGGCACGTTTCGATGCTGCATTTCCAGGTGACCGCTTAGCGACACGCCGAAAATGCTCATACGACGGTCGCTTGACGCTGATCGGGCTGATTGTCCGCATGTTTGCGTGGTCTGAACAAGTTGTTTGATCAAAACTGAGATTTTTCGAACGGTCACCGCTGGAAACACTCAATATTATCCGGAAAAGTGAATATAAATTAGGAAATAGGTTAGAAATATAGAAAATATTTTAGGATGTAAAAAAATTGAAAAGATCTGCCCCTTTTGCATGATGTTAGCACAATTCATATTAAATGCGTCCCACGTGCGTCAGACACAATTATCCGCGAAAAAAAGTATGCAAACTGGTGAATGCGGTGTGTAAACCAGCGGTGAAAACCTTGCATGGTCGCCGCCATGCTGACTACAGAGTCGGACATGTGACGCACGCACGCATGTAGTATAACTGGCAGTTTCCCAACTCCCATCTTTAATTGTCAGATGTGTGGCCGAGAGTTGAGAAAATCTGCTGTTTGCGTACTGATCACTGATCAAGCAGTGAAGACTAACCAAACGCAGAGGCGTCTCAACCAATCGCAGCGCAGCCATCACGCCTACCGTATGGCGGTTCAAGAGAATCTCCTTTGACAGAAGAGGGCTGGAGTGGTTTTGGGACAATGTAGCGAATGCGGAAGCAGGAGGTAGGAGCTTCATAATTGCCCGGAGTAGTGCCAGCGGTCAGGTGTTGGTGAAGTGCACTAGTGCTACTGATTAAGGGGCGTGGTCAGACTGGAACTGCACTCATCAAAATGAGAATCTATTAGGTTGTCGCGGAAGTTCTCGCGATTTTTGAAGCAATACGTTTCATTGATTTTCTAGAAAAAAGAAAACAAATCAGGAAATGAATAAATCACCGTCACCTCCTATCACTTTTTGCGAATTTTCGGGCAGCTCTTCGATACCTTCGACGTATAAATGTTCTGGCATTGACTCGAAAAAGTTGTTCAATCAGCGATAGACGTCACCTTCATCTTCGAACGCTTTTCCTTGTATGACGTTAGAGAGGAGGAGAAGGTGGTAGTTTTTTGAGGTAAGGTCCGGGCTGTTAGCTGGCCGAAGTCGAGTAGCCCCTGGCGAGTCATTCTTGCAGTGTTAGGACGATAAAGCATTGTCATGCAGTATCGGATTTTCCTGTGATTCGGAAGCTTCTCTGCGATTTTCGAGCCCAATTTATCCTGCTGCTGACAGCACAGGTCTGCCACGAGAGCAATGTAGCAGGACAGTAGCTCGTAGCGGATGGTGCCTTTGCAGCCACACCAAGCACTGACCATAACTTACAGAGAGTGAAGACCTGCCTTCGACTGCAGCTCAGGCTGCTCGTCCTTGTCAACGCATTGTCGTCAGCGCTTGATGACGACGTATAGACACCAATCCTCATCTTTTGAGAAGGTGGATTCCAGCCAGTTTCCTATGCGCCCGTACGAGAGCAGTTCATAGCCACCTCTCCACGTCGCTGGGGATCGCGTTCTGTCAGATCATCGTGACTCACTATGATAACTATTATGCCAATATTATTAACTATTACTAACTTGCCCAACTGACGCAGGTGATCGGCGATGTAGGTGGAGTAAATATTCAAGACTTCCGCCCCTCACGCGTAGTTTGGGGAGGATATGTCTGTACCAATATTGCGCACTGCATTTGGACACCACACCATCCACAAATATGTACAATGTTAAGTGTTGGTCAGCTCTGCCCTTTCCCTTTAACACTTGATGCGGCCGGTGATTCATCAGATTTGAAGTCCGTATATGGAAATGCCGCGAATGTAGTGTTTTAAAAGCTCCATTTTCGTGGAAAGGGTTCGGCAAGAGTTCTTAGATGATGACACTGATGAACTTGCATATACCAAAAGGGTTGAAGAAATCACACTTTTGGAAACCGCGAGAACCTAATAATAATATTCTCAAAATGCTTGAAGAATAATGAAAAGCGATCTCGAAAGAAAACCTCTACAAAAGAAATATGTCGAGAATACAAAAAAGCCATAAAAAAAAAGGGGGGGGGGAAACAACCAAACATCACGGCCTTCAGAGAAGAGAAATCTACCAGTCGTAGCGAAGAAAAACGATATCGATAAATCGAAGTGGTAATTTCATGCGACAAGTGCCCTGGAACATCCGCGGTTCTAGATGGTGCCCCCACATTTCTCAGTTCCTTTGCCCGTTTCCTCATTCATGTATGCGCGTGTGATGTCCCGAAAACGTTTGAATATGGCGCCCACGCGCGTGGCTCAAATTTGTGTTCCTTGACGGCTACTAGTTCATTACTGAGCCCACAATCTGGAGGTTGTCTCACATTATGAAGTGCGCTTCATTAGGAGCCGGTTGCAAGGCACCAAAAAGGCCAATTATTTTCTCACTTCTTACAAGTTGCCGCCCATACGGACTCCAGCCTCCTTCCCCGGATCCCCGGATGCTCGCCAATCTTCGCCATTGTGTGCGCATATGCACTTGATCGCGAAAAGAGCAGTGGTCACCGCGTCGTCGTCCTCGTCGTCGTCGCCGCCATCGTTGTCGCAGTCGTCGCGTTGTCATCGAGGGCACTTCCACTAATGGATAGCAGCATGACGTTATCGTCGATGAGTTTTTCACGCACTCCTCGCTCACTTCCATCGCTGACGCTGTTCGATGAAGATGTACGAGTCATGTCAGTGTTGGGCGAACGAGCATAACTCGCATGCTTGCACATACTTTGCACGATGGGCTAATTGCTGGAGCATTTTCTCAGAATTCCACGTCCTCTAAATATCGAGTGCCCTTGAAAATTGTGCAGCACTGTCTAAGCATCTGCTTTTATTAATGACTTTGCCTTTTTGCATCAGAAATCCCACCCATCCTGTCTCAAAATCCACAAGAAACTCCAATACATGGCAAAAGTAACTGTCAACTGTGAACTAGATAAGTGTAATCGAAGTGAAGCATAATTCTAATTAGGTCATTGTGTATGGCTATAACTAAATTGTTTGAAAATAGCTATTGTTTGAAAATAACTATCTCATGTAATTTGGAGATGTAATTCCCTCAAAATATTCCCAATGAATGAATGTATCAAGCTAAGCTCACTGCCAAGCCTGTCTACGATCGATGCCTATCAAATGTGTGGCAACTCAACTACGTTGCTGCAAGATATGGCACTACACTTACATAGTTTTAACGTTAGTACTAGCTGCGTAACTTGCGTCGCAAGCTCGCATCCCAATGAAAAAGATAGAACCACACGCGTGATATGCGTCTTCGTTCGCTGTGTCCGAGTTGTCCGCGGTGTTCCCTGTTTTGTTGTGTCGTAGTCATAGGGATTAGAAGTTGTTCATGACGTGTGTCGCACGACGCAAGCACGCATCTAGTACAAATCGGCTGTAAAGCGAGTCTAACAATTAATTGCAGAGATAACTTCTACGACCATAAGTGTCCAGAAAGTTCTGGATTGAATTTATTTGATTATTCAACCTAATACAATCAACAGTGCATCAATCACAAATAGGCTAAATATAACAGTGCTGAGACCTGGATGACCCCAGCAACTTCGCCTTTTGCCCTAGAAGACGGGCTTTTGCAACCAATAATCTTAATACATATTTTAGGCAGTAATAGCAACCGAAACAATTTAAAGAAATTATTAGAAAACTCATGAGATTTTCCACCTGGTGACAAGTCTAGAAAAATCCAACCAACCTTCGGGAAGCACGTCTTGTGCCACTGGGAGCCACAGTCAATGCATTGCACCGTGTACAGTATGGAAAGGGTGTCGCAGTGGCTGCACTTGGACGGTTGTACGGTCCGTTGGACACAGTGTGAAAGCGCCGTCTCTGATAGCTCAGACGTCTCGTACAAACGACCAGCTGAAATATGAGATACTAAAATTCTTAGCAGATTCACAGCATTACGGGTGGTTTTTCGAAGCACTCGATGAACTGCCATTTCAATCATCTGATAAATCTCTTGCCTAACTAAACACAATTAACGCCTCAGAGATGTTTGATTCTTAGGTGCAGATGAGCTCCGAGCAAATCAAAGAGCACATTTAATCCACAAATCCAGATAATCCTAATGAAGCTGCGCCCTACATAATTGAGCTCTTTCTAGAACGCCAACAATCGAAGGATGCATGATAACTAGTTTTCAATAACAAGAGTAACAATGAAGTTGCGAATTTGTGGAGAGCGCTTCGAACGGTGTAACTTCGGAGTCGTATTTTCGAGTTAACGTAAGTATAAATATGTAAGGTAGCACATTATGAAGAAAGATTTATAAAGACGACCATGCATGAAATTCCTACTCTATGTACACTACTTCTTCGAATGCTACGTTAGATTTATCAGAAAAAGATTGCTAGATCTTACTCTAGCGATCCTAAATCCAAGATTCACCCCTGTACGTATTCCCAATAGGTGTGAGGAATGAAGCAGGAAAAGAAGGATCGAGAAAACATCAAAAAGTCAAAAATGTTTGTCTTCACTTTCCGAGTACATTTAATTCATCTGCTCTCTTGAATAGGATGGAACACCGAGAATGGGAGGATTCAAAAGCCCGAGCCCAGATGAATCTTTGGAAGGATGGGTAACCTCACGGCCGTGGCTATCATTATCCACAGACAACAGCTGGGTGTAGACAACGTTACGTATGGGTGAACATGTTGATGAGCGACAAGAAAAAGGTAAAAGCAGAATTCATATGAGTTTGAACGGGAAACACCGAATTCAGGCAGAAAATATTATGATTGATTCAGGTTGAATAATAACATTAATCCAGGTGAAATAAATTAAATTACCCAAGTTCAGGTGATGCACCGTATTCCTCTGATTTTTCCGATGATCTTTTACTCAAGAAGTTTACCCGGAATTGGTGCAGAGATCGTCGATAAAGCAGGCATCCAAGTATATCAAATTTCTAATGGTGACACCTCTACAACTAGGAGGTTACTAGTAAAAAGAAAAATAGGAATGGACTTGACCAAAAGCAGCTCAAAATATAAATGATACCTCCACTGAAAAAAGAAATTTCTCGCGGTAAAGGAAATCCATGGGAAAATTATAAATATGCTTCAACTTCTCGAGCGCCTTTGTCTCCTATGAAACTAATTCAATAAATCCCAATCTCCTCCTCTCCCACCACCACTGTACTGCCTCGATCGATGAAGCCTCCCTCAGGCCCATTGCTCCCCACTTAAGTAATCCTTAACATGCAAGAAATGCCCACATTTCTTCAAAGGAAGGCCTCTAAAGCGCCGGCCGTTTTTTCCATTAGAGTGGATTCGAGTATCAGCTTAGGAATATGTAAAAATGCCGAGTAAGCGCAAAAGAAGTGCAAATTAAGTGCGAGTAAGCTGAGCATAAATGACCACGAGCAGAGAAGCGCCATTGTTCGGCAAGGCGCACATGACGTCATCCGAAGCAGAACTTTGCGGATAATGGCCATGGGACGGATGTATGACTTCAAAGAGCGTCCACCGCCCTGTGCCAAAGTCAGAAGAGCCAACGACAAGTGGGAGCAACTAGTCGAAATGAGTCATGGAGCGATTTTCACTCTCCCAAAGGAATTTATACCTTCTCCCCCTACTCATGTGGGTCCTATCCATTCGGCAAGAAAAATCCATTTATTCAGTAACGAGATACTTAACTACTTATTACGTCCACTCAGCGAGGCCCAAAAATGTCATAACTCCAAAAAAATACTCATGTCATATTATCACATTGAATGGCACCATATACATATGACGCTGCCAACTAATTTGTTTCAGTAAAAATGCAAAGTAGAGAGGACCTACTAAGTTGGTATCCGGAGCCCCGATATGCTCCTCTGACGGACTTGCGGTGTTGGCGGCCACCGCCCTTTCTCGCCCCCGAGATCCACGAAATGCCCCCCCCCCCCTCACTCCTGCCTTCACACTCTCTACACTGATTAGTTATCTCACCAAGTTCCCACATGTAATGTACTATTCTCCCTCGAACGGTTCGATGTTCTTACTGTACTAAATATCGGCGTCGTTCCTCATTTAGTTGTTCTTATATTGTCAGCACTTGTAACCGATAATAAATAAATCAAATCAAATGAGTGACCACAATCCGAACCGTTCGGGATGTGGCAGAGTGAAAGCGAAATGGTGGCATAAGTCGAACGGTTGTGGCCACTTATTTCCTCCCTTGCATTTCTACCGGGACAAATTAGTTGGCAGCGTCATATATGTACATATAGATATGGGCATCCATATAGGATTGAGAAACTGATCAGAGTCTTCAGAGGTACGCAATTCATTTTTTTTCTCGCAAACCACTCTGATCGCAAATATTTCAGTCTTCAAATTCTGAAAATAAACAAATATAGGACCATTGAGACTAAGGATCTCAAGGCATCCCTCGAATCTCCCATGATTTCAGTGGTTTGAGAAATTCGATTCGAGTAGGGAATCCAGGATGGAAAACTTTTCCTGGAGTGAACAGTAAGGATATCCCAGTTCCAGTGCTTCGTTTACTACACAGGATGTTCGATCAGTCATGTTGACGTTTTTTGAGCATCAATGCTAAGAATACCCGCGATGCTTACAAAAATAGTTTTAATAAGTAAAAAGGCTTCTAAACTGTTGGGCATCCGGTATGCATGGAATTATGAAATCACAAAGCAAGATTCTTCCGGTGAGTAAATACTTTATCGCTACTTAAGAAGAGGTAGAAAACACATTGTTGAAAAAGCTTATGGGGAAAACTTAGAAAATGAAGCTCTTATAAGTTTCCAGATTTTGAAATGATGATACATGCACTGAGACTGGAATATACTAAATCGGAAGGATGATTGTGAGGGAAGGCATCTTGGAAAAAACAAACTTTTACCGGAAGTTTCTCGAACGAAGCTCTAACGCCTACGTGGAATAGAAATGATTGGCTTTGGTTTTTCTAGGCATAAGCGTCTTCTTTCTACTACGATCTCTATAGGGTTGTATCCAATTATGTGCAACGGGAAGTGTAATATATGCACAGTCCGTCCCACCGGGAATAATAGTTGCAAAGGTAACAGAGAAAAAAAAAGCGCTGGAAAGTGTGCTGTATTCGGAAAAGTAGACAGAAAAGCAGGCAGTATAGACAAATACTCAACTGAATATTGTTACTTTCAAAGTGAATTTCGACTTTGCACTCACCAACACTGGTCTTCTTATGCCTCTTGGTGTCGGGCAACTGACACTCGTCGTCTGGATTGAGTGCATTTCGTCGGAGGGACGTCATCGAACCGGTCTCATACGACGGCACACTATCATCACAGCTACGTCCCTCTCTGAATAAAAGAGAAATTCAAAAAATTCAGAGAAGCTGCCAGTCTAACTGAATTTTCTTCGTATCTTTCACTGCTATGTACATGCCACTCTTCACCTATCGAAGCAGATGCCCTTCGCCGCGTCATGACAACTCGGACATGAGGACGAGTTCTGGTGGAAAATCCACAGCTTCGTACAAAGGCGTTGTAGGGCGGTGTTCTTATGGGAATTTTCATGGAATTTCGCAGTGGATACCATTATGTAGTGTCAACTTGAACCACATCGGATCTGTATGAAAGATTCAGGAATAACGAGATGAAATACACAAAATAAAAGCAGAGTAGACAGCGACAGTGATCAGCGAAACGAAGTACTGATCGAATGACTCGAAAGGCAACTTGTTGCAACGCTCGTGACGAACTCAAAACAAAGGACTCGACCAGTTTTTATTATCGACAAAGTTCCTTGTTGCAGAAGATTTTTGATTGATAGGTCAAAAAATTGGAAAATTTATGTGCAGATGACAAGGAATTTTTGGGAGAAGGATGTAAATAAAACTTCAATGGGATTTTCGGAAAAAGTAGAAGGAAGATTACCAAAACCATGAGATGATAGGATATCAGGCCCTCAAAGAAAAGTTCATTCGGTGAATTATGTGATTTCGATAAAATCATCATCATTCAACAAATAGAGACCACCAGTGGCCAACTACGTCATCATGTTCTCCTGCGTCATTCATCAAATATTCTGATCAGATGGTAAAAGGTAAGGAAATAATCAATTATTCCACGTGTTCCATCGTTTATGGTGTCGAACTATGCACCAGAAAAACGACTCTGATTAATTGCCCATACTTTTTTTGCTTCATAGGTCGCTGTAGGTACATGCATGGACTTTTGGCCAGACGTTTCAACTACACGCCGCCTACAGACCAATTAAAGCGGTTCAAGCTGTTGCTTGAGAGAAGATAGCGAAATTATCTGATTGTTATCACATACATATTTCTATTTGCAGCGACAGAACTCTGAAGTGGAAGTCTGGAAAACTCGGCGGAACCTATCTTGAAGGATAAGAACTAGGACAATTTTTGCAGTGTGAGACAAAATGACAGTTTTGGAAGATTTTATCTGGGCATACTTCGCACGCGTTCAACCCCTCAAGCAACCCCTCAAGTGATGAAAGTCTTAAGGTACCCCGCCAGTGAATCAACGATAGAAATTACAAAAACAATGGAAAAGATACGTATTGATCGGCACGCTACGCCGCTTCTCAAAGCTTCCAATAACTTTCAAACGCTTGTCAACTATTCCAATCGCGATGACCGGAGGAGTTTCGAGATAACTTAAGGAATCTTCATTTTTCGCTTTTGCCCGGCTGCAGTTGCCTGTAATTGTAAACAGCAATTATGTTCATCTTCGAACAAAGTTTCTATTCCTGTCAGCCTGAAATTTCCAGCAAATCGTGAGAGGCAGATTTTTCGCATGAGCAGCGGTTTTTCCGTAAAGATAATCTTGCTAAACTGTCAAGAACAGAGATGCACATCAAATGTCGCGTGGAACTGAATTAATTGTCCAGATAAGTTATTTTCATTAAAAAAGATTACTTTCATGAAAAGCTAATAGCGTGACCAGCCTACAAAAAAAAATCAAATACCGGACACGTCTTCTAGAGCGTGCAAAAAAAATTCCATCTCTCTGGTTAAGATGTAACAGCTCTGTTCTTTTTTTTCTCGCTCCAAAATTTCTCAGCAAAAACATATTCCTTAAAAAATCCTCAATTTCAAAGCAAAACGTTTCTGTGACTGCATACATCCTAAGCTGAATACGTTATACCTAACTAGCAAGGTGCGTGTGCTTGTCTGGGAGCCGCTCTTCGCTCCCGGCGCTTGCCTTTCAGGTCTCCTAGAAATCACAAGAATATAGAAAGCTTGCCGGGATCTCATCCAAGCGCTGGCTCCACCTCATTTTCTTGCTCACATAGCCCTTCTAACCTGTACTTTCACGCTCCGCATGCGGTAAGCAGCGGCGATACAATGCAAATCGGCGCGTAATGGAGTTGAGATCACGTCGAGACGTCAACATTGCTGGCGCGACTTCTTCCCGACATTAATTGTTTACCGTACCAATGCCGATGCCACAGCAGCACAGCACGCATGCATCAATAAAGCAACGAATAGAGAAACAGAAAAATGAGCTGACGAGTTGTCCGCCGGTGAGATCCAGACGCATAATTGCGACAATGCGGCCCAAATCCGCGGAGGCAGCTCGAGTTACAGCGGGCCAGCGCAGCCTCGCTGTGGTAGGAAATCCGAACACCGACGTAACCACGCGGAGACCACGTGCACTTGGGATGGTGTTAAGTGGAGCGAAAACTCAGAAATGGGGAAGTTGTTCGCATGTAGCGGTGGCGGAAAACTCGGGCGAAGAAAAAACAGCAGCGGCTCACCTTAGCAGACTTGTACTGCTGGTGGCACGTTGTGGAAGTGAGTGAAGGTAGGCCATGTACGCTCCGCCAGGCGGATAGTCCCTGGTCGCATCGGCCAGGTCCTGGTAGCTGCCTGGTAGTTTCACCCACAGCGTCGCCAGGGCCTGAAATTATGAGTGAATGAAAAAAGCAGGAAGAAAATCCAGTGGGCTAAAAATCGAAAGAGAAGGCGATAGTATTTCTTCCATTAACAATGAGTAAGAAATCCAGAAAGAAGTTGACAGAATCGAGATATTTATTTATTTATTTATTTATTCTGTGCACTCGCGGGTGCGCCAACAAAAAAGGAGAGAGAGACTAGGAAATTGCCAGAGAGCGCAGAAGAGTATATGAGATATGATCTTTCACGTTTTGTTTGCAATATTTCCCAAATTCAAATCTGTATATATAAAGTAGAATGTGTGTGTGTGTGTGTGTGTGTGTGTGTGTGTGTGTGTGTGTGTGTGTGTGTGTGTGTGTGTGTGTGTGTGTGTGTGTGTGTGTGTGTGTGTGTGTGTGTGTGTGTGTGTGTGTGTGTGTGTGTGTGTGTGTGTGTGTGTGTGTGTGTGTGTGTGTGTGTGTGTGTGTGTGTGTGTGTGTGTGTGTGTGTGTGTGTGTGTGTGTGTGTGTGTGTGTGTGTGTGTGTGTGTGTGTGTGTGTGTGTGTGTGTGTGTGTGTGTGTGTGTGTGTGTGTGTGTGTGTGTGTGTGTGTGTGTGTGTGTGTGTGTGTGTGTGTGTGTGTGTGTGTGTGTGTGTGTGTGTGTGTGTGTGTGTGTGTGTGTGTGTGTGTGTGTGTGTGTGTGTGTGTGTGTGTGTGTGTGTGTGTGTGTGTGTGTGTGTGTGTGTGTGTGTGTGTGTGTGTGTATGTGTGTGTGTGTATGTATGTATGTTCCTTATAGAAATCGCGGAGGGTGAACCGATCGGGACCAAACTTTGCAAGCTTATTCCACATGGGCCGGCGGAGGTTTTAGGCTACTTCATGCCAGGCATTATCGATTGATTTATCGATTTCATTGATTTTTTGCTACTTTTGCTCAGGGGCGGCGAGGGCAGGTCTACTGGGGTTTCTTAATGCTCTGAACACGAATATGATAACCGTTTTGCACCGAATATCGATTTATCGATTTTATTTGTTTTTCGATATTTTTGCCCGACAGTCGGTAGGACAAGTCTACTGGGGTTTGTCAATGCGTTGAACACAAATATGATAAACATTTTGCAGGGGGCTGTAAAGACATGGTTTCTGGGTTTCCCCAATACGCTAAACACGAGTATGATAACCATTTTGCGCAGAATATCGAATTATTGGTATGATTTTTCGCCATTTTCGTCCACGGGCCGGTGAAGACGTGTCTACTAGGATTTTCCCTTGGGCTGTACACGAATATGACAACTATTCTCCACTTATATATCTACTCAGTAACTTCTTTTGCTCTCTCTCCGCTTTTGGAAAGGGACGGGGTAAAAATGTGTCTGGATCAATCGAGAACGCTAAACCTTAAGTACGAATATGGCAACTGCTTTCCATGAAATAGACACTGAAATAACAGTACTAACTTTTCGCTTACGGTTACATGAGCCTGCTAATATGTTTACCACCAAAACTATAGGCATCCGCAATGAATTTGTCGGCACTAGCAAATGTCCTCATTGGTGTGAAATTGCCGGGGTAGTAAAACACCCGAGCGAAGCCGGGTATACCGTCTAGTTTGGTCAATAAAACTCAAACAACAATGAATGGATGGAAGTCTCTCTGAGTTCTCTGATTTTTCACTCCAAAAGTTGAAGAATTTTGCCAAAAAAAAATTCCAAAATTTCCGGTTGTAGTAAGCATCAGTACAGCTACATATGTTGGTTTTGCATGGTGAACCTCCTATAAGCCTCAACTTTAATGTATTTACAATAGGAGAAAAGAAAAAAAAGGACAGAAAAAAAGGATTATATATTTTTATGAAATCAAGACATTTCAACGCAAAAGATAGAGAACGACTTTCTCCAAGATACATAGAATGAAATGTCATAACAAATATGAAATTATTCCAGGAAAGGAACTATTTCGAGTGCTTTCAATCAGCTAGGGGATAAATTTGGTGGAAAGAGGTCAGCAAACAATTTTTTTCATCGTACATTGTAAGTACACATAGGGTGCATTCAGCGCCAGGAAGAAAAGCGGACTGGTCCAGCTTCATAACGCACCATTAACGTATGGTGTTTAGCTACAGATTCTTGTTTCACAAGTGAGGGAGAAGAAAATCGAGGGAAATTTCTGTGAATTTCATAAGTTTTCTCGTACCAGGACAACCCTACATAATTTACCCTCAATAACAGTGTTTGCAAGGGATTTTCCGAACCTTTCCACAAACCAATTCAGGAATAAGAACAAAAAAAAAAAGAAAGAAATCGGGGCGAAGTGCTCGTTCTATCGAAGGAGTTGGCCGTAGATATATAGCTTAAAGGAAAAAAAAAGAGCGGTGGAAAGTGTGCAGTATTTGGAGAGGAGAGATGGAGAGACAGTCAAGGACAGAAATACTCAACTGCTAATATTTGAGGAAGATAGTAGAATGAGGAGAAGTAAGAGGTAGCTTTACTATAAGTAGTATCTAGTTCGCCTGAGGAGAACTGTAGTAATTAAGATTTATTTTAGTGTTGAGAATTAATTTTTAATTATTGTAAAGATGTTCCCTGATCAAACAAAAAAAAACGGTGCGATACCAATTTACAAAGGATTTCACGAGATTAGCTCAATAAATGAACATTTTAAGAATGATATTTTTTATTGAGAATAACTCAATAAAACTCAATAAATGAACATTTTAAGAATGATATTTTTTATTGAGAATAACTCAATAAAACTCCCAAAAATTTTGCAAAAAAAAGTTTTCAGTCCTCACAAACATCTCGAAGCCATGAAAGTCGTCTTTCATTATCAGACTTCCTTTGAAGTGCAGTGATAGGATTTTTGCAAATAATGGCACACCTTGCAGTACACAAGAACAAAACCAAAATGAAATTACTCCATATGGGAACTGGAGAAATGTCTGTGATTCTGACCAAACCCCCACAGACAGAACGCTCCAAAGACCACTTCGAGAAGTTTTTGCAGGAGGAGCACCTACAAGAACGCTGGAAATCGGCTGCGAACCCTCGCAGCCGCTTCATGGATGCGATTCCTTCGAAAACTACCTATTGTTCCCAGCTTAGGCAAAGCCGTCGTGGTTGTCTCGCGAACTCTGTGAATATTTAGTGCGCACATAACATTGTTCGTATTTTTGCTGTCAGTTCCATCTCTAAAGCAAAGGGACTTCCGTGCGAGTCCATTCAAACACATCCAGAAGAACATTCTCCACCAGCCGCCGCCGGTGGAATGAAGGGAAAAAACCGAACGGCCGAACCGACGACACTGCAACTGACATCACTCACCCATCGAAATTGATGTACTTCTTACATGCGAGCACACATTTTCAAATGCATTTATGGACATGAAAATTTCATTTGGCCTCGTCGACGCGGTCTCGAACATTCGAAGAAATCGAATGGAATGAGAGAGGAGTTGAGAACATGTTCAGAGAAGACTGCAATAGTTCATCATTGCCGTCGTCGAGACGACTCACCACAGATAATCCCGAGAAATTGTTAGGGTTGCGTGAGACTGGAGTGCATACAGCTCGTCTGAGACCTTAAATACATGGTCTAGAACGAGTATAGCAGCGACATTTTTCACATACCGGCAGGATTGTGATAGAAAGAGGATGCTTATAGAATGAAGTGACAGCAAAACTGCTCAGGTTGAAAATGACAAATATTCTCGGTTCATCTTTCTGTCTTAACTTTAGTTCAAATTTGGTCCTAGAGAACTTGACATAGAATATTGCATGTCATTCCATAGGAAAAACAGTTCTGAGCTACAGAAGCTCGGAAACTTCCCGAATACAGGTGAATTACTATGTAAAGCTGGCGCTACCCTTACAGCTACACAGTGGCAGCGTACTTCAACCTTAGACTTATTTTTAGACTTACTACCATCCAAGGTAGTATTCACTTGGTCGAGACCATTATGTGTACCTTATTGGGACCATAACATTAACATAACGAGTTGGATTTTTTTAAAACGAGATCCAGACACGCTGGCCGCGTCACTCCTTCTACGTCTGGGCACGCTGTTTGTCTGCGCTTCCACATATCTCGTTGACATCTACGTTCTCAATGTTGATCTTTCTATGGCACCATGCATGTGAGGTTTTCGGAACCAATGGAGCATCCAACCTTCCAGGGAGGGATGGAGCCACAGATAGCACAGATCACAGCGACAACAGCTTCACGAACCTAGGGTTGGAAGGCTTTCCGGGGTCCAAAGCCGGCATGTCTCTGAACCCTAGCTTCTGTTTCCCGCGACAACCAGTAGAATACTGGGAGTTTTTTTTGATGAGGAAACTTACCAGAATTTCATACAACTTCGAAACCTGTCTCTTTTGTCTTGGGAGAATATTGCTCCCATTCAATTTCTGCATAAACTATCAATAAGCTAATCTACTTGCTAGGAAAGTGCCGTTGTCCATGGATTACAGGGAATTTTGGCTTCAATACAAACTCCCACGCAGAATCCAAGCAACTTTCGTGCAATTATTTTGCAAACTGATATTGACTGAGGTAACACTGAGCAAACGAATAATCGTTGAACAGAACATGAAATATTCAAAGCAGATATGACATATGGGTATCATAGGGAAAGTAAAAATGAGCCGAGAATGTGAAAGCCTATGAAAACACCAGGGCAATTCGTGGTGCGGCTTTGCAATCGACCACTTGCAAGGTCAATGACTCTCCTGGAGGCAAATTAGGTGGATGTTCAGCAGTAAATTGCCTTCTTATAAGAAAGCCCGTGCAAGCCACCTCATACAGCCAGATGAGAGACTCGGCAAAATTCCACTGAGAACTGTGGGGATTTGGAAGTTTCTGTGGAACTTCTATTGTGGTGAATTCTGGTGAAGAAATATAAATTAGCCTGCAAGGGCTACTTTGGCAGAAGCAAAATTTTTATCGACTGCGCCTCATTTTCTGCAGCTGTCACGAGATGTTCCAGAAAATTCGTTAACTCCCCCAAATCCATCCATTAATTGGAATCAAGTGTAAGGAGAAATTCTCACAGCTAGCTACGGCTATAGAGAACCTCCGGAAATAATCTAACAACGGCTGCAGGCCTCGAGCAACGATGCAGAGTGGGCTGTATGCAAATCATTTCGGCAGGAATTTTTTGGATTCATGAAGTAAAAGATCGTTCGGGACTCTAGCAATTACCAGCTACAACAAGGCAATCCAAAGTGCTTTGCGCGGGCAAATGAGAGCAATCAAACCGATAAAAATCAAACATTTGGCTTGATCATATATCTTTATTCAGATAGGGGGCAAAAAAGAAAGGAAATATCAAGGTAGTAACAGCACGCTTACAACTACAGTTTCGCCAGTTGAAAAAAAAACGAGGTGGTGAAATTTCTACAGCAAGAGTCCCAACGATCATTTCTAGCATTCCCGTTAGAACATCTTCCCGAAATCAGCCAACTGAAATAGTAGATTCATAATTCATAGGAAAGATTTTGTCCATCTGTTGAGATAGGTCTCATCATTTCATTTATTAATTCATCATTTTATTCACTCAGAAAGTGATTAAAATCACGCTCAGGAAAAAATTTGCCTTCTTGCAATGATTACACCGAAATTGATATCTAATAATTGTAAATAATAAAAATAACAAGTTGATGTTCTTTGAAAAGACAAAGCTAAAAATGGATTCTAAGAACTCCGAGGTAAATAAATGTCCGAATTCCAAAAATGGATTATCATAGAGAGGATCATTCTCTCATGCATTACAGGCGAAATCGTCGCAGAATTTGGCGGCTACACGTTTATCCGCAACCTCCACAACAATCGCTTCCAAGCAGGGACAAGAGTGCACTGTGCAAGTTAGGATTCTCTCCACTTCCTGTACGTCAATCACATGTGGAAAGCGAAAATTGAAAGGAAATATCCAGACGCAAGGTGAAAACCTGTCAACAACCAGAATCCAGCAATCAATCAGGACATGAACACGGCCTTGCAGCCACATATGTACATGAGGAATGGGCCATCAATAGTACATAGATGGCGAAGAGAAAACCAAAAGCCGACATGACTAAAGACGCTGTGTCGGCCATAAATGGATTGCTCTTTGGTAAAGCTTGGAATAAAGAACCAATGGAGCATTTGGGGAGCATTCCACACACTAAAACGTTATGGTTCAATAATCTAGAGCCAATAAAGATGTATAATCTGTCGCTCTCGGGACTTCCTCGTTCGAAAATTCAGGGAGCGGGAAACAGCACGTGGTTCTCGTGAGGCGTCTGCTGCACTTCTGAAGTATAGACGAGCAGATAGAGGCGCGAGAGTGTCTAGAATGGCCCAGAGCGCTGATGTTCTTGATGTTTTCAAATTGTGGGGCGCGCGTCAGCTTTCACGCCTCTTTTCGGCGGCCTGCCCATGAGCGGGCGGGCGAAGGGGAGCGGGGGGGGGGGGGTGCAAAGGCGACACGTCCAGCAAACTACACAACACAACACACAACAGGAAGGGCAAGACGCGGCGACAACGACGACGTCGCCGACCCGACGATGGCGCAAGTCCGCTGCGTCAGCAGCCTTAGACCAAACAAACGCCCACCAACAGTGGCAAGCTCTGCAACAACAACGGAATGAAACACGCTCCTTTCCTGGAAAACGAGGATTCCCTTTGCTACACTCATATCTGCCGAAAAGCTGAAGTAGATCCGTGCGGTGGCAGAGCCTTCCGGGAATGCAAGGATGAGTAAAGAAAGAACTGTCAACAGGAGGCGTCAAACCACTACGTGTAGGTAAGAGAAGGTGATTTGGCAGTAGCCTAACAACAAAAGTACTGGGAAGATAGAATGGTGTATGAGATTCTTGCAGATTACCTATATCAGCTCTACTCCCGTTGTTCTTCGGGTAGACCGAGCGAGCGCCAGTGACCCTTCCATTTCCCTCAGAAAATATCCCCAAGTTTTCAATTCCCTACTACCTCAGTGTTTGAATTTTACCAAAAGTGTCGTCTTGTGGCCTGCTCAGTTGAAATACTTTTTTGCTAGTAATTTCCAAACAGGTTCCGTGGAGCTTACATTGTCTTCTCGGTCCACCTAAGCGCAGAAACAGAAACCAGTCATTTCGGTTTGACTTTTTTTTCTGACTATTCATAGATACATGGATTTCATGGACTCATTCTATTGAAAAAATCCGTAATGACTTGTACCCGAGATCGAGTAATTACGTCTAGTGAGCTTCAGAAGCATGAAGACAACAGATGTTCTTTCTGATGGGAAACAAAAGATTTGGAGTAAGATAGGCATCTAGCCTGCTGCAGGTTATTCTACTTGGGAGCCTCGACCTATACGACACCAAAATAACGCAGTTACCGGAACAGCCCAAGAATTTCACCCCGGAGTATAAATTGGATTTATAGCGCCATAGAAGAACCGTAACAACACTTATCCAAACGAATGAAAGACGGAATTGCAGCTGGACCCATCAAATTGCCGTATTCTAGAGGAATAAAAGAACTCCGCATTTTCCCATGGAAAATCCCTATTACAATACCCCAGAGCTATCGGGGGGTCGATTTATATATGACCTTGGTATTTCCGCAAGGGTCACCTATAAAAGTACGTAGGGTATGGCCGCACACCTTCCCAGATACTTCATTTCTCGCTGTCGAAGGTAAGAAAGCGACATCGAAACGTTCCTGGAAATGAAGGACTTTGTTCAGGAAAGTGTCGAAAGGGTAGAATGCGCTTCAATCATGTGTAATCCCACTCTGGAAGGAGCAATTCGTACAGCGTCAAAAGGCTTCGGAAATGGGTCTGCTAATCTCCCTTCCCATGGAATAGTCAAAAAATATGCATTATTATTTTATTTCATTTATATATTTATTTGTCGACTGCTCCGAAGGTGTGCCGTGTTTCCAGCAGCAAATAAGTAGTAAGGAAGACATTGAGATTAAAACAAGAAAAGAGAAGAAAAACGAAGAAAATTGTACAGAAGAGAGACCGGAATCAGCTAGTTAAAGTGAAAGCTCATGATATTTGCTTCATATGGTGGAGAAGAATTTTAGATTACTTTCCAGCTCTCATTATTTTTACTACGTATTTCCAGCCATTATTACTTAGAACTGAGGTTATAATCATTTTATATTCGAAATTATTGCTGCTCAGGTTCCAAGAATGGCGGAGATCAGTGTTCCTCTTCCCCACCCTTCTTCCCCTCTTGTTCCCAAATAGGAACATGGTCTCAAATTAAGAACTGCGTTCCGAACTGAACATAATCCATTGTTCACTTAGGGTCTAAGTGACCATTGTTCACTCATGGTCTAAGTGATCCGGGAAAATTTTCTTTATAGGCGCATCTTTATATCATGGATCACTTAGACCATAGATGAACGATGGATTATGTTCAGTTCGGGACGCAGCTCTTAATTTGAGATCATGTTCCTATTTCTTATTTTCTTAATAGGCGCAAGAGGATTAATCCAACTAAAAGTGAGACGTGTGACTTGGTGAAGCTTCCCCAATTTGCTAAAAGTGTTCTCTGATGATACCCTGGAAATATTAAAATAGAGTCCAAATGCTGCACTTTAAAAATCCTGGAATTCCTCTAATGAACGCCCTCGTGCCAGCGCATAAACGAGGAAATCCAAGCAAAACGACGCATCGTACAAGTCTACGTGCACTAAATCATGCAAAAATGGGTTGTTTATAACTGGATAAGGGGTACTTCGCAGCCTATCTGCTCTCAAAACGCACTATAGCATCTCGCTTCTCCCCAAGGATTCTCCCAAGGATCCTCTAAAAGTACGACTATTACAAACACCAAAATATGGGAGTTCCTTATCAGCGACTATAATTCAGGGGATGGATCAGGTAACTAAGGAACATGTTGAAGTATTTTTGAATATCGAGGAATTGAAGGAGAGGTTGTTGAGCGACTGTAAAAGAAAGGATTTGCTGAACATGATTATAGAAAAAAAATCCATTGGTCGATGCCCATACGCACGCACGCCGCCCGCGCCTTACCACCTGTTCGGATAGGATAGACCTGGAAATAGGCGGAAAAAGTGCACGAGAAAGTGATTTCAATGAAATGTGTGGACGGCAGACGATCAGAAGGCTACGACGTATGATAAGCTAAGATCTGCTGCAGGCCTCGACCACTGGAGTCCTCTGGATGCACAACTTCTTTAATAACGTAGTTTGAAGGAAGTCATCCAGAATTCGCGTAATTCTTGTGAATTTCGCAAATTTCTGCAGTTCCTACACTCGATAACACACTTAATGGGGGTCTGTGGAACTGTAAGCGCGGACCTGCCTACACATCTTTCACACTCTCTCGAACAGAATCAACTGCTTGTTAGGGCGGACGCCTGCCGGAAATGTGATGAAACTGATGAGCCGAGTCATCAGCCCCCGACTAGTGCTTGGCCGTGCAAATCGACATCGGCGCGGAAATTGAATGCTGCTCGACATGTAACGCCTTCGTAGAATGCGCTGCGACAACGCTGACGCAGCGGCTGAGCTGCGTGCGTTCGATATTCGTGGAGGAAGCTACAGTAGGGTGAGCCCTCCTGTACACTCCTCATCACCTCTCCGAACAAGTAAGAATGGGAAGCAGAAGGTTCCAACAAGTGTGGTATTGGTGGTATCAGTGAAATGTGTGGATGTGGATGCGCAGACAAACAGAGTGACATGGTGCTGCATGTTGTGTAGCGTGGGACACAGCCACTGAAGCCTCCTGTAGAGGAAGTGCACCCATGCCAACACGAAAGTGGCCGGAGTGTTCAGAAAGGAGTAGGCAGCGGAAGTTTCAGCAACCTGGTCATGCACGACGAGGACACCTGATTTCAGAACCCTTAACCCTCCTCGGGAAAAAATTCCCTATTTTGCACCTATCGGGCATGCTTTCTACGTTGCCATGTACGAGTAAAAGGTCATAACAGCCACTCAATTCCAGACTAAAAGGTTGGACCTTCTCCACATGCACTAGCCAGGAATCAGGACTCATTCCTTATACTGAAAAACAAAATCCGCTCCTCCCATGTGTGAACGAGATTACCATATCCGGGATCTTCTTTCCTCAGCAAAGAAGCTTGTCGCTTCACCAGTGTCTACCTACATTCCCACATAGCACCGATTGTAAACAAATAGAAATGGAATTGCATGTGAGGCTAAGCAGGGGTGAGAAACATGGAAGATGCTGAGAAAGTGGAGTAGGGGAGCGGGGAAAATGAGCCAGATGTGTTTGGTAAAATGGAGAAGAAAAAAGAAAATTGCGGGAAGAAAATGTTCAGTTTTAGGCTGTGACCAAATTCAAATATGAGTTCTTGTTCCGATTGACGAAGATACCTGGATAAATTCCTTTCCAAATATCTCTTAGTAATGTTCTACTCTCTTCAAGAACACAAAATCAACTGACTAATGGCTCGAGATGTGTTGACGTAATCGGCTTACGATAATGTCATTCTCATTATTCCAAAGGGGCGGAGTTAATGTTTTTTCATTTGATTGTTAAAAGAAAGAGATTGCGTCAATGTTAATCTGAGAGTTACCCAGAAGGATAAAGCATCACAGGTGCTTCAGGAAGTTCAAAAATGATAGGAACCACGTACGTAAATATGTAGGAAGGTCGAATTGTGTAAATGCGGAAGTTCCGCGCATATCCAACAGAGCGCGAACGAATTTGCCTATTTTTCAGGAAGCACCACCCAAAACGACGTCAAGTCGTCACCTCGCGGAAAGTTCAGGGAATTTTCGAAACGTAGTCAACAACCGATTTTGGAGCCGAAATAGTTCACTCGACGCGAGTCAGTGTAAACAAATTTCAGGCAGTCTAGTGAAAATCAGATCAAGACCTAACAGAATTTCACTGATGACATGAATTCGAGACGGGTTTCGGGGCAGTGGCAAAGCATTCATGGATAGATATCCCAGGAAAGTAACTGAGAAATCGGCTCACAAATGTACATGTTGCTCTCAAAGAAAAGACGCGCTCACACTATATGATTCTCCCGCCTCTTGTTCTAACCTGTCCAAATATGTAGATGATACGGCGCGTGCGAGAGGGTCCATTTCGTGAAACTCTACCACGACTAACTTGCATGAACACTGCGAGCCTTCAAGGTCTTCTAACTCTTCGCCATTTTCGAAAAATCAGTCATCAAGATCTCAAAACCTGAGGAAAATCCTGGAAGAAGTAACATGTTAGGTAATGGGACACAAATCAGCGAAAAAGAAATAAGACAGCAGTGTCCCCAAGGAAGGGAAGCGGATGAGTCGCTCGCTCTAGGTAAAGCACACACCTCATTCCATCCATCTTCGGGAAACAGGAAGCAAGTCAAAGCTGCAGCTCGGTAGAACCATACAATTTGGATGTAGGAGGTCAGAACTCCTGCGCATCTGAGCCTAACTCCTTGAGGCGAAACTTTTGATTAATTTAGGAGTTGCTATGCGCAATCCAGGAACAATCCCTTTTTGAAGTTTCAAGCGAAGACCAAAGAGAAACGAAAGCTCGGCTGCAAGAAAGTCAGCAAAAATCCTCAAAACAAAATGATATCCGTGGGAATTCCCAGAAATTTGGAGGAGATAATAAGCAAGAAAATCCGGAAAGATAAGTCGATCTTATTGAAGTGTGGAGTAGAAAGAAACTGGAGTCCCTCAACAAATTAGATTTCATACAGAGCAGATAAACTCCAGATGCATAAGGTGCACTTTCCTCGGTCCAAGCAGAAAGTAGAGAAGTGTTTTTTGCACAATTCCACTGCAGAAATAAATTTCTCGTGAGAAACTAGCGTTTTCAGCAAACTGCAAATATCAGCAATGTTCCGGCGCCTGATGAGAATAGAAATTGCCCAAGTGGGAAGCAAATTAGTTGACAAAAAGATTCACACGAGGAAAGGAAACAACAATATTCGATTAGTAAGAGCATCTTATTGGTCAAATCAAAACATCTAGAAAAGAACTTCGACATGTTCAGGACTTGGCAGCTATCTATAGGCTTTCTACGAAGAAGGTTGAGAGTGAACAAACGCAAAAATCCTGGAAAACTGAAGAATTTCTTGATGAAACGGCAATTCTCCTTCAGAAGTGGTACTGCCTTGTGTTCAAAGCAGTCAACGCCCTGAGAACAACACGCTTCAACTGCAATTTACACGATTCTACGATGAAGTTGGAAGCGAATCGCTCGACCACTCCGAGCGAAAGCTCTAGAATGGGGCGTGGCCTGATAATAAATGTGGGCGTGGCCGTGCGGCAATAGATCACGTGCGCATCGTCGCTCTCACGGGCGTTGAGTTCGCCGAGCCTCGTTGAATGAGTGATTCGTCGTCAATGGAATATCAACGCTTGGATGAGCGATGTGCTGTGGGCTTCGCGGGTGACATCATCGCAGTGAAGCGCGCGACAACTGCCACAAACCCTGGAGGACCTGGAACGGAGTCGTTCTTCAAGGCGTCACGAGTCTGCGGATGAGCGGGGGAAGGGTGTCGGGCGGCAGCTCACTCGCACCTGCCTCAACGCCCAATTTGAGCTGAGGCTTTGGGATGCGCTGTCAAAATTAATTAGGGAGAAAATGCGGGTGGATTCGAGCCGAGCCGCCCGCGGCTGTAAACAATGGGAAATGCCAACCGTGTGCCCCGGATGTCCTGTCCAGCGTGTCCCTCTAAAAAAGGGCGTTCGACAGAAGCACTCCAGAATATTCACGGACAAATATAGCACAGCGAGAAATAGCATATGCGGGGGCAGCAGCAGCACACTTTCAACCAAGAACGAGAGCTCGTTTGCAGAATTCATAATTGAATCGAACACATACCCTTAGCCTTTGCCATAGCTGGTTATTATTCCTTTTCCGAAGAAAAACCCACCCCATTCCGTCCACCCTAAGATTAGAAGGAAATTCTATAATAAAAGACGAGGTGAACTGTCTTTCTCTTTCTGTGATAAATCTTCGTGTTTGTAATGGAAAATTACATGTGGCCCTGTTTTTCACATCATAAATCTCTGCGCTACGACGGCTATTCATAAATTGTGCGATTTTGCGTCGATCCTGCCATCATGTCCATAAATCACAGGTTGCCACAAGCTAGCACAGAAGGTTTTTTCATGGCTCGTTGCAGGAAATGGCTGAAAGCCGATTATTTAGAGAGTATATGGAAAGCAAAGACGTCGTATTTTTAAGTTATTCAGGGCAAATTCATGCGACAGGATCCTTAAAATCTCCTAATACAGTGAGTATAAGGAGACTGCCAGCGTCATTTTAGCTCAAGGGAAGTCTATACGCACAGTGTTTAAGCATACCATTTAAGGGCCGAAAAGCAGTGAATGACGCAAGTTCCTCTCTTCGTCAGAATAACACTCCGGAACAAGCCATCCATGATTCAGCAAGCCGCGCAATAGAAAGGACAAGCATCACTTGTTTTTCCTCATGAGAAGCGCAAAACTGATTCAATGAAACACTTTATAACAGTTTCTCTTATGAAACAAGCCTTGAGTTCTGCAATTATGTGGGAAACACGGAGTCGTTGGAGTAGAAAAGTTCATTTAATTGTTATTCTTGTGCAGTCCTTGGGAAAGATGCTGAGAAAGGTTGACTAAAAGATACCGAACACAAGTAGAGCATTCAATTCTCATCGCTTTCATTTCTCTTTGCTCAACAATTTCCGCAGAGAGAAAAAAAAACTTGAAAAATCTATATTGGCTCATTTTTAGGTTCTCACTTTTACTATTTATTTGTTTATGTGAGTATCTAATTTGCCAGGCATTCATGACCAAAGTCAATTTTGGGTCACTTTTCTTTATCAGAACATCGGCTGTACGGGTCCCCTCCTTTTAGGAAGCGGTTTTTCCCATGCACACCCCACCATCCAGTAGTTACATCCGGTTACTGCTATGCTTAAGTAGAACAGGGGTAGCATACTAGAGTAGAGATTCGAACAAATACCTGATCTTGGGACGAATATTTGAACGTTCGAAGTGGGGGGTTTGCGATGTAAGAAGGAAGGTAAGAACGACCGCGGGCTCACTTTCTTCGGGTAAATCGGGTTATCGAATCATATTCAAAAACGAATATTTCGGAGAAAATTTCTGCTACAGTGTGCTAGTTAGATTTCTTCTGAGTAGGTTATAAGTCCTTTGGCAGCCATATGGCTATACGAGAAGGTGGGTCAATCAGTTTTTGTCGTTTTGCTCGGGCAGATAGGCGTGGATACTACAGAGTTTGTGGAATTTACGGATACATGACTCGATTATAGGTTCACTCTATGGAATTTCAAACCAAGTCCCGTCTCTTATCGAAGATACTACAATGGAAAAATCAAGGACATTCTTTTTCTAATAGAAAAATAACAAGAAAAAAACACGAGTAAAAATATTATAATGATATCCTACAGTGAGCAACAAAAGGAAAATGGATAAGCTGTGGCTTCTAAGAGACAGCGACGCGGCAGTGGCAGGTTAGCTACTCTTAAAAGTCTTGTGACGCTTTCCATGGCAACATATTTGCACTACAAAATAGCCGCTCGTGGCATTTTCATGGGGGAATATTGTTTGTTGCACAGAAATGACGTGAAATCTTCCACACTTCGGGGAAAGCTATTGCCGCAATGTGAGAGGCATGGAGATTGTCTGTACATTTACTTGTTTAATCTGCGTACGCTATCGAAGAGACGGAAAATCAGGGAAAAAAACTGGAAACGCGTGGCGTGAGAAACGTGTTTCCTTATAACAATCTCTATAATTACACTATCTATGAAGAAGCAGAAATCAAACAGGCTCCGTGATTCAGAATATCTGGGCAAAATCGTACATCCATGATCCTCCACAACAATTAAAATCTCGTAGAACATATTTAAAAGATTGCTCAACAGGTTATATCAGAAATTACATTGGTTTATCGAGCACTGAAGCATTGGCAAAAATTCAACCGATTCCTACCAAACGATGTTTTTCAAAGGACCAAGGACCATGTTTGCAGGAAGCCAGACATACAACCGGATTTGATCGCTCACTACAAACCAAGTCTGGATATTCTGGGTTCGTTTTTATGACGTCAACGCCAATAAAAAAAAACAAAGAAATTTTTCAGTTAACTGTGAATTTAGGTTCAAGGACAAGCTACATTTCGCAGATTCTCCTCTTCCATTAAACGGCAAACGAGGACATTCGCCTGAGCAGTCACAACTATATGAAGTCTGGCAGAAAGCATTTCCATTGCTTGCATTGCCTGTATGACATGAATTCCTGGGGTGTCCATCGCCGTGAGGGGAAATGGGGCTTAACCAGGGCGCTGTGATTGGTGCATTCACTCAGAGCGCCAATCACAGTAGCTAATTAACGCCCTGTTTCCCCTCACGATGATACACACCCAAATTTCTATAACAGATATTGTTTGAATACTCACATTCTGTTATAGAATGTAACATAACAGGAAGGATTGGAAATACGTGCCCAGTCCTGGGTTTCGCAAACGTTCACGGAGAAAATGCTTGTCGTGAAAGGATATACCAGAAGTTTTTGAAAGAATTCCAGTTTATTGTACGGAGAACCCCTATACTACCTTCTCCAAACTTCCGAAAAATAGCTAGGAAATGAAATCTGCAGATAGCGCTTCCTTTGTAGTTGCCTTTTTACAATTTTCGGGTAAATGACAACATTCCGGGGAGCACTAGTGTACTCCGCCAATAAAGATGTGGACATTTTGAATTCATATTTTCCAGAAAAATTCGGCCATACTGTTTTGAGGTACAGTACCCGCACTGAGTTTGTTAAAAATGAACATCTAGGACGCGGATTTGCGTTGTTTTTGTTCTAGGGTTATAGCTCATCGTAACTAAGCGATTCACAGACCAAACCAGGCATCAAAAACGGCAATGGAGTGGGATACCATAACTCACGAAACCAGCCCTAAATTCTGATTTTCAACAACGAAATTCGCAAGTTTTTCATTCTGCCGCGGTCTTGCCGCGTATAGCGCGCGACATAAGTACTTTGATGCCTGGCATGATCCGAGCACTGTAAATGACTCTGGAATTTCAATGTTCAGAATCGAAATTTAGAGCTGGTTCCATGGAATATGCTAGCCCACTCCACTGCTGCTTCCGACCCCTGGTTTGGTCTGTGAATCGCTTTGTTACGATGAGTTATCGCGCTGGAACGAAAAGAACGCAAATCCGCGTTCTGAATGTTCATTTTTAACGCACATAGTGCGGGTATTGTGGTTATAAGACGGTATTAGACGCTAGATAAAATGTCTTTGTCTGTTTTCGGCATAAGAATATATCTACTGTCTAACGCTAAGATTAGTGTTAGGGAAGGTCAGGTGACAGTGTGTCCAGAAATACTTATAACTACCGTCGTTAATGATAATGGGCCACGAAGGTCCTTATAGGGAAACAGTAGAATAGATGGTGGACAAAGGAATACCATGACTGCTCTGCAGTCATGGCTCTTCGACGGAAAAATCCCCGAAGAGTCAGAGAAAACCCATTCAGAGGCTTTGCGGAACGACTGACTCGAAAAATACTCACACAGAACTCGTTCAGCACAAAAACCCAAACCCACTCTTGACGCACATAACTGCCACTTACAAAAACACGCTATAACGACCACCGCTGCTCCAAAGCCATTCTTCATCGCCGTCATTAGCTTCGGCGTCGTGGACGACAACCAACGGCGATCGGCGTCGAAGCGGAAGAGACTGCAGACGAGAATTCATTCGGTGTCGATAGCGTCATTGTTTTCGACGCTGCGACGACGACGACGACGAATCGAACAAGCGACTGGGTAATAACACGTCAGCAGCTCGGCCTTGTGAGGCTATTCCCCCACGATTCCGACACATCTACAGAAAACACGACGCCGCCGGTTCCGTGTTCGTCGCCGCCGTCGGATATGGGAGGATTTGAGGTATTAGGTGCGTGCAAAAGTTCTGGGGCAGTTGGTGGTATTTCACCGTTCAACGTCGTTTTGCTCCTTGCGTTCACGATATCCTGCAACGGTTTTCATGTATGCTGGTAGCCTGAAACATCTGCTACCTATACCACTTTTGGCTCGGGTCTATGTCACAGCGTTGCTCCGTTTTGAGTGCAAAACCATTGCTATGAGCGGTGCAATAATTTGGGGAATTTCGCTTCATGAAATCAAATCTAGATGACCAAGAAGAGAAGCGACCCATAGCAACCCATATGCGTTTGAGGAGAGTATATTCTCTAGAACGCCAGGTGCTCGAAGGTTCCTAGGAATTCTGAGCGGAGATGAAAGCCTGGAAAGCGCTTCACAAGTTGGTCAGAGATTTGGTCATCGCAAAGGCGCCAGAAAAGAGCAGGCTGAGCCAGACCTTGTGCAAACTGCGCAAGGCATTACGTTGAATTTAGCCAACGATGTATCGTCGCTTGAACAAAATCGGTAAGAAGGTGAAGGTGAGTAGATGGATTTTGCGTGAGTTGAGCGAAGAGCACCAACGTCCACACTAGCAAGTCTGCAGATATTCGACTTTCAGATTTTCTAACAATTAGTTTCATGGAAGAATTGCTGTTGTTGATAGAGAATGGGTCAGGTACGACAATATGAGGAGTCATCACAAAATCCGGGCTCATGCGACCCATCCAAAAAATGGCCGAATCATCAATACCTTCTTTAAAAAAATTTTTTTGACCTTTCATGGTCAGCAACGTGACTCATCTGCAATGAATTTCTTTCTTAATGAGTGCAAAATAATCGACCTATACAAGTTTCTTTTCCCTAAAGTAATCACGGAAAAACTCTTAAGCATAGGGCCAACACAGGCGGGAATATGTGATCTGTTCCGGCTGTGGGATAACGCACACCAGCATGTTGTCGTGTCAACCGTATAAAGAATTGGCTATTCATGCTCCGAAATTCTAGCCTAACCTATACTACTCGTTATACCTGCCTCTAACAGATTACCCCCATTTCATCCTTCTATTGCTTGACCTCCGCTGTAAAAATTTTAATGAACAGACCCTACTAGAAAACCACGTGTGCCATTATTACAGGTGCAGACCTGTCAAATTTTTGGCTTCTGGAAAAATCTTTTCTGTGCCATATTGGCAACATTACGCAGATGCCAATGCTTTTTGTTTTGAACAAAATTGCTGACTTTGAATTAAGTTATGGCGTTTTGAAAAATTAGGTGGAACTTTTGCACGCACCTAATAGAATGAGAGATCTTCGTCGACACGATAGACCACTTTCACCGTAGGACTCTTGCTAATTAGATGGAAATGTCCTTTTGGAGGGGGTGTTCTGCGAATTCTGGATAAGATGTCATTTCTTCTGTCCTATCAGATGTGTAGTTAGCTCTTAGTAAAGCGAGCGTATCGATTGCAGCCACTAATTGAAAACAAACGCAAAGACTATGTACTGGGTAATATCAAATAAGAGTTAGGCAAAAACGTTATTTAGATTAAAAACAGAGGAGAGACCTAAGTACACTAACCTCCAACTGCTAAAACGGAACCAAACCTCTAGAGCCACGCACAGTAACTTCTGACTGATAGAAATTCTTCACTCTTTCCTGAACCCTGGGAAGACTGCATAATTTTTTGCAAGTAAATAATCCTCTCTTTGCTTCAACTCATCCATGAATTCGCTCCACAATAAGCCCCAGGAACACATTACTATTGCTGTTGCGGTATATAAAAATGTTCACGGGAAGGGTACACAAACAAAAAAAAAATGAGGAAGAAGCTAAAAACAGCACTGGAAAACATAATTTTCCGCTCAAGAAACGTTCTATTTTGGATCATTGAAGGGGAAGCAAACCTACCGGAGAATTTTCCTAAATTCCACTATGAAAGTCTTAAACGGAGGAGGGGATAGCTGCAGAAAATTAATCCACAACAAAAGCACGTATGATTTTTGTGCAAGCTCATTTTATTATTTATTTTTTATTAGCTTTATCTCTCATGTCGTTTACTTTTATTTCATTTTTATTATGTTTTTATTAGCCTTATTTATTATGTCGTTTTGAAGCTACATACATATTTCGGGAACGAGTAGTTTTATTATAGCTATCTAATCTCACAACTAATTTCAATGAAATTTTATTTTCAAAATTCCTTTTGAACCTGCTGCTCTGAGAGAAATCTATCCATGGGTGCGAGCCAGTGGCGGACCCCTGGGGAAGGGTAGGGGGGGGGGGTAGGTGATAAAGGCAATTTGTAAATAAAAACTTTGTATTAGCATACATACATATTTGCAATCGTCTAATCTCAATATTATTTTTTGATAATGTCATCAATATTATTTATTCATCACTAACTGGTTTAAAATTACCGTTTCTATAGATTTTATTCTTTCATCTCAGTCCGCAAAATGACAAAGTTGCCACTTTTTCCCACACCTCTTGGCTTGCCAACTCTGCGTTCAGCACTGGTAATATCGATATGACGACTTTCCACTCAATTAGCTCATTCACAGCTTAAAAAATACCTGCTGAAAGGAAAGAGGAGGCCATGAGGGAGGGGTGGGGGTGTCAAAGCAGAGTATGCCCTTTTGGAACGGGAGCGCTGTCACAGGGGAAAACAAAAAGGTGCGGCGGAAAAATTAAATTTCAAAAACTGAGTAGCTGATGGAGATAATAGAGGAAATGGTATGGAAAACATAGAAAAAACAATCTTGTTACTCGAATGCTGCCAGTTAACATAAGCTTTTCAGGCAAATAGCAAACTAGAAAAAGGGAAGACTCGAATGTGGAGAAACAAGGAAAGAATACGGAGCACGGGTAGAACGCGCCCCCCAGAAAACGCGAAGTAAATGAGAAATTATTTCAACCATACACTAACTCGCCCATTTGACCATTCAAAACATTCATTCAATTATACATTAATCCACCTATTTATCTGCCTCCTTATTGTTTCACTGTGAAGCAACAGAAAGAAATTCAAAAATTGGGCAGAAGGCAATAGCCCATGAAATCCTCATGAAAGGATTAAAAAGATAACGATATACAAAGAATAAAAAGGGAGAATCAGAGAAATTACTGCTTGTCCCTAACTTCTCTTCCCTTGCAAAGTGAGCGGTAGAACCGCAGTAGAAATGAGTCATCGCAAAATATGCGCTTCAACATCAGGATATCGCCTGAAATAAAAGGGCCGAAGACAACCACATACCAAATCTCTTCCTCCCAAAATCATCAGAACGACAGATCTCCATTTACAATAAAATAGCCCACATTTTATAGGATGCGCAAATGCCCACTGCTGAACAATGGGGCTACGCATAGCTCTGCAGTTGCTCATGCACATCTTATGCTCACAGCCGGAAGCTCTTGGCATGTGGGGTGAGAAAAAACCCATCGGCGCCCCATTTTATGAGTGGGTGCTGCTGAGAGCAGCTAGCCGGCCGAACAATAATAGGTATAACAATGCAATGGGTGGCTGCAGACAGAAGAGAGCGATCGACATTTCGCTCTGCTGGAAGCGCATGCCATCCCCGACAAGCAGTGCAGCGCTCGAACCGAGAAGACTCTGGAGGCTGCTGAATTCTCCTCAGCATTCTGGCAAACGCAATTTTGAAAAAAACAAATACTCTACGGAGGTTGGGCGCTGTTGTTAAGTAACTTGAACTACGTATGTACTATTACTGTGTTTGTTTGAGCCTTACATGAACTTGTTACAGTAATTGCCAGGGAACCGTCGCAGAACCACTACGCTTCTATGTCATAGCGGCTCGGAACTATGTACGTACATATACGTTGAACCGAATAAAAACCGGATAAATGTGTTACTTTAGTTAACAATTCAGAACCAATTCAAATATCCAGATATTCGAGAATACAAAAGCCCTCAAGCTTTATTTTTCTCTCTCATACAGCATTTAATTGATCTCTAATGATGGATTATTCAAATTTTCCATTCACTTGAAATCGAATATTTTTGCCCCGAATATGGAGTATTTTGAGTAAATGAGAAATTCGAATGTTTCAACATTGGAAGACAACACAGTACCGTAGGAAAGTGAAAAAGAGCTCTAGAGCTTTCCCAATCCCAAACACCTGTATGTTTAAATTGTTTCCAAAATTGTTGATTGAAGTAATAAAATTCTACGATGATCATTCGCTCTTTATTCGGGACAATGTATACTTGGGACCCGTCTTTACATCTACTCTTCTTAATAAACTTCTGAGAAAAACAGTCAAACGATTATCTAACGTCATCAACGAAGCTCTGGCGTGAATGCGAATCTTGGGAACCTTAGCTGGCTTTTCATCCCTGCATCGGAAACGACGGAAGGATCTGAGTTTGCGCAGCTGGATTCAGGGCCCAGCATAAAAGGATAGATTATGAGGGGACAGTAGCATCGGCCACATTGGCTCCACACGAACTGAATCCAGACTTCTTAAAGTGACGTTTCTCGAGGTGATGTACATAACTATCTAGTAAGAACGCTTGCAAAAACTGGTTTTTTTAAAATTAATTTCCAGTCTGCACAAGTCAGGCTAATTAGCATTTCAAAATTTAGCCATAAAACAGATTTCTTCAGGGTCAAATCTGGAATCTACTTTCCAAAGAGAAAGATCTACTTAGAGGAAGTGGATCCGTTCTAAATCAAGACAACCCTAATGCATTTCCCTAATAGAAAATTAAATTTGCCTCACGCGAGCGGATTTCGTATGAAGAAGTCAGACAAAAGAATAGAAAAGGCTGGAACGCAATCGCTTAGTGGATTAGATCCCGAACGAGTGGGCGGGCCGTTGAAAGAACGAACCATCCAAGAAGCAGAGCTCATCATGGAAAAGTAGGCATGCGATGGAGCGATGCATTTTCACGCGTCTTGTGACCAAGAAAATCAAAGGGAAAGATGGTAGGATTGAAAGGAAGATAGTTGTTTTTTCGGTGCATTCTATTTGTTTATTCATGCACCAGAAATACCAGAAAAAGAACAAAAGGAATTGCTGCTACATACTAACCAGGGAAGGATACTAGGGAGGGTCCGACAACACGTAAAGAAATGTACACTTCAAATGCAGTTTTCAATGCTGATCTCAAATCCTTTATCTTTATCTGCTGCGGAGCTCTCTGTGAAGAGTTACGTGGCATAACATCGGCTAGTCTCGGCCGGCAAAATCCAACTTTCGAGTTATATTCCGCTGAAAATGTGCGCGAAAACCATCCCAAACTTGTCAACTAATTGTAACTGGTCAATGCTTCTGAAACTGTTACCACGATCTTTTAGCAAAATATAGCTAGGAAGAGAAATTTTGGCAGCTTTGAAAAAGCTGAAAATCTTGCCACGTAACTCTTCATAGAGAGCCCAGCAGCAGATAAGGAAAACGGATTTGAGATCAGCATCGAAAACTGCATTTTTCAATATACACTTCATTAAGAGTTGTCGGACTCCGCTGGTATCCTTCCCTGCTAAGAATCCATCTACTGCTATTTTGTCCGTGGTATGAAATAGAAGAATACCAGAAAATTAGATGATACTTTCTATTCCACCGAGTATTTATGTGTAGCCAGGTAGTGGTGGAATTGCGTTCCAGAACGGATGGCATCATAAATTAGAATTAACAACAAGCAATGAAAATTGACGTTTGAGAAGATCCAGAAGCTTGATTTATTATCCTAGCCTTTGTCTAGGATGAAAACATAAAAGTAATAAATGAATCTCTGAACATAACCGCGATGCTGAAAAAGATATCGCTTTGATAAATAATATTCAGGAGAGAAATTTGCAACTGAAAATAGCTCGGAAAAATAAAATCGAAAGAAAAAAAGAAGAATGAACAGAGAGAGCATAGAAGAATCAAAGTGAAGTGCCATACCTTGAAATAGTGCGATGCACAGGCTTTCGTTGTCTGATCGCACTGGAACACTAACTCGCGAAGTTTCTCGACGATACGTTCCTGAAAAGATCCAGTTTCTAACGAACACATGGAGTTCTTGTCCTTGAGGGTGTCAAGTTGCTGAGAAACAGCAATGATGAAAAGAAGAAAAATATACACAGTAAAGGTAAGAAAGGGGCCATAATTTTCTCGGATTTATCGCGAGGAATACATTTTTCCTAAGAAGAAAGTAGGAAAACATAAATGCGAGAGTTCAAAAAGTAAAAATATAACTAAAAACGCAATTGTAGTGGTAGAAGCAAGAAGGAACAACGTTTGACGAAGACAGTGCTCTGATTTCTGTTCTAATATGTACACAACGACGAATTTATTATACACAATAAGCCTTAAATTGTTGCATATACGTGAACTGTTGTTTATTTTTTGAATAAATAAGCAAATAAATCATAAATATGTATATAAGTAAAAATATTTGCACTTCGAATCTACCGCAAATTTAATATCAATGGTCTTTGAAGTCAAACGAATGACTATTCCGAGGTCGCATGCATCGTTGAGAATACTCAGGGTAAACATATCAACGCATCGCACCTAACCACCTTCAACACGAGCGTCAACACAAAACCCTGGGTAATCTCAACCCCTGGGTAATCTCAATGATGCATCCAGGCCTCGAATGTAAAACTTGATTAATACACCGAGTGAACGAATAGGTGCGCACCTCGAATATATCCATTCTCAGAAGATCCGATTGAATGATTTATTCGAATAACTTGCATTTGAAAAGGAGCGAACGAACAAATTATTTGAGTAAGTTACTTTAGGGAGCGGTATGAGGCAAGTAGGTCAAATGTGCATAAACAGTGGCGGTCCTAAGTATTGCAACAAAAGGTTTTCCGTCCATAACGTCTTCCAGACGTGAAGTTGGACAATTCTTGCTTCAATATTTTCTACTGCCACACATACGGTATTGGAACAGGAAAACATGGCTCCATTTCTTTGAAGGATTCCTTTAAGAAAGTAGTTTTTCTCAGGTGAGGTCGAAATTTGGAGTTTGGCGTAATGACAGCCACCTACAAGAAAGAGTCCACATGTGGATTCTCGATCTAAGTTGAATTTACCACAGTAGTACTGACACTATTTAAGTCGAAAAGAGATGTTTGCACAATATTTATGAATATTTGCCTGACTCACATTTGAGTAAACCACGAACAAT
The DNA here is from genome assembly GCA_037903475.1 of Ancylostoma caninum. Lineage (NCBI taxonomy): Eukaryota > Metazoa > Nematoda > Chromadorea > Rhabditida > Ancylostomatidae > Ancylostoma > Ancylostoma caninum. The sequence goes on from JBAJFG010000423.1 coordinate 674,886, forward strand.
CCACATAGGAATTTCTGCATTTTTTGCACACTCTCTTATTTCTGTTCCGAAGTCAACAATGCTCCACATGATAACCGTACCCTATCCTAAGGTGTTCTATTATATTGCGGCAATTAGCCCTCTCAAACAGTGCAGATATTCCAGTTGGTCATGAGGAAGCCCGTGGGATACGAACAGCTACTTGGAAATTTTAGTTTTCCTCAAGAAACAAGTCCTATCTGAACACCACTGTGATGGCAGAAGGGTCAGATCTTATGCAATGCAGCTTACCTGTAGGGCTTCATATCGATGCGGATTCAATGACTTACACTGACTCAAAGATGAGTAGCAGTAGTTACTAGCAAGCGTGCTATGTCCACTCGCTCGGTATTCGAGCATTCAAGCCTCTCTTGAAGGCTTACGCTCTATGATGATCTTATTTGGTTCACTCCATCTTAATCAAACAGAGCTGGCCAGTTTTTTTAAAGGACTACATTGTGGTTCTTTATGGCACTAATGGCTAACGAAGTTTACCGCAGCTCGGCACGGCTTAATTTATATTCCATTTCTCGGATAGAAGGAGTTGTAGCTCTACTATAACAATCAATATTCCAGTAAATCTGACTCTGCTATGTCCACCTTTATTTCCAAACAAACCCTTCTTTCTATTCCCGAACAAAACTTTCTCGAGCGAAACAAAAATCTTGGTCATCTTTTTTCGTGATGTGCACTATTGGCTACATGGCGACTAAGAAGAATATGTTCACCAACCGAAAAGGATAGGGGCCACATTATAATTAAACATCTCCAGATAGAGTACTGTTATCATCTAGAGCAACTATGACCTTAGAATAAGAGTGAATGAGTGAGCTACTATGGCAGAAATTCCGCTTTTGGGGTATCTATGGATCAATTGCTTGAAGGGCTAAGCAAATACCAATGAATACGGTGTATGCATCTCTATTCGACTGAAACAGTATCGAAACTACTGTGATTAACCCAATTTAGGATGCAATTCCACTTGTGAATCCTTTTTTGCAAGTGGTTGTCGATATCTTCGCTTTCTAAATTTCGACCTCATTTTAGAAAAAGTATTTTCAATTTATTTATTTTTAAAAAAGGAATCGTTCGACGCAATGGAGCCATGTTTACCTGTACTAATACCGTAGGTGTGGCAGTAGAATGTATAAAAATTTGAATTGTCTAACTTCACATTGGAAGAAGTTATGAACGGAAAACGTTTTATTGCAATAATTATGTCCGCTACTATAGTACTAGACTGGTCCAAAAGTCTTCAAGAACATTTATTTCTCGATCCAGAATTCGTTGACCCTGTAAAATTCTTTGGCAATAGAACGTGGAAGAATGTTCTACTTCTTCTTAACTACATACATGCAAAAATTGGCAGACCAGATTCCATCCAAGCAAAATAAAGTAATGATTGTTTGAAAAAAGTGTAAAATTTGACGCGAAACTATCGAGCAACGTAATACATCCTGGCCGTAAATTTGTAATAGTTAACAAGCAGTACATAGAGTCGTGGAAGGTGCCACACCACACCACTGCTGGATACTTCCCTCTTACGCTCCACTCCCACTCTCCCCGCAGGCTAGAAGACTTCACAGTCGAGTAATTGAACTAATAAGAATATGCAATAGCTCGTGCTCAAAGCCGAATCTAATAAGATATGGCGCGGAAAAACACGCAAGGACACACATCCAGCCGACAAGAAGAGAAGCTTCGCAACTTCAGCATTATTTCCGAAGTACAGGCATTATTTTCGAAGAACATAGTTACTAATGAGTATTTTCTCCACAGTATCAACCGTGAAGATCCATCTCCCTTATTTTTTCTTCCTTCTGATGCGCTAGTTCAACTCAAGATTATACCTCAACATAGGAGTAGAGTAAGAGACATTTCCAAGCGAAATTTTGAAAAGAATGCAAGATCTTAATCCCGGACCTTTGCAAAAATGAGGCCACTGAAATCCAAAGAGACAACTCTCACTCTTTGCCCTGTCTCTAACCGGGTTGCGACTTACTCCAAAGTCGAAGGGTCGAAGGCTGCTGTACACACATGTTGCGGCTCACGTTCCTGGTCACGAAATTTTGATTTGACATTTTTCTCCCGAAGAAATGCAATGAAACATGGAGATTGGATTATCATGTTTTCTCATCCCAGATATCCCGGCATCTGAGGTCTCACTAGATTACGAAACGGGAGCGCCACCCTATGGAGACGAAACTTTCGATCACGTGTGGAAAACTGTTCATTAGTTCTTGGGGAAAGCTATTCCAGCCACCGAACTAAAGCTATTCTGATTTTGCAGATATCCTCTGTATCCCAAATTTTTCTCTTTCATTTTTCCGGTTGAATTCGCAATCAAAGCCATAGCGGAAATTTCTGGAAAATCTGCAGGACATCTAAAGGCTTGCCAGGATTATCAAATTGATCAATTTGCACATCGTAATATGCTTTCTGTAGTCGACTCATATTAGCACATCAAAACCCGTGTTGCTGTGTTCGTGCCGTTTCAAGAAATGTTTTTGTCCGGGAACATGGACCGCTCCTTGCATTCACCACTCCAAGAGCCGTTAACGTGAATCAGCAGAATATCTCCTAGAAATACAACAGAAATCAGGTCTGGAGACATTTTAGAATCAAGAGATCATTCTCTAGCGAGTTTCCACTCTCCAACTATTTTCGGTATTTCAACATTTTTGTTCGTCACGCAAATTGTTTGACATTAAGTAAAAGGATAAACAAGAAAATAAATATACAAGTGAATAAGACTGAAAACCCGCCGCTGATACCTTGGTAAGCGACTTGAGCGAGTTAATAAACTGCTGGATGAGCTCCCATATGAAGTCGAGCGAGGGCGGCATCCACCTCTACACGGTAGGCGGCGAGCACTTCGCTGCTCTGCGACGAGGCGGAGATGCCACCCGCTCGTTTATTATCGTTGAGAACCTTCATCTCCTTCCATTTTCGCCCAACTCATCTAGTCTGTTCAGCCATGAGTTCATCTGGCGTTCGCTTTGTGCATGCAATTAAATGCCAGCCACTGCATGTCTCGCTGAAGGCAAGTGTGTGTGTGCGTCCATTAAAAGATGAAATGAAGGCGTCGAACAAAGACTGGAAGGATAAGGAAACGAGCAAATGCGGAATTTGCCAGAAATTTATGCGCAGTTGAGAAATGAGACGGGCAGCTGTAACTAATGCAGTAGCGGATGCACGAAAAATGCCATTCCAACAAAAACCGGAAGCCAAAAGGCTAAGGAACTAACATCTCGGCCTTTTGCAAGCTGAAAAGCCCACATAGGCCAAGCATTCAAAGGAAGCACTCACGGAAATTGGGCAGGGGTTGGGCAGTGGGTAAAGGGTTTCAAGAACCCCAATCCTGTTCAACGCAAGAATATCCATGGGATAAAAGTACGCCCACCGTTTTCTGGTGCGTCCATGGTCCTATCCTATGGAAATTGGTTCCACAGGGGAAGTTTATTGATGCTAACTATGTCTGTCAAGAACTGGCAGAGAAGGTTTCCAATGCAGAAAATGCGACAGAAAACGTGGTCGGATCCTGCTTCTGTGGGTGACAATTGTCGCCCACTTTTTGCAGAGGAGACTCAAGAGAATTGGAGAAGTTGCACTTGGATGTTGTCTTGCAGCCTCTGCATATGGCCTCGACCAAGCTCATTCAGACTACCATTTCTCGAGTTGTCCGCATTCTCCGAATCAACGAAGCGCTCCATCTTCGCCTAAGACATCCGCAGTCTCTCTCTCATTGGCAGACAGTCATCAATAATCATGGTTCTTACATCGATCATCATGGTTCTTAAATAAACCGTACACCTTAGGCCACATTTGTCCAAATTTAGGAACTTTCCGGAAATAAAACAAGAGGACGTTTCACCTCTTCTGCCATCGCCCCCAGCAGATTATGTTTCAGATTTCCGACCATTTACACACAACCAAATATAACTAAACCTTGGAAAATTGCCATGATGGCATGAAGGTTATGACCACTTTCAATTTCCTTCAATACAATTTTGTTATTCTTAATATCAACGTTTCTTCTTAAAAAGATAGACGGATCCCATGACCGCAGAAACGAGATGAGGCCTAGCGATGGATGGGGAGAGAGCAAACTCAGAACGAAAGGGTAGAGTGGGCGACGATGTGGATCCTCACGTGCAATTCGTCTATCTTCTTGACAAGAACTGTATTTATTCAATCAAACCGTTATCTTTCCAGCCATTATTTCAGCTACATACAGTTTGACACCGCAATGGTCACTTACTGCCAGCTGTGATTTCGGAACTGCCGGAAACCCCGTCTTTAAGATCCAATTGCTGAGGAGCTTGAGGGCGGGGCTACGGGCGTTGCCAGGGTCAAGCACGAGGCTTTTGAACAACACATTCCTGAGAGTGCATCTTCCGAGGAGATTGGTATTCGTGATGAAAGATCCACATTCAAAGACAGGTTAGGAAGTGTGGTTCATGTGTTATCATCAAGGAGTGAATGGTGCGAAAATCTTGCAGTTCTGCCCTGGCTCCGCCCCCATGCTCCCAAAAATTGGAGCTAAAAACGGGTTTTTCAGCGTATTTGGATGGAACTACGTGTACCACATTGGTCAGGAACTCCTAGCAATTCTACATATGTCTACCTGTTTGAAATCTCGAACATGATTCTTAAGTGGGACAGCGCCGAGAAGAGCAGCGAAGTAAATAGGCCGCAATCGCAGAAACGTCTCAGAACCTAGTCAAATCCAAATTGATAACAAAAGAAAAGTGAAGTGGTCCACGCTACTTTTGTTCCTGTCACTAGAAGGAAATCAGATAAATTTATGACTTCCAGTGTTACCATCTCATTTGATAACGTGGTAACTTTATGCCTACGGCAGAGAACGTGTTCAATTCCTTTGCAGGGAATTCCACGACGTCTCGGCCACATGAATGCAGAATACCGAAGACGTCGTGCACACATGAACAGAGCATTTGCACGTTTCGTCGGACGCACAGGAAATTAATTGCAAGCCGTGACGCACGTAATTCGGGAAAATTCCATACCAAAACAAAAACAATGGATGTCGCTAAAAGGGGAATTCAGCAGAGAAAAAGTGAACGCTAATTATAAGCAAAAAAGTCCAAAAATTTCACTGAAGATCCCTTCTAATACGTAAAAGCAACCGGATTCACCTTCGCACACTCGAGTTCCTTCCGTTTCCGTCGCAGTTCCGCTGAACAAACAGCCAGCTGCTTCTCAGCTTCGACTTTCTGCAAAATGACGTTCCACCTTCACAAAATTGAAATTCATCTAGAACAATTATGACAGTTGTCCTTTCCAGCATGCGAAATATATGACGTGGGATCGGGAGTATAGTTAGATAATTGAAGAGCCAATTAAACAAAAAAATCATCGATCTCACCTTAATAACTGCCTCCTCTTCGATTCGCTTCTTTTTCTCCATCTCTCTGCGTCTCTTCATTGGATCAGTGCTCATCGACGGCGAAATATTGATTGATTCCGATCGCAGCGCGTTTTCGCGCGCTTTTCGCAGCGATTCTTCGCGAAGTTTCAGTGTGACACGGCACTTCTCCACCATATCTTCACAATCGTGCTAAAATGGTGAAAAATTCGTGACAGGAAGGATGTACGAGAATCTGGTCTCAATTTAAATAGGTGAAGTAGTATCACAATGTGTGACTATGCTGCGTCGCGATAGGAAAAGGGGCGGTGCCACAGACATATGATTGGTGCGCCGCAGGAGACAGGGCGGGGCCGGTGTTGCACGATTGGTGCATTCAGACATCCCTTCCTCTCTTAGTTGTCAATCTGACACTCTGAGTGCCAGCAAATTCCATCGGTACCGCCAATGTTATATTTAACAGATTACCATAGGTCTGGCTCACACCTAACATGATTGCATGCAATTATCCATCAGGTAAGCCATTGATTCTACATCCGCACTAGCTGCCGTAGAAAACAACGACACTTCTCGATGTCGACGTCATCTTTGTTCACAAACCACTTCCACCACTATACTTCTCCCGCACTCGCTCCCACACAACAATTATGACGAACAAGTCTATGAAACTGCACAGAAAAGGGCATGACGGGAAACCAGCCTCAATCCTAACGTTTTTCCAGAAATTGCGCTGTTTTGGTTCTCCGGTAGAATAATTTGCGAAGAGTTGTTTACCTGTAAGGATTCTAGCCACTGAAAGTGACGCCAAAGAGGGGCAGCGGTTAGGGGCACGACATAACATGGGGTACATAAGTCGTTACTCTTCTTTTTGATCCATACTACCGTAGCCGAATCAGGTACGGATGCATCATTGCAAGGATGAATAAGCTCAAGCTGATGGGTGCAATTACTCGAACGGTAGAGCAGTCAGGTATAGATGTGGAAACGTATGAGTATGAGTAAGTATTTCGAAGTGTGCTAGGTAAAGGGTAAAACTTTGCACATTAACACATTTACCACGGGTAATCTCAGAGATGCATTCGTAGCCAACCAAACCCAAATTAACGGCGAGTACCGCAGGCCCCCTAGTTTCCCTCACTCCATGATGAGGGTGGATTGGGGGACAAGGAGGAAGGAGTGGGATTGATTTATTACCTCACGCTCTTCCCATATATATACATTCTCGCTCTTGGTTCCAGGGAACCTTGCCAGAAAACTGAAGGCTGGAAAAACCAAGCTTTGAGAAGGAATTGCGTCGTAATCAGCTCTACTTGATCGTAACCGTGCTAGGAACCCTAGCGACGACTTCTGCTCATAAATATGGTCCCTTTCATGCTAGTGACCTGCATTCTACGCTAAGTTGCAAGGACTCACCAAAGACTTCGTCATTTTTGTCCATTCCAGCTTCAAAGCACCTCGCTGGATGTCGTGCTCTTTTCGGCGAGCGTCAAGAGCCTGGAATTTCCAGAAATTTTGAAATATGCAAAACTATGTATACGGGGTTAACAATCACCTCAACAACTCGAGCTTTCAGATGGTCGGTGGTTTCCTTGGTCCTTCCAACGAGGTCGATGTCGCTGTCGAAACTGCTCTCGAAAACATCACGGAGTGGCATGAACGGCTGAAATCTGTAGGATATCAAGCATGGAGATGACAAGTTGTCCAATAATAAAAAGTTCATGTCAGTTTCTCCTTTTAGGCTAACAAATTACATAACTAATTCTTTTACCAATTTCTAAGTTTTTAATTAGTTTATCTTTGCTTGTATACCATTTATTTTCAAGGGTCTTATTATTCCTCCACAGAGCCTATAAGTGCTGTCCGCAAAACGGGTGTTTTCTTTCTTCAACGTGCGTGACTATATATAGGAAAAACGGGCTAGCGAAAACGAATTTCCAGAAGATTCCCAGTTTCACATGCGAAACGTAGGAAGATGTCGAGTTCTGAATAAAGAACCCCACTTGCTCTCACAAAATCATTGAGCACCGAGAAGCTACTTTCGTACTTCGTATCTAATTAGAGGTTTTTCAGAAGTTCCTTCACCTTTCTAGGTTCTGGATAACTTTAGCAGTAGGGAGCAGTAGTAAAAAATACGTAGCATAAGCGTAAATGTGTTGACATATACAACCCTCAGCCCAATAACACATGCTCGAGATACAAAAAGAAAAAGGTAAGAACCTCGGCAAAGGTCCGACCTGCAAATATAATATATGTACGTACATAGGTGTTGATTTCTGCAATGGCCTTCAAAACAAAAGTGGCTCACCGAACACTATGGCAACTAGGGAAATGAAATGCAGCAAAAAAAAAAAGCCTGAGAGAAACAAAAAGGAGAAGGTGTCAAAGCTCCATATATCTTTCATCACATCAGGTGGACGAAGTAAAGCAGAATCCAGTCATGGAGTGATTAATTATAGCAGAAATTCTGTTTCGAAAAGGGAAAAAGAACGTTGTTTTGAACTCTCCATAACATCCGCAAGTTTTGAAAATTCAACGAGAGTCAGGTAGGTTTCACTGGTTGCAGAGGACTTTTTCTGAACAGAATCATCCAGAATTGAGGTGGTAACAGTCTTCCGAACCAAAAGAAGAACGTTAAAGCATACAAGCGCATGAACCGGAAACGTGCTCTGCAATTTTGTTTCAGAAAAAAATCGGGTAAAAATATAGAACAGGACCGCTCCAGCGTTTATAAGTGTGTTCCAGCGAGGATGGTAGCTTGATGTACATGTAATGTAGAGGAAGAGAATGCAGGAAAAATGTGCAACAACTGGAGAGATGAAAGAGAAAAGCGTGCAATCCGCACAAATACTCTTCTATCATCGCGCTTAAAATAATATACATAAGTTACAACAGTAGTTTTTTTAGTAGTACAAAGAATAGAATATATTAATATAATATAACAGAAGATTGTGTCTTCGTTCATTCTATAAGGGGAAATACTTCTATGAATTAAGGTGAAATTCTCTCCTACATTCAAGATTAGAATCTTATGAGAAATAAGGCGATTTTTTACTCTGACGTGCACTTCCTGGAAATTTTCTAGTACAGAATGCATAGTTTAATGGTGCTCCTACTGGAGGTGCTGTACACCTCCGTGAAATTCTACTTGTGTTCCTGATATCGTCATTTTCTTCAGATATTACACAAATTTTCCGGATATAGTTCAGAAACCTGAATTCTTGAGCTAACTAGCCCAATTCTACATGAACGTCATGTTGACCTAAGTTGTGCCTGCCGAGCCCATTCCACTTGAGATAGTTAAGAACACTTCTCGCTTCTCACGTATTTTTGACTTTTTCACCCGTTTGCCGTCGCATAAGACCACTATGCACTCCACAAATCCCCGCCTACCTTAGCAATGTCTCTCCGACAAGCCTCCACCAACGCAGTTACCCGACGGGCGTGGTCTTGTTCGAGCTGGAGTCGAGATCGGATGTAAGATAAGAGGTCCTTCGAGTAGCTGAAATCGATAGGGCATGAGGAAAACAAGGAAACGAAATGGCTGGAGTTTCTTAGAGAACATATATTTATTCACTTGGAAAATACTCCAATGAAAAATACGAAAAGTGTGGGAAAAGTGATGAAGGACCGGGAACTTAATGAATACAATTTTGTTCTCGTCTCATTCTCTGGTTCGAGCACATACGACAATCGTACAGCATTTCTCTATACAAGCACTTCTTTGTATCAGTTGTCCTACTCCTTTCGATGCGGTACATCATAGGTGCAATGAATGAAATAAAATAAAATAGAATCAAGGAAAACACTGCAGCTCAATTTGTGATACCTCAGGATGTGGTTTGAAAAATAAAGATAATAATTTCAATGAAAATATGATGAATGAATCATGCACTCGAGGTCCTGGATGCATAACTAATTTCGTGGAAATTTTCAGAACATCCGAGGAAAACGTTCGATGGAACTCGAATACTTGGCAAGAGGAAGCGCTATAAGAAGGGTAATCGAAAAAATTGTAAAGCTAATACTTGGAAGACCTGTTTCAGAGATTATATCGCCTTACGGAGAACATAATGCTCTGATTACATAATTCTGGAGTAGGAGCAACACAACATAGCCGAAAGTTAAAGGAAATTTAGTTCCTGGGAAGTGCTCGACCAAAAATGCTTACCAAAACAGGCTTATGATAGCAGTAACGCTAAACATTAACGAAAATACCAAAATTTATTCACGTTTTAACCGCTCACAAAGTTAGAAGATGTCACTTACGCAATTTTCTTGGCGGGGTGAAGTAAGCAAAGCCTTTGTAGCTCCACATCAAAGGAAAAGCCTCACCTATCATATTTAGGTGATCATGTACATTGGCTTTCTCTCAGAACTCAGGAGTAAAATATGAGAAATGTAATACAGACTTGTGAAATTTGGCCAGAAGTACCGAGGAAGCCACTGAGTTATGAAAGAGTTTACCAAGGATTTAAGGGAAAAATCATTCTGTTGTCGTGAAAACGGACGACATAAGATATCAGGATAGAATTTATCCACAAATAGGCGGATATCCTCCAAGACTGATAGCTAAATGGCAGGTATATGAAGTTTTACCGAGGCACCAGTAAGGCCTATGCATTTTCGGTAGGACAAATCTCAGCGGCAAAATTTAGTCATGATGGACAAATCGGAATTCAGCCTCTAGATGCTTTTAACTCAGGATGAATGACGGGCCATCGAAATTTGCTAGGAGTTCCCCAGCATCTTCAGTACGACAGAGAAAAGACATTTTTGGAAAATTTGAAGACAAAGAAAGAACATAGATGGGGACACTCACGTGCTCCATGCTTTCGTCCTTTCAAAGGCGATTTCCAGCCCGTCAATACGATCATTCAATATTCGATCGAGATCCATCAACTGGCTGTGCTCATCTGAAACTCATCCAGGTCACTTGACAAAGCTCAACGGACCACAAAAATCCTATAGGACAGTAGAACAAACGCAGTGCCATTCCAAATCTCACGCACGACAGCAGCGCCAGTTCAACTGCCATGTCCACGCATAGAATGCCGCAGAGCTGACCCGCTCGGAACACACAAGGGGCAACACTAATCCAGAGGCGGGTCCACGAAAGAACCGATGCGAACTAGCGCGCGCCCCCAAAATTCAACCCATGCGGGTGTAATTTCCCTACCATTTCCGTCGATATCCTGATAGGTGGAGTGACGTCGCTGTAGGGTGGCCGCTCGCTGGCAAGTCGTGTAGACTTCTGTTGAACTCTGGAAAGAGTCTCAGGTAAGCAGGGAAAATTACATGAATTGTAGCGATGATCGGCCAACGCTTCCTGCTCCAGTGCCTCAGCGCATACCTAGCAGATCACTTGGTAACACCTAGTAAGAACTCAGCAGTTGAAGTGACAAGTGATGGCGGAAAGAATAGCGGCTTGAAAGGGCGATAGGGGTAGCGCCACAACGAACGACATTTATTCCGCTATGAAATTGGAATGCTGCATCGATTCGTTGCCACATGCAAATCTGCATTTTTGATGCGTTTTTACGCAAACCTACATGAAATTTCGCAATTGCTCTCAGCTTCTATTACCTCATCAAACACCTCGAAACCATGGATTGCCACCCATAGGAATCAAAAAAAAGGAGGACTATCCAGGAGCAGAAACTCTAGCCATAGCCCTGCAACAGTTGGGATCTGGTATGTGTCGGGTAAGTAGACCAGAATGTGTTGTCATCGTTTTTCTTTGATCGGGTCTTTTAATTCCCATACCCAACCTGATAACGATGACCAGGACTGACCATGACTGTCATGTCTGAAGAGAGCGACGTAATTCATGAAAATCCTTGCTTTTACAATGTGAATAAGAGCATTCGGTGCATGGTTCCTTATGAATATCCAAACCTTCCACTTATAGCGAGTGGATAGGAGATGTATTGCGGTACTCAGTGATACCGTCATTGAATGCACCACCGATTCGTGGACTCCACTGTTTGTCAAGATGCCGTACAGCAGCTCGAAATAAAGGAATTTGCAAGAGCACCTTTTACAACTGCAGGGATGTGAGTAGGGTGATGCACATGTCAACTCTCCAAATACATAAATGAGCAGACAACTCACAAGGGAAGTGCACGAAGAAAAGCTGCTAATCCATAACGAGATATACATATATGGGTGGAGAGCATGTTAAAGGATGTAACGACCTATATTTGAAATCTGCTAAATAGTCTAAAGGAGCTCAGAATCCCAGGTGGAGCAAGGGGACGACACAATGAATACTACGGAATTGTGGATTGGTGTACATTGCCTTGTCAGCTCACTACGATGGTTTTAAATTTGTTTCACCCATTTCATTCACCGTGAGCCTTGTCTGTGTAGGGAGTTACGCTCGTTCTTAACAGGCGTATATGATAGGTTTGTGTGAACGCAGGAGCGTTAGCCAGTAGAGATGATTGTACTGCAAAAGCCAGTCTCTCGCTCGTCGTGAACGTGCTCGCGGGATCAGAATATGCCAGTTTTGCACCCATTTTCTGAGCTTCTAGTGACTATTCAGAATATTCCAAGTATGTACATAATTGAACATCATTTTTAGCTGGCTTTCGAGCCGTATACATAGGTCACCTTGAACTAGCAGCTGAAATTCGTGCACTCTCCTTGTCAGTTCGAAGTAAATTGATCAAAAGATTAATAGGTATCCACGGTAGATCCACATCCACCAGCGCGCTTTGTCCTTTTGATGGCAGAGGTGCAATATTTTCGAGAATCTCCTAGTATATCATTGTACCACGTCAAACTGAAGCATCAACAGTGGGGGAGAACTCCTTCCATTGCTTCCTCCTTCACCAAACGCTCTAATGATGCCACAAAAGCAATTTCTCTCGTACACTTTCACAATTCCAGTTATGAGGCAGAAACCACGAGTCTATGTAGGATCATAGTGGCTCACTCAAGGAAACCTATTTTTTCTCTTGCATTCAGAAAAATTCCGAGTAAACTGAAAATATATATTCTCCGATAATGGTACGGAAACTTTCACAGAAGAGAGGAAAATTGGTAAAAAGTGCAGGAAAATTTGCAGGATGAAGGCATGAAGACAGTAACACGCGAAGAAGACCCATTCTCACGCTGCGTTTCAATTAAAAAGAGCATATCCACGCCTGGCTACTGCACGTGACCGAGTCACGCGAATCTTCTACGGATCTCTATGTAGGTGTTAATGAGTTTCTGGCTCTCTTGATGGGTAGCCATCTCTGAGTACTAGAAAGTTTCCCACCACAATTTGGCTTGGAGAGTCGGCGTAGAAAGAAAAGTGGGGAGAATCCTGAGATCTCATAAGATTATCTCTTCTGTAACCTTTGTAGGATTTTTATCGGCATATTTCTTGGAAACATAGCAGTGGGATGCCAAGGAGATCAACACGTTGATTTCGCAGATGATCCCAACCGTCCCGCGCCTTGGACCCGGTGCTGTATGCGCCCCTTTTTTAGCTGGGAACCAAAATTTGTGCCCCGCGCTCACATTTTCGCCGGCCAACGACAATGCCGCCAAACAGAGCTCGAAGAATTGAGCTTAGACTAGGGCCAAATTCGTATTTCTGATATTTTTACATTTAAAAAAAACTGGAAAGAACTTAAAAGTGTAATGAGTGAGCCACTACTTTCTACGGAATGAGAACTCCCATGTGAGGCATCAATTAACGCGCGTGATAAAATAACCTTAGTGAATGAGGGATCTTACAATTTCATCTCCAGAGTGAAATAAATACAGGATTGATTGGATGAGTCACCGGTGTCTCACGCTGCACAAATTGAAAGCCTGCAGATGACTGACTATAAATCCTATGTGCCGAAATTGCTCCATTGATAGGGAGATGTTACGGGCTCCTCAAATTGAGGAAAAGATAGGGGATTTGAATTCAAATCGAAGAGGTAGAACTCAGTAATGAAGGAGAAGCAAGAGATTCAGCTCTCGGATGGTCCGGACCGCAACATTATTCGACCCCCCCCCCCCTCCTCCCCCGCCTCCCAGAGAAAGAGAAGATTGTCTATCCAAGCTACAGAATACTCCACTGGTATTATATACCATGTGGAGTGTTGGAATAAGCAGTGCTAACGCCACCGAGACATTCTTGGTGTTAAATACACTATATTCCATAAAGATCAGCACATCACGTTCCGAATAGTGTTCATTTTCCGAAGGAAAGAATTTGATGGGAAGAGTAAACTCAACATGGCAGCGAGAGTCTATCATAACATGGGAAACTCCTTTGGCAAGAAAACAGCAAAATAGGGATTTAATGTTGATTCAATTATATGAATCACGTCTTCAACATCAACATGACAACTCATTCGTAAATCGATGACGTCCATAAAAGGTGAAAAATGGATGGGCAGAATTGTCCTGAGGGCGTGACGTGTCAAGGAACAGAAATCCGCCTTCTGGATTTATCAAGACATCAGAACGGCATTCCTAATAGCAAGCGTAGGTGGAAAACATAGCGTAAAATTGACTGCGAGTGTTAGCCAATTCTCAAGGCATGCCTTCCACCTCCGTAAATGAACTGCTTCCAATTTTCCGCCCCCAAAAGGATGGATGGTGTAGCTTCTGAAAGCCGGATTGGACCCTTGACCTCTTATATGATGGGTAGCGCCTTATCCCACTGAGCCATGGTAACGAACATGAAAAAAAAAAAACAAAATTGCAAGGCAACAGCACGTCACCAAGTTCCAGTCCGTCACATCAATGAAAAATTAGTATTCGAAGCAAACAGAACATACGGGAAACACTTAATCCAAGTAAAACAACAGTCTGTCACTTGGAACATTGTACAGTTAGCTGTTGAGCACTTAGTAAACAATAGATAAGACGACAATAATTCGGAATCGTAGGGGAAAACTGCAATCAACTGGAGCTGATGTTCAACGCCTAGGATCCTCCTGACGGTGCTGATTACAAGATAGCGGGATAATAGCCGAGGGAAAGCGGAATTTACGAGTAGTCGTTGAACGTTAACGATCGACAAGGCGCGTAACTCATCGACGGAACATCAACATGTGCCTCGGAAAATACGTGGAGATACTTCCAGGAAACTAGACTTTCTAGTAGGTGTTCGTAGGAATCCAATGGAAGACAGCCTTCCAAGGTCCAATAGAGAAAAGAAGTGGAGAGTCTCATTCTTCCTAGATTGAATTTCCAAGAAGAAGAGATGACGGAGAGCATATTTCTTTACCAAAAGAAGAAGGAAGTAGAAATTGGGGTTTATGAAAACGCAAAGAGAAAGGCGGGAAAATTTCACTATAAAAATGGACCGGGCACAGTAGAAGGAAATTGTTATATGCATTCCTCATGATATCATGTGCAAACATTCGCGTAAAGCTTCTTCTCTTTCAGAAATCCTAACGAAAACAAGTAAAATGCCAAGAACTGACTTTTGAATTTTGAATTTTTCTTTCTTATCAATCTGAAAGAATACTCTCTACGTCGGTACTTTTGCCTTAATTCCAGAAAGAAGTGCCACAAATGAGGAAGTAAGGAGTCTACCTGGAATCCAGGAAGTCACGGAAATTCCTGAAATGTTACTATAAATCTGCCCCTCTGCTTGAAAATGTGCGATTCACATGGAGTTCAGCTCGGAGTTTTCCTCAGATTTTTACTAGTTTTCCTCATGTGATAGTTTTTACACTGTCCCTCTCATGGAGTTACCCTGGAACCGCAAGTGTAAGACGACCACCAAAGGATGTAAAAAGGAGGATCAGAGGTCAAGATTGGTACTGTAGATCCAGAATCTCAACGTTCTATGAACCTGGAAAAAAATTCGAAATCACGTCTCTGCAAGTCTGAACAGCACACTTTCCAGCAATGCACTTCCTCGCACGCAAGACGAATTTCTAACCCCAGCATTAGAAATGAAGAAAAATGATGTCAGTAATGGTTAGGACATCTAGCACACCTCCAACCAAAACTTCTGGAAGAGTTCTCGGCTGCTATAAGCCTATTAGGAGTGAATGGACGAGAGATGCTGAGTACAAACAGCAAGAACAGGTCGTGCGTACAGTAATAACAAGTGTTTGCAAAGACTTTTAGCAAGTCACAGGATTACCAGTTGCCATTTTCTAAGAGTAGTAAAACCGAGCCTTGAGTTGGAGGCAGGAATCCCTTCTTAAGAAAATGAGCTTTCTATAAAGCATATCGCTATTCACAAATTACTCAGCGAGATCGGTAATAGTGAATGAGACCCCTGGGGAGTAAAGTTCATAAAGGTGAATAAAAAACAACAAATTTTTCCTCCCAAACAGAGGATCTCATGTGGAATTCTGTTCTACCTGCGAATACCAGAGGATCTTTGTATTTTTATTTCATTATTTTATTTCATTTTCCACTAGATTTCTATCTGACTTGGATTTTTCAGCTCTAACGGTTTTTTTCCAAATCTGAGTCTTGGAAACAAAATTCAACTGCATTGTACAGATTGCAATCCAAATCTACATGAATAAGAACAGCCACATAATTGCAGCCCAAGGGGGGAATACATGAACATCTTGAAAATGCGGAAGTGTCATAGAAATTTACCCGCTCTCGATCGTCTGACACGAAGCAACTGGACCATTGTGACTGCATTGAACAGTCGTACCACAATGTGTTGTCGTAAAACCTGAGAAGGTGGTGGTTTTCTCGGATTCGACTTGGAAAAAAATTCGCGGTAACTTTCAAAGGATCGGGAACCAAAAACAAATGCGGAAGATATTCAAAGCATTAGAACTAGGTGCTAGTATCAAATAGCTGAAAAAAGGAGTACAGAAAGTAGGCGAAAGAATGGAAAAATCATCGGAAGTTCCTGAATTCGGCGTGGATTTGCAAATGAATTCCTCTAATACTTGGAAAATTCTCTATTATCCACAGTCATTCACAATGGAGAGAGAATAAAAATCAAAACTGATACCAGTGGTGGAGTTTATGTGTGCATTTACGGAATTTATGAAAGTAATGAGGAAAACATATCCTTTACCCCTTTTTATCGTGAAAAATGTGCATACGATGAACGATATCATTTTCTGATGATTATTCAATCTTGGATTTTTTGTTGGAAGGTAAGCGTAAGGATCGTCAAAGGAGAACGGGATTGGTCCGCTTCCACAGGAGTGTTTTTGAAGATTATGTTTACGGCCGGGCAATTACGAGAAATGTCCCAGAAAATTCACTTGCTTCAACCGTGTGAAATTATGTACCTGTTATACCACTGTAAGAATTAGTGGAGACGAGCAGGTAAGAGAATAATGCAATCTGTATTTTGAAAAAGTTGAACGAAAAATCTTTTGGAAAAGGGTGCATCCATATTTTGTGCATTTGTCTTTTACCCTAGCCTTTTTATCTTATAAACAAGACACACCAGTTGGATCTGTGTTGGTTCAATGAATTTCGCTGAAAATGAATGAACCTTGCTGAGAAACACAGGTTTACATCAAAGGAGGATTGACTGATGTTGCTGAAAAACCTTCCTCAAAAAGACAAGCGAAATAGGAGCGAAGCGTTACTCCGAAAATAGGCGGGGTAGCTAAGTTCTGGGATTGGACAGCTAATCCAATAAGCCAATCGTAGAGCTGAGACAAACTGTCCTTTTCCAGTGCGAAGCCTCAAACAGTAAGCGAAACAAAATTTGCATGGAAGCACCGTTTCTGAAAAATATCCTGAGTTTAACCAGCAATGAAGAATCGAAAGAATATAATATTATTCGAGAAGCTCTGAGAGCTGGTATCACATCATCAGCAGTTACTGTAGAATGACTCTCAAGCTCAGCAGAGTTATTTTTTAAGTAAACGACGCAGACACTAAAAAAGAGTAATTTACTGCAGTAACAAACTGCCCAAAAAACTACTGCAAAACAGTGCCATGACGCCGCTCTTATCAGAGCGTTGTCTCGACGACACTGAGAAAAAAGCGCTTCTGCTGATGGCCGCTGCTGGACCCGACCGATAGTGACCAATCTGGGCGTTGTCGATGCATTCATTGCTCGATGACGTAACCAGCATACAATTTCGCCTAGCCGCGCACAATACGCTGATCGGCACGGTATTCGTCTGCGCAATGGTCCCACCATCCAGCCGTTCCAGCACTGATGAGCTTTTCCGGGTAGGTCGTAGCCTTTCTGTGAAGTGGACAAGTTTTCCAAATGAATAATTGGTATGCATGAAACTGTTTCGCAAAGTTGACGCTTAACAGACATGGGATACCCCCCGCCCCTTTTCGTCCCCGTGGGTGCTGATGAAGGGCAAAGCACTAAGCCTGCCCTTGCTAGGGCGTCCTCCGATTCCGGAAGCGATCTCTTATCTAAAGCAAAGCAAGTGAAAGAAAAGAAACGTTCAAAATACGAGTGGAAATGTCAAGATGTCAGACGAGGCAATGGCCCTTGATTGCACTGTTGTTGTTCTGACTAAACTTAAGCACATAATTGTCGAAAATCCTCGAGTGCGTCATCTTATCCAAGAACTTCCCCTCTCTTGCAAGTAAAGACAAACATCGAAGTTCATTACCCCCCGAAATTCAAGGGAAACCTCTCCTGTTAAGACAACAACGGGGCCAGTTGAATAGAAACCTAAACAAATGTTCGAACTCTGATTCTTCAGCATTTCTCTTTGCATAAATAGGGGTGAGATATTTCAAAAAATTCTGCGAAATATTCGAAAATTCCGTTAGTAGGAGGAAATCACTAGTACTTCTGAACAAAATGAGAGTAGAATATATATCGAATCGAAAATTCGAGAATATGAGGGGGTTAATCCGGCTTCAGTTTCCCTTCAGGACGAAAAACAATTCTTAAATTTCTCTTGGGACCCTATGCTCGTCCACTTTCAGAAACCAGGGCTCATAAACATAATTCAGTAGACGTGAGCATGAAAAGTAGTCTGTCTAAGATGCCTATTCTCAATTTTGTTCATTTACTCATTCTTGTGTGACTATAATAGAAATAAAAATAAAAAGGCAAGCAAGAAAGAAAAGAAAATTGCGTAAATATTATAAATTGAACACTCCATACCCCCACTGACGGTCAAGAAAGCCATAGAAAATCTTGTGTAAATACCCTCACATCTACAAGGTGGTCCAAAATTGCGGAGACAAAGGTGCGATGTGCTTTTGTTGACTTATCTCGAGTTTTGGCACTTTGCACCCAATCTTCTGCTGTTCATCTGATCAGTTGAACGGCTTTTTCCAAAACAAAAGCCAGTATTACGAATTTGAGGAGAGGCTAGGCAGTCATTCGAGATTAGTTCCACAACCCAACTAGATTTTTCTGTGTAGTCTAGGCGCGCATGTTATGTTAACGTGTGAAATATTGCAAAATTGCACTTACCAGTACATTGGAAAGTACGAGGCATGAGAAAAAGAAAAACATCAAGGTCATTGTGAAAGACAACCTATCATGGTTATGTGATCCAAGATCTAGCGCGGATATGTCGAAATTAGAAACGGTTTGAGCGTGCTTATCAGGACGAATCACCATCATTAATTATAATATTTGGTAGGGGAAAAAAAGGAAGGTTTTGCCCTGTTTTTGCGAAGGATTTCGTGCCTGCTTCCTTATAGCAGCTATTTCAGTAATCATTCGTATGGATTTCTCGGTGCGGTAATCATTTGAGGACAAAGAGTGATTTTACTCTCATAAAATCGTTTAATCGTCGGTGCGAATGCTTTTAGAAACGTGGGAATACCCTTGGAGAGTTTATGTCCGCGAAACTGCAGGCACCTGCTCCGATTTTTCAGCCCTTTGTTGGCGATGATAGCAGAATTCATAAAATGTTGAGGTACATAGATTCTGCTCATGGGTGAGTGAAAAAAAATACTGGAAGCAGAGTTGCCAACTCGCTTCCTAACATTAGATATGAATCTTTTAGCGAGTCTCCGTAATTTTGGACCATCCTGTAAAAATAGAAAATCAAATCAACAGAAAATGAAGCATGGATTGAAACGAGAACGAGGACTTTGACCAACCCATACAGTAGTGCATACCTCTGTCATATTATTGCCCAGCAGGTAAGGGATAAAAAGAGGAGTCATCAAATTTCCTGCCCGCAAGCTGTTTGCTTTGCAAACAATTTCAAAAGAAAATAAAGCATACTGCCTGGTGTATAGTGAATTCTGCAGCGTCTACTGCTGCAAAAATGAAAGTTATCGCTGGTAAAAGAAAGGTGCCTTGGAATTTATTCCAGGTGAATTTATTCCAGGTGTTTTTTCCTATTTTGGGTCGCTTGCAGATTTTGCGCTGTGAATGGCTGATGCAGTGGGGGCCGAATTGCTTGTTACAGCAGAAATTTCAATGATTTCTATTTATTCATTTCATCACATTAATTTATCCACTGGGAATGCACAATGTACGACAAGACAAGAAGGTAACGCATCACATCCAAATCATACACTGTTCATGCAATGTTCGACTTGAGAAACCACCAATTACCCTTTTCTGATCATGGAATCCCTTCACACATGACGGGATCCATAAACGTTTCCGGGAAGTTCTGTGTTTTAGTCACCCAGTGTAAACAAATTTTTCTAATTCTTCCAACTCTTATTAATTTTTTTTTGCCAACTCCATCTACTTCATTGTATCGCTGAGACGAAATGCTTAGACCAGCACCACCTATTTTGCCAGGAAAACTCGCCCACTCCAAAACGACGGGTAGATCTGTGTCTTACCGGAACGTTCACGAATACTGCCATTTTCCCAAGCGGTGAGAGTCTAATAAGAGCGGAAAGCTTCTTACTCAATATTAGATACTGTGAGCCAGCTCTATTGCCAAAAAAGAATGTTTCAAGAAGTCGCAATCCTGAGTATTCAAATAAAAAGAGAACCATACAGCAATCATTATTTCCCATTAGGGTCTGCAAATCTCCCATTTGAAGCATTTGGATTGAAACTCATCCAGGACCAAGTATTTGGATTTCTTTCTATAATTTCTTATTTGTTTCTGAGTAAAGTGGCTAGTACTTTAAATAGTCTATCGGCCAAATAATGTGTTAGGTATATTCGATATTCAAATAATGGAATTCGAGTAAGTTGAAAATTGTAATACTCAGAGAATACAGATTTCTACAGCTCTGAAGGGGAAGAACAGAAGAGCAAGATGCTTTTTTTTCCTAGAACTGATTTTTTGAATAGGTTTACAAACTATTCATGAATTCAGTTAAGTTCATCCGAGTTCTGCTCGATCAATACATTGATTCGTAGTGTTGCTCGTATAAAAATCGAATAAAATTATTTGATTCATTACTCAATTTAGGACCACATCCAAAAAAGTGAATGTTTCAAAAGAAAAAGCTCCACGATCTTCCTTACCTATCCTTCAGGCTGTATGGCTACGTCATCACTCCAATTTTTGACTTATTTGAAATCGAATATTCGAATGCCGAATGAATGTGATACATTATTCGGTCAACACATTACTTAGATAGCTGGGAAAGCTATTCTAAAAGAATATCAGTAGAATGATGAACAAAAAGTGTCGTCGATTCATTAAAATTTCATGACATCGATCCACTAAAATAATAACCAAAATTCTATGATATGTAAATGTAACTATCCCAGGAATATCAGAGTAGGGCCAGCAAAAGAAAGCATCCAGCTCGGGCTCAATGTGGTTCTTTTGGCGCTCGACACGCTATGAAAAGTGCATAGCATTGCGTTTTTATCGCATTTAATCCTTCCAAACGCCGCTTTCGCAACGGAACCGGCGACATTTTTGTTGGCGGCATGTCGGCATGCCAGCGTCGCCATGGGGAAAATTGAATCCAATGATGAAACAGTTTGAATTTTTATGAATATATGGGAAACCTTTCGTAGGACAGGAATCGACACCTAGTTAGAGGGAATAACTACTGGTAATGACGAGGGTGGTTGAAAAGCCACATGAGCAGCAGAAAACGACCCACTCAAGCCTTCCTGGCGATAGTGACACAAGGCGCCATAAGCTCAAACAATGATAAGAACAGATGCTCGACGGGGCTCCTCTTACTAGAGAGGGATTAAATGTTGAGATGGAAGCGAAACATACATGAATCATTCAGAAGTAGTTGTCAAGAAGTGAAAATGGCAGCATAATTCAGGAATTCGTGGAAAAATCTGGAAAAAAATAAATTATTGATTCTCATGAATAGGGAACAGCAGTATATTTGTAGTATAAATACTAATGTTAGGATGGAACAATTTGCTGGACAAATATGAATTGGAATATTCGATTTCGAATAATTAGAAAATCGGAAATTTCAAGACGAAAGAGCAGTGCATGCAGCTTTGGGTGAAGTATAAGGAAGATGTGACATTTAAAAAAATGTAGGACTTCTTCCTTTCTTAACACCAAATCTTTTAGTATTGGCTCCAATATCATCATATAAATTCTCGAATTATTCTACTCGTACTCGTGCGAAAATGTGACTCGTAGTGAGGAAATTTCTCCTCAAAGTATTTGCCTATGGAAATCAGTTTTGGTCCCTAAAGATTCAAGAGACTGCCTGTGAGGTCTAGGAATCCAGAGTATGGAATTCTAGAGAAGAACCAAGCCATTCAGGACATCAAAGAAAACTGACGAGGAGTGAATGACTCGGGATGATTCAATCACAAGAGGTGCCAAAATAACCTTTAAATCAACATGAATTCACCACTAGAAACAAAGGCCTGGACGGGTTTTCCAGCACTTTTGCCAAAAAGCAAAGAAGATCAAGGAAAAACACGAGGAAAGAGGAAAAACAGTGTTGGCATTAGCTTCGGACCTAAGGTAAAGTGTCATGGCGGTGAGATGAACTCCAAAACTCACCACCAGGCTTTAGAAGATGATTGCATGCCAGCTTACATCCATGGAGTAAAGGATAGCAGATCATTGCCATCCGCATAACTGCTAGAGCACGTATGTGGCAACCGTAGAGATCATCGCTCTGTTAGGAGCTGATCGCGTTCTTATGCTGTAGAAAGAGTGGGAGAGGTGAGTAGACGCAGGATTAGCTACCCCGAGAGTCTCTCTCCCCTAACTTCTCCCTTTCCACTACATGAAAGGGTGATCAGCTCCTAAAAGGGCGATGATGCCACATGCGTACTCTAGTAGTGACGTGGATGGCAGTGATCTGCTATCCTATAATCCGTGGATGTGAGCTGGTATGCAATCATCGCCTAAAGCATGGTGGTGAGTTTTGGAGTTCATCTCACCGCCATGACACTTGACTGCGGGCTAGGGGCCTTGGTTGACATAGGAGTGAGTAGTTATTGCTTGCTAGCTCAACTGAGCTACACATAAGGAAATTACCAGGACATAGGCCATAATATCTAATGAGAAGAGGAAGGACATGGAAAGGACAACATATGGGAGCTCTTTAAGATGGAATAGGATGAAATAGAAGTAGGATAAGAGACCCGGAAAATGGAAAACAGGGAAGTAAACAGTCAAGTCGTAGAGGCGACATCTGTGGAGAACATGCAGACTAGAATCAACAGCTGTAATATTCTTGGAAGCTTGCAGCAATCTGATTTTTTTCCTGAATATTACTTCGACTTCTCTCAGACAATGGTTTCTCCTGATTTGTGCAGAATATTGAACTTCAAACAACAAAAATAAATTCTGAAACTTCAGAAGATATTCATAACATAAAAAATTTCAGCACATCCCAGATAGTAAATATTCGATATTTCAACAATTTTCCTTATACTTGTTGACAGTTTTCGACAGATCCTCGGGAAAAACGCCCTCACGGTATCTTTCACCACCGAAAAAGTGCTAACAAAAGGTTGTAAAGTGCTGGGGCGATAAGCGATAGGCTGCTGACTTAATAGGGTGTGACTGAGAAAAGTGATTCTCAGGCGACCCCAAGTGGTAGGGTAGTATTGACGGGAAAATTTTTTGTGAGAAGATCCAGTTAATGATATTCTTCTCCTCGGTTTTTAAAATCTACGTACCACTGGAGAGCAGAGGTTTGCGAAGTTTCTGGTGTACCGCTTCATACGTAACGCACAACGGCATTTTCGGTACATTTTTAGGCTACTATTAGGAAAGCTCAGCTCAATGAGGGATTTGCAAGAAATCTCCGTCATATTTATTTTGTGCGTATCTCGTGCGAATATCATGCGAGCTTTTCCTTTATTTGACCGCAGAATTAGCACGGAATCTGCATGTGATGTGCACGAGACATGCATGTACTTGCAGTAAAGCACACGTTTTGTAAATTCCTCACTTTGCCATACATTTGACTAAATGCCAAAGATTTGACTAAATTTCATGCTTAATATCGAAACTCTCCTATTGCTCAGGGACGATACCCCTCCTCAGGAAACCTAGGAACTCTGTTTTGCATGAGATTCCACGATTAAGACATATTCGTGCAAAGCATAGTTTCTCAAAACCAGTACATAGTCCTACACCAGTGATGGTCATAACCACGCAAAACTCATGCATACTCATGCAAAATCAATGCATATCGATGAATTAAGCAGAATAATCTAACATTAATGTTTTCATACCTACCATCCATTCATGTGCTCGGCTGATTTTAATAGAGCACCCTGAGAGCATACCAATGAATAAATAAATGAATAAATAAGTATCCATGCAGAACGCATGCGTTTCCAAATCCGATGCAAATCCGGGGCAAAACCCACGACTTTCTTAATCAAAAGAAGAATCTATACATACTGATGGAAAACACGGCTTCTAAGTTTCTTGAATAGACACTATCTAAAGGGAATTACAAGCCGTACAACTACATAGGCTTACTCCAAAACTGAATAGATACTAGGTGATCTTTTTAAGCATTAGGAGAGCTGGAACATCATTTCCTCTTTATCTGGTATTGAAAGATTACTAAGAAATCAGTAGTTGTGCGGAATTGACAACTCTTCGAGTCAAAACAAAACATAATGCCAGACAGAGAATAGCCATCAGTAATGTGTTGTTGTCTCGCGAGGATAATCCAGTATTGTTCATCTACTCCTTGAGATAATCCAGCACTGTCTTTTCGTTAATGTCATCACTTATTCTCCTTTCCATTAAGTTTTGCAAAACAAATCTGGTTACCAGAAGAGCAAACAAAATCTCATATGGAAGAAGAAAACAAAAGGAAATGCAAAAGGAAGAGAAATTCCTGAAGGGATTATATGCCAGAGCTGTAATTGAAGAATTCTACAAATTCGCTGTGCGAGCACTTGTGAACCAAGCATTTGACAGAATCTCTTAAGCGGGAATACGAGTATTCAATGGGAGAAATTATCTAAGTTGGAGGGAAACAGGGAGGTGAGTTTGGACGCCCACGTCACAATATAGCAGCACTTTTCTGTCTACGTTTTTTAGTTGTCCCAGAAGTGTCCCAAAGCTTTGAAGATTGGAGACTGGGAGAAGCCGTGGACTAGCAGAACAACTTTTCGGCTGAGTTGCCATATGCTTTCAGGGAACATTGCAAGTGAAGAATAAGCGCCGAGCCAGCTGAGACTCTTGGAATCATAGCAGAACTTTCTCGAGAAGTTTTAAAATACAAGCAACCACGCTCCAGCGAGGCTGCAGACTCCCACAAACAAGGCAGTGATGCCATTTCTGAGGCAGAAACAACACCCTTCCCCATCCTTAATTGCTACCTTACTGCACATTCAATCAAATTCTCGTAAATACAGGGAAGCTCGTCGCTTTTCTAACCCTCTATTTACCCGATGTAGCAACAAAGAACGCACACTTATTCCGCCGTCGTCTGCTGCTGGCACCCCCCTAGAGACCCACACAGAGACCAATTTTGTGAGCAAAAAGCAAGCAAACCAACCGATTCCTGATGCAAAGGCCATCGTAGTCTGAATGGTAGACTTCGATGTCGACGGAACTGCACGCAGTCCATGAATGGGAAGCTAACAATAGTCTGCAGCCGAATGATTTCAACTGATGGATGTGCAAAACCACCCTCGTCAATGGCTGATCTGATGAATAATCATGGTGTGGGTGTGCAGGGCGTGCAAATGTCACAGAAGACTTTGTACTTGAACACAATCCAGGATTATCAGCTGATCTGTGGAAATTGTTCTTGTCTGAGCATTCCTAACATTTTGCGAATAGAAATAAGGCGATTTTCTTGAGAATGTAAAAGAGTTGATGCTACCATTTCAGTATGTTATTCTCGAACAAAATTTCGTACATTTTGCATTCTTCCGCAAACTTTTACAGGTATGTGACAATCTTTCAGCGCAAAGCGCAAACGAGAAATCTGCAGAATTTTCTGTTCCTTACAACAAACCAGAACTTTCATCAGAGACCTAAAACCTCGACGAATCTGGTCCATACCAGGATTTCGTGGTTTTTAGCAAAGTTCAGTTCCATAACAGTGCTCAGAATTCTTAAACATCGCAAATTTCAACATGATTCAATGACGCACTCAGCTTCCAAAGCTCCTGGGAATACTCCGATGATCGATTTTTCGGCTTATCCTCAGTGCTTAATACTGCTTCCTTTACAACATCAATAGCTTCTTACATATTGACGACCACTCACTTATTTCTATCAATTTTCTTTACCCCAACTTAGCCGTCTTCTTCCTGGCAGCAATTTTGATGAACATTGTACGTACCATTGATTACAACAAAACCTAGGCGAAGTTATGAACCCCTGTCTTTACCGGGACAGGTTTTTTAGAACCATTTTCTGCTGAGTCTTCACGAGGAGCGATACGAAGCAATTTTGCAGGACGCTGCCCTATGACCATCGCGGAATCTCCTAGTCTCCGAGAAAGACGAAAAAAAGCGAGTCAAATTTCGAATGCAGGATGAACTCACAGGTTTCGGCCGTCGACCAAGGGTGAAGTATCGTGCTGGACTCGGTTGAATCACGTGACTGTTTCTGGAAGTGAAAACTTATAGATAAGTTATCTACATGTACACACATAAGTACAATATTTTCAACCAGTATCACCAGTCTGGAGGAAGAAATTCTACAAAGTTTACTTTTGGCACCAAGTGCAAAGTTAAAATTGAATAATGCCTGAAGAAATGCAAAAACACCCGTGAAAACGTACGGCAGCCAGCA
Source organism: Ancylostoma caninum (assembly GCA_037903475.1). Taxonomy (NCBI): domain Eukaryota; kingdom Metazoa; phylum Nematoda; class Chromadorea; order Rhabditida; family Ancylostomatidae; genus Ancylostoma; species Ancylostoma caninum. Next base: position 701,310 of record JBAJFG010000423.1, read on the forward strand.
GTTGTAGGAGTCAAGGAGAAGAAGAAGCAGCAGCAATTTGAACAAATTCACAAAACCGCAGGCGGTAGTGAAAACAACGAGAATAACACTTGATTAACGCCTTGTTGTTGGCTTTTCACATCTTCTGGCTTCGCCACTTTGCGTCGTGTTTTCACAGGAAATGATTAATGATCTTTTAAGCAGAACTTAATAGACACTGAATTAGTCACACAACACCCCTTGAAAAAAGGAATCTTATCTTGAGAAAAAAACAACTAACATGGTTTCCCCTTAAAGAAAGTAAGATTTTGAATGGGTGGCCCAGCCTATGACGGAAGATCAACTGGTAATCCATTCATGAATTGAGAAAACCGAGATCTATTTCGAACATTCCGGGCTTGCATAACCAAATAACCGTAATAAACCTACGACCAAGTAGCAACCGAATACTATAATCAATCTAGAAACTGAACCAAAAAAATCAAGAGCTTTAAAAGCGGAAAGCAATAAATACCTTCTAATCATACCTCAAGGGTAATTCTTCTCGCACATTCTCAAAAGTTCGGAATTTCAACTTATTCGAAATTGAATTTTCGGATATAAATGTACATATCTAATGCATTGCTCGATCTTGACAATCTATACCAATTAACCCTTAGCAAGCGACTTTACCAGGAACCTCGGGAAAAGGGAAAGTGTGAGCGTGAAGAAGGAGCGTCCACCAAATTTCGGTACTTGAACGATTAATTATATATTGCCTCTCTAACAAGAGCAAAAGAGAATTCCAGGGAAAAGTGAAAAATTAGAAGAAGCAGAACCTACGAGGGAAAAAATAGGAAAGGAACATAATCAGAAATTCTGATGGTGGTGAGAAAGAGCAACAGAGGGAGCATGCCTGAATATGAGTGCATAAACAGCTGGAAATTCGAAAGTAATGTAGATGAAAAGTTAGGTCAAAAGCAAAACAACAGAAAAATAAATATTCAAGAAAATATATAATAAGAGTGGAATTTGAAAATGGACTAATAGAACTTTGCAATCAATTGAGCGACGGGTTTTAGAAGTCGGGCGACCGGTGGAGGTTGGGAAGGGGAGGCGGAGGAATGGTCCGATTCGTGTCCGCCAATAAGGAATAGCGAACTTAAATAAAGATGAGGCCAAAGAAACCCCATGTACACTCATGAAAATAGTAATTTGCAAATTACAACAACGTAATGATAATAAATTGCATGTATGGAAATAAAAAACATTAATAACATCCACCAAGCCACTTTTAGCCTTACTCCCAAAGACCCGGCGAGAAGAAGGTGACCGAAAAGCCTCCGCCAGGTTGATTGAGAAGCAGCGGCGGATCTTCTGTACAATCTGACGATCTGGATGAGCTGCTGGCTTCGGAAAGTGAGACGCTAGCTCCGAAGGCATCAGAGAATAGCTACCGAACAGCTCAGTTATGTTTCTGGTACGAGAACATTGAGGAGAGACATTCAAATTCACAGAAAGCCATGTCAAACGGAGCAAAGGGAGAGAAATGAGACGACCACGCCCCGATGACGATGTTTAACAAAAGAAGCAGAGCTGCGGCGAATCACTTGAGGATCTATGCTGGCTGACAACATTACTCAGCCGTATCAAGTGACAGCGATCGCTAAGCTCCGCAGTAAAACGACAAACTGTTCTGGAATTCTCGCAACAACAGCGTTTATACCCTGATTAATCATGCAATGATGAAAAAATTCAGTATATATAAAAGTGAAAGGATGTACAGAATACGTATGCCTGTATTCTCAAATTTGAATGACTTTTCGAAGTATCCAATGATTTTGGTGTATTCAGTAAATAAATAATGAACTTCGTGATTCGTTGCATCTCCACCCCTCTCTGTTAAATGTGAATGGAACTAATCAGCACTGGAAAAATTTTGTCATAATGTAGATTTTATTGACAGCGGCATACCAGATATGTGCCTTTTGTAGATGTGGTTCATCGTATTGAGATGCGACATACATGAGTGACTGAATCGCTGCGATTTAAACAAGAATCAATGTAACATCGCTTATACTCACTTTGGATCTTTGAGTTCAATCGAACAATTTTTCGTTGATACGACCAGTTGGGCAAGTTTTTCTTTACTTGAAATCATGCACAATATGTAGAAGAATGAATTGATCAGGAAAATGGTTGTCGTGATTGGCGATCATCAATTCCATTCGTGGAATGCGTCACGCGTTTGAGTTCATCCCAGAGTCGCAGAAGATATGAGAATGTGTCCTACCACATATACCGTGACTGCTGGGTTAGGTGGGTGGAGAAAGGAGGAGAAGGAGAGGGTGGATCACTCGTCCTACCATGTGAACCTGCGTTGCTTAGCGTGATTGGTTATCCTTTAGGCTATGTAATGCTAGGATTCGCAGGACGTAAAGGTTGGTTTTCTAGCCAGGTTTCTCGCAGTCATGCGTTTATGAATCCTAGGCCAGAGCTTGGGTGCATTACTGAAGTTACCCATTTTAAACACGTTGACGCAAGTGTTAACAATGCCTAAATTTCTGCAGTGTAATACGTTCATCCTGGGTAATTTCAATGACGCATCAGGCCTCAGGGGCATGGCGGCTTGGCTGGAGCCAGAGGAGAGGCCGGAAAGTGTGAGTGACAGCTAGCCTCTTGCCACAGCGATGCGCATCACCCCCTTCCCCCTCCAAAAAAAGTAATCAAATAAATACAAAGTATGCAAAAAAACACAGCTAACAATAAGCAGACTGCTATAAATACAGCGATTGAAGTTAAAGAGAACTGTTTTTGAGAGAAAAAGGTAAGAGGAAGAAAACGCAAAAGATCTACAGCTGTAGATGAAATTCCACTTCTCGTCTTCAAAAGCGACTTCTAAACTCAAAAAAAGCATCTACGATCTACTTCACTTCACTTGGGAGTCTAAAAAATAACCAAAAAAAAACAAAAAAGCCTCAAAGAAGCTCTCTAAGGAAAATTTCCGCTTAAACATGAATATTAACTTACAAAAGGTCGACGTCGAGCATTTGCAGTTTTGTAGTGAAAGGGGAGGGGGTCTTAGAACCGTGTCAAGGGCTTAGAACTATTTATCAGTGTATCAGTGCGAACGACACTGTGTTTTCACCACTGTGTTTTCACAACGAACTCACAGCACCCCCCCCCCCCACTGGCGTCAAACTGCCGCCATCGCCGTTATCACAAATTTAGTCACACGTTTACGGAACTCCACGTAAGCGTCGCTGTTGAAATAAAAACGCGTCGTGAACATCTCCTAACCATTAAAACACGTTATCGCTTCAACTTTTGATCGCTGCGACGAAAACATAAACAAAAGAGAATACTGTAGCGACACTATGTACACCTAAGTTATATGCATATATTAGCTTCTTTTCCTTTACAGCATGTCCTGCAGATCTCGCCCCAATCGAACACCGCGGCGCGGCAAGAGAAGCTGATCGGCTCCTTACTCTACCGCAGCAAGTGATCACCCTTTTCGATAGGGACCGATTTCCAGTGCATGCTATAAGAGAACAAAATGTTTCCGCAAGAAATGATGAGAGATTCACACGAATCCAAATATTTCCGGAAGGTTATTAGCAGCCGAGCAAGCTACGATTTTCTTCGTAAGGAGATTTCTGCAGTTTTTATTTGATGGCTACTCCACGCGAGCTTTTGGTTTGATGTACAATACCCGCACTAAGTTTGTTAAAAATGAACATCTTGAACGCGAATTTGCGTTATTTTCGTTCCATGGTAATAGCTCATCGTAACAAAGCGATTCACAGACCAAACCAGGGGTCAAAAACGGCAATGGAGTGAGCTAGCATATTCCATGAAATGAGCCCTAAATTCTGATTTTCAAAAACGAAATTCGCAAGTTTTTGATTCTGCCGTGACAGTCCGCGCATAGCGCGCGACATACTTTGATGCGCGGCATGATCCGAGCACTGTAAATGATTCTGGAATTTCAATGTTCAAAATCGAAATTTAGAGCTGATTTCATGAAATATGCTAGCTCACTCCACCGCTGCTGCTGACCTCTGGTTTGATCTGTCGCTTTGTTACGATGAGTTATTGCCCTGGAACGAAAAGAACGTAAATCCGCGTTCTGAATTTTCATTTTTAACAAACTTAGTGCGGGTATTGTACATACATATATGCATCAGCGGTTCCTTACTTAATTCCCAAGAAAAAGTTCGAGGTCTGCTCAAAGACCAGCGGATTTTGCTAGCAATTAATGAAGCGGGACTAGCAGATCCTTTCAAAAGAGAACACTCGAAACTGAGCAGGAAAAATTTTTGCGAGAAGCATAATCCAAGAAGGCTTCCTCCGAGATTTTGAATCAGCATTCAAGGATCAGCTGAATACTGACTGGTGAACTTCGTATTTTCCACGAAAATACGAGAAATAGTGACAGATTTTTAGTAAAGGTGTAGGTAATACGCCCCATCAAGCTGGAATAATCAGGTCAGGATTTTACCTTCTCTGAGATGTCTGCTGGTTCTTTACCAATACGAGAGTTGAAATTATTTGCTGACCTGTTGTGATTCCATTGGCTCCGAATATCCTCTACTTGCGCTCTCAGTATTACCTACGTAGATTAGCGAAGATTTCTCCAAGTTTGCTGAGCTCATCTACGATGGATGATCAACCTCATACTCACGAGAAAGATCACGCATGGGTACCAGCTGGTTATGAACAACATCCGTTATGAGTGAACATGCTTATATGTAGGTGCCAGGTAAGGGTAGATTTGGTTACATCAACACATTATCATGGTCAAGCTCAATTGTGACCTCGAAATCTGCTGGTAACTTCGGTGACAACAAAGATTTGCGAACCGGTTTCCTGCATGTGTAAACTCTGCTCTGCATGGGCCTTGTGTTCACCCTTGAACCAAAGAAGTAGACGAACACTTTGCTCTAGATAAACTAGTCAACAGATCGTCTGATAACACTTTGACGCCTGCAGTTTCACGCGTCCGTGCGATAATAGCACGTCTTAGCAAGATATTTTGCTAGAATTGCCATCTCAGGATTCCCGAAAAATTGAATTTCAAAGGGAAAATTACTTACAATATAGTGTTGAGAACAGCCGATTCAAGCTGGTCGATCACGTTGTGCACTCGTGTCGTGTCCACTGTGGCACTGTCGAATTTCAGATCTACAAATAAACTCCAATTTTGAGTAGAACTTGATCATTTCGTAGTAAAAATGTGTAGGACCACATTGATTTTAGGCCATAACATGTTGCGGAAAAAAGAAATGGACTTATCGAGATGTTATTGGTTAATACGCTAGTGGTCGCAAGAAATCCCACCTCTCGATGATTTTTGTCAAGTTTTATTCTCAGAAACCATCCGCGCTTCTACCCAAAACCCGACATATCGCAAAACTCCCAGAGTTCCAGGATTTTCAGGGAAATCTGCAATCCCGGAAGGTCAGCACGTGCTCTCCTGCACTTTGGGAACGAAGACCATCAAATCACGGCCATTGATACACATGAAACAAGCACGTGCCGCTCAAAATAAAGATACGATAAGATAAACGGTCCGCAACATCAGCTTGCAAAATAGGAAATAAAACGCGCAGAGTACACATCCTGTCTGCTGTTTAGTGATAATAGTACACAGAGCGGTCCTTTCAACGCTTTGAAGCTATAAAAATCACTCCACATGATTTCTTCGTTGTGACAGCGAGGAGCGCCCAATAAGCAGCACGGAAGAGAACAAAAAATCAGGCGCGTCTGAAAACTTAAACGAAGAACTTCGATTGCTAGGTCTGCCCTCCATCGATCTGGGAAGCTTCCGATGGTTGCCACCCACATATTGCTACAGGATGCCACGGGATAGCGAAACCTACTGAGCCAGCATTTCTGCCACTTATTCATAGATTTCATCTCGCACAGGACTTTTTTAAGGCAGGAAGCGAATCCCAAGATGGAACGCAAAGTAATGAAACTCGTTAGAATAGAGCACTTGATCACTGGCATACTTCCAGACGAAAGAGATACGTGTACTGTAAAAATAGAGCATTTCACATAGTGAGGCACTCCTGTACATATTATCGCAATAACCAGTGAAAAGCAGAGAAATTTCAGAGGAAATGTTGATGAATCCCTTCATAAATGTACTTACAATGTACAGTGGTTGACAATGGCGGTGGCCCATCTGCGGCCTCGAGAAGGACGCGCAACCGCACCGCGCGTGCTGGGATCGGTGTCTTCTGCCGTCCGAATGCTATTTGTAAGCTTTTTTCTTCCTGATTTGGTGCAAAATTCTTGAAATCGGGTAGAAAAGCTGCTAGAAATAGCATAACAGCAGCAGAAAACATCGGTTACGGCACACGCGGCGCGGTTGTCGGCGCAGGTCCTTCTCGAGGCCGCAAATGGGCCACCGCATTGCTATCCACTGTATGTGAGTAATTGCTGAGATTTATTAGAAGTTTGGCGGCGCAAAGCAGAGACTGAACAGCATGCAGATCTCTGACAAGGAATTGATGATCGGAACATCATATGATACACTTGCACTAATTGTTGCGAGGTGATCACTCCGATCCAGGGAGATGCTGGAGTACCGTGCTCATGATCGTGCTATTATTATTATTATTATTTATTACATGGGGAAACCATGTGGGCAGAAATAAAAACACAATTGACGTATATTACAAATCATAGAAGATAGCAACTATAGTACATGAACGAAGCAGTATATTCTATTGAAAAGTATTGGAAACATTTGATGACCTGATGAATCGTTTTGCCAATTTCCTGAATTGTTTCACTTTAGTAAGGATGCGATGATTTTTGCTGAGATTCAGATACTGGGTTCCGGCACGGTTAACAAAAAAGTGTTGCCTTGCGGATGTAATTGCTTTATGAAATGAAATTTTATTCAAATCACCCCTAGTAGTGGAGGTGATGAATTTAAAGAAACTCGTGATGTTGACATTGGTGATGCCAGTTAGAATTTTGTGAATTATGAGCGGCTGTGATCTGAATCTAACCACATCTGCCTTATCGGTTACCGATAAGTTCGGCCAACGCGCGGCCTCAGGCTCTCTTGCTCTCATTTATACTCACTATCTCTAAGGCTAGTACGTAACTCACTACATCTTGGTGGCCCATGGCGTCTACTATTACCATATTAGTAAATTATATTTATTATTACTATTACATTAGGCTTAGCACAGTCCGTCCAACTTTATTACATATCGAGTGAGTTGATCGCTGATTGACTATTTTGTCATTCTTTGTACTACACTCATACCGTTCACAATGAGTTAAAATAGTATAACTACCATATTCCTAAACTCGTGTTAACTTTATTCCACCTGTGATTTTCCTCGTAATTTATTGTCCATTTCATTGCGTTCACTTTACTATTTCATGCGTGTGGCATTTGGGTGATCAACCGACAGGGACCACTGATTCATCGATTCGCTACACTACTCCTTAGAAGACGCTTTCTCAGATTTAACAGCAGAATTTTCGCAAACATTGAAGGTTAAGGTAACTCACCCTTGACACTCTGCACCAATTGCAGACTCGGCAGTATAACCTGGTTGGTCTTGAACTGCGAGTGCTTGAACAGGTCGCGCATCGACTCGGAGACCATTTCCAACGCGGCGTGAACGCTTACACACATGGATTCGCCATCTGAATTGATACTTTTATGGATGAATAAGTCCCCTTTTTCGGCAAAAGGACACTGATCATCCAGAAACTTCCAGATTCTACAAGATTCATCTACTCGCTTCGTTTTTGTCACCGTTACCCTGCTATTATTCACTAGTTTCTCCACTAAAGTGGCGCCGACCTATTCACGACGATAAAACGAAGTTTTTCTACGTACACGGGGCGAGTGTAGTGTCATGGAAGAGACGAATCGCCTATTGCTCCCATTGAGACTCATAAAATTGTAATTAATCGTCTTGTTACGGAATGGTACAGAACATAAATGAAATATCGACAAAACTAAATTGGTCCTAGCATTGAGTTCGAAAAGAACATGGAAACCAGGAATATATTGTAGTATATCTGAAAGAGAGCACCCCCGAGAAGCTGGACTATGTGCAGTAAAATATTCAGTTCTCCTAAACCGAAAATCATAAAAATAGTTATGCATTCTATCTGAAGGGCTAATTAGAACAAGCATAACGTGAGCAGAGCAATTCGAGCTCGATCAAAAATACGACATTTTTCTTCATCGACGTAGCTGAAACGTGGTTTTTATGATCCAGATTGCCGCAATACATATCTGAACTTATTCGGGATAACGAAATCAAATCTAACAGAAGACTCTATCGTCAACGTGGCCGCAAATCATATCTCATTGGCCGCTACAGCTTCAGCAAAAAAAGCAGGAGAAAATCCACATATCGTTCGCTAGAGAAGTCTGGCGATCCGGGCCACTTTGTACGATACATTGGAAATAATCCGGAGAAGAATCAATAACTATGAAGTACGTGCAGAACTCCACCGACCAGGAACATTTGTGTTGACGTCTAGAGCGGCTCGTAATCTGGAGATGAACATGGAAAAGCGCTCGACGTCTCGTCTGATAGCCGGCGGAATCTGAACGGTCAACAAGAACCTCATCGTATCAAAACATCATTAGAGCTGGATAACATTTTAGTGTTTCGATCAGTTCATGTATTTTGCACAAGGTTTACTAACCCGACTGTCGAGCACTGCACAGTCGATGTCGTTTGATGAGCAAACGCTGCTCGCCGACGACATACCGCCTGACGAGACAACTTGCAAAATGACTCTGCAAGAAAAATATTTTCAAAAAAATTAGATCCAGTAAAGGAGAGACATGAACGACGATGACAAAAAAAACAAGGGGTGAGATGAATGACGACAAAAAACAAGAATGCACGATAAAACGAAAGAAAAACGACTTTGAATTTTCTTCTATGGCTTGAAGTTTCGAACAAAATTCGAAACGATTTCTGAGTCCAGTAGGGGAGGTAATGAAGAATGAGGGTTGCGAACGTTACCCGGAAATGAGCCATCAATTTTCGGGGCGAAAAAAAGAGGAAGCCAGAGCGGAACGGGCTCATTTAAGGAGGATATCAAGGTTAAATGAAATGAGAACGAGGAGGAATGAATAGAAAAAAGAAAATAACTGAATGCTCAAATATCTTCTGGAGTCTTGTAATATTCTTGTCTTTCAAAGCCATAGATTGGATTTCGGCTTGTTCAGACATCCGAAGCAGACCCCCAAGATGAACTCTTCCAGAAAATATTGATAAAAACCAACTTGAACTAACTTCCTGGCTAGTTTTACCAGGAGATACTAGAGTATTAATCAGGGATACTTGAGAGCTGGAGTAACTTTAATAGGTGTGCGTGACGATTACAGAGCATGACTTGCCAAAATAAATCTCGAAGGCCAAATTTGGGAAGTTGGACAAAGCGGAGCTCAGCTCATGAGACATTCATGGCTTTGATAGCCCAGAGATAATCCAAACAAATGTGGCAACAAATCTTTCGACCAGTTGGGTAGCAGATTCACACCATGGACTGAGCAAGAATCATTTGTCCAAGGAATAGGAAAGTGAAATTTATCCAAGCCATCACAAATATTTTTAGGACACACAGCTCTGGAGCGCCCCAGGTGTTCACTGAATGCGAAAGCGGGTGAAGACGTAAGATTAATGCCTAAAATCATTCCGACTTTACAGCGCCGAGCCAATGTTAATTCAGGCCTTCTCGTTGTTACTGTCGATTTATATTCACGCATCTTTGTCGGGGATGATTGGTTTGCTCCCCGAACATTGATTAATATCACTGCTTTTGTGAGCCTTCTAGCACCATGGATAACTACGAGTGTACTGAGGACTCATTTACATTTAGCTATTTACTTATTTGTTTATCCATTAAACAATTTCCCTACAAAACCATAAAACCTGCTGGCATGGATGAAACGGTGTAAGAAAGAAAAAGAATGATAAGTTCGAACATAAGCATGACAGATATGATGTGAACGTTTGGTGAATGAATAAATGAATAAATGAATAAATAGGTAGGCAAATATATGAATGAATGAATGAATGAATGAATGAATGAATGAATTTATTAATTCAAATACACTCGGTGGTGCACCAAAACGAAAAAAAAAACAAACTGGGACATCAGTCACACAAATTCCGAATTCTGTACTAATTATGAAGCATTAAACCAAACATTACCATTTTCCCCATGTGATCAGAAGACCCACTGACGGGATATCAGATCGCTCTCCTCCAACGGAAGGAATGAATGAATGAGTGAATGAACGAATGAATAAGATCAGCCACCAAAAGCCCGCAAATTTCTGCGAAATCATCATCTGTCGCTGTACAATTGGAGCCGTTCTTGAAAGAGCATTTTGAGCGCCCCCACGACAGTAAACGAATAAATAAATAAATAAATAAGTTAGATAGATCACTGGCAAATGATCTCACACGCGCATATGTGTAGAAAGAAACTCCACTAGCAATAGTTTGCAAAGACACTGAGCCGGTCAACTCCAGAAGGAGTTAAGGAAATGAAACTGATTTTCTTGCAAAAAATTCAGAATGTTCAAACGCCAGAGAATTCGATAGGCAAATCCTTTTATGGCACTGTTTGCGCAAGATTATTCCCTTCTCACACGTTGCTCGACCATAATCCATGGAATAAGCAAGCCATGAACTGCCTTCGTTCAAGGAAACGATGCGGATCGGCAAATGTGATCCCACAGCTGTGAGGAGGTATTCCCACACCCACATAAAATTGAAGAGAATTCTATGCCTCGAGGTCCAAAACTTTGCTGAGCTTCCTCTCCAAGAATCAAGTCCCCAAAAAGTCCAGTAGAACAAGAATTTGTTCAGGAATTCGTAGGACACGGTGTCCAGATAAGATACCATCTCATTCAAGTACAAGTGCAAATCGTCCGGCAAAAAATAAACTGTTCACTGACACCTTGGAACGCTAGTTACTTGTTCGTTGGCCGGTGGAAGCGCATAATCTCTAAATCGAATTGACCTTGGCTGCCCAAGACACGCTCACGCAACTGGACACGCCTGTTAAACCTGCGTTTAAAAACCCAATACATCAACACGTGCAGTTATTTCGGGGAAGTTACTGCTCTGATGCAACGATAAGGCAAGCGGAACGGTCCTCTATGGAAGTATAATATACAGACTTCAGTCAGGGTGAGACTCACAAGGGACTGAGTTTGTACATTTGGGAAAATCTGACGTATTAGAAAGAAAATCCAATGAATGTTCGGTTTCGTAATGGTTTGAAAATTTCGCACATTTAAAAACAGTGCTAAATATGCCCTTTCTATCACTTGCGTTGGACTATAGAGCTCTTTCCGGTCGAGTATAGTCTATTAGCCCACAGAGGGCGCCCGATCCGACTTTGTCTGCAACTACGACCTCATCATTTTTTCGGCTAACTGATCGGTTTTTTTTTTGCCCTTTTTGACATGCATATGGTGCGATGCCTTCCATTCTTATGTTTGCCTGCTGCCATTCGCTGAAACATCCTTCCAGACGTATTCTGCGGGCAAAGTCGTAATTGCAGACAAAGTCGGATCAGGCGCCCTCTGTGAGCTAATAGACCATACGTATTTGAATTTTCAGCTTATTCAAAATATTACGCAATGGGAGGACTCGCCGTGGGCAACAGACTGTGGTTCCTGTTGAGCGGCGTATCTCGCGTAAGTCTGCGGACAAATGAAAACGCTGCGACTCTTGAGGGAATATCTGGGTCAGGTAAAGGCATGTTTCTTCCCATCTCACTCATGTCTACCAGGGTCCGTAGTAAACCTACCAGTCAGGTGATCTGACGTGAGTGAACGTCAGGCGACCTATTCGGAATGAGGGGCGGAATGAGTCGATCTGGATGCGATCTCATCGATTGAATGATACTGCTGATGAGATACTGAGTTGTTTGCAAGATAAGATACGTTAATGATGGGATAAGGCAGAGGTACTCATTGCTGCCGGTTCATTCTTGTTTGCGTTAAACAAGTTTCATCCCTCGATTTGCTATTAGAAAGTGTATGCTCGGTAGGAAATAAAGTTTCTCAAAGAAATTAGCTATCCGAATGAGACAATTTCAACCTGCTTCCAGCCAGCCGCACATCCATCCTGCGTTCATCATGTACCCATCATCCTGCAGCAAGTCTGAGAGCTACAGCCGCGTCGGTAGAATGTTAAAATTTTCGTGGGATTTCTCTATAACTTTGCCTCTGGTGAAAATTTTTTGGAACCTAAAGCGTTTCATGATGGAGAACAATGTTCTGCATCTTTTTTTTTCCTCTCTTGAACGTCTCACGCTTTTGCAGCTGTCACCAAATATTTCAAAATGTTCCTTAATAGCCTTGACCGCACCCACTAATTAGGGTCATATTCCGAAAATTCCTCATTTTTTCGGCCTCAGCACTAATGAATTACAGTGGACTTCAATGGCGTTGGCCCATCTGCGGCCTTGAAAAGGACGTTGCGCAACCGCGCTGCGCGCGCCGTAACCTATGTATTCTGCTGCTGTTATGCAACTTCTTAGAGCTTTTTTACTCGATTCTAAGGATTTTTGAGCAAATCTGGGAGAAAAGACCTTAGAAATAGCATTCCGACGGTGACGACACCGATCCCGGCGCGCGGCGCGGTCGCGCTGCGTCCTCCACGAGGCTGCAGTTGGGCCACCGCCGTTGCCGTCCACTGTAAATTTTGAATTCTTTTAAACAGAGGGAATGAATTCAATGGATAATGACAAGCAATTTGGGGTGAAAATTATTGGGAGAGCTTAGAGTTTTCTCGCCTTTAAAATTTACAAGTTTTCAAAGCGCGCCATCAGTTTTCAGCCCATTGGACGACCCAAGGTGTTGCCTTTCACATCACTGGATGCCCATCTGTACAGTAGATCGTAGATCCTCAAGGCGCACCGCCTGAAATCACATGTGGCGTCCTGCTGGCAGTATTCCCGGAGCTAACCGGCTGAGTATCGATCGCCAGCAGGACGCCACGTGTGACCGGTGCACCTCGAGGACGAGGTGGATCTACGGCACTGTACAGATGGGCATCACAGTCTTTCTCAAAAATGCTTGCCTGACGCTGAACCGCCCGTCAGCTCAGCCACGTCACACCACGTATGATAATGCACAGGTGATGCGGCGCGGCTTAGCAGATGGGCGGTGAAGCGTGAGGCAAGTAATTTTGAGAAGGACTGTATATACAGTCCTTGTCGAAAAGATAGACGGTTTCTGTCACTGCAGAAACGCGTCGGGACCTGAACGATGGAAGTGGAGAGTGCATGCTCCAAGTGAGAGGGTCCAGTAGGTCCCACCGCGATTCTACGACCGCGACGATATGAAACCGCACGCGCAATCCGTCTATCTTTTCGACAAGGACTATACATCGCTGCCTCCTGACGTTTCATTCTAATGGTTTGAGTTGGACACTCTGGCATTACGAGCCTCAAAAGAAATTTGATCGTTAATAAACCCATGCGTGGGTCCCGCGACATAAAGAGTATGCTAGACGCCGCGCACTTGCCTCGAAACTACCGAGCCAGCGTAAATTGGCGCATTGTAAGGTGTGAGCACCGATAACGCTATTGAGTTCATAGATGTGACATGAGCATACTTCTAGCTATGTCATGCTTGTGTCCCTTCCACAACTATGTTCGCTAACAATGTTTTCCACCCTATTACAACAACCCGAGTAGAACATGAAAGATACAACTTTCGCAGTAATTCAGAATCGTCCTATTTATCATGCGCCAAATAGTGACGTGGACAAATGGGATCCATCACTTCGATGACCTGATATCCTTGCAGTCCCATTGCCCACTCGAGCATTCTCGTAAACTTCTTGAGGCCATAGAACTGAAAGCAACGTCCATAAGTGGCAGTTATAGCCGTAGCTGTTCGTTTTTAATTCTAACCGCTGATGAAGGCCATTTTTACTTCGAGATACGAAAAAAAATCATTAGTGGGAGATTCCAATTTATCTGCACCTACCTGCTGTGCCGCATCATCACAGCCCTAACCCTGTAATTTCCTCCTTCCAGCCGAGTACCATCCAACACTTTCTCATCGTACGTGAATCTCTGGTAACTGTGCGGCACAAACGCTGCATGAAAGGCGTAATACATCGAGTAGAAACCCTAGCAGCAACTGCTTCCAGCCGCTGCCATAGTCCTCCTCAATTGCTGCTCAAGCTTTCGTCCCTTCAGCAGCAATTACTGAAGAATGGCAGCAGTTGAGGGGAGGGTAGCATTAACTGGGTGGAGATGCTGTCAGGGTTTCTACTCGACCCATTACGCCGTTCGGGCTGCGTTCGTGCTGCATAGTTCCCAGAGATATTATGTAAAGGAGTGCAAAAGAGTATGTCAAAGTGGGGAGGAGTTAGAAAAGGACCTCTAGGGGAACAAAGTCGAAGGAACGGAGAAAGATTATTCTAGAACAAAAACCAAAGTCTAAAAACTAGGTGAGATTGGGGAAATTTACCTCAAATGTACGCCACTTATATCACCGATTCGTTTCGACAGTGCGTTTCTCGCGACAGCGGCTCTGCTGACATTGGGGCAAGTAGCGTGATCAATCAAACAGATGATCCACCATCAACCCAGTGTCTTCGGTAAATTTTATCGCTTGCTTCCTCTCAAATTTTTCTTTCTCAGTTTTTAGAACAACTAAAGAAGGAAACAGGCGATAAAACTAGTCAAAGAAGCCGTATGAGTCAGCTGTTTGACCGACCGCGCTGCGTGCTCAATTACCAGGAGAGCTGCTGTCGCGGTAAACGCACTGTTAAAACGAATCCACTATCTCTGATAACTGTGCAGCACAAACGCAGCCCGAAGGGCGTAATGGTTCGACTAGAAACCCTAGCAGCAACGGTTGCCGGTTGCTGCCATCCTCCCCTCGATTGCTGCTCAAGCTGTCCGCCCTTTAGCAGCAATTGCTGAGGGACGGCAGCAATCAAGGGGAGAATGGCAGCAACTGGGAACCGTTACTGCTAGGGCTTCTACTCGAACCATTACGCCGTTAGGGCTGCGTTCGTGCTGCACAGTTATCAGAGATAGCCCGAGGCGCGTAGGAATCAGCATCATGTTAACATGCTTCAAAATTGAAAATGGTAGAAATTACCCTGGCATCGCTGAGTATTAGCTCCCTGGTGAACATGTCTGCCGGGATGATCACCAGACTTTCGCGAAGAAAGTTTAGAGTATAGTTGAAGACTGCCGGATCGCGATCAGTGAAGATTTCACCGTTCTAATATAAGAAAATCACAGACTGTTACCAAAAGTAACATTAAAAAACACTAAAAACTAACATAAAAACCTCAAAAAGGTGAAGTAGGTGTGTTCCCCTGCCTTTGCGCTCGTCAGTGTGTCCACTGTTGTGAAGAATTTCTTCCCACCAACGTTCAGCACAACAATGTCAGACATTGTACAGGACAAATAGAGGACAGTCGCAGGATAGGACCTACAACAGCCCCAATAACTGGAGAAGCAGCACAAAAACAGCACAATGTGAGTGAGTACCTGAAAATTCCAGGCGTCACGCTGCCTACAACGACATCGATCGATGTTTAAATCGTGGGTTGGTTCCCGAGTGGATGACAGTATCACTGCGGCCTATAGGCTGCTTACTAACAGAGCAGTAAAGACGACTGGAGCAAGTAAACATTGTTGTTTCTTTTGAAGTCAGCATGTGTTTATCACCTTCATCAAAAACATTCCCAAGAGCGTTCTCGCCGAGGCTCGAGTCCTTTGATTTTACTTCCAGTGTCATCTACAGAGGAGTCCAAAAGCATGGAGGCCACAGAACACGAGTTGGCCACAGAACCACCTGCTTGGACAGATTAGAACAGGAAGCAGAAGAATTGGACGGCAATAAGGACGCTGACATCAATGCAATGTGCGGATGCGCAGACAATCGGAGTTCTACGGTGGTGCTGACCGTAATTAACTGATGAAAAAAAAACTAAGCACCTAATTAAAAGCGTCATAAGAGCCATATCGAAACTACCGCAGGAGGTTTTGCAAAGGAAAGAGCAAATACACGATTTTTCTAGGAATATCCCAGCCTTCCCAGTCCTAGCACTTAAAGAGCTCGAAAAGGGGTACATGAATTCAATTTTTGTGACCGAAAATATGTTCGAGGGAGGGCTCAGCGCTGCCGCTCAGATCTTTTCAAATGATATGGTAAGGTTTTCCTTTCAGTTCTACGGCTTCTACCTGCTTGTAGGAAGATTTTACCGAACCTACGAGTACCACCCGTAGATCGTTCAGGGCTAGGATTCACGAAAGTATAGCCAGACTAAAGCAAATTGGCAGACCATCACTCATTGTTCCTGCTTCAGAGCAGGCTGATCTTAATGACACATGCGGACCTTCGGATTCAATTTGCTAAAATAAATCCTACCTCGTTGATGGTGGTACAGAACTTCAGAACATTGTGCATAGTTCCTCCTAACACGCACTATCCTCTGATTCAATTTGTAACATTGAAATCTCCGTGGAACACTGTAAAAATGCCTCTTGGTGAACGTCCGAGATAGATACTAAAGCGAAAGGAATTTGAGAGGAAAAATAAACACAAACTTACTTTAAAAATGTTTTCGCTCAGAAACTGCGCAACGTTTGCCACAAAAAAAACGTATACAACTGGAAGCCATGTAAGGAAACGGTGTAATATCTCCAATATTCCTTCGAATATGGAACTACTCGGGCATTTTTTTTCCTGAAAACGCATAACTTTTGTTCGGACAGGTTGCAACTCTGAAAAAAAACAAGCAATGACAAGATTTTTTAGGTGAAGAATGAACAGCTCCTGAAAATGACCACACTCGCTTTAGATGCTGCTCGTTAGCTTGAGTTAGATTCTGGCCACCAAAACCTAACACTTTCTCACAAATTAAAAATTAGTTTAAATTAAGGCCAAACCAACACCTTCGCGCCCTGCGGGCACATTTAGGGGCTGCTTAAAGGCAGGGGTCCACCTCATTTTCGTAGTTCAGCTAACAGCAGATTCTGCATCTACTCGGCGCGATGCTTCCAACGGTATACATAAATTGTCTCAGAATGGTCTATAAACCCGTCTTCCAGGACGGGGTCGGTAACAGTTCGCCAACCCGAGTTGACATGTGGAGCCGTTGATCTTATCGATTGGACACGCCGAGACTCGTTGACCAACGCGGCAGCCGTGGCAGGCAGCCAGCACAGCTTGGAGCGATCCGCCTCCGGGCTCCAAATTTTTACCCAGTTCGTGCTTTTCAAAAATGGGTATTTCGTCGCTTCTGTGCCTGTTGATGTACATCCCAGGGATCAGCATGATGAGAAGGTTTAGGATATGTTGGTAAATCCAACAGGCAGAACGAGGTGGCCCTCTGCCTTTAAGGAGCTGCTACGCAGTTTCACGCTGTTGCATGCAATATTTTACAGGTCGCCTGACATTTTTTCGTAAGTTGCTCCGAGCAACTTACAAAGCCCTCCGCGGCTCATAACACTATTTTCGCGGCTGTCTAGCCCTCATCGCAGCGATCATGAGTCAGACCAACAGATTTTTTGAGTTGAGTTGCACTCAGTGATCGCCTGAGTGAGGCAGCCGCGACCAACTCGCTATACCTCGCCATTATCCTCCTCTCATCGCCTAGATGAGCTAGCTCATAGAGGCAATGAGCGGCTAGATCAGATTATCTGACCGTAATGATGAGTTTACTACGGACCCAGGTCTAAACAGTTCGGCACTTGTCTTATCCTGTCTCACAACACTCCTTTACAGGTGTTTCACACGTACAGAGTCACAAAAAGTGTGAATTATGCACATAGTTCCAGTCAATAACTTTACCATCAAGGAACAACTCTCATCTGGTTTGCCGCGCCACAGTAGTGACGTACAGCGGCATGGACGTTGCCGGTGTTGATGTTCCCCTTACTGTTCTCACCGTCTTCCTAAGCGTCACTGTTCTCATTCCGAAATGCTCGCGTCAGCGTGGCATCAAACATAAACAAAACATCACTAGCGGCAACATACGAGAGCCGCAGTGGTCTGCCGCGGCGCGTGAGTGGTGCGGCGCGGCAGAACAGGTGGGCAGTATTCTGTGATAAGTGACCGACACTGTACCGTCTGTTCCAAAAATCAGAGCAATTCAATGTGTTTTGTTCAATTACACAGCACGCATTTTATCACACGCGAAATCATGGAAATTGGCGCTATCAATCGACGATTGATAGCCGGAAGCGCGCCAAAACATCCGTCGCCTATAACAACGCGGCGGTACTTACCTCATCATGGCGGATGGCCAAGTGGCAAGATTGAATAAAGATTCGTGAAAAGACACTACATCATAAATTACAGGAATTATAATGATTCAATTCTTCACTATCTTACATTGATTTTTTTCAAACTTTTTCTGTTGTTATGCACAGTTGACCAGCATCTTACATCGCTGAGCTACGGCGACAACGCTTCTGATACATATCGATCGTGGGCTGATGAAAGCGGCAGTGCCAATGACGCACCGCCTCCAGTCGATTCGTATCAAAACCGAAGTCGTAGCGAATAAAATAGCAACACTCTTCGAAATTGTAGCAATACCCTTTCCCAGATGTCCCAGAAGTTTAGCCATTCATGGCCGTACCTTCTTTACGGATCATAATTGAAGGATTGCAGTGTACCCAAGCTTTATAATGTGAAATATGCGAAAAAAATGAATAAAAGACTTTTTCCAGTAAGAACCCGAAATTTCGTTTCCAATCCTAGTTTGGCCAGAACTACCCCTCGCTCACCAGCACTACGTTACTCCACAAAAGCAATAAGTTCGTTTTTGCCACAATCACGCTCGAACCTTGCAAAGATTCGGCGACCGACAAACTTTCCAAGGTCGCGTCGTTTAACCTGACAACTGGAGCAAATTCAAAAAACCTACCCTTTCACATCAACGATTTCTACCCAAAGAAAAGTCACAGGTCAAGGTTCACTAGCGTGAAAATAAAATCGAAGTGAAGGGGAGACAGCAAAACTGATGTCATTGCCAAAGATCATGTGATGATAAGCCATTGACTGTGGCATCATGGATTGTGCGGGTACGAATGGAACCCACCTATAAAAAAATTGTTGTCATGACTAAAATGTTTCATAAGAGTGTTCTGTAATTAGTTCAAATGTCAGAGCATTTTCGATCTTCAACCATAGAAAAATGAGCTTTCGCGCCGTGCAATTGGCAAATTTTGTTGCAAACCAGCCCTCAAGAGCCTTAGAATTTGATAATGGAAAATAAAAGTATCCATCCGGATAAGCACATTTTCCGTATTCTCAAAACGTAAGAAATATATGATATTTCTTGTGAATTAGCACAACAGATATCTTTGCACAGTGTTTCCCCAGGCAAGGGTTGTCCTTTCCTACCAAAATTATCATGGATGTACATAGGTAGAGGAAGGAAATAAAGAAAAAATCTCCCCACGTAGAGTATGCACTACAGTGCGTGTCAAAACTTTACGCCCTAAAAATTCGTCGTTTCGGGCAAGGATCAAGCTTTCTCGAGTAATGGCGTTAACTATCGTTTTCAGCGTGCTTGAAAACCCCAGAAACTTTCACCAAGTCTTTTCTAGGTGATCCTCTATTTTTTTATCAGTTTTTGAAAGCAAAATGCTGCGGTTGAAAACTTTACGCTAACCCTTGAAAATGTCGATTACGGAGGAGAGGAATTGTGAATGAACGGGGAAATGATATGAACTGATGTAGTAGCGCTCAAGAAGACTTTAGGTAACCTTATGGAGCTATCAAAATCAATGCCGAAGGTATTTTCCTGTCACTGACTGAGCAAACTCTCCCCCGAATAAGTGTGAACAGAACAAATTTTTTTAAAGACTTCGGGTAGTCGCAGACACTTAGATGATATTTCGATGAATAATCTTAATACGCATAGATGGGAAAGTACACACTAGGACGCATTTCAAGGTTGACACGATGGCCATATCATCCGTATGGTCCTCTTCGTCCACAGTGTCGGCCGAGAAAGATGCCCCAAGTCGTGATCCTGGCGGAGTTGTGGACACTGTGTTGGAGAGAATATGAGAGCAAAGGCCTTTCTAGAGCACTACTATGAATAGCTAAGTCCATCGGAATCCCATCTGCGCAAATCCGATGTTAGTGGTCTGTACTGACCATCGATGTTCAACCGCCAGAGTTGCGGCAAAAAAGAAACCTCCATTACCCTCATAAATCCCTATAGCAATGCAAGATTCGGTCTGGAAAATCGTTGTCTGTCTTCTACTCCCATGAATGAACAGCGCATTCAAAGCTATGAGTGACATCTTGCATGTTAATAAACACTATGAAAAATGCCGCCCAAGGCTACATGCTATTCATGTTGTGCCTAGTAAAATCATTCGACCCCAAGGGTGGTGTGGCGTCCGCCGGAGAACAGGCATTGTGTTCTTGTTTCAAATGTCCTCAAATGCTGATATGCGAAGAGACTGGTCAATTTGAAAACAGTTAGCGGGAATTTAATGCTGATTTTCTCGGTCGACACTGTGAGCGAGAAGGACCAGACGGGTGATATGGCCGTCGTGTCGACCTTGAAATGTGTTCTAGTGTTCCCTTTTTCATCTATACGTATTAAGATTTTATGGAAATATCAGCCAAGTGTCTGCGACCACCCAAAGTCTTCAAAAAAATTTGTTCTGTTCACACTTCACTTGTTCGGGGGAAAGTTTGCTCAGTCAGTGACAGGAAAAATACCATCGGCATTGATTTTGACTGCTCCATAAGGTTACCTAAAGTCTTCTTGAGCGCTACTACATCAGTTCGTATCTTTTCCCTGCTTATTCGCAATTACTCTCCTCCGTAATCGACATTTTCAAGGGTTAGCGTAAAGTTTTCAACCGCAGCATTTTGCTTTCAAAAACTGATAAAAAATAGAGGATCACCTAGAAAAGACTTGGTGGAAGTTTCTGGGGTTTTCGAGCACGCTGAAAACGATAGTGAACGCCATTACTCGAGAAACTGCCCGAAACGACTGATTTTCAGGGTGGGCGTGAAGTTTTGACACGCACTGTATAAGAAGCAATGAGCTTGGGTGTATAAAAACTAGGAAAATACTAGGAAATGTCAGAAGTTTTCAAATCCACAATTGAAATTCTTTGGAAATGACACCTGAGAACCACATATCTCTTTGCTCGTTAGGGGTCGCATCATCAATAGAATTTAACCAAATGAGCTTCCTAGCCTGAATACAATGCATTTTTTTTTCAAAATTCTGATCAATTCAGACAATGAAGAAGATCAGGATTGCTATTGAATTGATTCCAATACAAAGATGTATGTGGACGACAGTGGCGGACGCAGGAAGAGTTCGGGGGGGGGGGGGGCGTGGGAAAAAAGTGGGGTCTTCGTCGTCTTGGGGACCCAAGCCGAAAATAAAATTAATAAAAACATTAATTATAATAATAAATAATTGATAAAAGATATATTCAAAATAACAAGAAGATATTAGACGCAAACAACAGGACATAACAACAATTAGATGTGGAGTAGACGAACGTCACTCGAATTTAGCTCTGAAATACAGCGCCTCAGCCGAAAACGCACCAGATATATAATTCTAAAGATATCGACTAACTGAATAAGACTGAAAAGTTAAGCTGTCCTATGCATTTGATGTCGAAAAAATCGAGTTGAGCCCAACAACCAGGTGGTGCGGAGCAATGATCTTTACAGCCACGCGGCAACACATCGAGGGTTTGCGATAAAATGATAAACCATACTCGTGATGCGACCACATAATTGCGACCCAAGAGGTTATGGAAAATGAAAGTTGTTCGAGAAGATGTATCTATAGCAAATTAATAGTGTTTCACCAAAATCATTGTGGGCTTAATTCACCTTTATTCAATCACTCTACTCCACACCTCATCACTTCTTATATCTTGTTCGGATGTTCCACACCTTTTATTCGCTGCAACAAAAGGTTGTGCCAGGCTCCAAGAACTTAGGGTCCCATGCCCATGCCGCCACAGCACCTGCGGATACGCACGCTGTGCAACGCCCATAAGAGGATGGCGTGGCTCGCAAATTGTTGAGTAGAGTGTTGGCAGAGTTCCAGAAGAATGTAGAATGTATGAATTGAACACTATAGATTGTCTAAATTTAAATGAAGCTTCAACTTAGATTTCAGGAAAGACGATTTTGAGAAATAAAACATCGATCTAGGGGTTATTTGACATGCTGATTACGAATATGACATCTATTTTGTATCAAAATTTTGGCGTTTTTGAGCTGTTTCAAGCATATAGGGCATAATGCATAATTTAACCAGAATTGCCACTGTGGCAGTGCTGTTCACGATAGATGCGACAGAGCCACAGTCATTGAAAAATTTGAGGCTTTGAAGTAAAGCAAAGTAAAACAATTGGAATCATTTTTAGACTTGTAAATGTGATGGGCATTTTGCGTATAGTACATGTTTTTAAAAATACTTTGCATGCGAGTTTCCCGTAGATCTTCTGTTCTATATCAAATAAATGAAAACGAGGAGAATAAAGATGTGGATACGAAACTGTGCGTTTTTTGGACAAATCCAAAATTTTCAATCCTTTCCTTACTTCTCACTTAATTTATCCCTGAAATTAGAATTTTCAGCGTTTTTAACGAATAATAACATGTGATGCTTTAATAGATCATCACTGCATAGGATGCTTTACAAGTTTTTTTAATGTTTCCCATCTACATTTATATCTTCTATTGATTATTAATCCATCGCCAGAGGAGGTGTGAGAAATGTCTAGCAGATACGTATTGTGCCTGCAGGCGTACCTCAAGGATGCAATGCCGTCGCATCGCCACTCCGTTCTTATTTCGTTAATATTGATTTTCTGGAACTAAGAATGCAACAGACTGCGATCCCCTGAGTGAAAAATGTGAAATGAACTGATATCCATAAGGAATCTCGCTCAAGGCACTTCACCACCCTTTTCAGAAGCAAACTTTTTCATTCATAGAATTCTTTTTTCGTTGTCATCAAGTAGTTTCCCAGCGGTTTCGAAATTCTAAAATTGATAGTGGATCAAGCGAGTGAATTGTGCCTCCTTCAAACGCTTTTTAATTGCAAATCCAGAGGTTCTAGGAAAGAGAGGGCACCCATCTCAAGCCTTAGTTGTCGAGAAAGGATATCACGTTGCAAAACAGATACTGAATTCGGGATGAGAAAGTCAAATAATTTTATAAAGTTTCATACGATTCTCAGAGATATTGTAGCTAACGAATATGCTTGAAACAGCTCAAAAACGCCAAAATTTTGATACAAAATAGATGTCATATTCGTAATCAGCATGTCAAATAACCCCTAGATCGATGTTTTATTTCTCAGAATCGTCTTTCCTAAAATTTAAATTGAAGCTTTACTTAAATTTAGACAACTTATAGTGTTCAATTCATCATCTTGTACATTCTTCTGGAACTCTGCCAATACTCTACTCAACAATTTGCGAGCCACGCCATCCTCTTATGCGCGTTGCACAGCGTGCGTATCCGCAGGCGCTGTGGCGGCATGGGCATGGGACCCTAAGTTCTGTTTTCTTTTTTTTTACATAATTCAGCGGCGAAATATGTTTAAAAAACGCAAAACGGGAAGAACACTTTGGTTTCACTATCCACCGACTGGTGCTCAGCTAAATAATGTAGGGAAGCTTAGTTTGTTATCTCTGCGCGGACCATCAATGATCAACTAAGTTAATAATAATGACGCTCATAAGAGATAAGAAGCCAGATGTATCCGCATAAGCAGGCCACATACCGTTCAGCAATTCTTTCGCACACAGAGAATTTTGAAGTTATACTAGTTTGAACACCCTGCGAAACCAAAAAATTAGTTACTAGTTATTTCTGTAACGGGATGGCCGGACTTACGAGAGTCGAGGAAAAATGTCCGGTGGCAAAGAAGAGAATAAAAGAGAAAGACTGATGAATGATGAGTTATGCCACTAATCAGGATAGTAGTGCCTGAGAGAACAGCAGACCATACCTTAAAGGCAGAGTTCCACCTCATTTTTGAGTTTCATTTTTCATTCCGGAATGAATGTTAACAGTTCCTCCACCAATTCGAAACGCTGACTCTAACAGTTAACGCAATATGACCTCAGTAAATCGTGTTTCGGAGGCCCAGCCAGTTCTAAATTGTTGCAGTAGGCCGTGGTCAATGTATGAGGAAAGCTCATCTTACCATCTCGAAAGTCGTCAGTCATCTCCCATACGAGCCCAGAACCCCCCCCCCCCCACTCCTGGCCAAGAGCCCTTGAATATGTAAGGTTGGAGATGATTTGAGGTTTTCCAAGTATATCGTTATTCTTGGCCGCTCAAGGAAGACCAATTTTTATAGGACATTCGGGATTGATTGCGCTCGTATGCATTAGAAGACATAATTGAGAGTGGTATGGTAAATAGAATAGCCAAACACTGTCAACTACAGATGGAGTATACGTATCGTAAATAACGTACAAAATGACACGATGTAGTATGAGCGAAACAGCTGAAAAAGTAGCGTAAAAATCTCAAAGCCGAAGATATTGCGATAGAGATAGCGCGGAAACGAAAGGACTTTGGTAAGCGACAACGCTGGAGAAGGCGAATCTAAAACTATGAGGACCGCTAACGAATGCACTGTTGCATTGAACAATGAGAAAGATCTGCAGAATTCCTGACTGTAAGCATCCGAGAAATTTACTTCCAAATGGCAGATGATGGATGAAACCACACGGAACCACTTTTTTTCAAGATATTTCCGGAAATGGACACTAGTAAGAAATCGGCTGTGCAGAAACGCAGAAGAATGCGCACGAATGATGCGGAATCTTAAGATGAAGGATGGGGTATCCAAACACTGTCAACTACAGATACAGGGTGGCGCAGAATTACTGTCCCAAAACAAAAAATTGCAGAACGGTGTGCTGACGGCATTGCCATTTCTTGTAAAATAAGACAAACGAAGTTCATGTGAGGCAGATATATGCAGAATGATATGCCAAACATTACAATAACAAAAACAGATTTGAGTCTATCAGTTAGGTCAAACCTCGCACTCGTGTAATGATGGGACAGTAATTATGCGCCACCCTGTAGGGTATAATATGTACATGTGTATAAATACGCTCATGAAGCACTACTTACAAGGGAAGTGCACGAACTTAAGCTGTCGTCCCAGGACGAAATCTATATGTTTAAAATGCCTGTCCAACGACGTTACAGGCTGTACTTGAAATCTGCTAAATGATTTACAAAAGCTCAGAATTTCCACAGAAAACCGGGAAAACTTGCCGATTTCGGCAGGAAAATGCCAGATGATGTTGATGTCCATGCAAAATGGTGTTGATAATGTCGATGTCCAGCGTCTGAAACCTAGTTACAAAAATTGGGAAGACATTGAGAGACCCCTTAACAACCCTATCTCCACTACTGCGTTGTAACTATGCTCCCTACACACGCACTGCCCTGTGGTGTGCCCGTGCGAAGAAACCTGCGTGACTCCTGATAGAGGCAAGATTCGGGGAAGGCAAAAACTGATTTGAAATCAGCGTCGGGAGCTGCACAAGGCAGTCCACAATTCGCCACGGAAGGAACGGAAGATAGGCCACATTGCCAGAGTATTCTTCCCTTATCAGCATGGTTGGAGGTCATTGATGAGGACCGCTGGGCTTCTGTAAACCTTTCAGCATATTTCAAGTATAACCTTCAACATCACGTTGGACATGCTCTCTAACCATATAGGTCTCATCTCAGATTAGCAGCTTAAATTCGTGCACATGACCTGTTAGTATCAGTAGCGGAAGCAGACTGACGACGAGGAGGGGCCCGAAGAAAGAAAGGTGTCTGTCAGTGTGGGAGCGAGTGTGGGTGGAATTTCCTAGATAAAATAGTTAGAAATACCGATTTTGATATCTTATGGTCACGAATGAGTAGTTAGAAGTCGTAATATTTCTGGGAGTTAAAAATGAGCTGCTATAATACAATTGATTGATCCAGTAATTTCATGATATAATCTTGAAAAGTATGGCGTCACATTTTCATTTCCACCCTCTGGCTATGGTATGTGATATTAGGAAGTAGCAACGATCATAATAGATAGTCAAGACGCTGGCGCTTGTAATCAAGCATAAAAGGGCATTAACATCTACGCGTGCAGCAAAGATAGTTTAGCGACATCTGTACGCATCTACTGGATTAGTGCAGGGAAGATTTCGCGGGTAGTTCAGTCCAAGGACCACATACTGAGGGCAGGAAGGATGCAGCAAAAGGTGGAGAAAATGAATGATTTGAAAAAAAAAATGAAAATGAAGATTCAAAAATGAGGAGTGAAAGAGAGAGCAGCAGCGAAAATCGCTAAAGCCCAGCTATCCTTTGAGAACCGGACACGGATCCATAGCAAGCGAAAAGCACGCTACGCCGGCGAGATGACGACGAGAACTCTTCAGCGGCGGCAAAAACGCAGTTTGTAGAAGCGGCCATAGTAAAGAGAATGAGGCACGCCGGTGAGAAAGCCTCGTGGAATTCCGCTTCTAATAAATCGTACTGCGCGTGCTATTGTTCGACGCTTCTATTCTTATGAATACCACCAGGTACATGACAATGTACGTATTGCCCGTACACTAGAGTAGTTCGTATACATTTTATTCACTTATTCATTTTACTTGTGAACTATAGTCCTTGTCGAAAAGATAGACGGATTGCGCGTGCAGTTTCATAGCGTCGCGGCTGCAGAATCGTGGTGGGACCTAGCTGACCCTCTCACCTAGAGCATGCCCCCACCGAATCTCTCGTCTAGGTCCCGCCACGATTCTGCGGTCACGGAATCCGTCTATCTTTTTGATAAGGACTATACATAGTAGCGCGTGTACAATATAATACTTCATAAACCACATACTGGGAATGTCAGTAGGAACATGGTGGAATAGACCATAAATTAGGATGAACCTAATACGCGGTGCACAAGTGCAAATATAAAAACCTAATATAGTACAAATTTGTTAACAGACTAATTCATTGCCAGTAACAGACATACTAGGACTTATTTATGTATTAGGTCAACTTGGGCACTCGATTTTGAGTAAACCGAAAAACCGAAAGTTCAAAAGAGAAAGGAATAGAGTTTTGAAAGAAACACACGAATGGCAATCAGGTGTCCATTCTTTCTAATATTTGAGTTTTTTTTTTAAATTCCCACCTAAATCATCAGTTGAATTACTAAAACTACCCGTTTTTTGCCCAGTCCTGTGCACAGTGCTCGGCATTATACCCATTCCTAAACGGGAATATGAAAGGATCAACTGGAAACCAAATGGCTATTAAGACTACTAAGTGTGTAAATAGTAGTGACGAATTTCCAGTGTTTATAGATGGAATGCCTACCCATAAAAATGGTCGACGGTCATTCATCACTAGAACAGCAGTGTAGATAAAACTGGTCCTGGAGATGGTGTGGACCAGTAGATTAAAGAAGAAAGTATCCAAAAGGAGGAGTGAAAAAAAAAACCACAAAACTTCTGCCATCGTAAATTAGAAGTGCAACGATCGGAACGAAACTATGATACATTCAAACCATTACAACATGTGGGAGTAGGACTGGAAGAAGTGACAAATAGAAAAGAAAAAAAGAATGCAAAAAAGGGCAAATTCTAGTCGGCGTATCCACAGAAAAAACATTGCGGAGGAAGTAACGTATCAGTCGAGTTGCGCAGAGTAGTTGGTGCGACGTTAAAAAAAGACCCGTCTGCATTTGCATTTAAGGTTCATCTACAAAAAAATGATGCATCGCTGGTACGTCCTCCTTCGTCTCGCTCGGTCTGATACTGACAACTTGATTAGTATCGGCGCAACCACGAAAACACAGGAATCCACGGAAATTCGTTTAGACTACGTCGAAAGCCGTGAGACAAAGGCCATAACAGTTCTAGTTAAAGAGTAGAGGAATGGTAGCCAGATACCAGTGCAAAATAAAGGAATTATGTCGAGACTTCTCTGCGGAGTTATAAAACAATTCGCTGGGAATTTTAGGGAAATGTTAGCAAAATGAGAGATTTCGGGCTTTCAGGGACAGAGGCTTAGTATAACATCAACCATGCAAGCGTTAGTAAGATAAAAACATGTGGAACGATCGAGAGAAACTGTGCTGAGCATCAAATCATAGTTTTTTTTCCAAGGATAAATAGTGGCTGTTTGTAGAGGCAGAGTTCGAATTATTCATCCGAGAGAAAGTTTGATACGACTAAACGTCTACAACACAAAAAGAAGGGTATAATAAAATATTTTGCTATGCCCATTTATTACAGAAAGAGGATAACACTTAGAAGAGAAATAAAGGTAGTGCCCTGCCTATAAGTTTTCCTATTATGAGCCTCAATATACAGCCAGAAAAAGAATTGTATTTCGAGGCCGTAAACCTTGGGAAGGAAAGGAATCATAGTTGGAAAAGTGCAATGTTTCAAGCACAGCAGAATAAGAACCCATTTTCCGATGCACTCCTAGAATGAACCGGTTTCGGCGCTGAAAAAAAAAACGTATATGCATGAGTTACTATAGAAAAATCACCACTGTAGTTCCACAAAATAAGAAAATTGGGTGGAAAGTATGAGAAATGACTGAATGTTTTTGCGGACAATTCTACGCAAGAACCATTGCAAATGTCACTATAGTTTAACCCCAAAAAATGAAAGAATTTCTGAAAATAACATAGATTCTCAGGACCACGTATATACATCATTTCTCATAATCTGCTCTTGAAAAAGGCATTAGGCCAAATTTTGCAAGTTTAAGAAAAAGTCACCTCTGGACACCGCTTACATCTTGCATTTTCAGGGATCCATAGATGGTTTTTGCCTCAGATTTCGGGCAAATCATGTACGAATTCGGTGAGTTTCACTAAAATTCCGAACAAATTCTGCTACAAAACTCTCGCATTCGGCACAACTTTTCCCGGAACTTGGATAGAAACCACGTAACAAGGGGCCTAGAATCAGCAGGGTCCCTATGCATCTTCAGAAGGGTAATCTCATAATCGTGGGCATGATCACCCTTGGGTAGCAGTTGGCTATAGATAACGTCACGTTTGGGTATACATGCCGATGGTTGCCAGGAAAAGGATAAATTTGGGTAATTGGGTAATTTCAATGATGCATCCGGCCAAAGAGTTTGGAAGCTGTTTTTTTCTCTGATGGAAGACCAGAAATGGGTTAGCACAGCACTGTTTACGTATAAGGTTGGTGCATAATTAATGCGGCTTTTCTCGCAACCCCTTCTCTCGTCAAAAATTGAAGCTTCTTGAACTGTTTTTTCGTGTGAATAATCCTCTGCTTTCACTTAGCAACTATACTATCGAAAATCGTATATACCTTCACCCCCTCATACTCTGCCACTTTGGGAAAGCGTGGAATACAGCACAGTCATACCAGGATCTCAACGAAAATTTGGCCGAAGAAAAATCAGCAAAGCTAAGGCGAAGAATATAAATTTAGTTCATGCAGGGAGGTGTAATCCTACAGATAAAGGAGTAAAAGCTGAAATTTGAACATTTTTCCTGTCTGAGAGTTTGTGCAGACTCATTTGGCCAATTTGCATGCTCTTCTCAACCTTTTGAGAGAAAACCCGTGGTCGAGTGGTCCATATTGAAGAGTTCGGATAGCATTCTCGTTGTCAAGTTTTCATCCTCGTCCAGGCTGTCGAAAATTCCTGGTGCTTAGAATTTGATGGCCAATCTCTTCTTTTTTCATCTGCCCAGCTCGTACCTTATAAACTAAAACAATCTTTCAGGTTAGCCTTGCTGATTGGTCCATCTTTGAAGGGCTCGGTGAGATCTCAAAATGACTGTGCTGCATTCCAACTTTTCCCGAAGTGATAGAGCATATTATGGCGGGTGTGGATGTGGTTTTCGATAGGATGTTTAATAAGTGGAAAGAGAGGATTGCTTTCATGAAAGAACCATTTGAAAAGCTTCAATTTTTACTGAGAAATTAAATCGCGGAAAAGCCGCATTAATTATGCACCAACCAAATACTTTGCAAGGACAAATGGAACCTGAAGCTCGGTTAAAATACTTATCCTAGAGAGGTAAACTGCATGCCCTATCCGGCAAAATTTCTCTTTTTAAGTTTATTTCGCAAAATATGTAGGCTAGTGGAAATGCCATGTTCACTCACCGGGACCTATCCAGTTTCTCTGATAATTATTTCTCATAGTTCCAGCTACCTTCAGCTGGTAATAATCAGCAATTGGATAGTCAATTCATGTAAGCTTGATCAAAAACTTCTTGGAAAAATAAATCTATCAGGACAAATCTGGTCATACTAGACGAGCCGGAATACAACTTCAAGAGGCAAACCTATCCGACGCCAGAATGAAGAGGATCTTTACGAACCGAGCCACATCACCCATTACTCAACGAGTTCCAGTAAAAGCTGAACCGCGCAAAAACTCGAGCACGCAAGAGGGACGGAGACTAGTTCGTACCTATAACTATTAGCCGCCACCGTGAAAAGAAATCCAGGGAAATTCTACTGAACTGAGGGAAAAACGGTCGTAATGAGGTGAGTGTTTCGACGAGTACACACTAATGCACTTGAATGGCACCGGAAAAAGTAGAAAACGACAAACATTAGCCGAGCGATACGACAGGGTCACCGCAGTAGTTCTTCCATGTAATTGAGACGAGTACTTGACAGTGAGTGTAGGGAAGAGGAAGCTATGACGAGGAAGTAGTAATGACAACTCGAAGTTGTGAGAGAAACAATGGATGGGAAGTATGCACATATGTATATACTGAAAATATACTGTATTCTGTTTTCCAAAGAAAATTCTGGAGTTTCGGGAAAACTATCATAAATTAACAATGATGAGCCTTTTCCGGGCTGGTGAATTTCAGCAAAATGTTTTGAATATTTCATTATGAACAATATGCATAAGTGCCCCAGGATTCCTAGCGGACCAGAGATTCCACAAAAACAGGCCGCATTGGCTTACATTACCTCATCAATTTTTATGGAAACTCAAGGCCCAATCTGGGCGGAACATTACACCCAATAAAGTAGTGAAAATGAAAATGAAAAATATTTGGAAAAGAGAGCTGATTTTATTATCATGAAGCGAATCAGGAATAAGATGGAAGAAAAATAAGAAGGAGGAGAGACGGTGGTAGGAGAGGAAGGACGAAGAAGAAGGATGAAGAAGGAGGAGGAGGAAGAAGGGTGAGGAAGACCGATGAAGAAGAAGAAAGATGAAGAAGGAAGAGGAAGAAGAAGAAGGAAGAAGGCGGAGAAGAAGAAGAAGGATGAGGAAGAAGGATGGAGAAGAAGGATGAGGGACAAGGATGATGAAGAAGGATAAAGAGAAAGGATGGAGAGGAAGGATGAAGAAGGATGAAAAAGAAAATGAAGGATGAAGAGGGGTGAAGAATAAGGATGAAGAAAAAGCAAGAAGAAGCGGACACCACGGCGATTCCAACATGATGACTCAAATTGACTTGTGATCCCATCAAAATGAGCTTATGCCCGGGCGTCGTAACGTTTCACGGCCCCATAAAATAGCTGTCAGTCGAGACGAGGACAACTGACCTCGCCTCGCGGGATTTGACCCTCGCGAGACTTCGGCGCGCCTTGGAAAAACCAACGGTATCGCGACCTTCACATTCACGGATCAGCTGATCAGATTTCGAGTTCAAATCAGCGGAAAGATGCGCCAGCAGAGTCGACGAGGAACATTCTGGGGTCGGACGGACTGCAATGGTTGCAAAGACGACAAAGAACGGAGGGGAGAAAACGCTGGCTGGCCGGTGGGGGGAAACTGGAGCATCCGCGCCGTTGTCGTCAAATTTGTCACTGATAGCGTCGAGAAAGTGAGAAATCCAGCGAAAAAGACAGAATACGCGAAAACATCACAGATCTCTGGACGCGAGGAAAACTGGGGAAACATGTTATAAATTAGTTGGTGGGAGGTAATTTCCACGGATTAATGTGGGGTGGAGAAGGGCTTCCATGTGGGAAAACAATGGATAAGACGAAATCTTCATGAGCTACCTTCGAGGATCGATGGGAAGAACAGTGAAAGCTTCAGAGAAGCGGAAATCAGTTCGTGAACGCACCCAGGAAGACTGTAGCCTTCTCGGTTGATAAGAATAGACGAGTTTCCTGAGCAGAAGTTGCTGCAATTCACTGCCCTATAATGTGTATGTATATTTTCTTCCGTTATTGCGATAAAGTCCATTTCATAGCGCAAAAAAGAAAACGAATTAAAAAGAAGGAAAAGAGTGGAATAGGGATGGGAAGGAAAATGACACTCAACTGGCAAAAAGGGTAACAAGAGGAAATATCAGTGGAAAAGAATTCTGGGAATTCCATAATCACAGTTCGTAGAGTCCCGTCATCCACCAGTGGGACTGATGCCTTTGAATTTATTACATTCAACATCCATTTTTTCGCTTTGACAAAGATGTCGAATAATATGCAACTATTTTTCTTGGGAAACTCGTCCACCTGGTGTTCAGGGTTGATCGGGACTTCCGCCCATAAATCGGGACTTCCTCCCATAAATCTCGCCACAGGAGGGATACACTAGCATACTGCATCAGCAAAATCCAAAAAAAAGAAAGGTGAGAAACGTAATATGAGCACATCAAAACAAGGAGAATATTCCAGGATGAAGATCCACAAACAAGAATAATCACCACACAACGGTCTCCAAATGTCCTCGAACCGATCCAAACGCCCTCACACGTCGGGTAAATCCGTGTCTTTTTACAACCGCTGAAGATATAGCAGATCGTTGACCCGTTTAAGACTAAAATTTCGCCCGTAAACTGTCGTCGTCAACGGCGACAAACGCCGAGCGTGTTCTCGGAAAACACAAAATCGACGCAACTGAAACTTCCAGCACGGGAAAAAGCCGTAAAATTACCAGCGATCCATCAATCATGTCAAGCAGACGCGCGACACTGCCGGCGTTCAAATTTCGATGCGTGCAAAACTCGATGTTTCTGGGGGTGCAAAATCGGAAATGGAAAGAAAACCAAAGAAGAATCGGGGAAGAATCGACAAAGGTAGGGAAATCATAGGAGAATAGGCCACACATTTCTATGGAGTCCACCCTCTTTCTGCCAGATCTTATTTGAAATGCACCAAAATCTGGATTCGGATTTTCATAAGTAGCTAAGAATTTCGAAAAAAATCCAGCAGCAGCATCTTTTCCGGCAATTGTTGGGCTGGGCGCGGTTATAGAGCGAACGTCCCCAGCAGCGCTGAATATCCGTGCCGGACGTAGACGGGAAGAAGGAGGGAAGATAACGGATCAAAAAAGAACTGGGTCCGCTGGCAACCTGAGCACCCGAATGGAAACCTTTCAAAAAAGTTACTGACACACAAAGTGATGCACGTGGTGCATCACGGCCTTTCGTCCCAGTTTAGTTATGTGATACACATGGTGCACCACGCGAAACGTACTCCTCATGCCCATGAACCGTTCCTCCGTCATCGAACAGTGAACATGATGGATTATCGAGAAAAAAATCCCCTATGGTCACCCGCTTTCGCCGTGCAAAAATGCGCTCGATCTGGAATTGAATTTAGACTCATAGTCATGGAAATAAAAACGCTAAAAATAATAAGACCAGTGAAGGATGACGGAAAAGTGCTTACATAAAATCTGCAGAAAAAAGGGGGATGAAAGGTGCACCGCATACTGGTAAGGAAATCTTCGCACCGCAATATATTGGTGTAAAAAGGACCTGGAAAGGGTTTTCCTTTATTCGCAATTCGTTCTAGCTCACTCACAAATGGGCCCAGGATTTCTCATGCACAAAACTCAGTACATTTCATTCAAGAACTTCAAGGCAACAAGGAAATGATGTTGAACGCATTTAAGTACAGGAGTTTTTGTCCGGAAAACTCGGCCAATATAATCCTGGAAAGGTCATATTGGCCGTGTTTCCTGGTTGGTGAAGTAGTCCCAGCGCTGTAGCGGGAGTTTGAA